>CM051240.1:235106621-235706621 GCA_027917425.1 Gastrophryne carolinensis | reverse complement strand
TAGTCCTGGTGCCCCAAGAAATTGCCTATTTGCCCCTTTAACTGTGACTAGTGCTTATCTTTGGGGTAGGGCTTATATTTAAAGCATCTTAAAAAATCCTTAACCAAATCATCCCGGGGGGGGGGGGGGGGGGGGGAAGGTTAGACTGTGCCAGCAGCAATTCACACCAGAGAGATATATGCCTCAGAAACACGGGGAAGCTCGTCTATCATTCTGCACACTTGGTCAAAATTGCCTCAAATCTCATCATTGCTCTGCTCACAGCTGAGAGCTCCTAGATGCATTTTAAACAATACACTGTTTAAATACTCTGAGGCTGCTGCAAGATTGACATAGCATGGGGAAACCTTGTATTGTAGCGGCTTTTTTTAAACATAGCGATTAATCATAAAAACAATATTTAATTATATGTTGAGACATATTTATTACTAATTCCAATAAATAACATTTCACCATTGCATAGCATGTGTCATTTCTCCGCCTCTTATTGAAATTAATAGGAGGCTGCGGCGGATTGTGTGGTAACTCAAGATTCTCAGGAGCTCTCTTACACAAAATCCGCCGCACTCACAATGAAATCAAGGAGGCGGATTCAATTCCTCATTCAGAATATGGGAAAATAGTGGGCGATATGGGAGATAATTATACATTGGGGAACAGTGTGAACTACATCTTATAGTGGTCTCTTATAGTATAAGACTGATGTAGTTCACACTGTGTAAATGTATGGTGCTTTGTGTAAGTGTAAGCTGCTTTGTGTACTGTGTAATGATTACACACAAAGCACCTTACTCTTAAACAGTATTGTGTGTATGGTGTGTGTACTGTTTTTACATTATTTTTACACCAGCAGGCTGTCTCTTGCCTCTCCGCCTCCTAGGCTTCTGTCCTCCGATGCTTGCTGCGTCCGCCCACTGATGATGTCAGCAAGCGCCGGACACATGTAATGCGCTGCTATGGACTGTGGAGCGTTGGAGCGTTCCCCCCGCCCCTTAGGCCCCGGACGGATGATGCAATCACGTCTGCGCATGCAAGCAGGCATTCAGTTTGGAACGCGCATCCATTACGGTGTGCGTTCCAGCTGAATAGCGCTGCTGCAGACGGTAGCGCGACTTCTCATCGGCTAAAGCCATCGGAAATATGTATTTTCCGATGGCTTTAGGCGACCCCCTGTGTTTTGGTCGTTCGATCCCCGCCGGGGTCCCGACCCACAGGTTGAGAACCGCTGCACTACAGTTTTAAAAATCTACAACCAAAGCCTTTTATGCAGCTATATATGGTGAGCCATTCCTCCAGAACTGTGCCCCCCGAGAGCAACTTAACTGAATAAAGTCTTGCTGCAGTCTAATGTGTTTGACTATAGCGTGTCCTCATTTCTTGTGCACAGAGAAGAACCAATAAAATAATATATGTGGGGTCCATGGGGAGGATCGATCAAAAAAAATAGTGATTTCATACAGACATGGATTATAAAGTACTATTAGTATTATAAAGTAAAGAAACGGTACTATTAGTATTATAAAGTAAAGTAACAGTACTATTAATATTATAAAGTAAAGTAACAGTACTATTAGTATTATAAAGTAAAGAAACTGTACTATTAATATTATAAAGTAAAGAAACTGTACTATTAATATTATAAAGTAAGGTAACAATACTATTAATATTAGTAGTATAAAGTAAAGTAACATTGCGATTAGTATTATAAAGTAAAGTAACAGTACTATTAGTATTATAAAGTAAAATATCAGTACTATTAGTAATATATTAGTGTTATGAACTAAAATTTACAAAGGGCCTTGGCACCCGAGGTACTATAACCGGTAAGTGTGCACCCGCCCTTTGGACTATTAGTGTTATGAACTAAGTAACACAAAATTTAAAGAGGAAAAGCCAATTAGGATGTCTGGGGAGGGGGGGGGTGTTTCAGTTCTCGGTACACTCAAGTACTATTGAAGGACCAGGTCAGCGTGTTGGAGACTAAAAGCTGAAGGAGGAAGTGATTTCCTCACTAAGGAGAATGACATAGGAAGGAGAGCACTGGAGGTAAGTTACTAATATTTATTTTTTTAACTTTTGACTTGCCAATCACTTTAAGCCTTTTCCTGGAATGTCCTTTTAACGCCTTCACCCCCAATCCCTTAATTTTGCACATAGTTTTTGTGGCCCTTTTCCAAGGTGTGAGGCGATTTCACAGTCTTCATTTAGTGGCAGTCACCACCCTGAAGGAAGCCTGTTGCCTTGCCCCCAATTTTTCTTTGTGTATGCTTCAGATGCAGACATGTGGTTTCACTGACTACACAAGGAATCCTGACGCCTTGACCCCACAACTCCCAGTTCATATACACACATGCATATTACTGTGGCCAATGAGGAGCTTGAAGGGCCTTCATTTGCATGTGCTTCACTGCATGGTATTATCAGACATTCATAATGAGGAGGTCAGCATGGAAACTGTATTTATGCAATCATTAGACGTGGGAAAAGATCACAAGGCTGAGAAACGCTGTGCTTCATGCTCGCATCCACACTGTGCTGCATGGCGACTATCTCACCATATTTATGAAATGGTGATTGAGAAAAAGAAAACAGAGCAGCTATATTACCAGATCTTCAATGTTTCCATAGATGTTCTTCTTCATGCCTGATGCCCGTGTAGCTACCCAGCCTCCTAACGTGCTGAACTCCATGGAGTCTGGCTCATGGCCCGTGCAGTAACCACTTTCTGCGAGCTAAAAAAAAAAAAAAAAAAAACAAAAGATAATTGACGATGGTAAAAATGTAGTCCTAATGTTAAAATGTTTGTGAGTTAAAGTAGACCAAAACCCACCCTGGAGTCTATGAGGCAGGCTTACTTCTTCCCCCGGGCACATTCCGAACTGAGATGCCCCGCTGCGTAAAACCCCCCAGAGCACCCAATAGACTCATCTTTCCCTCGAGTAAAAAGCTAAGCAGCTCGGCCAGTATGCTTTGTCCGGGATTCACCTTTCAGCAATTCTACCCACAAATCAAAGTATTTAAACAAATGGTTTGCTCCAATAACTAAAATAAATACAAATCACTTTCAAGGCTTTTGCCAGGCATAGTCGTTGATGGCTTTTGCCAAGTGAATTTCTTATCTAAACAAATCACATGTAAAAATATATTTCTGCAGAACAAATGAGCAGCATACTACAGCTTTATAAAAAAAAAAACAAATAAAAAAAAAATATATATATATATATATATATGTACACCGCAAACTTTTGATTAACATCCCAATAAATAAAGTTGTTAATCTGGCGTTTTCTTTCCCCTAAAGTAATCCACCACAGCTATTTGAAAATGCGAGCAAATTCTCCGAAGGGATGATGTGTTTTAATGTCAAGCCATCTGGATGGGGTTCCTGTACAGTATGTAGCAGCAGCAGCGCAGCCTATTAGGCATGCGGATCAGGCATTCTTGTACATTAAAGAGTCACTTGTTCCTCATTTTTCTATATTAGCTCGCTTTTGCCATCTGCGGAGCACCTGAGTTGGAAGAGATGCCCCGAAATTGCAACAAAAGCGTGTGGTCCCAGAGAAATTATTTTCAAAGCTCGGTAGTCCTGCATTGAACGCTACAAGCTCGGCCATCTGTGAAGCTGAGGTTTATGGTCAATCCATTTAGATTAGTGGAGAATTTCCACTAAGGTAATAATGTAATAAAAGGCAAATAAAATAGTGTCCTGGAAGTTGTATGCAGTTATACAAGGTTTAGAGAACAACCGAAAACTGCAGGGCTAAGGGCAGGCTCGCTGGACGAGGCCAATAACATTCAGGGTTGTCCCCTGAAAAAAAGGAAATGGGGTTTTTGGAGGAAGGCTAATCTAAAACATGTTTGTATTACCAGTTTAGGCTGTAAAAGGGAATTTTAGGAAAGCGCATGAAACTTAGAAGCCATATTGGAATAACATGTGGTGTTCGTTTTGCTGAAAATCTTGTAATAAACATTATAGTATAGTGGTGCTTGAAAGTGAGCCCTTCAACCGGAACAACACCTTGAAATGTAAAATTTCGGTATCTGGATAGCGCACCTGCGTTATCCAGATTGCTGCAAAAGAAAAATGGCCCACATGTTTAATATGCTTTAAAGTAAGATAGTCAAAATCCTGGGTTTTGGTCCTTTCCCCCCAGATCAGGGGTGCCCTGCTGCGTGAAACCCCCCAGATCGGCAAAGTCAACTCACCTCTTCCCGGTCCTACGGCACATGCGTAGTCGCTCGTCCAATCAGCGTGCTCGGATCCGCTGACATCACATCATCTAGGCCTTCACGCCCTGCTAGAGGGATAGCGGAGTTGCGGCCATAGCTCGTGCATGCGCCATTGGACCAGGAAACAAGGTAAGTGTATGGGGCGACCTGGGGGGTTTCACACAGCGGGGCATCCCGATTTTGGATGCCCCGGGGGGAGGGACGTCTAAGCCGTCATGTCGTCTAAGGCCAGCAGCTTCGAGCGCACTGATGGTTGCATCCCCCGCTTCTCTCTAACAGGGAGTGTGCCCGCGCTGGCCATTCACAAATGCCTAGCATGAGTCCTGCTAGAGGGATAGTGGGGATGCGGCCGCGGCTCAAGCATGTGCCATTGGACCGGGAATCAAGGTAAGTGTATTGGGCAACCTGGGGGGTTTCACAGCAGGGCATCCCAATTTTCTGAACCGATCAGCCCGGGAATCTTATAGATTCCTAGGCCGATCGTGGTGGGGTTAAAAAAAATACAATTCTGTGATTACTCACCTGTAGAATTGGTATTATGAGTATACAGTACGTCCTGCTCCAAATCTAATACTTACACTTGGGATATACTCCACCAGATGGCGCTGGACTGCAGAGAAATAAACATAGGCTCCTCCCGGCCCCTCAAATACCCAGGGACCTCCCACAAATCCCCAGCATTGAAAAGCAGTTAAGGAGAAGCCGGGAGAATTAAACAATCCAAACTATCAACTATAACAATGATAATAATCACCATACAGGGGATCCAAGAAAATGCAAACCAAGGGTGGGTTGGAGCAGGACGTACTGTATACTCATAATACCAATTCTACAGGTGAGTAATCACAGAATTGTATTATTCTTAGTATACAGTACGTCCTGGTTGTCAAAGCCAGCGTCCGTAAATTGGGGTGCCGCAGCGACCCCTGTGTGAGAAGCCCTGGGTCATCGGGCATGATGTAGCGATCCACTGACATCTGAACCATGTCTGCAAACCAACTCCTTCTCGGCCAGCGAGGAGCCACCAGGATAGTCGGTACCCTTTCCTGGGCTATCTTGCGCAGCACTCTGCCCAGGAGTGGAAACGGAGGAAATGCATAAAGAAACTTGAACTCCGTCCAAGGAATCGCCAGAGCGTCTGTGGCAACAGCCAGAGCATCTCTTGAGAGGGAGACGAACCTTGGAAGCTTGTGATTGTGTCTGGACGCAAACAGATCCACGTCCGGCTGACCCCAGCGGTGACACACAGCGTGAAGGATTTGCTGCTGAGAGACCATTCCCCCAGGCACAAGGCGCTCCTGCCTTAGGGAGTCTGCCTCCAGGTTTTCTATCCCGGGAATGTAGACCGCCGAGATGCAGGGAACATTCTCCTCTGCCCAAGTCAGAATCTGGGTCACTTCCTTGAGGGCTCTCTTGCTCCGAGTCCCGCCCTGGTGATTGATGTAGGCGACAGCTTTGTGCAAACCTGGATCGCACAAACCCTTAAGTGGGAAGTCAAGCGAAGAAGCACCAACCAAGAGCTTTATGGGTAAGCGGTTCTCCTGCGGACCCCACTGACCCTGGATCTTCTGAGTCTGCCAAACGCCTCCCCAGCCTGTCAGACTGGCATCCATGGTCACTATCTCCCAATGGGGAGTCAGAAAGGACTTGACCACCAGCAGGTTCCTGGAGTCCAACCACCACAAGAGGGACTGCCTAGCCAGGGGGGAGCACAAAAATTTTTGTTCCAGAGAATCCTGAACCCAATTCCAGCCGGTCAGCAGGTTCAATTGCAGAGGTCTCATGTGGAACTGGGCGAAGGGCACTGCCTCAAAGCATGACACCATTAGGCCCACCAATCTCATCCCCAGACGTATTGACGGCCGCTGACAAGACCACAAGGCCTGCACCTGCGTCTGGAGACCCAAAACCTTCTGCTGAGGCAGAAAGACCTTCACCTGAGCAGTGTCTATCATCATGCCCAGGAAGGATATCACTGTCGAGGAAGTGATAAAAGACTTTGGGTAATTGACTACCCAGCCGAAGGCCTCTAGAGTTGACAACACCGTCCGGGTATCGCTCTCGGCCTGCTGAAGAGACTGGGCCGCAATCAACAAGTCGTCCACATAAGGCAGCACACGAATGCCCTGGTTCCTCAGGATGGCCATGATGCCCGTCAGCACCTTGAAAAACTGTGAAAACGCAGGGCACTGAGGATATCCCGAATGGCAGAGCCAAAACTGGTAATGCTGATCCTCCAGAGCAAACCTCAGGAACTTCTGATGTCCCAGGAAAATCGGGATATGCAGATAAGCATCCCTGATGTCCACCATGGTCATGAAGTCGCTGGGTCGAAGCGAGGTCACCGCCGACCGTAAGGTTTCCATGCGGAAATGTCTGACAAACCTGTTGAGACCCTTCAGGTTCAGGATAGGTCGTAACATTCTGTCCTTCTTGGGAACCGTGAACAGATTGGAGTAAAAACCTTGACCCTGTTCCTGACTAGGTACAGGGCAAATCACACCTGACTGCAGGAGGTGTTGCACAGCCATTCTCAAACCCTGTGCCTTCAATGGGTTTTGGGAAATCTGAGACCGAAGAAATTTTGCGGGCGGCCTGACTGCCAGCTCTATTTTGTAACCGGAGGACACTACCTCCTGAATCCACCGTGCTGTCTCCAAATCTGAGCAAAACAGTAGAAGCCGTCCCCCCACCCGGATGGGTGAGGGCGCCCCTCATGCCTGAGGGGGACTTGGCAGGGGGCTTGGACTTGGATCCCCAGGCGGGATTGGGTCGGCCACGGGACCTACCTCTACCCCAGGTATCTCTGCAGCCACCTGAGAATGAAGAGCCTCTTCCTCCTCGAAAGGAACGATAGGCAGAGGGGTTCCGAAAGGACTGAGCAGGCTTCCGTCGCTGAGGGAGTCTACCATCCTTGACCAAAAGGTCCAGGTGCTCCCCAAACAGCCTGTGCCCCACAAAGGGGATACTCGTAAGCGACTTCTTGGCTGCGGCATCAGCCGACCATTGCCTCAACCAGAGCGAGCGGCAGAGGGCAACAAGCAGGGCTGAAATCCTGGCACCAAGCCAGACTCCATCGTCCATGGCAGAGGCAACAAAACCAATGAATTCCAAGCAGGCCTTAAGTTCTTTATACTCCTCTGCCCGCTTGCGAGCCTTAGCTCTATCCACAAGATGTCTCAGCTTCTTTCTGATGGCCAGAGAGACAATCGCCGCAGCACACACAGGACGAAACAAGGCACCAGCAAAGGTGAAAGCATGGCAGACCAGCTGATTCATGCACTTGTCAGCCGGGTCACATAAGGAAGCGGTATCAGGTGATGGCATAATAGTAGTGTTGGACAACCCCGACACAGGGTATCCACCTCAGGAGGGCGAGACCATAGCTGAACCAACTCCTCAGGGATGGGATACCGCCTATCCAGGCCCTTAGGCACCGACGGTAGTTTGTTGGGCCTTTCCCATTCCTTGAAAATCATATTAGAAAAATGGGCCTGCTCCGGAAAGACCCGCCTCTGTCTTTCAGGCCTAAACAAATCACCTTGCTACCTCTTTGCCGCTCTGGGAGGAACAATGTGTAGTGTCTCAAACACTGAGGTAAGCAACTTCTCTGTATCATCAGGGAGCCACGCATCCTTGTTCGAGGAAGAACCAGACAAACTGTCATCCCCAGCAGAATAATCCACAGTGGAACGGGAATCATCTGGCAACTCACCTTCCTCCACAGGGCCCAGATCATCAAAAAGATTGTCATTATCCGAGTAAACGGGCTCGATGTGCCACTTCTTACTTGTGACCTTCTTAGGAGCCGTCCGCGAGATTTGTCTCTCGAGATTGGCCAGCCTATGCGCCAAATCAACATGGGACCCCCGGCTGGCTTCCCCCTCACTGGGGGCTGAGTGCAGCAATGGAGGGTCCGGAGAGGCCGCAGGCAGTAAAGGGCTAGGGGCTGGAACGCCCGCCCGGTCATGGTCCAAAATGGTGCCCCTGGCACAAGTGGTACAAACAGTGCTGAATCCGCTCAGAGGATTCTTACTGCACAAGGGGCAGAGCTTTCCCTGCCCAGATGGGCCCCCCAGCTTACTATCCCCGATGCCTCCATTATGGTGATTAATAATTGTCAATTGGAAGGTTACAAGGCACTAACGGCCCAAACCTATATGATCCCTCGTAATAAAAAAGGGGGACCGGGAGGAACCACAACCCTCAACCACTAAGCCCACGACCTATGCAAAAGACAAATAGGGAGAGGCCCATCAGACTCCGCAAAAAGCGAGATGCATAATAATAAGCAACAGATCATTCAAAAGAGGAACTCAAGACACCAACAATGGACAGTCCCCGGAGCTGCATAACACCTCAGAAGATGGGATCCCAGGCAGCAGCAGCGGAGCAGACACAGCCAGAACGCAGCAGCACGCGTAGACCTGCAGATTCTAGTGCGTTCCTCGAGGGGGGGGCGCGCCGTGATGACGCGGAACGCGACCCCGGCGTTCACCCTACCGTCACGATCCCGTAGCAGCCAGCGGCTGGGAGGCAGAAGTGGGTCAGATGGGATCAGTGGAAATAGGGCCCGCAGCGGTCGATGGGCAGGAGGCCCCGCTCTCGTGACAATATCTGAGAGAGGGTATCCAACGATCTTCTGTAGCCAAGACTGCAAGATGAACACTGGAAATTGATAGAGGGACACCTGCCTTTATAGGGCGCCGGGAGGAGCTGCAGCTTTTGATCTTGCAGTCGAGCACCCCCTGAGGCCGGAATACCCACGTCAACACTGGGACGACCTGGACTGGATATAGGGAAAATAAACACATAGTTTACCTCATAATGGTGGCCCCTATGTGCATAGAGGCCGGCAAGATCCGCTCCCAAGCGAGCGGCGCGTTCATGCTGGCTCTCAATGCGCTGATTGTGCATGCTCAGTCGGAAGGGGGGGGGAGCAGATCTGGCACACGCGTCCTTTCAATAGGCCAACACTGTCAGATCCGCGGTGCTCGGGAGCGGATCTGAGGCTTCTGGTGTCCTGGCCAAAGTGGTTTCAGCTTTGTTGCCCACTATGCACACAGGGGCTGCCATTATGAGGTAAACTATGTATTTTTAAAGAGGGACATTTCAGGTATTGGGGAGTTAATAAAAACTCCCCAAACATGGCTTGCTCGTCCCCAATCCTGCTCCTCCGGTTTCAATATTAACAACTTTTAAACTTACAATTGTCATATATATATGGTTACACATATATATATATATATATATATGGTTACACAGAGCTCTTTTAAACTTACCTGTCAGGTCGCATCGCGCTCCGGCTTCCCTCAGTCCCGCACCATCTCCATCAGGCAGCGATCTTGCCGTCCCATCATGTATTGCGCCTCTCATAGGCTGCAAGGACACCCGGAGCAGAAGAGCACGAGATCTTATGGTTAAGCTCCGGGGTATAAATAGATTGTGGGACAGATCTTTATATTGACCCAAAATATATTTATACATAGTCATTCATCTACAAAAAGTTGCTTCATTAGCCTTCTTGTTTGTTAAGTGATCGAAGCAATCGAAGATGGGCAGCAATGTTCTTTTTTTGGAGAGAAGCTGCTCTCTCCTTGCCATCCTGCCATGCACACCACTGTTGTTCAAGTACTCCAGATGGTGGAATTCTGAACTTTAACAACAGCTAGTGTGCAAAAGACCTTTAGTTATTTTAAGGTTACCCTGGGTTCCTTTGTGACCTCATGCAATGACAATCATACATCTTGCTCTTGGTGTGATCCTTGTTGGTTGAACACTCTCCAGAAGTGTAATAACAATCTTGAATTTCCTGAATTTGTACAATATCTATCAGACTGTGGACTGGTGGGTCTTGAAACCTTTATCAGCCTGGTGAGCATCAACAACTCTATATCAAAGCTCATCAGAAACTTTGTTTTTCCGATGATACTCTTCTACATAGGTGGCAATATAGGATAATATGTCTTACTTTTTTCTAGCCCCTCCATGGTATTAACAGTTTTAGGACAGCTGTGGGATTAAGGTGGGACCACACCCTGCACCATCTGCCCCTATGCGGAATTACACCTCATCCAGAGATCTATTAATTTCAATGTATATCTTCACCACTTACAAAGATACAATAAATATTTCACAAAAAGTTTGTATTTCAAGAATAGGCTTTAGGGAGGTCTTACCTGTTTTTCTAACTCCTGACCAGTGATACCACACTCAATATGAGCAGTCAGATTCTTCTCATCTATCCAGAGAATTCTGCTCTGTGAACACAAACGTTTGCGCTTAGAGGGTATCACAATTTGAACAATAATCAATTAGCTCATGGAAGCATGTTTTGACCATAATGAGCCTCTAAGATTAGAGAGCTCCAATCAGCTACTGCTAAGCACAAAAGGGACCCTCTCTGGGGACAAGGGAATAAGCACCAATGAAAACCAGACCAATCAGAAATCTATGGTTTATTAAAGGTTGTACAAAAAAAAAAAAAAGACAATGCAAATGGTTAAAAAATACAATTCTGTGATTACTCACCTGTAGAATTGGTATTATGAGTATACAGTACGTCCTGCTCCAAATCTAATACTCACACTTGGGATATACTCCACCAGATGGCGCTGGACTGCAGAGACATCGAAAATAGGCTCCTCCCGGCCCCTCAAATACCCGGGGACCTCCCACAAATCCCCAGCATTGAAAAGCAGTTAATGAGAAGCCGGGAGAATTAAACAATCCAAACTATCAACTATAACAATCATAACAATCAGCATACAGGGGATCCAAGATAATGCAAACCAAGGGTGGGCTGGAGCAGGACGTACTGTATACTCATAATATAAATTCTACAGGTGAGTAATCACAGAATTGTATAATTCTTAGTATACAGTACGTCCTGCTCCAAATCTAATACTTACTCTTGGCACATCCAATAGCAGTGTCCATAAAGTAGGGTGGGATCCCAAAGAAAAATCAGCAGCAGACAGTTTAAACCACTGCCTCCTGCAGAACCTTTCGGCCATCAGCTGAGGCCCTAACATCTACCTTCTAAAACTTTGAAAAGGTATGAACAGAAGACCAAGTAGCGGCCTTGCAAACTAGAAGCCTGGTGCTGAAAAGCCCAAGAGGCACCAATAGCACGAGTGGAATGAGCAGTAAGGCGGAAGGGAGGATTCTTCCCCTTAGCAGAGTACGCCTGAATCACAGCCTGACAAAAGAGCATCAGTTTTCCTGAAAGGTGCAGTAGCCACCAGATAGTACTTCAGACACCTAACCACATCCAAAGAGTGCAAAACCCTCTCCTTAGCATTGCTAGGATTAGGGCACAAAGAAGGAAGAACAATATCCTGATTCAAATGAAAGGCTGAATGGAAAGCGCCGCCAACTCAGACACACGCCTGACAGAAGTGATAGCCACCAGAAATACAACCTTGAGAGTAAGAATGGCCAGGGCAGCATCCTGCACAGGTTCAAAGGGAGCACCCTGCAAGGCTGACAGAGCCAAGTTCAGATCCCAAACAGGCACCATAGGCTTACGTGGAGGGCGCACATGAGTGACCCCCTGGAAAAAAGTCCTGATCAGAGGGTGCTGAGCAAAGGACTTCTGGAAGAAAATAGCCAGGGCAGAAACCTGACCCTTCAGAGTACTGAGCTGGAGTCCCATCTCCAACCCATGCCGCAGGAACACCAGAATCCTGGGAATAGAGAGCATACGACAGGGAAGAGACCGAGACTCACACCAGTCAATGTAGACACACCAAACCCTGTAATAAATAGAAGAGGAAGACTTCTTCTTAGCTTTAACCAAAGTATCCACAACCGAGGAAGACAGCCCCTTCTCCATCAAGATGGAGGTTTCAGCAGCCAGGCCGTAAAAGCCAGAGTTTGTAAATTGGGATGGCGTAGTGAGCCCTGAGTGAGCAGATCTGGCACCAAGGGCAGAGCGTACTGATCTACTGCCAGCTGCACCACGTCTGCGTACCACACTCTTCTTGGGCACCTGGGGGCCACCAGAATTGCTGGCACCCCTTCCAGAGCAATCTTGCGCAGAACCCTGCCCAGCAGTGGGATTGGAGGGAAGACATACAGGAACTGAAAGTCCTGCCATGACATTGCTAGAGCATCCGAGGTCAAGGCCAGAGGATCCTGGGACAGAGCGACAAAAGCTGGGAGCTTGTGATTGTGGCGGGACGCAAACAGATCCACATCTGGTTGGCCCCAACGGTGACACAGAGATTGAAACACCCTGCTGCATAGGGACCATTCTCCCTGGCGAGAGGTCCCCCTGCTCAGATAGTCCGCCAGGCAATTTTCCACCCCCGGGATGTACACAGCTGATATGCAGGGCACATTGGCCTCCGCCCAAGTCAGGATCAGAGACGCTTCCTGGAGGGCCCCCTTGCTCCGGGTCCCTCCCTGATGATTGATGTAGGCAACTGCCGTCTGGTTGTCCGAGCGCACCTGAACAGGCAGGCCCCGAAGGTGAGTAGTCAAGTGAGCCAGAAGTAGCCTGATCGCCCGCAGTTCCAAGACATTGATAGGTGTGTGGGCCTCCTGAGGGGCCCCACCTCCCCTGGAAGCACAGGGACTTCCTGAAACCCCCCCAACCTGACAGACTGGAATCCGTGGTGACCGTCTCCCAGGAAGGGGCAAGAAAGGATCTGCCCCCCAACAGGTTCCTTGAGTCCATCCAGCACGAGAGGGACCTCCTGACCAGAGGGGAGAGCACACAGACCCTGTCCAGGGACGCTGGGTCCTTGTCCCATGCTGACAATAGGTGAAGTTGCAGAGGCCTCAAGTGGAACTGAACATAAGGGACCGCTTTGAAGCATGTCACCATCAGGCCCACCAGCTGCATCCCCTGCCTGATGGAGGGATGGGGACAAGCTAGGAGGGACTGAGCCTGTGCAATCAGACTGTCCACCTTCTGTTGAGGAAGGAAGATCCTTGCCTGAACTGTATCCAGATTCATTCCTAGGAATGGAGTTACCAAGGAAGGGGACAGTGAGGACTTGGGGTGGTTGATCACCCATCCAAATGACTCCAGAGTGGACACCACCAGCTGAGTATCCAACTCTGCCTGATGTAGAGACTGGGAAGTGATGAGAATGTCGTCCAGATAGGGAAGCACGCGGACGCCCTGACATCTGAGCAGAGACATCACGCCAGCCAGCACCTTGGTGAACACCCTAGGAGCTGAAGTGAGGCCAAAGGGCAAGGCCACAAACTGGTAGTGTTGATCCATCAGAGCGAACCTGAGGAACCTTTGATGACCTGGGAACACAGGAATATGAAGGTAAGCATCTTTAATGTCCACAGAATTCATGAAATCCCCTTGGCGCAGGGAACTGATGGCAGAGCGCAAAGTTTCCATGCGAAAGCGCCTGCCCCTGACAAACTTGTTGAGTATCTTCAAGTCCAGGATGGGCCTGACTGAACCATCATTTTTGGGTACTGTGAATAGGTTGGAATAAAAGCCCTTGCCTTTTTCTCTTAAGGGGACCTGGCAGATGACCCCCAGCTCCAGGAGGCCTTGCACTGCTTGCACTAGCTCCTGAGCTGACACAGGGTCCTGAGGGATCCGGGATCTGATGAATCTTGGAGGGGGACAGGCAGCAAACTCCAACTTGTACCCGGCGGACACTACCTCCTGAATCCATCGGTCTGAGACATGAAGCCTCCAGACGTGAGCGAAGTGCTGCAGCCGTCCCCCCACCCGGATGGGTGAGGGCGCCCCATCATGCCTGAGAGGGCTTGGGAGAGGATTTTGCTTTGGGACCCCAGGAGGAGCCAGGACATCCACATCCTCTGCCCCTACCCCAGAAATCTCCCCGGGCCCCAGGAAAGGAAACCCCCCTTCCCTGTCTGGCACCACGGTAAGGGGAGGAGAAGGAACCCTGACCCCGAAAGGGCCGAGATTGCCACCTGCGCTGGGGTAACCTGCCTCCCTTAGCAAAAAGGTCCAGGTGGTCCCCAAACAGGTGCAGTCCTTTAAAGGGAAACCCAGTGAGGGCCTTCTTGGCAGCGTTGTCAGCAGCCCACTAGTGCAGCCAAACCGAGCGGCGTATAGCCACCACGAGGGCAGAAGTTCTGGCACACATTCTGATGGTGTCATCCAATGCTGAGAGGACAAAATTTACAAAAACATCACAACTGGAGAGTGCATTAAACACCTCACAAGGCAAATTATCAGGGGCACTATCAAGCATATTGCTGATAAGGGTTCTAGTGGCCACAGCAGTAATAGCAGAGGCACAGACCGGGCGCAGCGCCGTCCCCACACATGCAAAGGCGTGGAATGCCAGCTGGTCAATGCGCCAGTCCTCAGCATCCCGCAGGGTAGTCAGGGGAATGCATGACAGAGGTGTTAGCCCTAGGATCGGGGCAGCAGGATCGGGGCAGCAGGATCGGGGCAGCCACCTCGGTGGGGGGGATGACCAACATTTAACCACCTCAGCAGGAAAGGGATACTTCCTATCTCAACCTTTTGGAACCTGGGGAAGTTTACTGGGGCGCTCCCATCCCTTGAGCACAAGGTTATGGAAATGTGCCTGCTTGGGAAATTCCAAACGTGATTTTGCTGTATGGAAAAGCTCCCCTCTTTGCCTGGGAGCCTCAACAGGGAGAAAGATAGACAGAACCTCAAAAATCTGGGTCAATAATCTGTCAGTGTCATCCAGGGCCCAGGGGTCAGAGTCAGAATCGTCTCGACCCCTTGGTCTCTCATCAGATGAGCCTGAATCAGAAAAGAGCTCCCCTTCATCAGACGGGGTATAGCCACAAAGATTCCAAAACTCCTCAGTTCCCATAGGGAAAACAGTGACATTAGGCGTCAAGTGCTGCTTCTTAGCAGGGGCCTTACGCGCTAAGGACTTAGCAATCAACTGCTCAACAACTCAGTAGGAGTGAGGTTTAAGCTTGGGGGAGTAGGCGAAGTGAAACGAGGTGCAGCCACTGGCAGGCCAGATTGCAATGCAAGCACCTGCTCAGCACAGGGTACACAGACCCAGCGCCTTGTCAGCGTCAGCATGAGGCTGCCCACACGCTACACACAGCCGGTCTTGTCCCGAAGAGACCCCGGTCACATTATCCTGGGATGCCTCCATATGGTGATTATAGCGGCGCTATACGCCGATAGGGAATGACGCTATATAGCAACCCCGGATGCTGTGGGAGTATTATTTTTACAAGGCCTACAAGTTATATACTAATACAGGGCTGGGAGAAGCCAAAAGACATAAGCAGAAAAGACCTGTAAGCACACAGTAACAAAAGTGAAAGATTTTTGTGGCAAATAAGAATAACAAATTTAGAAACAACTACTGGCCCCGGGATAGTTCCATTAAGGGTCATGACTGCCTTTGGAAGAGATTGGTTCCGGGGGTGGTCGCTCTTATGCTGGCATATGATGCTGTATGCTGAGTTTTGTTATGCACGCTTTGGATTATGTTACGGTCGTGGTTTGTTATGTCCGCTTCTTCAATAAAGACTTACAATAAAAAATAAATAAATAAATCTAGAAGCATTGTCTATTTGACTATTCATGCAACAGCAGCCATAAATGCAGAGACACACACTTACCATCTGGGAAGTATCTAAGGAGACAATAGTCCGTTTCTCATCTTCAGGACACTCCAGCGCATTCGATACACTTGTCCCACCTGTCATACAAAGTGAACACAGTAAGGGTCTGCTATTGGTAGCTACAGACAAAACACAGGGCATTGGTGGGGAGTCTGATGCATAGCGTAAAGGGATTAAATATAGGATTAGTGTATAATGTTAATAACAAAAAAATGCCCAAAATCATTGATATCCTATTCCTATCACGTTTGAGACTTCAGATTGATCTATAACCCAAACGGATCTCCTTCCGCTCAGCCGATAATTTAAAGCTGGTTAAAAAAAAAAAAAAGTTTGGGGACCCCTGCCCTAAACCCTACACATCACTGCCTCTTATGAACGGAAGAATGTTGGGGCTTTGTCCAAGCAAGGGTTTTTAAACCCTTACTAGCAAAATGGCACCCAAAGAGCCTGAAATAAAAGGGACTCTGTAGGCAAAGTGCATAAAATATCATTCAGCACTCCCCTTCTAATGGCTGCCCCCTCTTTTCCTGTATTCCATGAATTCCTTTGCCATAGACCACCAATCATAGGACCGACCCTCGTTTGTCAGCTCTGCAAGAATGAGAATTAGCACAAAAAAAAAAAAAGTTTGGGGACTCCTGCCCCAAACCATACCTATCACTGCCTCTTTTGTCCAAGCACCCATCCAGACTAAGGATTTTATTGCCTAGGCCCAAGGGAGTCAGTTAAAGCCTATACTTAATGCTGGTCAACACCTGTGATGGATTTTGTTTTTAAAGCCACCCTAAATTCTTCCTAACAAAATTGTGAAAGGAAGGGCCCTGTCCCTTGGCACCCAAAAAGGCCTCCTCCCACCATTGGTAGAGCCTGAAATTAAAGGGACTCTGTAGGCAAAGTGCATACAATTTCATTCAGCACTCCCCTTCTAATGGCTGCCCCCTCTCTTCCTGTCAGAACGCAGCTTTCCTGGAAGTAGAAACAAGACAAAGAGTAGTGGTACACCCCCGGAATTCCTTCGCCACAGACCACCAATCACGGGGCTCTCCTGGTTTGTCAGCTCTGCAAGAATGAGCAATTCCATTGAGCCTTTCCCCCCCTGGTCATGACCTTAATTAGCATATGAATGATGTGCCTAGCGATTCAATTCCCACTGCATCTAATTAGCATCTCAAACACCACCACACCTAATTAGCATTTGAATAGCTCGTGGCTTCCTATGTGCTTGTGGTAGGTGACACAATCACACCTTTGGAACAGGACAATAGAGCCTGCACCTTCTCCCTTCACTATTGATCATCAGACTGTGGACAATGTGGATTAAAAAATTGACACTGCTGGTTTGTATAAACTGATTCTATCCAATGTATGAGAACACTAGTAACAGAAAGAGAGGGAGGAGCACAGCCAGGGTGTATGAAGCACAATATAAGCCTATTATGTTGATTATTTTGCAAGTTATTTTGAAAGTTATTTTGCAGCTTTCACCTTTATGATTTATTTTCTGAAAAGCCTGTTTAGAAGGGTTTAAAAAAAACCCAGCTCTTATATTACTATAATTCACCTAATACCACAGCAGAAATGGGGCACCTATTTTCCAGGTTGTATTTGCTACTTCTCTGGCTACTGCTGCCCTGGGGTGGATACCTGTACACTCAGATTGCCCACATTATAAATCATCCTACCTGCACCTAGTGCATTTTTTAAACCATAAATTATCCAAGATGGCAGCCCATGGAGTCTCAGGCTGCCTGCAGAAAGGAAGTGAATTCTGACTATGCCGCTCTGCATTCTAGGATTGTCGTCCTTTTCCTGGCCCCAGTAATGTGCAAAGCACAGCTATTACCCCCGACCCCCTAAACTTGTCCTCCTCTCCTCAGCATGTGATGCTTTTGAGGCATGATAGTGGCAGCCATATCCTGGAATCCTTAACAGAGTTGCAGCCCAGGGGGGGAAAGAATGATGAGTAAGCGACTACAAACTTGAAATATATTAAATTTAGATGCTGGGGAATAGTTTTTTAAGGGCTTGGGCTTTTTATTAAATGATGCTTTAGGCCTGGGTCAATGGCTGGGCTTAGCGGCAGCAAGAGGAGGTCATTTATGGTGCCATGGACCAGGACCTGGCCAGGGAGGTTTTAGGGGTACTTTAAATGAGCAGAAATTACCTCCTCGAGTGGGGGGGGGTGTTGCCTATATAAATCAGATTTTATCATTAGAGTTGATTTGCTAAGAATATATGAAATCTGCTTGTCTCTCATTCTTTAATTAAAGTAGACTTTCAGCATCATTTAATGAAAAGCCCAAAACCATAAACTATTCGCCAGCATCTAAAATGATTATATATTTAATGTTTTTGATCACTTACCTTATATACTCGAGTATAGGTCGACCCGAATATAAGCCGAGGCACATAATTTTACCACAAAAAACTGGAAAAGTTATTGACTCGAGTATAAGCCTAGGGTGGGAAATGCAGCAGCTACCGGTAAACAGGGGAACATGGACTCAAAAGATGGACAGTCCTCCAAATCAGGAAAGGGAGGTATGCAATAACAGTACACAGAGCTGTGGCAGCGCTATCACTAAAGAAGCTTTACCTGCTGCCATTTTAACATAAAAATCCCGCCCTCGCCTGTAGGGGCAGAGGAGCACACAGCCAGCATTGGTGTGCATCCTTCTCCCCTTTCCTGTCTCCCATTCGTTGCATCCCTGGGCGTTCCAACCTCTTTGCTGAGTGAAGGTTGGGGACAAAAAGCGCAGACGCGCAGCCAAGCAGCTTCCAGGGAACGCTGCTCACCACCCGGGTAATGCTAAGAGCAGACTTGCTCTTAGTGGACGACGCCCCGCCCCCTGCTCGCAGATTGACAGCAGCGATGTCGGCTCCCTTCACTCCTGCATGCCATCTGTAAGTTTTTTCATCCCTCCCCCCGCACGCCAGGAAGTCTCTTTGCGCCCGCAGGCATCGGGAACTATTAATTCAGAAGACACCAGCACACACACACCTACCTGATGAGGGGGACACAAGAGGACCACATGCCCCGCACTGCTCCAGCATCTTCACTGCCGACGGCGACCGGGGCTTCGCGGGGGGGCAGGCGTGGGTGCGCGGGCTCTTAGCTCTTCCTACCTTTTCTCCTCCATTTCACTGACTCGAGTATAAGCCGAGGCGGCTTTTTTCAGCCCAAAAAGTGGGCTGAAAAACTCGGCTTATACTCGAGTATATACGGTACTTATTATTTTTTCCCCCACTGGCCTATAACTCTGTTCAGCACTTTAGGATATGGGTGTCGTCATCTTGGCTCAGTAGCATCACATACTGAGGAGAGGAGAGGGGGCAAAAGTGCAGGGGGGAGGGATTATAGCTGTGCTTTGCTCAGACAGAGCAGAGCTGGGGTCAGGAAAAGGTCAGCAATCCCAGAATGCAGAGCGACACAGTCAAAAGACACTATCTGTTTGCAGGCAGCCTGGGGCTCCATCTTGGATGTTTAAAGTCTCAGAAAATGCAGTAGGTGCAGGGAGGATCATTTATAATGTGGGCAATCTGTATGTACAGGGTGGGGGAAACATACAAGATAGGCTCTTATTTAGAGTGAAGGTCCGGTTTAAAGCAGACAAAACCCCCCAAAACAACTCAATCTATTTTGCTCCCCCACCCCAGGTACATTACTGTTTTTATGTTTTCTGTCCTCAATGCTGCTTGCTATTCCTGTTATAGTGATTTTAAGGTTTGTTTTCCCTAGTTATTGGTTTCTGATAGGATCCCATAGTTCTCTACCAGCTGTAGATTCTGGGCACAATTAGAGCCTATTGAAAAAGTTCTAAAAGGAAGTTAAGAACCAAAAGATTTAATTTTCCCCCAATATTTCCTTTAAAGGCAGAATTGTTTGAGAGTACCAATTCATTACCTGGACACTAAGGGGAGTTGATATATGTTTTTTTGTTTTTTTAAGTGGACCAAAACCCAGCCAGATTTAGACTATCTTGGGTTTTGGTCCTTTCCCCTGGGGTGCCCCACTGCGTGAAACCCCCCAGAACGCCAACGTTAACTCACCTCCTCCTGGTCCTACGGCGCATGCACGGCCGCTCGTCATCAGCGCACTCGGAGCCACTGACGTCACATCGTCTAAGGTGAGCGCCTCCAAACGAGCTGGTGGCCACATCCCCCGCTTCCCTCTAACAGGGAGTGTGCTTGCGCCGGCCATTCACAAATGCCTGGTGTGGGCACGTGCCCTGCTAGAGGGATAGCGGGGATGCAGCCACGGCTTGAGTATGCACCATTGGACTGCGAGGCAAAGTAAGTGTATGGGACGACCTGGGAGGGTTTTACACAGTGGGGCATCCAGATTTTGGATGCCCCAGGGGGAGGGAATCAAGCATATTGAAAATAGTGCTAGAAGGGAGATAAGAACCAAATGAATTTTCCCCCAATTTTTCATTTGAAGCCAAATTTATTTGTGAGTATTGTTATACAATTCATTACCAGGACACTAAGGGAAGTTGATACATGTTTTTTTTTTTTTTTTTTAAACTCAACCTTCCGTAGGACGTGGTTGATCCACCTTACCTTGGTGCCCCTATTGTGTGCAGGGCGAGGGGTAATATTACCCTAGATGTGTATATCCTTAAATCTTTTCTTTGCAAGGTCAGCAGAACTTACCTCCAAAGGGAATAACGCAGACATTATGCTTACAGGCCAGGTCCACAATCCGAACAACATCTTCATGACACTCTGAAAAAGCAAATGGAGAAGTAAGTTATTGCAGAAATAATGAGAACAGAAAGGGCTTCTGGTCCCTCCATCACACAGGGACCCAACGTTGGGTTTTCCTCAAAAAAAAGACTTACTGTTCCCCAAGTACATACAGGGCAATTCAAAAAGAATGGTCCAAAAAGCAAACATACCAAAGACCCCAGTAATGAATTAATCACACAAATACTGCTACAACATGAAAGGTTTTTATAGACATGCACCGAGGTTGCATGTGGTTGCCCTGTGACAAGACCAGGGCCGCCACTAAGAATTTTAGGGCCCAATACAGCCACAATGTTTGATCCTACACAAATATATAAAATACAATTTTTGGGGGGCTTTTGCCCAAATTGGGATGTTCGGTTGTGTGAAACCCCCCAGGACACCCATCAAAAAACTCACCTTTTTTCCGCTCCAGCCTCCCCCAAACCTCACCGATCTGCTGTTCCACCTCCAGTTTTAATTTTGGGCAGTATTCCAAAAGGTAAGTAGGAGCCGATGGGGGGGGGGGGGGGGGAGGTACCCTTTTTATTTCTGGGCCAATGTTGCTCTTTAATTTCACAAGGGGGAGAGATTTTAAAAATAAAATTTTAAGAATAAGATTTTGCCTGGCATAACAGCACGGGGGAAATGGGGGGCCCGGCAATCGGGATACCCTGCTGCTCAGGGAGGGGGGGAATGCCACACTGCCTATGGGAGGGGGGAATGCCACACTATCTATGGGAATGTGAGGGGGAAATGCCACACTGCCTATGGAGAATGGGAGGGGGGAATGCCACACTGCCTATGGAGAATGCGAGGGGGGAATGCCACACTACCTATGGGAATGTGAGGAGGAATCCCACACTGCCAATGGAGAATGGGAGGGGGCAACGCCACACTGCCTATGGGAATGTGAGGAGGAATCCCACACTGCCTATGGGAATGTGAGGGGGAATGCCACACTGCCTATGGGAATGGGATGGGGGAATACCACACTGCCTATGGAGAATGGGAGGGGGAATGCCACACTGCCTATGGGAATGGGATGGGGGAATGCCACACTGCCTATGGAGAATGGGAGGGGGCAACGCCACACTGCCTATGGGAATGGGAGGGGGGAATGCCACACTGCCTATGGGAATGTGAGGGGGAATGCCACACTGCCTATGGAGAATGGGAGGGGGCAACGCCACACTGCCTATGGGAATGGGATGGGGCAACGCCACACTGCCTATGGGAATGGGAGGGGGGAATGCCACACTGCCTATGGAGAATGGGAGGGGGCAACGCCACACTGCCTATGGGAATGGGATGGGGCAACGCCACACTGCCTATGGGAATGGGATGGGGCAACGCCACACTGCCTATGGGAATGGGAGGGGGGAATGCCACACTGCCTATGGAGAATGGGAGGGGGCAATGCCACACTGCCTATGGGAATGGGATGGGGCAACGCCACACTGCCTATGGGAATGGGAGGGGGGAATGCCACACTGCCTATGGAGAATGGGAGGGGGCAACGCCACACTGCCTATGGGAATGGGATGGGGCAACGCCACACTGCCTATGGGAATGGGAGGGGGGAATGCCACACTGCCTATGGAGAATGGGAGGGGGCAACGCCACACTGCCTATGGGAATGGGATGGGGCAACGCCACACTGCCTATGGGAATGGGAGGGGGGAATGCCACACTGCCTATGGAGAATGGGAGGGGGCAACGCCACACTGCCTATGGAGAATGGGAGGGGGCAACGCCACACTGTCTATGGGAATGGGAGGGGGGAATGCCACACTGCCTATGGGAATGGGAGGGGGGAATGCCACACTGTCTGCAATTGGGTGTTTTAGCACACCATTTACTTTAGAATATTTTTTCTTATTTTTCTCCTCCAAATCCTAGGTGTGCCTTATAGAGCGAAAAATGCAGTATTACGCACAAGAGACTTAATTGTATTTAAAAAAAAAAAAAACTTTTGGTTACTTCATTATGTGTATTTACTTTTATTTATCATGTGATTGATTTTCTTCAATGCTTAAAAATGATTGTACAAAGCTACATCCACACTTATGCGGTGGTACAATCGCTTTTTCACACCTCGGAAGCGGTTGCAAATCATGATCACACTGCACAATATAAACGTCACTTCCATCCTACTACATTGTTTCTGACTCAGCTGCGCACTTCAATCTCCTCAGAGTAATGCGATTTTAGAGAACAAGAATGGAAATCTGACTATTTCTGCCTCAGTAAAGAGCGGCATATCTCTGAGCCGAGTGATTGATCTACACGTCTATCACCAGCTGGAGTCCTAAAAGCAAGACGCTGTTTTGTTTTATGGTGGGGGCTGAAAACACGGCTTTACAGCCTCCCCTGAAAGTGGAGGAATCAGTCGTTTCAAGCGTAATTGCATAAAACTGCTCCACAATTAAAACGTCTAATATTTAACCACCTTTATTCTGTTTAATTAATGTACAATGACTAATTTGGCGGGGTTTTTTTTTCGATTGGGCCTTAAGCTATTTGCAAAGTTAATCTAACGCAATTAAATAGCAATAGTGATAATGACATGTTTAATAATATTTAACCATTGCAATCGTGTAAGCCTGAAATAGCTACAATGTTAATTGCCACTTGGAGTCACAATCCCGCCTAACTGCCTCTGCCTAATCGCTCGAGAAACATGGCTGGCTAACCGCCCATTTTACATAGACAGGAGGCGCACCTTGTTTACAGCCACACGCGGGAACGTTTATCACCGGCTATCCCAGACTGAAGGCAGCAACATAACGGTTTACAGAGGTGAAGCCTGCCCTTATGGAAGTATGGCCGCTGCCGATCATGTGCTGAGGCAGCTATTTATTAGCAAGTCTCTGGCTGCAGAGATGTTCACAGTGTGGGTTTGTGTGTTGGAGAGAGATATATACCGCATTTTGCCCTATAAGACGCACTATTTTGCCCAAAGTGTGTGTGGGGGGTGGCGTCAGTGCATCTAATGGTCGTCTAAAGTATACTTACATGACTCTCGCGCCCGCTATCCCCGCTCTGGCTTCTGGCCACTGCCAGCGCCAGAAGCGCACGCTGACACATGAGGGCAGTGGCGGCGCCGGAAGCCAGAGAGAGGACAGCGTTCATGTAAGTATACCTTTTTTTTATGACACTTTTCTGACACATTGCTTATGGGAAAGGGGGAATGCCACACCCAATAAGGGGATGGGGGGAATGCCACAGTGCCTATATGGGGAATCGGAGGGGATGCCACCCTGCCCATAGGCAGTGTGGCATTCCCCATTCCCCATATAGGCAGTGTGGCATTCTACCCTCTCATTCCCATAGGCAGTGTGGCATCCCCCATCCCCTTATTCAGTGTGGCATTCCCCCTCCCATTTCCCATAGGCAGTGTGGCATTCCCCCTCCCATTCTCCATATAGGCAGTGTGGCATTCTACCCTCCCATTCCCATAGGCAGTGTGGCATTCCCCCATCCCCTTATTCAGTGTGACATTTCCCCTCTTCCATTCCCCATAGGCAGTGTGACATTTCCCCTCTTCCATTTCCCCATAGGCAGTGTAGCATTCCCCCTCACATTCCCCATATAGGCAGTGTGACATTCCCACTCCCATCGGCAGTGTGGCATTCCCACTCCCATCGGCAGTGTGGCATTCCCACTCCCATCGGCAGTGTGGCATTCCCACTCCCATCGGCAGTGTGGCATTCCCACTCCCATAGGCAATGTGGCATTCCCCCTCCCATTTCCCATATAGGCAGCATGGCTTCTCCCCCCTCCCAATCCCATATGCAATGTGGCATTCCCCCCATCCCATTACCATATGCTATGTGGCAGAATTACCCCCGTCCTGCAAAAAGAGAAATAAAAAATGTATACTCACATGAGCCTTGTACCCGTACCGCGGCCATCAGGAGGTCAGCTGATGGAAGAGCAGTGGTGGACGGGTAGGGTAAATGTACCCTGCCTGCTGTCCCCGCTTTGGCTTCCAGCGCTGCCACCAGCGCCTCTCAGGCCGGTGCGCGCTGACACAAGCACCCGGGTCTGTGCAGCGGGTGGATGCGGACGGAGGAAGCTCAACCAATTTTTAGGGGCAGGGTAAATAGACATAGGCAATACTTTGGTAGAAGGAATCCCTTCTCTGAGTACCGTATGGGGAGTAGGGAAAGCAAGCAGCATGCTCGGTTGCATAGCTCAAGGCACCACCAGTAGCAATGCTGTGTAGAGCCCTGGTGAGGTCACAGCTAAAATACATAACAGGTCCAAAGGCCAGCTTCATCCACGAGCCGCCATGTTGTTTCTAAAATTTACTACAGCAGGAGTTAGAAAAAGGTAAATGAATGTTTATGTGCAGCAATCTAAATTGCCCTGGGGAGGGATGCATATAAGCACTGTTTGTTGTGTTGGTCTGGTTTAAAGAGGACCAAAACCCACCCTGGAGTCCATGAGACTCAAGGGCAGGCATACGTCCCCCCCCCCCCTCCACCCCGTGTGAAACCTCCCAGGTCGCCTCGAAAACTGAATTTCGTTCCCAGTCCAATGCCGCATGTGCACACAGTGGCCGCATCCCTGCTATCCCTTTAGCAGGACAAATGCCCATGTAAGGCATTTGTGAATGGCCAGCACGGGCACGCTCCCTGTTAGAAGGTAGCGGGGGAAGCGGCCGCCAGTGCACTCGGATCCGCTCGCATTAGATGAACTCCTGGACAAAGGGACTCGAGTGGTTTCCGAGCACGCTCATTGAACGAGCAGCCGCGCATGTGTCATAAGACCGGGAAGAAGTGAGTTTTTTCGGGCAACCTGGGGAGTATCACACAGCAGGGCAGCAAAGACCAAAATTTACTAAAGTCCAGGATAGTCAAAATCTTGGGTTTTGGTCCACTTGAAGTCACTTTTGACTGTTAAAGAACTTAATTTGTACCGTCTAGAGCAGTGGTCCCCAACCCTGTCCTCAAGGCCCACCAACAGGCCAGGTTTTGCAGATCTCCACAAAGATGCACAGGTGGAGTAATTAGTGCAGCTGCAGAGCAATAGAGCTGGCTATTTGGAGATCCAAAAAACATGATATGTTGGTGGGCCTTGAGGACAGGGTTGAGGACCACTGGTCTAGAGCACCGTTTCTCAACCTGAGGTACACGTACCCCATGCGCCACAGCTTGAAGCGGTACGCAAAGATGTTCAGGGGTGCACCACTTATTTTGGTAACATTTATAAGTTATTCCCTCCTTGGGGTTGCTTGGTTTAAATTTCTTGTTGCTACGGGGGAACTTGCCATAAAAGGTTGAGAGCCACTGGCCTAGAGGAAAGAAGGGAGAGAGGGGACTTGACGGAGACCTTTATATAAGTGAAAGGATTGAATAAGGTTCAGGAGGGAAGTGTTTTTAAGAAGAAGCTTAATGATAGAACAAGGGGCCCAACCTGAAGCTAGTCGGAGGGAAGATCAGGAGCAATGTTAGAAAATATTATTTTACTGAAAGAGTAGATTCCTGGAACTAACTTCCAGCAGAGGTAGTTGAAAAATTGACAGTCAGTAAATTTAAACATGCCTGAGATCACATCTATCCTAAGATAAAGAGAACATACATTATACACATAAGGGCAACCTAGACCCATATGGTCTCCTTCTGCCGTCAACCTTCTATGTTTTCTAATACGTAAACCGGACCAACACCCGTTTTTTCTTTAACGGATATTGGTCCGGCAGACAGTTAATCAAAACAAGCTCCAGAATGCAGGAGTCCCCACACACATAACCCACCAGAACGCCCATAATCCTTACCTTCGCTACAAGCCTGCGCTGGGAAAGGAAACCTCCGATTGGCCGCCCACCGGCCCTGGCTAGTAGTGAAGGTAAGGATTACAGGCGTTTTGGGTGGTTATGTGCAGGGGGGCTCCAGCATTCTGGATGCCCCCCTGAGCATGCTTTGATTAGCTGTCTACGGGACCAACACCTGTTGAAGAAAAAATAGGTATTGGTCCGGTTTAAAGAGGAGCAACCACCTCCCTAGGGTATAGAAGGGTGAACTTTGGGGATACACACCGGGGCATCCCAAATCTGGATGCCCCCAACAAGGGGAAACAAAACCCAGGACCCAGTTTTTTTTTTCCTTCTTCCTCTTAGGATTAGATGCTTATTTAGAAAAGAACAACATTACCAGTTACTATTAGCTGTTATGAGTAAAAAAAAAATCTCTATATATAAAATAGTATATAAAATAATAAATATATAATATATATATATTACAATTCTGTGATTACTCACCTGTAGAATTGATTTTACTGTGTACAGCACAGCCTGTTTCATTCAATCATTACTTCTGGGTATTCCGCCACAAGGTGGCGCAGTTGACTGCAGAAGACTTGTGGCTCCTCCCGGCCCTATAAAAAGCCAAGAATCACCAATAGACCCCCAGTGTTGAAAAGCAGTTATGCAAGAAGCCGGGAGATAAACCATGATCAAAGAATACACAGCCTAAAAAGGCTAACTTGAAACCAGTCACCATAAAGAGGCAACCATGGGCAACGATAACAAGGGAGGGATGAAACAGGCCGTGCTGTACATAGTAAAATCAATTCTACAGGTGAGTAATTGTATTTTTCCAAGTGTACAGCACGGCCTGTTTCATTCAATCATTACTTCTGGGACATCCAATAGCAGTGTCCTTAAGTAGGGTGGGATCCCCAATGAGTAACGGCAAGCAGTTCAGACCACTACTGCCTGAAGCATCTTGCGGCCAAAAACAGCATCCGCTGAGGCCCTAACATCAACCTTGTAAAACTTGGAAAAGGTATGAACAGAAGACCACGTAGCGGCCTTATGAACTTGATCAACAGAAGCCTGGTGCTGAAAAGCCCAAGAGGCACCAATAGCCCTAGTAGAATGAGCAGTAACACCGAAGGGAGGTTCCTTCCCTTTGGCAGAATAAGCATGCACCACCGCCTGTCTAATCCACTTGCTGATAGTAGATTTAGGACCGGAAGGAAGAACAAAAAGAGAATCAGACTTCCTAAAAGGCTCAGTGGCGACCAAATAATACTTGAGCACCCTGACCACATCCAGAGAATTAAGGTTCCGTTCCTTGGAATTAGCAGGGGCAGGACAATAGGAAGGTAAAACAATGTCCTCATTGAGATGAAAGGCAGATTCAACCTTGGGCAAAAATTCTGGGTTAAGACGGAACACCACCTTATCCTGATGCCGCTCAAAATAAGGAGGTTTAATGGAAAGCGCCGCCAGCTCAGAGACTCGACGTACCGAAGTAATAGCAACCAAAAAGGCCACCTTAAAAGTCATTATAGGCAGCGCAGCATTGCACAAAAGCTCAAAAGGAGGACCCTGTAGAGCAGACAGAACCACATTTAAGTCCCAAACCAGTAGCAGAGGCTTACGTGGCGGACCCACATGAGTAACTCCCTGGAAGAAGGTCTTAACAAGCCTGTGATTGGCAAAGGATCTATGGAAAAAAATTGCCAGAGCCGAAACCTGTCCCTTGAGAGTACTAAGTTGAAGGCCCGAATCCAGACCATGCTGTAAAAACTCCGTCGGGCAGGATGAACCGATCTACTGCCATCTGTACGACGTCCGCGAACCATACCCTCCTCGGCCAGCGGGGGCCACCAGAATGGCCGGTACCCCCTCCTGGGCTATCTTGCGCAGCACCTGACCCAGCAGAGGAAAGGGAGGAAATGCACAGAGGAGCTGAAATTCCATCCAAGGAATTGCTAGCGCGTCTGTGGCGAAGGCCAGAGGGTCAGACAAAATATAATTCTGTGATTACTCACCTGTAGAATTGGTATTATGAGTATACAGTACGTCCTGCTCCAAATATAATACTTACAAGTGGGTTATACTCCGTCAGATGGCACTGGACTGCAGAGACATCGAAAATAGGCTCCTCCGGCCCCTCAAATACCCGGGGACCTCCCACAAATCCCCAGCATCGAAAAGCAGTTAACGAGAAGCCGGGAGAATTAAACAACCCAAACTGGTAACTATAACAATAACAATCACCATACAGGGGATCCAAGATAATGCAAAACCAAGGGTGGGTTGGAGCAGGAAGTACTGTATACTCATAATACCAATTCTACATGTGAGTAATCACAGATTGTATTATTCTTGGTATACAGTACATCCTGCTCCAAATATAATACTTACAAGTGGGACATCCAATAGCAGTGTCCATAAAGTAGGATGGGATCCCCAAGAAAAGGCAGTAGCAGACAGTTTAAACCACTGCCGCCTGCAGAACCTTTTGACCAAAAACAGCATCAGCTGAGGCCCCAACATCAACCTTTCAAAACTTTGAAAAGGTATGAACAGAAGACCAAGTAGCAGCCTTGCAAACTTGTTCAACAGAAGCCTGGTGCTGAAAAGCCCAAGAGGCAGCAATAGCACGAGTGGAATGAGCAGTAAGGCGGAAGGGAGGATTCTTCCCCTTAGCAGATTAGGCCTGAATCACAGCCTGACAAATCCACTTGCTGATAGTAGACTTGGCAGGAGCCAAACCCTTCCTAGGACCAGAAGGGACCACAAAAAGAGCACCAGTTTTCCTGAAAGGTGCAGTAGCCACCAGATAGTACTTCAGACACCTAACCACATCCAAAAAGTGCAAAACCCTGTCCTTAGCATTGCTAGGATTAGGGCACAAAGAAGGAAGAACAATATCCTGATTCAAATGAAAGACAGACACTACCTTAGGCAGAAAGTCAGGTTTGAAACGAAACACCACCTTGTCCTGGTGTCTCTCATAGTAGGGGGGCTGAATGGAAAGTGCCACCAACTCAGACACACACCTGACAGAGGTGATAGCCACCAGAAATACAACCTTGAGCGTAAGAACGGCCAAGGCAGCATCCTGCACAGGTTCAAAGGGAGCACCCTGCAAGGCTGACAGAACCAAGTTCAGATCCCAAACAGGCACCATAGGCTTACGTGGGGGACACACATGAGAGACCCCCTGGAAAAAAGTCCTGATCAGAGGGTGCTGAGCAAAGGACTTCTGGAAGAAAATAGCCAGGGCAGAAACCTGACCCATCAGAGTACTGAGCTGGAGTCCCATCTCCAACCCATGCTGCAGGAACTCCAAAATCCTGGGAATAGAGAACACACAACAGGGAAGAGACCGAGACTCACACCAGTCAATGTAGGCACGCCAAACCCTGTAATAAATGGAAGAGGAAGACTTCTTCCTAGCCTTTATCAAAGTATCCACAACCGAGGAAGACAGCCCCTTCTCCATCAAGATGAAGGTTTCAGCAACCAGGCTGTCAAAGCCAGAGTTTGTAAATTGGGATGGCGTAGTGAACCCTGAGTGAGCAGATCTGGCACCAAGATCTACTGCACCACGTCTGCGAACCACACTCTTCTTGGCCACCTGGGAGCAACCAGAATTGCTGGCACCCCTTCCAGAGCAATCTTGCGCAGAACCCTGCCCAGCAGGGGAATTGGAGGGAAGACATACAGGAACTGAAAGTCCTGCCATGACATTGCTAGAGCATCCGAGGCCAAGGCCAGAGGATCCTGGGACAGAGAGACAAAGGCTGAGAGCTTGTGATTGTGGCGGGACGCAAACAGATCCACATCTGGTTGGCCCCGACGGTGACACAGAGATTGAAACACCCTGCTGCATAGGGACCATTCTCCCTGGCGAGACGTCCCCCTGCTCAGAGAGTCCGCCAGGCGATTTTCCACCCTCGGGATGTAAACAGGTGATATGCAGGGGACATTGGCCTCCGCCCAAGTCAGGATCAGAGACGCTTCCTGGAGGGTCCCCTTGCTCCGGGTCCCTCCCTGATGATTGATATAGGCAACTGCCGTCTGGTTGTCCGAGCGCACCTGAACAAGCAGGCCCCGAAGGTGAGTAGTCAAGTGAGCCAGAACTAACCTGATCGCCCGTAGTTCCAAGACATTGATAGGTGTGTGGGCCTCCTGAAGACCCCACCTCCCCTGAAACCTCAGGGACTTCCAGAAACCCCCCCCAACCTGACAGACTGGCATCCGTAGTGACAGTCTCCCAGGGAGGGGTAAGAAAGGATCTGCCCCCCAACTGGTGCCTTGAGTCCATCCACCACAAGAGGGATCTCCTGACCCGAGGGGAGAGCACACAGACCCCGTCCAGGGACGCTGGGTCCTTGTCCCATACTGACAATAGGTGAAGTTGCAGAGGCCTCAAGTGGAACTGAGCATAAGGGACCGCTTCAAAGCACGCCACCATCAGGCCCACCAGCTGCATCCCCTGCCTGATGGAGGGATGGGGGCAAGCTAGGAGGGACTGAGCCTGTGCAATCAGGCTGTCCACCTTCTGCTGAGGAAGGAAAATCCTTGCCTGAACTGTATCCAGATTCATTCCTAGGAACGGAGTTACCAAGGAAGGGGACAGTGAGGACTTGGGGTGGTTGATCACCCATCCAAATGACTTCAGAGTGGACACCACCAGCTGAGTATCCAACTCTGCCTGATGTAGAGACTGGGAAGTGATGAGGATGTCGTCCAGATAGGGAAGCACGCGGACGCTCTGACATCTGAGCAGAGACGTCACGCCAGCCAGCACCTTGGTGAACACCCTGGGGGCTGAAATGAGGCCAAAGGGCAAGGCCACAAACTGGTAGTGTTGATCCATCAGAGTGAACCTGAGGAACCTTTGATGACCTGGGTACACAGGAATATGAAGGTAAGCATCTTTGATGTCCACAGAAGTCATGAAATCCCTTTGGCGCAGGGAACTGATGGCAGAGCGCAGAGTTTCCATGCGAAAGCGCCTGCCCCTGACAAATTTGTTGAGGATCTTCAAGTCCAGGATGGGCCTGAATGACCCATCTTTTTTGGGTACTGTGAATAGGTTGGAATAAAAGCCCTTGCCTTTCTCTCTTAAGGGGACCTGGCAGATGACCCCCAGCTCCAGGAGGCCTTGCACTGCTTGCACTAGCTCCTGAGCTGACACAGGGTCCTGAGGAATCCGGGATCTGATGAATCTTGGAGGGGGACAGGCAGCAAACTCCAACTTGTAACCGGAGGACACTACCTCCTGAATCCACCGGTCTGAGACATGAAGCCTCCAAACGTGAGCGAAGTGCTGCAGCCGTCCCCCCACCCGGATGGGTGAGGGCGCCCCATCATGCCTGAGGGGGCTTGGGGGATGATTTTGCTTTGGGACCCCAGGTGGGGCCAGGACGTCCACGTTCTCTGCCCCTGCCCCAGAAATCTCCCCGGGCCCCAGGAGAGGAAACCCCCCTTCCCTCTCTGGCACCACGGTAAGGGGAGGAGAAGGAACCCTGATCCCGAAAGGGCTGAGGTTGCCGCTTGCGCTGGGGTAACCTGCCTCCCTTAGCAAAAAGGTCCAGGCGGTCCCCAAACAGGCGCAGTCCTTTAAAGGGAAAACCAGTGAGGGCCTTCTTGGCAGCGTTGTCAGCAGCCCACTGGTGCAGCCAAACCGAGCAACGTATAGCCACCACAAGGGCAGAAGTTCTGGCACACATTCTGATGGTGTCATCCAATGCTGATAGGACAAAATTTACAAAAACATCACAACTGGAGAGTGCATTGAACACCTCACAAGGCAAATCATCAGGGGCACTATCAAGTATATTTCTGATAAGGGTTCTAGTGGCCAAAGCAGTAATGGAAGAGGCACAGACCGGGCGCAGCGCCGTCCCCGCACATGCAAAGGCGTGGGATGCCAGCTGGTCAATGCGCTGGTCCTCAGCATCCCGCAGGGTAGTAGAGTCAGGGGAATGCATGACAGAGGTGTTAGATAGCCCTAGGATCGGGGCATCCACCTCGGGGGGGGGGGGGGGGGATGACCAACACTTTACCACCTCAGCAGGAAAGGGATACTTCCTATCCCAACTTTTTGGAACCCCGGGAAGTTTACTGGGGCGCTCCCATTCCTTGAGAGCAATGTTATGGAAATGTGCCTGCTCGGGAAATTCCAAACGTGATTTTTCTGTATGGAAAAGCTCCCCTCTCTGCCTGGGAGCCGCAACAGGGAGAGAGGTGGACAGAACCTCAAAAATCTGGGTCAATAATCTGTCAGTGTCATCCGGGGCCAAAGGATCAGAGCCAGAATCGTCATGACCCCTTGGTCTCTCATCAGATGAGCCTGAATCAGAAAAGAGCTCCCCTTCATCAGACGGGGTATAGCCACAAACATTCCAAAACTCCTCATAGGGAAAACAGTGACATTAGGCATCAAGTGCCGCTTCTTAGCAGGGGCCTTACGCGCTAAGGACTTAGCAATCAACTGCTCAACAGTAGCCAGTCTAGAAGACACATCAGGCTGAGAATCCCCACTATTATGCAACTCAGTAGGAGTGAGGTTTAAGCTTGGGGGAGTAGGCGAAGTGAAGCAAGGTGCAGCCACTGGCAGGCCAGATTGCAATGCAAGCACCTGCTCAGCACAGGGTACACAGACCTGCGCCTTGTCAGCGTCAGCATAAGGCTGCCCACACGCTACACACGCCCCCCCCCCCCCCCCCGAAGAGCGCGAAGCCAGGACGTGACAAGCAGCCAATGACGGTGCACCAGCGCCTGAGGTAATGCCGCCGCCAAGAGCGGAACAAAGTGTTGATTGGCGGCAATTTTAAAAGACAGTAAAAGGAAGCCAGCGCGGCGGCTGACACAAGACAGACAGAATAAATATATAAAGTGAAAAACACAGAATGCATAGCATACACGTTAACCCCCCCCCCTCTTTTCCCCCGAAGGCTACAAGGAGAATGAGGGAGGACAGTGGCCACTTAAACAGGGCCCACCGATAGGCAGGGGAAAGGGGCACTAGTGCGGGAGGGACATCCCATAGAGGCTCACCATAAGCCTGAGCCGCCTACCCTTTGGTGGGGGATTGCGGTGGAGCCGCGCTCCTAAGCACCTAACAGCGGTGCTGCCTACCTTCACCCGACCAGCGCAGCCAAGGCCGGGAGGCATATTACTAGTGGAACGGGTGGGAATAGTCCTACAGGGCCGCAGGCTAATAGCCCCGCTCACCTGCGAGTATAGATAGCCATTTCCTGTCCTTCGCAGCCAGACTGCAGAGAAATTCTGGGGATTTGTGGGAGGTCCCCGGGTATTTGAGGGGCCGGGAGGAGCCCATTTTCGGTGTCTCTGCAGTCCAGCGCCATCTGGCGGAGTATAACCCACTTGTAAGTATTATATTTGGAGCAGGACGTACTGTATACTAAGAATATCTTGGAAGCTTGTGAGTGTGACGGGACGCAAACAAGTCCACATCCGGCTGACCCCAGCGGCGACAGGTCGTGAAAGATCTTGATGCTGAGGGACCATTCCCCCAGGCGAGACGTCCCCCCTGCTCAGGGAGTCCGCCTACTGATTATCCACCCCTGGGATGTAAACCGACGAGATGCAGGGAACAGTCTCCTCCGTCCAAGACAAGATCAGAGACACTTCCTTGAGTGCTCGCTTGCTCCGGGTCCCTCCCTGATGATTGATGTAGGCAACCGCCGTCTGATTGTCTGAGAGGACCTGTACAGCACGACCCCGAAGGTGGGGGGTCAACTGGGAGAGAACCAACCTGATCGCCCGCAGCTCTAGGATATTGATGGGCACGTGGGCCTCCTGGGGACCCCACTGATTCTGGAACTTCAGAGACTGCCAAACTCCCCCCCAGCCGGTCAGACTGGCATCCGTGGTGACAATCTACCAGCGCGGAGAAAGGACCTGCCCACTAGAAGATTCCTCGAGTCCAGCCACCAGGAGAGAGACTGCCTGACCGGAGGGGACAGAGCAAACTCCTGATCCAGGGACTCCTGAATCCGATCCCAAACCCAAAAGAGATGCAACTGAAGAGGTCCCATGTGGAACTGAGCAAAGGGAACCGCTTCGAAGAGAGACACCATGAGGCCCACCAACTGCATCCCCTGCCGAATGGAGGGGTGAGGACACGACAGCAGGGCCCGTGCCTGCATCTGAATGCACCTTCTGCTGAGGGAGAAATACCTTGACCTGAGAAGTATCCAGTGTCATGCCCAGGAAGGACCTCGCCAACGACGGAGATAGTGAAGACTTGGGATAGTCGATCACCCACCCAAAGGACTTGAGAGTGGACGTCACCACCTGAGTATCCCTCTCGGCCTGATGAAGAGACTGAGCAGAAATCAAAATGTCGTCCAGGTAAGGAAGGATGCGAATGCCCTGATTCCGCAGTAGAGCCATGACGCCAGCCAGCACCTTGGTGAAAACCCGAGGAGCCAAGGTGATACCAAACAGCAAGGCCAGAAACTGGTAGTGTTGATCCCCCAGAGCGAACCTCAGGAACCTCTGGTGACCTGAGAAGACTGGCACGTGAAGATAGGCATCCTTGATGTCCACCGTGGTCATGAAGTCGCCCGGCCGAAGAGAACTTACGGCCGAGCGTAAAGTCTCCATGTGAGTGTTTGAACCTGACAAACTTGTTGAGACCCTTTAAGTCCAGGATGGGCCTCAGGGAGCCGTCCTTCTTGGGCACCGTGAACAGGTTGGAATAATACCCCCGACCCTGTTCCTGAAGAGGTACCTAACAAATGACACCTGATGCCAGAAGATGTTGGACGGCCAGACGCAGTCCATGAGCCGACACAGAGTTTTGGGATATCCGGGATCGGAGGAATCTTGTTGCGGCCAGGCTGCAAACTCTATCTTGTAACCGGAGGACACCACTTCCTGAATCCACCGGTCTGAGACGCGAAGCCTCCAGACGTGAGCAAAGAGCCGAAACCGTCCCCCCACCCGGTCGAGTGAGGGCGCCTCCTCATGCCTGAGGGGCCTTGGGAGGGGGTTTGGGCTTGGTCCCCCAAGAGAGAGCGGGGCGACCGCAGGATCTGCCTCGGCCCCAAGAGTCTCTGCGACTACCTGAGAAAGGGGGGCCACGACCTCCCCTTGAAGGACGAAAGGAGGAGGAGCCCCGAAAGGGCCGAGCCTGCTTTCTACACTGGGGGAGTCTACCATCCTTGGCCAGAGCATCCAGACGCTCACCAAAAAGACGGAGACCGGTGAAGGGAAGCCCAGTGAGAGCCTTCTTAGCGGCAGTGTCAGCAGCCCACTGACGCAACCAAACTGACCGACGCATAGCCACCAACAGGGCCGAGGCCCTACTGCCAAGCTGGACGGCATCGTCCATGGCAGCCAGCACAAAACGCAGTAAAATCAGAGCAAAGCAAAAGGTCCTTATAATCCTCCCTATTCTTACCAGACCGGGCGGCCTCAGCAAGACGTCTGACCTTCATTTTAATGGTGATAGCCACAATGCCCGCGGCACAGACCGGGCGCAAACCGGCCCCCCACAAAGGTAAAGGCATGACAAGCCAACTGATCCATAAGCCGGTCCGCGCTATCACGCAGCGTGGTAGTGTCGGGGGATGACATGACTGAAATGTTAGATAGCCCCAGGACCGGAGCGTCCACCTCAGGAGGGCACGACCAGCGCTTAACCAAATCTGCCGAAAACGGAAACCTTCTATCCAACCCCTTGGGCACCGAGGGTAACCTATTAGGACGTTCCCACTCCTTCAGAACCATATTTGAGAAATGGCCCTGGTCCGAGAACTCCAAGTAGTGCTTGCCAGGGCGCCCTGCTTCTTCTTCGCTGCCTTAGGGGGGGGCTATGTTTAATGTATCGAAAACCGCCGACAAGAGGCTATCGGTATCATCCGGGAGCCAAGTATCCTCATCAGAGTAGGACTCTAGGTCACTATCGTAACCGTCCTGGCGATCCCCAGAGGAGTCCGAGTCACAGAAAAGCTCCCCCTCCTCCGGGGAGTCAGGGTCGCCATACACATCAAGGCCCTCATCCTCCTCGGCAAATAGGGACAACACAGCGTCAAGGTGTCGCTTCTTGCTAGAGGCCTTGCCCGCCGCCGGTCGGGCCAATTGCTGCTCAATGCTGGCCACGCGCAGCGCCAGATCTGATTGCAACCCCCTGCTAGTATCCCCCTCACTGGGGGCTAAATGCAGGCACGAAGGGGCAGGGGATGTCGTAGGGAACGCAGGACTGGAAAGAGAAGCGCTCAACCCAGCCTGATCCGCAATAATACTTTGGGCACACAAACCGTGCTACCACCACTCAAAGGGGATGCCCCACACATGAAACACAGTCGAGGCTGCCCTGAGGGGCCCCCAAGCTCGCTATCCCCAGAAGCCTCCATATGGTGATTATCAAAAAAGGGCACAGTAAGCCCACCAGGAATAAAGGCAAAATCAGAGCCCACCCGGGATTCCCCCAAGGGATGCCCCACAGTGCCGGGAAAAGTGGCAGGGGGGCGGAGGGAGGAGGGGGGGGGAGAGATTGGACCGGGAGAAACCACAAGTTGTTATCCCGTCTGCAACACATAAGCAAGACAATCATGAGCATCCCACAGCACATGCACCCAATAAAAAAAACCCTGTCGGCTAAACTCACGGACCACTTGAGCAGCACACGCAGAAGCCGGAAGACCGCAAGAAGATCCCCAAGCGACGGCGGGAGAGGGACCAGACAGGCGGAGAGAGCCCCAGCAGCAGCAGCGCGGCGCGGGCCGCAGGGGGATGGCGCGAAAAGCGGTGACGCACCGACGTCAGAGAAAAGGCCCGGATTCCCAAACGTCTCCCGCCGCAGAGCACAGTGCGCTCGCGGCGGTGGGATAAAGCAAGCCACAATCGGCGGAGTGCTCGTGCCCACATGACCCCCCCCCCCCCCGCAAGCCCGCGGCAGGACCGCGGGATAGGGAAGTGGGAGGCGAGGTAGGGAGGGGGGGGAGAGAATGCGCAGCGTGTGGGAGCCCCCGGGGGGGGGCGGTGGAGGGGGGGAAAGAGTCCCCCACATGAACAACCCCCAATAAAACTCACCCCCAGAAGCGCACAACACCAGGGCAGCAGTGGTTCCTCCGTCCCCCTAGGCTCACCATATGCCTATGGACCGGCTACCCTTCAGCAATATGGTCTGCGGTCTGGAGCAAAGCTCACTGAGCACCTTGACCCAGGCACTCCCCTACCCTCACCCGATCCATCAGCCGAGGCTGAGAGGCAAGAGGGTCCGGAAGCGGGTGGAAATAGGCTTGCAGGGCCACAGGCTTGGTTGCCCCGCTCGCCTGCGAATCAGAGAGCCATCTTCTGGTCTTTGCAGTATGACTGCAGAGAAAACACTGGGGTCTATTGGCAATTCCTGGCTTTTTATAGGGCCGGGGGGAGCGACAAGTCTTATGCAGTCAACTGTGCCACCTTGTGGCGGAATACCCAGAAGTAATGATTGAATGAAACAGGCTGTGCTGTACACTTGGATAATATATATATATATATATATATATATATATATTAATAATATAATATATAATAATATATAATATCATATAAAATAAACTTCCCCAACACCCTTGGTTGGACTTGATGTCATATGTCTTATCTCAACCGTATTAACTATGTATAGCATTGGTCCCCAGCAGCTCCTCTGTCTAGCTCTGGTGTTATAAAAGCTTACCAATACCTAATGAACAAGCAACCTAGCGTAACGAAGGAGGGGACGGATGACCAGAACACAACGACGTGGCACTTGTTCTTTTGTTTGGGTGTTGAATTTTGTTAAAACAGAACTTCAGCGTGATTTAATGAAAAGCCCAAACCTTTAAAATCTATTCCCCAGCATCTAAAATTAATATATTTTTGTTTTTAGTCAATTTCCCCCACCGGGCTGCTACTCTGTTCAGGACTCTAGGATATGGGCGCCGCCAACTTGACTCAGAAGCATCACACATACTTAGGAGAGCAAAATAAAGTACAGGGGGGCAGGGTTATAGCTGTGCTTTGTACAGACAGAGCAGAGCTGAGGTCAGGGAAAGGACAGTAACCCCAGAATGCAGAGCAACACAGTCAGACAACACTTCCTGTTTGTAGGCTGCCTGATGCTCCATGAGCAGCCTTCTTGGATATTTAAAGGCTCATAATATGCAATAGATAGGATGATTTTTAATGTGGGCAATCTGTATGTACAGGGTGTGGGAAACATATAAGATAGGCTCTTATTCAGGGTGAAGGTCCGGATTAATGTGGGCAATCTGTATGTACAGGGTGTGGGAAACATATAGGATAGGCTCTTATTCAGGGTGAAGGTCTGGATTAATGTGAGCAATCTGTATGTACAGGGGGGAAACATAGGCTTTTATTCAGGGTGAAGGTCTGCTTTAAGAGTTAAAATACATCAGACAGCATCATCATTTCTGACATATCGCATTACTGAGGAAATCCATTGCACACTTACGTGGCCACACAACGAGATCTGGAATCCTTTTAAACATTCCATCCCTGAGTGTGAAAATCTCATGAAGGCAGTGACCTGCAGAACGACACAGGGATAAGCATTAGGAGAGGAGTGACCATGAACCAGTTATAAGCCATCCTACCTGGAAACTGAAAAAAGACAATTCCGTGAGTTCTCACCTGTAGAATTGCTTTTACTATGCATGGCATGGCCTGCTTCAAGAAGTCCTTACGTATGGGATATTCCGCCACAAGCTGTCGCAGTGTACTGCAGAAGAGTTGTGGCTCCTCCCGGTACCATATAAAAATACCATTTTGTGAATACTCACCTGTAAAATGGGTATTATAAGTACGTCACACACCACCACTTCAAAACATTCATTACATGTGGGTTATAGTGACCTGTAGATGGCGATCTTGCAGAGATGTAAAGGAAAAAAGAGAGCCCCTCCCGGTCCATAAATACCTGGGACCTCCCACTCATTACCCAGTATAAAGATAGCAGTAAGGTAAGGGACCAGGAAGAGCCAAATATAAGTCATAACAACGAAAAGTTCACCATATAAAGGATCCAGAATACAAAAGGGCAGGGTGAAGCGGGGTGTTTGACATACTTATAATACCTATTTTACAGGTGAGTATTCACAAAATGGTATTATTCTAAGTATGTCACACACCCCGCTTCAAAACATTCATTACATGTGGGACATCCAATAGCAGTGTCCATAATGGGCGGGGATCCAAACAAGGCAATAAAGCACAACTTAAACCACTGCAGCTTGCAGAACTTTGCGGCCAAAAACAGCATCGGCTGAGGCCCGCACATCAACCTTGTAAAATTTGGAAAAAGTGTGAACAGAAGACCAAGTAGCAGCCTTACAAACTTGCTCAACAGAGGCCTGGTGCTGAAAAGCCCAGGACGCCCCAACAGTACGAGTAGAATGAGCAGTAACACGAAAAGGGGATCCTTCCCCTTGGCAGAATAGGCCCCAACAACGGCCTGACGAATCCATTTACTAATGGAAGACTTGGCGGGCGCCAAACCTTTCCTGGGCCCGGAGGGCACCACAAAAAAAGCATCCCGTCTTACACAGCGAACCACATCCAAGGAATGCAAGACCCTCTCCTTGTCATTGCTGGGCTTAGGACACAAGGAGGGCAGAACAATGTCCTGATTAAGATGAAAGGCAGAAACCACCTTAGAAAGGAAATCCGCCTTGAAACGGAAAACAACCTTGTCCTGATGCCTCTCAAAGTATGGAGCCTGAATGGACAAAGCCGCCAACTCAGAGACGCGCCGAACAGAAGTGATAGCAACCAAAAATGCCACCTTCTGCGTAAGCGAAGACAATGCAATATCATGCAAAGGCTCAAAAGGAGGACCCTGAAGAGCAGAAAGAACCAAATTCAAATCCCAAACTGGGAGCAAAGGCTTCCTAGGAGGCCGCACATGCGTAACCCCCTGGAAAAAAGTCTTAACCAAAGGACGAAGAGCAAAAGACCTTTGAAAGAAACCTGCCCCTTCAAAGTACTAAGCTGGAACCCCGAGTCCAGACCATGTTGAAGAAACTCCAGAATTCTAGGAATAGAAAACACCCTACAAGGCAAGGCCCTGACCTCACACCAATCAATATAAGACCTCCAAGTCCTATAGTAGATGGTAGAGGAAGACCGCTTCCTAGCGCTAACAATAGTCCGAATCACAGCATCGGAAAGACCTTCCTCCTTCAAGATGGAGGTTTCAGCAGCCACGCCGTCAAAGCCAGCGTTGGTAAATTGGGGTAAAGTAGTTGACCCTGGGTGAGCAGATCCGGCAGCAGGGGCAGAGCGAACTGATCCTCTGCCAACCTTACCACGTCTGCGAACCAAACCTGTCTTGGCCACCTTGGAGCCACCAGGATTGCTGACGCGCCCTCTAGGGCCAGCTTGCGCACCACTCTGCCCACCATGGGAAACGGAGGGAACAGGTACAGAAACCCCAGATCCCTTCAGTTCAGAGACATCGCATCCACTGCCAGAGCCAGCGGATCCCACGAGAGAGACACAAATGCCAGAAGCTTGTGATTGTGCCGAGAAGCAAAGAGGTCCACCTCCGGAGACCCCCACCTGAGGTAAATCGAGCGAAACACCTTGGGGCTGAGAGACCATTCCCCCCCGGCGAAATGAGAACCTGCTCAGAGAGTCCGCCTCCGTGTTCTCCACTCCCGGAATGTAAACTGCCGAAATGCACGGGACATGGCTCTCCGCCCAGGCCAGAATCAAAGACACTTCCCTGAGGGCACTCCTGCTGCGAGTCCCTCCCTGATGATTGATGTAGGCAACCGCCGTCTGGTTGTCCGAGCGGATCTGAACAGCCCGACCCTGAAGGTGTGTGGTCAGCTGAGAAAGAACCAACCTGATCGCCCTCAGTTCCAGGACATTGATGGGAGCATGGGCCTCCTGGGGGGCCCCACCGACCCTGGAACTTCAGAGACTTCCAAAAGCCCACCCAACCGGTCAGACTGGCATCTGTGGTGACAGTCTCCCAGCACAGAGGCAGAAATGACCTGCCCACTAGAAGGTTCCCTGAGTCCAGCCACCACGAGAGGAACTGTCTGGCCAAGGGGGACAGAGCAAATTCCAGATCCAGGGACACAGGGTCCAGATCCCAAACCGACAAGAGGTGCAACTGAACAGGTCTCATGTGAAACTGAGCAAAAGGGACCGCCTCGAAGCAGGACACCATCAGACCCACTAACTGCATCCCTTGCCGGATGGAGGGATGGGGACACAATAGCAGAGGCCGTGCCTGCTTCTGAAGGCCCTCCACTTTCTGCTGAGGCAGGAATACCTTGACCTGAGAGGTATCCAGAGTCATGCCCAGAAAGGACCTGACCAAAGACGGAGATAGTGAAGACTTGGGATAGTTGATCATCCAGCCGAAGGACTCGAGAGTGGAGGTCACCACCAGAGTATCCATCTCGGCCTGATGAAGAGTCTGAGCCGCAATCAGAATGTCGTCCAGGTAAGTGAGGATGTGAATGCCCTGATTCCGCAGCAGAGCCATCACGCCCGCCAGCACCTTGGTGAACACCCGAGGCACCGAGGTGATACCGGACGGTAAAGCCACAAACTGGTAATGCTGATCCTCCAGAGCGAATCTGAGAAATCTCTGAAGAGGAAAGATTGGCACGTGAACATAGGCATCCTTCGCCCGTGCGAAGGGTACTGACAGCCGAGCGTAGCGTCTTCATGCGAAAGTGCTTGAATCTGACAAACTTGTTGAGACCCTTCAAGTCCAGGATGGGCCGCAGGGACCCGTCTTTTTTTTGGGGACCATGAACAGATTGGAGTAGAACCCCTGACCCCGTTCCTGGGAAGGCATCAGGCAAATGACTCCTGACTCCAACAGACGTTGAACCGCAAGGTGCAAACCCTGAGCTGCCAGAGGGTTTTGAGACATCCGGGATCTGATGAATCTTGGGGGCGGCCAGGCTGCAAACTCTATCTTGTAACCGGAGGACACCACCTCCTGAATCGGTCTAAGATGTGGAGCCTCCAGACGTGAGCAAAGAGCGAAGCCGTCCCCCCACCCGGATGGGTGAGGGCGCCTCCTCATGCCTGAGGGGGCTTGGGAGAAGGTTTGGGCTTGGGACCCCAAGAGAGACCGGGACGACCACGTGATCTGCCACGGCCCCAAGAATCTCTGCGGCTACCCGAAAAGAGGGAGCCACGACCTCCTCTGGGAGCACGAAAGGAGGGGAGGGAAGAAGAGGGCCCCCGAAAAGGCAGAGGCTACACTGAGGCAGCCTACCATCCTTGGCTAGAACATCCAGACGCTCACAAAAGAGCCGCAGCCCAGTAAAGGGGAGCTCAGTGAGAGCCTTCTTAGCAGCAGCGTCAGCCGCCCACTGACGCAACCAAACAGAGCGGCGCATAGCCACCAAAAGGGCAGAGGCCCTACCACTCAGCCAGACCACATCATCCATGGCAGTAAGGACAAAGGCAACAAAGTCAGAGCAAAGCAAGAGGGCCCTATAATCCTACCCCCCCCCTACCAGCCGTAGCGCCATCAAGGAGACGCTTGAGTTGTTTCTTAAGGGCAATAGCTGTAATGGCCGCAGCACAGACCGGACGCAGCCCAGCCCCCACAAATGTAAAAGCATGGCAGGCCAGCTGATCCATGCACCGGTCCTCGCTGTCCCGCAGTGTAGTAGCATCAGGGGAAGGCATGACCGAGGTGTTGGACAGCCCTAGAACGGGAGCGTCCACCTCAGGTGGACACGACCATCGCTTGACCAGGTCAGCAGGAAAGGGATACCTCTTATCCATCCCTTTGGGCACCGCAGGCAGTCTACTAGGACATTCCCATTCCTTGAGCACAATTTTAGTGTAATGGCCCTGCTCAGGGAACTCCAGACGCTGTTTATCAGGACGAAAGAGCTCACCCTGCTTCCTCTTAGCCACCTCAGGGGGGACAATGTGCAAGATTTCAAAAATGTGAGCCAACAGGTTATCAGTGTCATCAGAGAACCATAAGTCCTCCCCAGACGCAGACCCAGGGTCACTGTCGTAACCCTCCTGCTGGTCCCCAGAGGAGTCAGAGTCCTGGAAAAGCTCCCCCTCCTCCAGGGAGTAACGGCCACCAAAAGCATCAATTCCCTCATCCTCCTCAGGAAAGAGGGAGGGCGCGGGAGCCAGGTGCCGCTTCTTGCCAGAGGCCTTACGCGGAACAGGCCTGGCAAGCTGCCTTTCAATGCTGGCCATACGCAGTGCCAGATCAGATTGTAACCCCCGGCTAGTATACCCCTCACTGGGGGCTAAATGCAGGCGCGGAGGGGTAGGCGATGCCTAAGGGGGCGCAGAGCTGGGAAGCGAGAGAAAACAGGGCACACAGTCCCCAAAACACTCACCCCCTCAGAAACTAAGACAGGAACTCCGCATCCCTCAGTAGGCTCACCATAAAGCCTATGGCCGGCTACCCTTTGTGGTACAGGGTTTGTGGCTTGGAGCAGCGCTCCTGAGCACCTGACCCTAGTGCTCCTCTACCTTCACCCGATCCGTCAGCCTAGGCTGGCTGGCACAGAGGGTCCAGAAACGCGTGGAAAGAGACATGCAGGGCTGCAGGCTTGGTTGCCCCGCTCACCTGCGCAATATAAAAGAGCCATATTCTATCTTCACAGAATCACTGCAGAGAAAACACTGGATAGGTCTATTGGTGATCCTGTTTTTATATGGCACTGGGAGGAGCCACAACTCTTTTGCAGTACACTGCGCCACCTTGTGGCGGAATAACCCATACGTAAGAACTTCTTGAAGCAGGCCGTGCCATGTAATAAGAAAATCTTTAAACCGGAACAAAACCCAGCGCGATGCCCCATTGCGTGAAATCATCTGGGGATGTGGCTAATTTCATTACAGTTGCCATAAGCTGTTTGATGACCATTCTTTAAAACCCAGGATTTTGACTATCCCAGGTTTTGTTTTGGGTCCAGGGGACATCCAGAATTAAGATTCCCTGCTGTGTGAAACCCCCCAGAATGCCAAATGGCTCTGATGTGGGAGCGCAAACATCCGTACCCCTCAGCAGCGTGTGCCCTCCCCCCCGGCATATCTGAATGGCTGGGGCGGAAGCACGCACACAGCCAGAAAATGCAGGTGATGCGGCCACTTGCGCTCCCCATTGTAAACAATCTGACCCATTTCCGGAATGCCATGGTCTTGGCAAGTGGCTCTGACTGGACGAAAGCTTGTGTATGCACATATGGCCTGGGAACTGGTAAGCTTTTACTGCTTATATGGGGGGGTGTCACACAGCAGGGCATCCCAATTCAGGATGCTCCAGAGAAAGACAAGTGGGTGGCCCTGGAAGCTAAAAGATTCTAGGGCCACCCGCTGGCCTTTCCCTGGTGCCTGCTTGGGTTTTGTTCTGCTTTAATATGCATGCTCTGATTGTACAAGAGCCCTCGCATGCGCCATAGGACTGGGGAAGGAAAGTTCTTCATGGGTGATCTGGGGGTTTCACACAGCAGGGGATCCCAATTCAGGATGCCCCAGGGAAAGGCCAGCCACCACACCTGGAGTCTTTTAGATTCCAGGGACAGGCTGCTTGGGGTTTGTTCTGTTTTTAAATGCATGGCAAACGGCTCCGACTGGAAGAGAGCCCGCGCAAGCGTCATAGGACTGGGGGAGGCAAGTTCTACATAGGCAATCTGGTGGGGGGGGGGGGGATTCACACAGCTGGGCAAGGAACAGAACAACCTAGGATAATCAAATGCTGGGTTTTGTTCTGCTTTATAAGCAGACCCACAAAAAATTAAATAAAATTAAAAAAAACACCCAGGGATTGCACATTTCCCGTCTTTCCTGCTAAAGCACCAGAGGACTAGAACACACAGCACACCCAGGGAGCAGCAGTGTATGCAGTGGCTTTCTGTCCCAAAGGGAACAGGTAAAGGGAAGGGGCAAAGTAACAAAGTATATTGTAGCTTGGGTATTTTGTAGAAATTGTCTCAAGAGGGGCAACCCGATTGCTGATGCCTTCACACAAGTCGTGTTCTCCCCTGACAAAGTCCTTGCAAGAATATCCTGGTGTGCGGGTGGATGATACTTACTACAAAGAGCCAGACGTTTACCACATGAGCCCCCCAAAAATTTACCGAACGGTGTGCAGCCAGTAAAAAAGTGCTTTTACAATGTAACACAGCAGGGTGCGACCCTTGTTACATTGTAAGAGAAGCCACGTCCCTCTCGGTTACAATAGAACACAGCGGGGAGCTGGCTGGTGGTTTACAATGCGCCTCTGAATAAAAGAATCTTACCATGAGCTCGGAAAACTCGATCCTCTGCATCTTGAGAAAATGGAACGCCAATGGCTTTAAGGTCCTGGATAAATTCTTCATTGACCACAGGAGCGGGGGCATTGCTGACATTTAAGGACGCCTAAAAGAGAAACTCAGAAATGAGATGATAGTTGTGGACTACAGCATATCACACTTAAACTGCACCTTCACCATGATTTAAAGAAAAGCCCAAACCCTTAAAATACCATTTTGTGAGTACTCACCTGAAAAATGGATATTGTTGGTGTGCCACACACCCCGCTTCACTTCTTAAATATTCATTACTCATGGGTTAATCACCTGCAGGTGACGTAGTGCAGAGAGGAAGTCTTGTAACGAGCCCCACCTTCCGGCCTATATATACCTGGTACCTCCCTTCAATCACCAGTATAATCAACAAAGCAGTAATACAAGGTACCAGTATTCCACCAGTAACCTCAAAATCAAATTTGATATAAAAAAGGCTTCACCATATAAAGGCTTCGGTAATACCGAAAAGGGCGGGTGTGAAGCGGGGTGTGTGGCACACCAACAATATCCATTTTTCAGGTGAGTACTCACAAAATGGTATTATTCTTGGTGTGCCACACACCCCGCTTCACTTCTTAAATATTCATTACTCATGGGACATCCAAAAGCAGTGTCCACAAGGGCTGGGCAACTCAAGGCCAGGTGAAGCAAAACTTAAACGACTGCAGTCTGCAGAACTTTGCGGCCGAAAACAGCATCCGCTGAGGCCCGCACATCAACTTTGTAAAACTTAGAAAAAGTGTGAACAGAAGACCAAGTGGCGGCCTTACAAACCTGTTCGACAGAAGCTTGGTGCTGAAAAGCCCAAGACGCCCCAACAGCGCGAGTGGAATGAGCAGTAATACGAAAAGGGGGAACTCTTCCCTTAGCAGAATAGGCCGCAGTAACGGCCTGACGTATCCACTTGCTAATGGCAGATTTGGCTGGTGCCAAACCCTTCCTAGGCCCATGGGGCACAACAAAAAAGGAATCCGTCCTACGGAAAGGAGACGTGACAACCAAGTAGCACTTAACACAGCGTACTACATCCAAACAATGCAAACCCCTCTCTTTGTCATTCTTAGGATTAGGACATAAGGAGGGAAGAACAATATCTTGGTTCAAATGAAAAGCAGAAACCACCTTAGGAAGAAAGTCTGGCTTGAATCGAAAGACCACCTTATCCCGATGTTTCTCGAAGTAGGGCGCCTGAATAGACAAGGCCGCCAATTCCGAGACACGCCGGATCGAAGTGATCGCTACCAAGAAGACAATCTTCTGAGTCAGGGTAGATAAAGCAATCCCTTGCAAAGGCTCAAAAGGAGGAGCCTGAAGAGCAGAAAGAACCAAATTCAAATCCCAAACCGGGAGTAATGGTTTCCTGGGAGGCCGCACATGCGTAACCCCCTGGAAAAAGGTTTTAACTAAAGACTTAAGCGCAACACGCTTCTGAAAAAAGATAGATAAGGCAGAAACCTGCCCTTTCAACGTACTTAGCTGAAGACCAGAGTCCAGCCCAGACTGTAAAAACTCCAGAACCCTGGGGACCGAAAATACCCTACAAGGAAAAGATCTCATCTCGCACCAAGCGATATAGGCTTTCCAGGTCCTATAGTAGGTGACAGAAGAAGACCTCTTTCGGGCACTAATCAAAGTCCTAACGACAGAATCAGAAAGACCCTCTTCCTTTAGGATGGAGGTCTCAGCAGCCAGGCCGTCAAAGCTAGCGCTGGTAAATTGGGGTAATACAATTGACCCTGAGTGAGCAAATCGGGCCGAAGGGGCAGAACGACCTGGTCCACTGCCAGCCGAACGATGTCTGCGAACCACACTCGCCTCGGCCACCTTGGGGCCACGAGGACGGCGGACACCCCTTCCAGAGCCAACTTCCGAAGCACTCTGCCTAGCATGGGTGTCGGAGGAAACAGGTACAGAAACCCCAGATCCCCCCAGCTCAGGGACATGGCGTCCACTGCCAGAGCCAGAGGATCCTGGGAGAGCGACACGAAGTTCGGGAGCCTGTGATTGTGACGAGAGGCAAACAGGTCCACCTCTGGAGTCCCCCATTGGCGACACAGAGAGCGAAACACCCGAGGATGGAGGGCCCATTCTCCCCGACGGGGAGAGCCCCTGCTCAAGCGGTCCGCTTTCAGGTTCTCCACTCCTGGGATGTATACCGCCGAGAGACGAGGAACATGAGCTTCTGCCCAGGTCAGGATCAGGGACACCTCCCTGAGAGCACTCAGGCTGCGAGTCCCTCCCTGATGATTGATGTAAGCAACCGCTGTTCGATTGTCTGAACGCACCTGGACCGGAAGGCCCAGAACGTGCTGAGTCAGGAGAGTAAGCACCCGACGGATGGCTCTCAGTTCCAGAATATTGATGGGTAAGAGGGCCTCCCGAGGTCCCCACTGCCCCTGGAACTGCAGCTCCTTCCAGAATCCGCCCCATCCCGACAGACTGGCGTCCGTGGTGACAATTTCCCAAAGGGGGGCCAGAAAAGACCTGCCCTTCATGAGATTGGTCGAGACCAACCACCACTGGAGGGACTGCCGGACCCGGGAGGACAACTGGAAGGGCTGATCCAGCGACCGAGGCTGCCGGTCCCAAGACGCCAACAGATAAAGCTGAAGCGTCCTCGTGTGGAATTGAGCAAAAGGAACTGCCTCGAAGGAGGCAACCATCAACCCTACCAGCCTCATCCCCAGACGGATGGACGGTCGAGGATTGGAGAGTAGGACTCGAGCCAACTCCTGAATTAAAAGAATTTTGGACTGAGGGAGAAACACTCTGTGTTGATAAGAGTCTAACCGCATCCCCAGAAAGGACACCACCCTGGCCGGAGCGAGGGAGGACTTGGAGAGGTTGATCACCCAACCGAAACTTTCCAGCGTGGAGAGCACCACCCTGGTGTCCTTCTCCGATTGATCGGGTGACGGAGCCATGATAAGAAGGTCGTCCAAATAAGGTACGACACGAATGCCCCGAGCTCTGAAAATGGCCATGACCCCTGCCAACACCTTGGTGAACACTCTTGGCGCTGAGGTAAGGCCAAACGGAAGTGCCACGAACTGATAATGCCGATCCTCCAACATGAATCGAAGAAAGCGTTGATGAGGGAGGCAGATGGGAACATGCAGATAAGCATCCTTGATGTCTATAGACGTCATGAAGTCCCCTTGCCGAAGAGAGCCGACGGCAGTGCGCAAGGTTTCCATGTGAAACTTCCGAAAACGGATGAACCTGTTGAGCAACTTCAGGTCCAGGACGGGACGAACCGACCCATCCCTCTTGGGGACAGCGAACAGATTGGAGTAGAAACCGAGGCCCATCTCTAAACGCGGTACCGGCCGGATGACCGCCATCTCTAACAGATTTTCCACCGACGCCAGGAGCTCCTGTGCGGCCGAAGGATCGATGGGCACCCGAGACCGAAAGAACCGTGAAGGAGGGCGAGACTCGAACTCCAGTTTGTAACCGGACGACACTATCTCCTGAATCCACCTGTCTGGAACCTCCCGGTTCCAAACCTGGGAGAAGTGCCGCAATCGTCCCCCCACCCGCACGGGTGAGGGCGGCCCCTCATTGCTGAGTGGGCTTACCCGCAGGTTTGGGCTTGGAGCCCCAGGACTGGGCGGGACGGCCACGGCCCCTGCCCCGCGTCCAACCTGAACGACTGGTAGAGGGAAGGGAAGTCCCTCTACCCGCTCTGTATCCTTGAAAGGACGGCCTACCAGAAACAGCCCCTCTAAAGGGGCGTCGAGGCCTTCTGCGTTGTGGCATCTTGCCATCCTTTGCGACTGAATCAATTTTCTCCCCGAAGAGCCGCAGCCCCAAAAAGGGGAGCGCTGTGAGCACCCTCTTAGAAGCTGAGTCCGCCGACCACTGACGCAGCCATACTGACCTACGAATAGCGACCAGCATCGCCGCTGTCCTGCTACTCATAGCCAGCGCATCGTCCTGAGCGGATAGAACGTAAGACACAAAAGACTCGCACTGCTTAAGCGCAGCGAACTCATCACAGGCGGGATTGAGATCCTCGCATAGCCCCTGGATAACAGATCTTACCGCTAACAGAAGAAGGGCCGAAGCGCACAAGGGGCGCATTGTTGACCCAGCATAAACGAAGCCATAGCGAGCAAACTGGTCAATCCTACGATCCTCCCCATCTTTAGGGACAGAGGTCTCAGCAGACTGTACCATAGCGGAGCTAGCTAACCCTAGCACAGGGGTATCGACTTCAGGAGGGACGGACCAAAGCTTCAGCAATTCTGGCGGAAAAGGATAACGCTTTTCCCAACTGGGAGGGATTCCAGATAACCGTGTGGGATGTTCCCATTCTTTCAGGACCACTCTCTCAAAGTGGTGCTGTCTGGGAAAAACCAAACGCGGCTGAGGCTCCTCAAACAACTGGCCCTTCGGCCGGGTGACAGCCTCAGGCGGATCTAAATTCAAAATTTCAAACATTTGTGCCAGCATGGAGGGGGTGTCAAGGGCAACCCCCGCTGACCAATCGCCAATCGCATCAGCCTTAAGCTGACCTGCCGGCTCATCTGACTCCAAGAGGAATTCACCCTCATCCGGGGAGCCATCGGACCATTCCACAGGCTCACATAATTCGTCCTGAGGAGCCGAAGAAACCAGAGTCAGACGCTTCCGTTTTGCAGAGGCCTTTAGCCCCGCTTTAACGGGCAATACTTCCCGAAGATTGGCTGATTCTACCACCACCTCGGATTGCGAATCCCCACCCTTGACAATGTCATGCGGGGTCCGGAACAGGGAGGGAGAGGCAGGAGAGAAAAATAAAGCAGCATGTTCACAATAGTTCAAACAAGAGAGTGCTTCCTTAAAAGTCAGCCCCACCAAAGCGAGACCGCTTACCTGTCACCGACGCCAGGAGCCAGACCGGAGGGACATGTTGCCAGCCGCAGCACACAAACTCATGTGTTGCTGCAGCGCGCGCCCCCCCCCACGAGACCTCCTTTCACCGCAACAGAGGGAAGTGAGGCTGAGGCCGCCGAGCGCCGCTTCCGCCGGCGCCGCTCTCGCCGGCGCCACGCCCCCCCGCGTCACAGGGAGCCGCCCTGCTCCAATCAATGGGGGAATGCCACCAGCCGCGCTGGCTGACACCGAGCCGGCGGAGGACACAGGCGCAGCCACACAGGCTGCCGCACGGAGCAGCGGGAAGGGAAGGGAGGCGGGAGGGAACCAACTGAGCGCGGTCCGCTGCCCCGCCCCCATAAAGCAGACCAAAACACACTGGCCGTGCCTAAGCATCTGCCCGGAGCCCCGGCCAAAACACAGTTACTATGTAAGAGTGAACACACATACAAGATACACAGTGAAAACACAGATACATAACCCTCCATACCCCCCCCCCCCCCCCCCCCCCCCCCCCCCAAGCGAAGGGAGAAAGGACCGGAGCGGGGGAGAAAGGGCTACGGGGACCCTCGGGACAGGGGCATCCCATTTCCGGATCACCATGCCGGACTGCCGCATTGCCCCCACAAGAGGGAGATGAGCGGGGGAGATAAGCTCCTGGGCACCAATTGTGCCATCTACCAATTACCCGGTGAGCAGCCTAAGCTGGGAGGCTTCCTATCCACCATAGAGGTATACAACTCAAACCGGGCAGAAATAGACCAAAAGGGGGGTGGCGGGGTAAGCCCCGACCTACCTGTAAGAAGGAAACTTCCAACCTCTGCTAGTCACGCAGAGAGAAAAATACTGGTGATTGAAGGGAGGTACCAGGTATATATAGGCCGGAAGGTGGGGCTCGTTACAAGACTTCCTCTCTGCACTACGTCACCTGCAGGTGATTAACCCATGAGTAATGAATATTTAAGAAGTGAAGCGGGGTGTGTGGCACACCAAGAATAAAACTATTCTCCAGCACCTAAAATTAATATATTTTAAGTTTTTAGTCACTTACTTATTATTCTTTCCCCCACTGGGCTGCAACTCTGTTCAGGACTCTAGGATATGGGCGTCGCCATCTTGACTCAGAAGCATCACATACTTAGGAGAGAGGGCAAAAGTACAGGGGGGCGGGGTTATAGCTGCGCTTTGCACAGACAGAGCAGAGCTGGGGTCAGGGAAAGGACAGCAATCCCAGGATGCAGAGCGACACAGTCAGAAGACACTTCCTGCCTGATGCCCCATGAGCCGCCATCTTGGATGTTTAAAAGGCTCATAACATGCAGTAGATGCAGGTAGGATGATTTTTAATGTGAGCAATCTGTATGTACAGGGTGTGGGAAACATATAAGGTATGCTCTTATTCAGGGTGAAGGTCCGCTTTAAGGGGGCATTCCGGGCTAAGATTTAAAGGAGCACTATCGTGAAAAAACAGCCCAATGACAGAAATCCACATAAATATGCAGGATGGCGGGAGGAGGGGTCACTTATACACCCAACATCAAGAAATATCCTGCCAGGCTTGTGTCTTTCTTTTAATGGAAGGAGGAGGAAATCGGGGTGATAGGTTCTGTGACCCCTGATACACTCACACCTGTCACCCCTTGGATTTCATTCCTAACAGGAGAAGAAACTCACCTGCTTGGCCGGAGTTATATGCAGCTTGAGTGTAAAAGTGACCCCTCCTCTCATTAGCCAATATGTTTATATGGATTTTTACTATTAAAAGTGGACCAAAACCCAGGATTTTAACTATCTTGGGACTTGGTCCTTACCCCTGCACCCCGATCGGAGATGCCTCACTGTGTGAAACCCTCCAGGTCGCCCGATCTCACTCACCCTTTCTCGGTCCTACGGTGCATGCGCAGCCTCTCGTCCAGTCAGTGATCGGATCCGCTCCTGTTCCTTCGTCCAAAAGCTCGTCTAATGTGAGCAGTTCCGAGCGCTCTGGCGGATGCATCCCCCACTACCCTGTAACAGGCAGCGTGCCCGCGCTGGCCATTCACAAATGCCTGGCGTGGGCATGCACCCTGCTAAAGGGATAGCAGGGTTGCAGCCGTTGCTTGCGCGTGCGCTGTTGGACCAGGAAAAAAGGTGAGTTTTCGGGCGACCTGGCGGGTTTGAAACAGCGGGACATCCCGAATCTGGATGCCCCAGGGGGGAGCGGGTATGCCTGCCCTGGAGTCTCATACACTCCAGGGTGGGTTTTGGTCCACTATCAATGAGCCTGCTTTCTGCACTCCCCATGCTGGTTGTCAGGTGCGCCATCTTTGCATTCCCCGATAAACCTTATAGAACTTGCTCCGCCAGCTGATTTATTTTCAGGGTCCCCAAAATGAATAGAGTTATGAAGGGACCCTGAAGAAAAGAAAACCCTTACCTGGGAGCGAGAGGAAGGTGAGTGAATAGGACGGCCTGAGGGGGTACACACAGTGGGGCATTCCAATTCAGGATGCCCCCACTGAGAGGGACAACACCCCCAAAAAGTGAAAATCGGGTGTGTTATTCCTCTTTAATATGCACAGCAGGAGAAGGTGATTGGACGAGAGCTGTGGGCTTGAGTGCCTTCTGGCATTTGTCCAGTCTGATCCTTGTGGAAAATTAGACTTTAAAAATCCCAGGATTCTGCAAATCCAACCTACAGAGGCCATTTCATTTGGGAAGGAGGTGGGACATGATACTCACTCTGGAAGCAGATTTGTGATCCAAACTGGCACCAAACGTCTTTTCCATCCATTCCCGTAAAGCTGGCAGGACCATGCCACTTAACTTATATCTGGGGGAAAAAAAGCAACAATATAGTTAAAGAGGAAGTCCAAGCATCGTGGAACACCCCACCCTTCTCTTCCACCTAGCTAAGCCCAACTTGGGCAATAACCAACAAAACAATTCATTGGGGGGCGGGCAACCTGCACAGAGTCTAAGGCTAGGGGCTAAGCAAGCTAAGCAACAGGTCAGTCACTCAACCCTGCGCCCGCCATGCAAAGGCCAATCATGATGAAACATTTCCTCAAAAAGTAGCATCATGGTCATGTATTTATGGTGGCAATGTCCCTTTGTGGTGAGGGTCTGGTCTAGAACGTTTAGCCTCGCCAGCAGTCTGTTCGGACTCACTGTTAGAGTGGACCAAAAACCACGCCAGAAACCTCCCCCAGTTCACCCCAAAAACTAACCTTTCCATGGTCCCACACCGCAAGAGCGCCCGCTCGTCCAATCAGCACTTTATGCCATGCATTTTAAATGATCACAGCACAAGAGAGTCGCAGCATCCCCAGGAGCGCGCCCCAACTACAGGGGTGCCAGGCATGTGGTTGCGCCCAGTAAACACTGCCTTGGAGCCCTGGAAAAGATGACTGAATGTAGGGTGATCTAGGGAACTCAGACACCGAATCAGGATGGCCCATGGTTGCTTGATGGGCAAAGTCCTTTAGACACTAGGGCCTGACATATGGGATTGTTGGTCCACTTTAAAGTTTAAAGAAGAGCCTAGAAATCTGGCAAAATGCTCATCTTCCTGGGTAGAGGTATACCTAGTGTAGCCTGGTTCCCTGCTCTGCCAGCTCCATCAGTGGTCACATGCTACATGCAAGAGTTACTAATTCTTTTAATCTATAAACCAGAGGCATCCAAAATTTGAATGCCCTGGAGATAAGGATGTAAAAGGACCCAAGTCCTACTTTAAAGTGGACCAAAACCAGATTGGTCCAGATTCCCGGGCCAATCCCCCCCCCCCCCCCAGGCATCTGAAATTGGGATGCCCCGCTGTGTGACACCCCCCAGGTCTCCCCATACACACCTTGTTTCCTGGTCCAACGGCGAATGTGCAAGCCGCATCCACGCTATTCCTCTAGCAGGGCGCGTGCCCGAGCCAGTCATTTGTGAATGGCCGGCGAGGGCACGCTCCCTATTAGAGGGAAGCAGGGGATGCGGCCACCAGCGTGCTCAGAGCCGCTGGCCTTAAACGATGCGACGGCAGCGGCTCCGGGCGTGCGGATTGGGCGAATAGCTGTGCATGCACCATGGGACCCGGAAGAGGCGAGTTGGCATTGGCGATCTGGAGGGTTTCACAAAGCAGCGCCCCCCCCCCCTGATTGGGATGCCCTGGGGGAAAGGACCAAAACCCAGGTTAGTCAAATTCTTGGGTTTTGGTCCACTTTAGATGTCACTCTGGCATCCATCCTTTATTGTATTTTCTTTTCTACAGTTAGTCAAATTGTATGAGTGATATACTCCCAGACCCACATAGCTGCTAAAGGGTGCACCTTCGAAGCCGTCCATGAAACGAGTTTATGATTTATGACCCGGTAAGCCGCTAAAATGTGAAAAATCACATTAAAAATGATTGTCAAGTAAATTTTACAATAGCTTCAAATGAAAATAATAGTTTCCCCTTTAAACAAATCCTGCAACCATAAATGTTTGTACAAGTCACTATGACAGAAGGATAAACGTCTCCAAATTACCCCATTAACCTGTTACCCAAGAAGATGCCCCGCTCTCCTAACAGAAGCGAGCGCGCGGAGGAGACGTGCGAGGACGGGCTCGGCAAGATTTATGAAAGCCGCGTAGAAAAATAACGATTCTGCCAAAATATTATATTACCCTCTCCCACAGACGCTGTTTACTTAAACTATCCTACTTACCAAGGAGCACTTTCAGCTAATTTTTCTGTTTCACCATCAACCGTATCAAATGTGTATTTGATGCGTGATGAACACGGCCTCAGTGAAGCACTTCTGCTGGAAAAACAAATCTGCAAAACATCTGTAGCGCGCCGCCCGGCCGCCCGACACAAACCGCCCCTACATTCTGTTCTGAGGTGAGGCAACGTGAGAACTGATGGAGACGCGAGGAGAACGTGGACGAGTCTGTTAAAACAAGCTTCTTAACACGAGAATGATCAAGACCAACAGGAATTTAGCCATGAACCCAGGTCAACGGTTACGCTTGCAACAAAGTCCCTACAGAAATGGACTTTGTGAGCCTCAGAATTATCCCTCAGTGCTTGGAGGTAATACACAGTTCTGCCCTTGCAACTTGAGAACTGATAGAGAAGTGAGGAGAACATGGCCTTGTCGGATGAAAGAAGTGGTTCTTAATACAAGGATGATCAAGACCAACAGGAATTTCACTATGAACCCAGGTCAACGGCTATGCTGGCAGAAAAATCCCTACAGAAATTGACGTTGAGAGCCTCCGAATTACTCCTCAGTGCTTGGAGGTAATACACAGTTCTGCCCTTGCAACTTGAGAACTGATAGAGAAGTGAGAAGAACATGGCCGTGTCTGATGAAAGAAGTGGTTCTTAATACAAGGATGATAAGACCAACGGGAATTTCACTATGAACCCAGGTTAACGGCTATGCTGGCAACAAAGTCCCTACAGAAATGGACGTCGAGAGTCTCAGAATTACCCCTCAGTGCTTGGAGGTAATAATACCGTTTTGTGAGTACTCACCTTTAAAACAGATATTATAAGTGTGACATACACTCCGCTTCAACTCTTTATGACATTTGGGTTATTCTCCAGTAGAGGGCGAACTTCTGCAGAGATGAATGCAAAAAAGGAGCTCCTCCCAGTCCATAAATACCTGGGACCTCCCACCAATTCCCCAGTGTAAGATAGCAGTAAGGGGACCAGGAAGAACCAAATAAAACAATACTAACAACCAAGAAACAATGGTTTACCATATAAAGGATCCAGAATACCAAAAAGGGTGGGTGAAGCGGAGCGTATGTCACACTTACAATATCTGTTTTAAAAGGTGGGTACTCACAAAATGGTATTATTCTAACTGTGACATACACTCCGCTTCAACTCTTCATGACATTTGGGACATCCAATAGCAGTGTCCAACATGGGTGGGGATCCAAATACAGCAAAAAATGCACCAACTTAAACCACTGCAGCTTGCAGAACCTTGCGGACAAAAATGGCATCCGCTGAAGCCCGCACATCAACCTTGTAAAACTTGGGAAAAGTATGAACAGAAGACCAAGTAGCAGCCTTACAAACTTGTTGAACAGAAGCCTGGTGCTGAAAAGCCCAGGACGCACCAACAGCACGAGTAGAATGCGCAGTGACCCAAAAAGGGGGAGTCCTCCCCTTAGCAGAATAGGCCCCAACAATGGCCTGACGATTCCATTTGCTAATGGTAGACTTGGTGGGCGCCAAACCTTTCCTGGGACCGCAGGGCCCCACGAAAAAGGCATCCGACTTGCGGAAAGAAGAAGTAGTCACCAAATAGTACTTAACACAGCGAACCACATCCAAATTGTGCAAAACCCTCTCCTTGTCATTGCTAGGCTTAGGACACAAGGAAGGGAGAACAATATCCTGATTGAGATGGAAAGCAGAAACCACCTTAGGAAGGAAATCTGGCTTAAAGCGAAAGACCACCTTGTCCTGGTGTCTTTCAAAGTAAGGGGCCTGAATCGACAGAGCCGCCAACTCAGAGACACGCCGAACAGAGGTAATAGCCACCAAGAAGGCAACCTTCTGAGTGAAAACAGAAAGAGCAATATCCTGTAACGGCTCAAAAGGAGGACCCTGGAGAGCCGAAAGAACCAAATTCAAATCCCAAACAGGAACCATAGCCTTCCGAGGGGGTCGAACATGAGTGACCCCCTGGAAAAAAGCTAGAACCCAAGATCCAGACCGTGCTGAAGAAACTCCAAAATCCTAGGGATCGAAAACACCCTGCAAGGCAAGGCCCTAGCCTCACACCAGTCAATATAGGACCGCCAAGTCCTATAGTAAATGAAGAGGACAGCTTCCTAGCTCTAATCAAGGTCTGAACCACAGCCTCAGACAAACCTTCCTCCTTCAGAATGAAGGTTTCAGCAGCCAAGCCGTCAAAGCCAGCGTTGGTAAATTGGGATAAAGTAGTTGACCCTGAGATAACAGATCCGGAAACATGGGAAGCCGGTAATGATCCACCGCCAGTCTTACAACGTCTGCGTACCAAACCCTTCTTGGCCACCTTGGAGCCACCAGAATTGCTGGTGCCCCTTCAAGAGCCAGTTTGCAAACTACCTTGCCCAGCATGGAGAAGGGAGGAAACAGGTACAGAAACCCCAGATCCTTCCAAGCAAGGGACAAGGCATCCACTGCAAGAGCTAGAGGATCCTGAGATAGAGACACAAAGGCCGGGAGTTTGTGATTGTGCCGTGAGGCAAAGAGATCCACCTCAGGAGTCCCCTACTTGCGACAAAGAGACCGAAAAACCCCGGGGTTGAGAGACCACTTTCCTTGGCGAGAGGACCGGCGAGAGGACCCCCTGCTCAGGGAGTCCGCCTTCACGCTCTCCCCTCCCGGAATGTAGATTGCCGAAATGCAAGGAACATTGCTCTCCGCCCAATGCAGGAACAGAGCAACTTCCCTGAGGGCACTCCTGCTGCGAGTCCCTCCTTGGTGATTGATGTAGGCAACCACCGTCCGATTGTCTGATCGAATCTGAACCGGAAGACCCTGTAAGTGCGACGTCAGCCGTGACAGGACAAGCCGGATGGCTCTGAGCTCTAAGACATTGATGGGGTTGTGAGCCTCCTAAGGACCCCCCACCCCGCTGAACTGATGACTTTTCCAGAAACCTCCCCAGCCCGACTGGCATCCGTGGTAACCGTCTCCAGAAAGGACCTGCCCCTCAACAGGTTGCTCGACTCCAGCCACCACCAAAGGGACTGCCGAACCCTGGGAGACATCCTGAACGGCTGATCCAATGACAGTGGACACCTGTCCCAATGTGTCAATAGATGAAGTTGAAGAGATCTCATGTGAAACTGCGCAAACGGGGCCGCCTCGAAGGAGGCCACCATCAATCCTACCAGTTTCATCCCCTGTCGGATAGAGGGGCAAGGATTGGCCAGAAGAAGGCGGATCAGATCCTGAATCCCCTGCACCTTGGTCTGGGGTAGAAACACTCTGGTCTGAATGATATCCAGATTCATGCCCAGGAATGAAATCACCCGTGATGGCGAGAGAGGACTTGGGGCGGTTGATCACCCACCCGAACCTCTCCAGGGTCGACACCACTTGGTGGGTGTCCAGCTCCACCTGACAGAGGGAAGAAGCTGAAATCAATAGGTCATCCAGATACGGCACAATGCAAATTCCCTGAGCTCTGAATAGGGCCATTATGCCCGCCAGAACCTTGGTGAAGACCCTCGGCGCTGAGGTCAACCCGAAGGGAAAGGCTACAAACTGAAAATGTTGATTGTCCACCGCGAACCTGAGGAATCTGATGCGCTGGAAAAATTGGAAAATGCAAATACGCACCCTTGATGTCTATGGATGTCATGAAATTCCCTTGATGAAGGGAATTAATGGCAGAGCGCAGAGTCTCCATGCGGAACTTCTTGGTTCTGATGAATCTGTTGAGGACCTCGAGGTCCCGAATGGGTCTTACAGAACCTTCTTTTTTGGGGACCGTGAAAAGACTGGAGTAGAAACCCCTGCCTCTCTCCGACGGAGGCACCGGGCATACAACTCCCATGTCCAGAAGGTTTTTCACTGCTAACAGGAGCCCCTGTGCAGCCTGAGGGTCCAAGGGCACCCGATACCTTAAAAATCTTGGAGGAGGCCAGTACTCGAACTCCAGTTTGTACCCGGAGGAGACCACTTCCAAGATCCAATTGTCTGTGACCTCCCGGGCCCAGACCTGGAAGAAGAGCCGCAGCCGTCCCCCCACCCATGTGGGTGAGGGCGCCCCTTCATTGCTGAGCTGGTTTACCCGCAGGCTTGGAACCCGAGGCAGAAGCGGGACGGGCCCGACCTCTGCCCCTGTTCCAGGAAGAATCTCTGACACCCGAAAAGGCCAAACCTCTGCCAGCTCTGGCACCTCGAAAGGAAGGATTGAAAGAGCCTGCCCCCCGAAAGGGACGGCTCTGTTTCTTCCGCTGAGGTAACTTGCCTCCCTTTGCCACAGCATCCAACTTATCTCCAAACAGCCGCGTACTCCAGAAGGGAAGAGCTGTGAGCGATTTCTTGGCCGCAAAGTCCGCCGTCCACTGACCGAGCCATACCGATATTGGCCACCAATAAGGCTGAAGTCCTACTACACATAACAATAGTGTCTTCCATAGCAGCCAAGACAAAATCCAATTCAAATCAACAATTCAAATCTTTTAAGCGTAGTGAACTCAGCGCTGGCCGGATCAAGGTGAGCGTCATTTAACCAGTCCCTAATCAGAGACCTAGCAGCCACCGACACTAGCAGATGCACAAACAGGCCGCAAGGCCGAGACAACACTGGCAAAAGCATGGCATGCCATCTGATCAAGGCGCCTATCCTCACCATCCTTTAGGGAAGTGGCGTCTGGGGTGTGAAGCACGGAGGAGTTGGTCAACCCCAAAACTGGCGCATCGACCTCGGGAGGAGAAGCCCAGCGCTTAACCGCTTCCACCGGGAAAGGATACTTCTTATCCCATCCCTGAGGAACACCCGAAAGCCGACTAGGTTTCTCCCATTCCCTAAGGATCAGTGCATTAAAATGACCCTGGGTAGGGAACTCCAAACGAGGCTTGTGGGCCCCAAAAAATTCCCCCTTCTTGCGAGGGGGCGCCTCAGGCGGCGCAATATCCAAAATCTCCAAGAGATGTGACAAAACTGTGGCCGTGTCAACAGCATCCCCCAGCGCCTGCCCAACATCAGCCTCGCCAAACCGTACATAGTCAGCCTCTGACTCCTCATACAATTCCCCCTCCTCTAACGGGGAATAATCCGACATATCAAATGAATCATCATCAATATCCCACGTCGCCTGGACCGACGACAAATGTCTCTTTTTAGCCTGGGCCTTCTTGCCCACTGCACTAACCATAAATTTCTCGATGCTGGCCAACCTAGCACAAACATCGGAATGCAACTCCCCGCTGGCACCAATGTCACTTCGGGTATGGATAAGGCGGGGAGGGGGAAGGCGATGAAGCTGGGGGCACCGACCCAGAAGGCTGGGCACCCGACTGCCGCGATATGGCCTTTTGTGCACATGGTATACAAATAAGCACATGTGGATGCCCCACAACCCACACATGGCCGGGATTGTCCCAGAGGGAGCCCGAGCCCAGTATCCTGCGGAGCCTCCATATGGTAATTCTTGTGGTCAGTCGCTATATGGTGATTCTTGTTGTCAGTCGCAAGACCGCAGGGAATTTAAGCAATAAGCAACCCGGGATGCCCCTTAAAAGTCCCAGTGGGAGGATTTGTGGTGATCTATTGTAAGACTAGGGACCCCAGGACCAGTAGGATCCCCTTATCATGCACATATACGATGCAATCTGTAACACACAATGAAGGCATCATAAGTCACAATCGCCTCAAAATATATACCGTATATATATTTACATATATCTCCATATATACCTATATACACACACACGAGAAAAAAGGAGGCCCCCCTGCTAAAGAGGGGCCCGCGCATAAGCTAAGGAAGTGGCCAACAGGCCCTTACCGGCCAGGAGCACGCAGGATTAGCCACAGCAGCACCAAGATGGCCCCCGGAGAAGAGCCTCATGAGAAGAGGAGGGAGAGAAGGGGGGCGGGCCAGCGCAGAACACACGCTCGCCAGGCCACGCCCCCCTCCCAGCAACGCGGATCCCAGCCATGGGCTGGCCCGCAGCATCGCACCAAATGAGGGGGTGGGGCTACCACGGCCACGCCGAGGGCCCGGCCCCGCCCCCTCCCCGAACAAAGCCTGAAGGGGAGAAGCTCCCCAGGCTGAATGAAGGAGGCCAGTACAGTTATGGCCCCATGTACAAGGCAAACACCTGTCAGCACCAACACAAGTGAAAACACTCACACACACACACACACACACACACACACACACACACATAAGACCAAAAAACCAACCGAGTATAAAGGCCAGCCAGCACCCCCCTAGAGGGAAGTAAGGGACCCGGAAGGGGGGAATCCCAGCCAGAATCTGGCCATAGGAATGAAAGGGACAGGGCATCCCACACCGGGATCACTAAACCCGGGCAACCGCCTACCCCTTGTAATGGGGTCTCACGGTGGAGCAAGGCTCCTTGCACACCCATAAGGTGCTACCTACCCTCATCAGGACCCGCAGCCAAGGCTGGGAGGCTCAAATAGGGATCATTTAGAAAAGGTCCTGGCAGCAATAGGGACAAAAATGGCCGGGCGCGAGCCAGGCTTACCTGCAAGTAAGAGAAGTCTTCATCTTCTGTCTGGGGAATTGGTGGGAGGTCCCAGGTATTTATGGACTGGGAGGAGCTCTTTTTTTGCATTCATCTCTGCAGAAGTTCGCCTTCTAATGGAGAAAAACCCAAATGTCATTAAGAGTTGAAGCGGAGTGTATGTCACACTTGGAATACACAGTTCTGCCCTTGTAACATGAGAACTGATGGAGAGGTGAGGAGAACATGGCAGCGTCTAATGTAAGAAGTGCTTTTTAAGACAGAGATGATAAAGGCCAACAGGAATACAGTCGTGAATCAAGATCAATAGCCACGCTGGCAACAAAGTCCCTACAGAAATGGACGTTGAGAATAACCGTTTTACCCCTCAGTGCTTGGAGGTAATAGTTCTGCCCTTGCAACTTGAGAACCGACAGAGAAGTGAGGAGAACATGGCCGTGTCTAATGAAAGAAGTGGTTCTTAACACGAGAATGATCCAAGACAAACAGGAATTTTGCCATTAAACCCAGGTCAATCAATAAAATTGTGTGCAACACCGCGCTTCCAAAATAAAACTACAAACATAAATTACATAGGTGCAAAGTTTCAGTTCAGCTCAACGTGTTGGAGTAGCTTAGTAACAGAATTGCCACCATGCACGTCACAGGAGGAGGACGGGGAGGGTGTTCCCCGCCCCTTGACTTCCGCTCAGTGTTCGAGCTAACTGCTCAGCAATCAAAGCACTAGTTAATGCATGCCGGAGGAGGAGGGCGGGAACGGCCTCTCCACTTCCGGTATAAAAGAACAATTCTTTTCGTACTGCCAAATACCTGGTTAAAGTCGCGATCTGCGACGAAACGCGTTGGGATTTGGCAGTTCCTATATATTGGAGGATCAGGGACACATCTCTGCTACAGTGTCCATCACCTTTATGTTTTTTCACCGGCCGACGGGAACATTGAAGCTTGGTGGTGAGACCTGCTCCATTTACTTGCTCTGATTAGTGAGCTGACATGCTGGTTTTATACTACTAAATTGTGAGTGCGATTCTTAAAACTTATTTTTATTAAACAGTATTTTAAAACGGTATTGCACTAGTCCTGCTATATCTTTATGTCTCCCTCCATGTGCGGATTGTGATCCATTGATATGATATATCCTGAGAGTTCACGATAAAACGTTTACCCTCTGGGATTTAAGTGTGGATGTGGATGATTTCTAATCAAATCGGTGATCCAGCAGCGTGGGGAGGATATTCAAACAATATTCATTTTGGCTTTTCTATGATGTCCTTCTGGTAAGGATTTGCACATATGGGTGTTAAGAGCACAGAAGATTAGGAATAAGCACTTTGGGAAGTGGATGGAAAAAGGAAAAAATTGTTTACAGTCACATACCTTTGGACACTGTCATATTATTCTATATATATAATTTGGTTTATTTGTAATATTTGGAAAAAGTAAACCCAGGTCAATGGCTACGCTGGCAGCAAAGTCCCTACAGAAATGGACGTTGAGAATCTCAGAATAACTACTCAGTGCTTGGAGGTAATACACAGTTATGCTCTTGCAACATAAGAGCTGATGGAGAAGTGAGGAGAGCATGGCTGTGTTAGATGTAAAAAGATGATCAAGGCCAACAGGAACACAGCCGTGAATCCAGGTCAACGGCTACGCTGGCCACCAAGTCCCTACAGAAATAGAAGTTAAGAGCATCGGTATTACCCCTCAGTGCTTGGAGGTAATACTCAGTTCTTACTTTACAAGAACTGATGGAGTGGTGAGGAGAGCATGACCGTGAAGTGCTTCTTAACACGAGGATGATCAAGGCCAACAGGAATTTCGCCATGAACCAAGGTCGACGGCTACGCTGGCAGCAAAGTCCCTACAGAAATGGACATTGAGAGCCTCAGAATTACCCCTCAGTGCTTGGAGGTAATATACAGTTCTGTTCTTGCAACGAGGGGACTGATGGAGAGGTGAGGAGAGCATGGCCGTTTCTGATGAAAAAAGAGCTTCTTAATAATGGACTTTGAGAGCCTTAAAATTACTTCTCTGTGCTTGGAGATAATACACAGTTCAGCCCTTGTGGAGAGGTGAGCAGAACATGGCCATGTCTGATGAAAGAAGTGGTTCTTGACACGAGGATGATCAAGGCCAACAAAAAATACCATTTTGTGATTAATCACCTTTAAAATGGGTATTTTAAGTATGTCACACACCCCGCTTCCACTATTCATGACATATGGGTTATGGTCCAGTAGAGGGCGAACTTCTGCAGAGATGAAAGTGTAGCGATAACCCTTATCGCCGGAGGGCTTCACCGCCCGAGACGTCCTTTTCCCAATCGTAAGAGGTGCTGCCGGAATTCCAGAGTCGTCCGTGAGGGAAGCAGGAACAGCCCTTACAAGGGCTAGTGAATTGTAATATAGCGTTTCCCCCAATAAGAGACAGAACTTCAGTATTGAGGGTGAAGGTGAAGTGTTTTTATTAGTGCCACTCTAGGCCTTATATACACAAGTCTCCATGCAATGACAACCACACTGACCAATAGCAGCAGGGCACACAATCCCTCAACTCTGCCGGTGACGCAATCAGTAGAACAATAGCAGGCTGTAATACCATCAATCAGGACAATGCCATTGACTGTGACGTAATCAACAATACACAATGGCAGTCAAAATACAATGACGTTGCCTGTAACAGTATCAAAATACAATTACATTGTCTGGAACCTAATTAAGAAAAGGCCAGTGAATGACCCGGTGGGCAATCGAATAGTGATGACATCCAAAAGACAGAGCCTCTGTCACAGAAAGCAAAAAAGAAGCCCCTCCCGGTCCATAAATACCTGGGACCTCCCACACATTCCCCAGTATATGACAGCAGTAAGGGGACCAGGAAGAGCTAATAAAACATTCTTAACCATAAAAAGGTTCACCATATAAAGGATCCAGAATAGAAAAAGGGCGGGATGAAGCGGGGTGTGTGACATACTTATAATACCCATTTTAAAGGTGAGTAATCACAAAATGGTATTATTCCAAGTATGTCACACACCCCGCTTCCACTATTCATGACATATGGGACATCCAATAGCAGTGTCCGTCATGGGTGGGGATCCAAATACAGCAAAAAATGCACCAATTTAAACCACTGCAGCTTGCAGAACCTTGCGGCCAAAAACAGCAACCGCTGAGGCCCGCACATCAACCTTATAAAACTTTGAAAAAGTATGAACGGAAGACCAAGTAGCAGCCTTACAAACTTGTTCAACAGAAGCCTGGTGCTGAAAGGCCCAGGAAGCCCCAACAGCACGAGTACAATGAGCAGTGATCTTAAAAGGAGGAGCCCTCCCCTTAGCGGAATAGGCCCCAACAATGGCCTGACGTATACAAACCTTTTCTGGGACCGGAAGGCACCACGAACAAGGCGTCCGTCTTACGAAAAGGAGAAGTAGCAACCAAATAGTACTTCACACAACGAACCACATCCAAAGAGTGCAAAACCCTCTCCTTGTCATTGCTAGGCTTAGGACACAAGGAAGGGAGAACTATATCCTGATTGAGATGGAAAGCAGAAACCACCTTAGGAAGGAAATCTGGTTTAAAGCAAAAAAAACACCTTATCCTGGTGTCTCTCAAAGTAAGGGGCCTGAATAGACAGAGCCGCCAACTCAGAGAAACGCCGAACAGAGGTAATAGCCACCAAAAAGGCAACCTTTTGAGTAAGCACAGAAAGAGCCACATCCTGCATCTGTTCAAAGGGAGGCCCCTGGAGGGCCGAAAGAACCAAATTTAGGTCCCAAACGGGAACCAAAGGCTTCCTAGGGGGCCGAACATGAGTGACCCCTTGGAAAAAAGTCTTGACCAGATGATGCAAAGCAAAAGACCTTTGAAAAAAGACAGCCAGGGCAGAAACCTGACCCTTCAAACTCCAAAATCCTAGGAATCGAAAACACCCTGCAAGGTAAGGCCCTAGCCTCACACCAGTCAATATAGGACCGCCAAGTCCTATAGTAAATAGTAGAGGAAGACCTCTTCCTAGCTTTAATCAAGGTATGAATAACCGTCTCAGACAAACCTTCCTCCCTCAGGATGAAGGTTTCAGCAGCCACGCCGTCAAAGCAAGCGTTTGTAAATTGGGGTAACGTAGTTGACCCTGAGAGATCAGATCCCGAGACAGGGGAAGCCTGTACTGATCTACCGCCAATCTTACGACGTCTTGGCCACCTTGGGGCCACCAGAATTGCTGGTGCCCTCTCTAGAGCCAGCTTGCGCACTACCTTGCCCACCATGGAGAAGGGGGGAAACAGGTACAGAAACCCCAGATCCCTCCAGGCAAGGGACAAGGCATCCACTGCCAGGGCCAGAGGATCCTGAGACAGAGATACAAAGGTTGGGAGCTTGTGATTGTGCCGAGAGGCAAAGAGATCCACCTCCGAAGTCCCCCACTTGTGACACAGGGCCCGAAACACCCTGTGGTTGAGAGACCATTCCCCTCGGCGAGAGAATCCCCTGCTCAGGGAGTCCGCCTCCGTGTTCTCCACTCCCGTAATGTATACTGCCGAGATGCAAGAAACATTGCTCTCCACCCCTGTCAGAATCAGAGAGACTTCCCTAAGGGCACTCCTGCTGCGAGTCCCTCCTTGGTGATTGATGTAAGCTACCGCAGTACGATTGTCTGATCGAGCCTGAACCGGTAAACCCTGTAGGTGAAGTGTCAGACGCGACAGAACCAAGCGGATAGCTCTGAGCTCCAAGACATTGATGGGGTTGTGAGCCTCCTGAGGACCCCACAACCCCTGGAACTGATGATCTTTCCAGAAACCTCCCCAGCCCGACAGGCTGGCATCCGTGGTAACCGTCTCCCAACGAGGGGCCAGGAACGATCTGCCCTCATCAAATTGCATGATTTCAGCCACCACTGAAGGGACTGGCGAACCCTGGGAGACATCAGAAATGACTGATCCAAGGACTGTGGACATCCGTCCCATTTCAGTAATAGATGGAGTTGTAGCGACCTCATGTGGAATTGAGCAAAGTGGACTGCCTCGAAGGAGGCCACCATTAAACCCACCAAAGTCATCCTTAGCCGAATGGAAGGGCGAGGGTTGGTCAGGAGAACACGTATCAGATCCTGAACCCTCTGCACCTTTGGCTGAGGTAGGAACACTCTGGCCTGACTGGTATCCAGATTCATGCCCAGAAAGGAGATCTCCCTTGATGGAGAGAGAGAAGACTTGGGGTGGTTGATCACCCATCCGAACCTTTCCAGCGCCGCCACCACTGTCCTGGTGTCCAACTCCGCCTGGCAGAGGGAAGAAGCTGTAATGAGTAGGTCATCCAAATGTGGCACAATGCGAATGCCCTGGGCTCTGAGCAGGGCCATTATGCCCGTCAGAACCTTGGTAAACACTCTCGGTGCCGAGGTCAGCCCGAACGGGAGGGCCACAAACTGAAAATGCTCATCTTCCACCACGAACCTGAGAAATCTCTGTCTATGGACGTCATGAAATTCCCCTGACGAAGGGAACCGATGGCTGAACGCAGAGTCTCCATGCGGAACTTCTTGGTTCTGATGAACCTGTTGAGAAGCTTCAAATCCAGGATGGGTCTTATGGAGCCATCCTTTTTGGGAACCGTGAAGAGGTTGGAATAATAGCCCCGGGCTCTCTCTGAAAGAGGCACCGGGCATATGACCGCCATGTCCAGGAGATTCTTTACAGCCAACAGGAGCCCCTGCGCCGCCCGAGGATCCGCTGGCACCCAAGACCTTAGGAATCTGGGAGGAGGCCGGGACTCAAACTCCAGTTTGTATCCAGACGAGACCACTTCCAATATCCACTTGTCTGTGACCTCCTGGGCCCAGACCTGGAAGAAGAGCCTTCGCCACAGAATCCAATTTGTCTCCAAACAGCCGCGTTCCCAAAAAGGGCAAAGCTGTAAGTGACTTCTTGGCCGCAATGTCAGCCGCCCACTGGCGCAGCCAGACCGATCGGCGCATGGCCACCAACAGGGCCGAAGTTCTACTACACATGGTAATAGTGTCGTCCATAGCCGACAAAACTAAATTCATGAACAATTCACACCTCTTAAGGGTTGTGAATTCAACGCTGTCCGGCCTGAGCTGGGACCCATTTAACATGTCCCACAGCCACGAGTGCCGATGCACAAACAGGCCTCAAGGCAGAACCCACACTGGCACATGCCATCTGATCAATGCGCTTGTCCTCGCTAACCTTAAGGGTAGTGGCATCAGGAGTATGCACAACGGAGGTGTTGGACAATCCTAGAATGGGCGAATCAACCTCGGGAAGGGAAGACCAGTGCTTCACCGCATCCATCGGAAAGGGATACTTCCTATCCCATCCCTGAGGAACACCGTGAAGGTGACATGGCTTCTCCCATTCTCTAAGAATCATGCTGTCAAAATGATCCTGATTTGGAAACTCCAAGCGGGGCTTAGAGAACCCAAAGAATTCCCCCTTCTTTGGAGGAGCCTCCGCTGATGGGGAAATATCCAGAACCTCTAACAGATGGGTCAGGACCCTGGGGGTATCAACAGCATCCCCCAGCGCCTGCCCGGCATCAGAATCAAAGAACTGCAATTCCTCAGTCTCAGATTCCTCAAACAATTCCCTTTACTCAAGCGGGGAATAATCAGCCCAATCAGGTGAGTCATAATCATCAAAATCAATTACCGACGTAGCCGGTGACAGATGCCTTTTCTTAGCAGTGGCCTTTCTGCCCACTGAGCTAGAAATAATTTTCTCGAGGTTGGCCAGCCTGGCACATAGATCCGAGTGCGACTCCCCACTAATGACAGTGTCACTTGGGGTACGGATGATGCGGGGTGGGGTAGGAGAGGCGGGCGGCACTGACCCAGGCGTCTAGGGTACCAACTGCCGCGTTATGGCCTGTTGCGTACATGGTATGCAAAAAAGGAAATTTTCCCCCGTAAGGGATACCCCATAACCCACACATAGCCGGGATTGTCCCAAGGGAAGCCCGAGCCTGGTATCCTGTGGAGCCTCCATATGGTGATTTTAAGGAAGTCGCAATGACCCGAGGGAATTACTCTAGTAAGCAACCCGGGATGCTCCTTAAGTCCCAAATGGGAGGATTTATAAGTGCCCCAAATTTCTGCTAGGGTCCCTAGGACCGGGAGGACCCCCTTTTAAGCAAGGCACAGGGAGTCCTCCTGAAAGACACAAAGGAGTGGCCATAACACACACACACACCTATATAAATATACATACATATGTATCATATATATACCATCAAAAATCAATGGAAAAAGTGACAAGTACTAACGCTGTCCCCTGACAGAATGGGGCACATGGCCAATTCAGGAACATAAAAGGGAGAGCCCGGGAGGGCACTCAAGTGTCTTGTTTAAAGTGGACCAACACCCACGGGTGATCGGCCCGGGAATCTATAAGATTCCCGGGCCGATCACCCCCCACCCCGCGGGACATCCGAGATCGGGATGTCCCGCGGGGTGAAACCCCCCCAAACACCCCAAACTCCTTACCTTATCTTCGGCGGCGGCGGCCGGCCGCCGCCGCCGCCTCCCTCGCGCTCCTGTAGGCGTGCGCGTGCCCGCGCCGGCCGTCTGCGAATGGCCGGCGGGGGCGCGCGCGCGCCGAAAGTGACGCGAGGGAGGCGGCGGCGGCGGCTGCCGCTTAGACGTTCTTGTACGTCGGCGCTGGGAGCGGGGAGAGGTGAGTTTTTCGGGGGGTTAGGGGGGGTTTCACACAGCGGGGCACCCCGATCGGGGGTGCCCCACCGAAGTGGACCAAGACCCAGGATAGTCAAAATCCTGGGTGTTGGTCCACTTTAATGGCTGCCACCGCTCATCAGCTCAGAAGAGGGAGAAGGGAGAAGAAGGGGCGGGCCAGCGCGTACCGCGCGCCGCGCCTGGCCCCGCCCCCCTACACTATCAACCAGCAGCGAGGTTCCCAGCCGTGGCCTGGGCCCGCAATTGGCTCCAACAGAAGAGGGGGTGGGCCGTGGCAACGCGCGTAGCGCCCGGCCCCGCCCCCTTAACACCGCAGCCTGAGGGGAAGAAGCTCCCCCCGGCAGCGGCAGAAAAAAAAAAAAAACACGGCAACAAGCCAGTAAAGTGACGCACCAAGCGCCATACACAAACACATTCACACTGAAAGAAAAGGAAAGGAAAAATCCCCCCCCCCCACTGGAGGGTTAACAGAGGGACCCGGAAGGGGGATAATCACGCACCAAGTATGGTGTAAGGGAGAATATATATATATATATATATATATATATATATATATATATATATATATAGACAGGACATCCCAAACCGGGATCACCAACCCGGATGCCGCCTACCCCTTTATATGGGGTCTCACGGGGGAGCATGGCTCCCTAAACACCTATTAAGGTGATTCCTACCCTCACCCGAACCTGCAGCCAAGGCTGGGAGGCTAATAATGGGCTTAAAGAATAAAGATCCGGGCAGAAATAGGGCAAAGAATGGCCGGGGGCGTAAGCCCGGCTTACCTGCAAGGAGGAGAAGCAGACATCTTCTGACTTGCTCGCCGTCCTGCAGAGAAGGAACTGGGGAATGTGTGGGAGGTCCCAGGTATTTATGGACCGGGAGGGGCTTCTTTTTTGCTTTCATCTCTGCAGAAGTTCGCCCTACTGGACCATAACCCATATGTCATGAATAGTGGAAGCGGGGTGTGTGACATACTTGGAATATGTATATACTATGCTCTGACTTTGCAACATAAAAACTAATTGAGAGATAAGGAGAACATGGCCGTGTGTAATGAAAGAAGCGGTTATTAACATGCCAACAGGAATTTAACCATGAACCAAGGTCAACAGTTATGATGGCAACAGAGTTCCAACAGAAATAAAATTTGAATTACCCCTCAGAGCTTGGAGGTAATACATATAAGCAATTCTGCCCTTGCAACACAAGAATGGATGTGGTGAGGAGAACATGGTTGTGATTGATAATTGTCTTTCAGAAGCACGTCTTTCTTCAGTCAAAAACGCTATTCTGCTTTGCCCACGCAGACCATCGCTCCTAGTCTGGGGCTGGAGCTATTACCTGATCACTGAATCCACATCTCTCGCCACCCGATCACACGTCTCTTTTTGGCTCGGATGAAAAAAGTTCTTAACACAGGATGATGAAGGCCAACAGGAATTTTGACATGAACCCAGGTCAATGGCTGCACTGGCAGCAAAGTCCCTACAGAAATGTACATTGAGAGCCTCAAAATTGCCCCTCGGTGCTTGGAGGTAATACATAGTTCTGCTCTTGCAACATAGGACCTGATGAAGTGGTGAGAAGAACATGTCCGTGTCTGATGAAAGAAGTGGTTCTTGAGATAAAGATGATCAAGGCCAACAGGAATATTGCGGTGAAACCATGTCAATGGCTACGATGGCAGCAAAGTCCCTACAGAAATGGCCGTTGAGCCTCAGAATTACCCCTCAAAGCTTGGAGGTAATATACAGAACTGATGGAGAGGTGAGGAGAACACGGCCATGTCTGATGAAAGAAGTGGTTCTTAAGACAAGGATGATACTTTCCAAATCTTGGTGTTTAGGAGTAATACTTGTTTTGAGGTAATGCTCAATTCTGCCCTTTCTTTTGACACATTACCACACAAACTTTCACAAGCTATGATGGCAACACTGGTGGGTCCATACAGGAGGCTACCATTATCCCAAAAGGGGCATCATGAGCCTTTTAACTTCATCAAGCTCAGTGCTTAGGGGTAATACTCGATTCTGACTCATTTTTTTCTACAAATTGTCACAACTACCTTCAGCTATTATGGACCCAAGTGCAAAAAGATGAAAGTTCCTACAGTGGTCTAACTTCCAACCTATTAAATATTACCTTTGCCCTGGCTCCCCAGCACTGTAAACAATGCCGGACGCATCCCCCAGCATCTCTTGGTTGAGGCATGCTCCTACGGCCAGCCATTCAGTTAACCTGGGGGCAAGAACATGCCCGAAACTGAGAACTGGGGATGTGATCCCTATTGCTGAGCTCTGTATGTAAAAAGAGCCATATGATGGGAATCAATGTGCACAGCATACCGCGCTGATTGGACAAGAGCCCATGCATGTACCGTGTGACAAAGGAAAGTTAAATTGTTATGGGTGAATTGGGGGCTTTCACTTAGTGGCGGATCCAGATTTAGGAATGATCAAAACACCGGATAATGAAAATACTAGGTTTTCTTCAACTTTAAAGTGGACCAACCACCCCGTTGGCGATCATTAAACCGGACCAACAGCCTGAGACAGTTGGAAAAGAAAGGTAGCGGCCATTTTGGAGCTTCCTCTCTCAGCATCTCAGCCATGCAGCTGACAATGCACAGTAACAGGAAACCCAGCATCACTTCCTGTTTGCTGGTGGCCTTCACATCCATGAATCGCCATTTGGTTTTTAAAATTTACCACAGCAGGATTTAGAAAAAGGTAAAAAAAAAAAAAAAAAATGTTTGCACAGCAATCTGAATTGCCCTGGGGCGGGGGCATAGGAGCACTGTTTGTTGTGTTGGTCTGGTTTAGGTCATTTTTGACTGTTGGTCTGCTTTAACACGCACAACATACGGGATGGTTTGGACCGCACATGTGGTGTGGGACCAGAGAAAGGTGAGTTTTTGAGGGGAATTGGGGGTTTCACACAGTGCGGCATTCAAAATCAGGATGCCCCCAGGCAAGAACAAAAAACACAGGATGGTGAAAAGTTTTAGTCTACTTTAGTAGAGTTTTAGTCTACTTTAGTCCCTCCATGGGCAGGGCTAAAGATAAACCTTAAAGCAGACCTTCACCCTGAATAAGAGTCTATCTTATACGTTTCCCCCAAACTGTACATACAGATTGCTCACATTAAAAAGCATCCTACCTGCACCTAGTGCATATTCTAAACCTTTAAACATCCAAGATGGCGGCTCATGGATCATCAGTAGTCAGAAGTGAGTTCTGACTATGTCGCTCTGCATTCTGGGATTGCTGTCCTTTTCCTGACCCCAGCTCTGCTCGGTCTGTGCAAAGCACAGCTATAACCTTTTCCTCCCCGCTCTCCTCTCCTCAGTATGAGATGCTTCTGAGACAAGATGGCAGCGCCCGTATCCTAAAGTCCTGAACAGAGTTGCAACCCAGGGGAGGAAAGAATAAAAAGTAAGCAACTAGAAACTTACAATTTATTAATTTTAGATGCTGGGAAATAGTTTAAGGGTTTGGGCTTTTCATTAAATGATGCTGAAGGTCCAGTTTAACAGCTTTATTTAGCAAACAAACCTCCGCAGGGCAGGATTTGTTCATTCAAAGAGCAAAAAAAACAAAATAACGTAACGTTTTTGGTTTTAAATATTTACTACAAAACGCTCTCCGCCATGCGCCAAATCCTTGTCGCCCCAAACCCGCCGGCGCTCTTTTATGAGGGGCATGCTGGGAATGATGTGTGTATACCTCCCTAGTAAACAGTGCAAAGCCCCGGGTGACAGGGCCGTTAAACACGCGTCTCCCCTTACGGCTGATTTAAGCTTTGCGCGTTTGCCGTCGTCCTTATTAATTAATGAAGACACAATAATACGACATCGACGGAGCAGCGCCGGCTCCCGCCTGCCAACATAGACGGCGCTGCATCGCTCCTGACTGCGCCTATTGTCTGCGCCTCCCGCATTGGCCTGCGCATGCCGGGGCCGCACAGAAGGAAGAGTGTCTGGGGTTTATCTACTGAGCAGCAGCCGCTTCTGCATAGAAGGAACAGATGTGTGTTATTTATTGGCTGCTCCGGGGATTGGGCAGCCGCCGGTAAACACTGGAAAATTCAGTTACCAGCCGGCGAGTCCAGGCGCCTGAACGAGAGAGGTATGGCGCATAAGAGAGACCCCCGATTTATGCCCCCAGACCTCAACCTTCATCAGCGCAATTTCTTATACGTTTCCCACACCCTGTACATACAGATTGCTCACATTAAAAATCATCTTACCTGCATCTACTGCATGTTATGAGCCTTTAAATATCCAAGATGGCGGCTCATGGACCATCAGGCAGCCTGCAAACAGGAAGTGTTTTCTGACTATGTCGCTCTGCATTCTGGGATTGCTGACCTTTCCCTGACCCCAGCTCTGCCCTGTCTGTGCAAAGCACAGCTATAACCCCGTCCTCCTGTATATTATCCCGCTCTCCTCCGTATGTGATACTACTGAGGCAAGATGGCGGCGCCCATATCCTAGAGTCCTGAACAGAATTGCGGCCCAGCGGGGGAAAGAATAATAAGTAAGTGACTAAAAACTTAAATATATTAATTTTAGATGCTGGGAAATAGATTAAGGGTTTGGGCTTTTCATTAAATCATGCTGAAGGTCCGGTTTAAAGAGGAACAACATACAGGAATGTTACTTTACTGTGTGTTGTTCCTCTTAGGATGTCCTGCTGTCTGTATCCACACAGTTCGTTCGGCCATTACACTTCCTGGTGTTACTACGACACAGGCCGAAACCGAGCGTGCCGATTGCCTGAGCGGCTCGATATCGCTCGGCTCCCTTCGGCTATGCTAGTGGCTAAGCTGCCTCAGCCAATCAGAGACCAGTTTGGCATCGAATTCCACCTCCTGGGGCATCCTGAATTGGGATACCCCGCTGTGTATAACCCCCCCAGATCGGCAGTTTTAATCACCCGCTCCCAGAGCCCTCACCGCCTCAGCTTTGCGGCTGTTCAGCTTCTAGCTGTGGCGTGCCTGCATCTGTCATTCAGAATGGGTGCGCGCACAGCTAGAGGTGAGCGGGGATGCAGTCGCGGTGCAGAGACGCAGCGAGGGCTCTGGGAGCAGGCGAGTGAAATTGCCGATCTTGGGGGTCACACAGCAGGGCATCCCAATTTAGGATGCCCCATGGAGTGGAACTCTGATGTCCCTGGAGAATTTTAGACTCCAGGGCCTCCAAAGTTCCTTATTAAAGTGGACCAAAACCCACGGCGATCGACCCGGGAATCTTATAGATCTTATTGATTTCCTCACCCCCCCCCAGGGCATCCAAAATTGGGATGCCCCACTGTGAGAAACCTCCCCAGGTCGCCTATACACTTACCTTCTTAAGCAACCCAACGACGCATGCGCGAGCCAGGGCCGCATCCCCGCTATCCCTCTAGCAGGGCGCGTGCCTGTGCCAGGCATTTGTGAATGACCGGGAAAGAAGGCAAGTGTATGGACGACCTGGGGGGTTTCACACAGCCAAAATCGGGATGCCCAGGAATCGATCGACCGATCGACGTGGGTTTTGGTCCACTTTAAACCCTATGTCAGGTAGGTTCCAGGACCCAAACTTGCCTACGCCCTCTGCTGCTGCAACCCAGAGTTTCACTCATCTGAATCACAATCCCATGGCAAAATACAGCCCCCAAGTGGCTGCCGGTGGTCGCATGGTCTGGCTGACACACCGGACCTTGTGACCGACAGGGAATGCAGGGATCGTGGTTTAGGTGAGTGAAGCTCGTGCTTGCGGGGGGGGGGGGGGCTGGGGAGACAATCCAAATGCCCCCAAGTCTGTCTCAGTGCGATCCAGCACCCATTTGCTTAAAAGATGAGCATTGGACTGCTTTAAATAAAGGGCTTTTTTTTAAACCCCCTTATACCACCCCTGACATGGGTCTCTCCCTACCTGGCTTATGAAATTAATTATACATTTATTTATATAATTATTTATATATATTTTTTTTTTTCTTTTTACACACCTAGATATAGATACATACATATACATATACATATATATATACATATATATATACATATATATACACATATACATATATATACATATATATACATATATATACACATATACATATATATACATATATACATATATACATATATACATATATACATATATATACATATATATACATATATATACATATATATACATATATATACATATATATACATATATATATATATATATATATACATACATACCTATACACCTATATATACACACACAAGATGTATCGGAGAAATAGGGAAATAAAGGAAGAAAAATGCTGCTAAATCAGTTTTGTAGCCTTATTGAAAGGAAATAAAATGTAAAATAACATAAACTCAATAAATAACTGTGTCCTTTCCGTAGGCTCTTCGCAAACATGATTACACCTTAAAAAAAAAAAAAAGACCAAGAAGAAATGCAGTGACGCAGCAGGAAATATCCCACAGGCGGTCATTGCTTTCCATGCTGCTGACAATCTGGAAGAAATTTCCAAGGTCCATAAAAAAAATAAAAATAAAAATTAAGGATCTGTCTCTTTAAATTGCTCCCCTCCTTTAGATCATGCTCTTTTTTCACATAGCTGCACCAATTCCTATGATCACATTGATTGGCTGAAGCATCAAAAGGGGTGGTACAGGCTGCGTACACTCATTGGTCAGTGGGCAGTAACTATAAATAAACTGACAACCTTATTGGATAATGGCGTGGATGACCTAAGCATTATATCTGCATAGGCACACCTCTCCAATTTAACCTCTTGCAGACTCATGCTCTAGCTACCGACTAGACACTTGTACACTAGCACCATCTACAGGCCAGAAAGGGAAGTTTCGATCCAATCATTTATATATAAACTATATGAGCATAATAGACTTCTCGAAAAATAGCAATTTTTAGGGAAAAAAAATGTGAGAATTAGATAGATAGATATATAATATATATATATATATATATATATATATATATATATATATATATATATATATATATCTCTATGAGAGAGAGAGAGACAGAGAGATAATTGCTGTCGAAAAGGCTTTTTTTTATTTTTATTATTTTTATTATTTTTATTTTATTTTTTTTATTTTTTTTTTACAAATGGTAAAATGTTATCCATTACCGGTTTTGAGATAGATTGTGATATATAACAAACAAAACCAGTCATGGATAACATTTAGCCATGTGTTTTGATTAAGAGAACTAAACTTTTTCACAGCTATTATTTTTATTGTTATTTATTTATAGCACCATCATATCCCATAGCGCTGTACAAAGTAGTCATCGCTGAACACCTCTAATCTACCAACCTCTAGTTCTGTTCTTTCTATACAGAAAGTATATGTGGCGGATTCAGGCTTACCTTTTGCCGGTGAACTCTGCTTGGCCCTTCTTGTTGAAAAGGAATCTTGAGTCATTGTATCCCCATCCATTCCACTTTAAAATCTCCTGTCTGCAAAGGCAATTTGGACAAAATAAAATAAATTTTATATATTCACAAAATATATAAAAATTAACATATAAAAAAAAGAAAGGAGAATATATATATATATATATATATATATATATATATATATATATTCATATATATATATATATATATATATATATATATATATATATATATATTCATTATTTCCCCATTCCTTCCTGGATGTGATCCATAGGAACAGGCATTTCTCCCCTGCTAGACACTGTACAGAAATAACTTTTGCGGTACAATGTTATATCATAAGCAGCAATTCAAAGCATTGTGTGTATTTTTTTACAGTGATTTTTACTTGACAGATCTCAGTTCTTTTGTTATCTAGACAAACACCAGTAAAACTGTAGTTTAACTGGAAAACATTTGTGCAGTAGTTGTGTGTGTGTTTTTATATTAACATAAAAAAACAGCAACAGCAACACCGCAGCCTCAGTGAATGTGAACTTCACAGACAATGTACAACTGTAGGTTTTGTCCTGTCTATGTATAAAACATTAAAAAAGTAGCAGATATATATATAGTTCTTTTATTTAGAATATACAGGTTTATATCCGTTTATCCATTCAGTGCTGGCCAAACACATAACACTGCTGTTTAATTGTGTGTGTGTATATAGACTATATATCACTGTATTTTTGTCTGATGATAAAGGATCGCCCATTAGCTGACCGTTTTTAGAAATCTTTTTTTAAATATACATTTAAAGGCCTGTCATATCCACAGACAAATACAATGCATATAGGACATAGCTGTAGAAACACAAACAACACATATTATACAAACAGCAAGTTTACTTGTGCTAGCTTCCATATGAAAATATTTCTCCTTTTTATTAACAAGCTTTGAAAAAAGTAAATATGGACACAAACTTATAATCTAAACAATAAAATATGACTGTGTGACTAAATAGATTGAAATTGAAAATGTATTGGGTGTTTTTTTCCCATAATAAAAATGGTATACCTCCTTTTGCACACACATATATATATATATTTATTATTTTTTTTATTTTTTATTTTTTTATTTCTATATTACATTTTCACACACAGATAGACGTATGGCTACAAATATTATGGGAGCTATTTAAGTGGTTTTCAGTTTGACAGACAGCCAGAAGTTCTGGGAGTTGCACTTCACTCCACACACAAAGTAAAAAAAAAAAAAAAATAAAAAAGGATTTCATTTAAAAACCTAAATCCCAATACCTGCGATGGGACAGTTCTGCAAGTGGTTGCAGTTTATTTTCATGACCTTAATATTTAATTTAGAAGTTTTGCAAAGAACAACAGCCTAGGGGAATTCAAAAACAATTTACTTTCAATTTCAATGGGATGATGTTTTTTTTCAAACTTTTTTAAACAGTCACCTACATAAATATATTATATATACATATATTGCACATATACACTTATGACAGATTTTTTTTTTTTTTTTTTTATACAAATAATACAATATATAAACAAATATACATTTTCTAATATATCTGTCATTTGGGACCAATAAAAGGGGACCGTGTTATAGCTCTGAAACAGCATTATATTGAGCACAGACATCAAAAATAGAGAATAAGCGCAATGCATTTCAATACATTGGGGTCCATCATAACAGAACCTGCCTTAAACTGGACCACATGACATCAGGGTAGCTGTATGTAATATATAATATATATATATATATATATATATATATATATATATATATATATACACACACACACACACACACACACACACACACACACACACACATATACTTACAAAAAACACGAAAGTGGGTTTATTGTTTTTTTTATGAAAAAAAATTATATATCTTTTTAATTGAATACATTTTATTTAGTAATTATAAAAAGCAATACAATAATATACAAAATATAAAACAATAAAGAACTCGGTAGAACTGTTACAACTCAATAACTACTTTTGCACCCATATATATTTAAAATAAAATGAATACATATTTTAATTCAAAGTGTGTGTGTGTGTGTGTGTATTATGTATATTTAAATCAAAATGTAGATATATATATTTAAATAAAAATGTGTTTATATATAAATATATATATTTAAATCTATATATCTATATATAAATATTTAGATCTATATATAAATATTTAGATCTACCGGTATATATCTATATATAAATATTTAGATCTATATATAAATATTTAGATCTACCGGTATATATCTATATATAAATATTTAGATCTATATATACATTTTTAGATATATATATATATATATATATATATTACATATATATTATACATATACACACACATTTTGATTTAAATATATTTATTCTGATAAAAAAAATAAATAAAAAAAAAAAAATATATATATATATATATATATATCAAATAAATATATTATATTATTTAAATCAAAATGAATATATATATTACTGTACACCTCAAAAAAAATTCCTTGAACTGAATGGAAACTGCAGATATTTTGGCTGTTTAGGAGCCGCTGTCCTGCCTGTGTGCGCCCCCCCCCCCCCCCCTCCCCCCTCTGTAAGTCAAGCCTTGAACCCGGGGATGGGAAATCTGTTTCTCCTTATTTCTAGTGCCGCTTGTGAATTTATCTGGAATTCTTATTGTTTTATTGCAGAGAGCAATGTGCGGTGGTCGGAGCTAATCACATACAGGCTGCTCGGTGGCCAGAATAAGTAGCTGAAACAATCCTAATAAATCCTTTCCGCAATCACTTGCCCGGAGTTCTTTTACAAATCGATCACCTAATGTTCAAACCCCTGTCACCCAGCTGCTTTGTATGGACTGATGTGTCACATAGTCACCTGGGCCTGAAAATTCAACCAATCACATTGTCGAGGTCCGTTTCTTTCAGTTCTCACAGCAAAAGGAAATGCATAAAATCAACAAATATAATCTAATAAAAAGAAAACTATTTTTTCTTTAGTATATGAAAAAACAAAAAACTGATGTGTTCTATTATTTTATTCTGTTTGACATGTATGTGCCACTGGCGGCCAGCAGGTGGAGCACTGGGGAACTATACAATAAGTCATCTCCTAAACGGCCATTTGGAAAATCTATAGTTTCAAGCGCTCCGTCCCCATGTAGAAAGCTCTCTATTAGATTGTAATGGTCAACAAAGACTGGAGAGCTTATCCCTTTATTTGCCTGTTGTTCTGTAATGTCTAATGAGCCCCCACCCAGCCCCGGGTAAGAGAAAGCCCTAACCAAGGGCATCCTGAATTGGGATGCCCCTAACAGGTGAGGAGCTTCTATGCTCCCTCCACACCACACAGCAGCTAGATGCTAGTTTATTTATGTTTAGTTTATTATTACTGGGAGTTCCTTTATTGTTATTATTATATAATTTATAGTTTTAGTTTAGTTTTAGTTTATTATTACTGGGAGTTCCTTTATTGTTATTATTATATAAAATTTATAGTTTTAGTTTATTATTACTGGGAGTTCCTTTATTGTTCTTATTATATAATTTATAGTTTTAGTTTAGTTTTAGTTTATTATTACTGGGAGTTCCTTTATTGTTATTATTATATAATTTATAGTTTATGTATCATTATAAACTCTGCCCATAATAGGACTAAATTGGACCAAAACTCGTGATTTGCCCCAGGGGGATCACAATTTGCCCCACTGTGTAAACCCCCCAGTTCGCCACAAAAAACCTTCCTTTACCCCAGTTCTGCGCCACATGTGTGGGCTCTCGTCCAATCGGAGCTGTATGCCGTGCATATTAATGATTGGTATACGGCACTGACTACACACAAAGTAATACCAGGGCCGGCTGTTTCAGTACTAAATGGGGATGTCCCCCCTGTGTGTCCCACGCCAGTTCACCACAAAAACCTACCCAGTCCCACAGCACATGCGTGGGCTCTCATCCAATCAGAGCTGTATGCCGTGTATATTAATGATTGGCATACAGCTCCGATTACACAGAAAGCAATTCCAGGGCTGGCTGTTTCAGTGCCAAATGGGGATGCCAGGCTGCGTGAGCCCCCCTAGATCGCCCGTATTCACTCACCCTTTACGGGGCTTCCATGCCATGCTCACCAGCTGTGACCGCATCCCTGGCGCCCCTGTAGCTGAGGCCTAACTGAATGGTGGAACACACAGAATCATGGCTGAAATTCTCAGCTGTGCGCTTTAAAGCGGAACAGAACCCGGAATTGTTTTTTTTGCTTTGTTCTGTGCCCCCGGGGCATGTCTGTTTGGGATGCGCCACTGTGCGAAACCCCCCCAAGAAGCCCGAAAAACTCACCTCGCCACGCTCCAACAGCACTCGCCCGGACTCTCGTCTAAGTCATTGGGCCAGACTGGCTCGTGTCCAAGTACCAGTCATTCAACCGGACCTTCAGCATCATTTCATGAAAAGCCCAAACCTTTTAAAAACTTAAAATATATGAAATTTAGTTGCTGGGAAATTTGTTTTTGTTACATATTATTCTTTCCTCCACTGGGCTGCAACTCTGTTCAGGACTCTAGGATACGGACGCCGCCATCTTGCCTCATCTTGGATGTTTCAAGGCTCATAACATGCAGTAGATGCAGGTAGGATGATTTTTAACGTGAGCAATCTGTATGTACAGGGTGTGGGAAACATATAAGATAGGCTCTTATTCAGGGTGAAGGTCCGGATTAATGTGAGCAATCTGTATGTACAGGGTGTGGGAAACATATAAGATAGGCTCTTATTCAGGGTGAAGGTCCGGATTAATGTGGGCAATCTGTATGTACAGGGTGGGGGAAACATATAAGATAGGCTCTTATTCAGGGTGAAGGTCCGGATTAATGTGGGCAATCTGTATGTACAGGGTGGGGGAAACATATAAGATAGGCTCTTATTCAGGGTGAGGGTCCACTTTCAGATGGGCTGGTACGGGAGTGCGCGTTTGATGTTGGGGATGTGGCAGCGCGAGTCCCCCATTGTAAACCAATCCGAATGATGACATCACAGCAGACATCTCTCATTGGATGAGAGCCCACACATTTGCCGTTGGGAGCGTGGCAAGGCGAGTTTTTACGGACTTCCTGTGGGGGTTCACATGCTGAATTGGGATGCCTTGGGGGAAAGCCAGCAGCTGGCCCTGGAATCTTTTAGATTGCAGGCTGGATACTGATGGGTTTTGTCCCTCTTTTTGGATGAGAGCCCACATTGCGCCGTTGGAGTGTGGCAAGGTGAATTTTTACGGGCTTTCTGTGGGGGTTCACATGCCAAATCAGGATGCCTTGGGGAAAAGCCAGTGGCCGGCCCTGGAAACTTTTATATTGCAGACTGGATGCTGGTGGGTTTTGTTCCTCTTTACATTACAATTTTAGCAGGGCAAAATAAATATTTAATTTGCTTTATTTAAAATAAAGGATTTTTTCGGATACAAAGCACAGCAAATACAGCTCCTAACAGCATACTTTACAGGGTGGGAAAGAGGGACAATTGTTAAATTAGGCCACACCCCCTCATTGAGGGATGGATAGGGTGTAGCAGTTAAAACAATAGAAACACTTTGAATAGGCAAATTAATCATTTATTGATGCAGATCTACTTGTTAAACCTCAAAGAGGGACAAATGAGAACGAGAGACAGGGGGACATGGACTCAAAAGAGGGACAGTCCCTCCAAATCAGGGACACTTGGGAGGTAAGGTGGCTCCATTTATTTTTAGGTTAGCCGTGCGGTGTGAAATCGGGCTCAGTGTTTGGTCCATGCAGTGGCCATTGTGTGGCAGCAGGTGGCGCCGTGGTCCCACACTGAGCCCTCCCCAGACAGCTGTGCTTTCAGCACATGGTCCCGACTGACAGCAGCATTACACATGTTGTAAATACCTCAACCTCTGCACATATTACATGTGGCTCACCCAGAAACCTCCCACAAATCACACGCCGCCGCCGCTCAGCAGCCGGCCAACCACAATGCAGAACAGCCATCCCCCGGGAACCAATGGCAACGCAGCGTGCGGAGGCATCGCCATCAATTGTGTCACTTGTATGTAATGTGATCCGAGCGACAACAGACAGAGATCTGATCCGCAGATCACATACAGATTAACTAGAAACTTAAAGCGGACCTTCACCCTGAATAAGAGCCTATCTTATATGTTTCCCACACCCTGTACAGATTGCCCACATTAATCCGGACCTTCACCCTGAATAAGAGCCTATCTTATAGGTTTCCCCCACCCTGTACATACAGATTGCCCACATTAATCCGGACCTTCACCCTGAATAAGAACCTATCTTATGTTTCCCACACCCTGTACATACAGATTGCCCACATTAATCCGGACCTTCACCCTGAATAAGAGCCTATCTTATATGTTTCCCACACCCTGTACATACAGATTGTCCACATTAATCCGGACCTTCACCCTGAATAAGAGCCTATCTTATATGTTTCCCACACCCTGTACATACAGATTGCCCACATTAATCCGGACCTTCACCCTGAATAAGAACCTATCTTATGTTTCCCACACCCTGTACATACAGATTGCCCACATTAATCCGGACCTTCACCCTGAATAAGAGCCTATCTTATAGGTTTCCCCCACCCTGTACATACAGATTGCCCACATTAATCCGGACCTTCACCCTGAATAAGAGCCTATCTTATATGTTTCCCACACCCTGTACATACAGATTGCCCACATTAATCCGGACCTCACCCTGAATAAGAGCCTATCTTATAGGTTTCCCACACCCTGTACATACAGATTGCCCACATTAATCTGGACCTTCACCCTGAATAAGAGCCTATCTTATATGTTTCCCACACCCTGTACATACAGATTGCCCACATTAATCCGGACCTTCACCCTGAATAAGAGCCTATCTTATAGGTTTCCCACACCCTGTACATACAGATTGCCCGCATTAAAATTCATCCTACCTGCATCTACTGCATTTTCTGAGCCTTTAAAGTGGACCAACACCCAGGATTTTGACTATCCTGGGTTTTGGTCCACTTCGGCGGGGCACCCCGATCGGGGGTGCCCCGCTGTGTGAAACCCCCCAGAAACCCCAAAAAACTCACCTCTCAGCGCTCCCACGTGAGCGCCGCAGCCAATCCCCGCCAACGTCCAGGCGGGGATCAGGAACGTCCAAGATGCTTCCGCCGCCGCCGCCTCCCGCGCGTCACTCTCGGCGCGCGCGCGCCCCCGCCGGCCATTCACAGAGGGCCGGCGCGGGCGCGCGCACGTCTGGAGGGGTGCGCGGGAGGCGGCGGCAGCGGAAGCGGCGGCGGATCAGGTAAGGTGTTTTTGGGGTTTCTGGGGGGTTTCACCCCGCGGGACATCCCGATCTCGGATGTCCCGCGGGGTGGGAGGTGATCGGCCCGGGAATCTTATAGATTTCCGGGCCGATCACCCCTGGGTGTTGGTCCTCTTTAAACATCCAAGATGGCGGCCCATGGAGTGTCTTCTGACTGTGCCGCTCTGCATTGTGGGATTGCTGACCTTTTCCTGACCCCAGCTCTGCTCTGTCTGTGTAAAGCACAGCTTTGACCGCGCTCCCCTGCACCTTTGACCCCTCTCCTCTCCTCAGTATGTGATGCTACTGAGCCAAGATGGAGGCGCCCGTATCCTAGAGTCCTGAACAGTGTTGCAGGCCAGCAAAGAAAAGAATAAAAAGTAAGTGACCATCTTGGATGTTTAAAGGCTCAGAAAATGCAGTTGGATGCAGGTAGGATGATTTTTAATGCGGACAATCTGTATGTACAGGGCGGGGAAAGTAAGTGACTAAAAACCTAAAATATATTAATTTTAGATGCTGGGGAATAGTTTAAGGGTTTGGGCTTTTCATTAAATGATGCTGAAAGTCCGCTTTAAAGTGGATCTAAAACTACCTCTGTGCTAGGGAGAGGGGATGTTTTTCTTGCAGCCAATGGAGGAGATGCAGCTGATGCATTTTTGTTTTCCTGTCCCCCATCATAGGAAAGCCCCATGAGGCAAAGGTAAATATCTTCTAGATTTAAAGTGGACCAATACCTGGGATATTCACTATCCTGGGTTTTGGTCCGTCTATTAAAATTACCGGGCAGATTGATTACCTCCTCTCAGGGGATCCAAAAATCGGGATGCCCCGCTGTGTGAAACCCCCCAGGTCGCCCCATACACTTACCTTACATCATAGGAAACCCCAATGAGGCAAAGGTAAATATCTTCTGGTCCACTTTAATGTGTGGCTAGAGAAGCTGAATGGAATCCCCAGCGAACACAGAGGCGGCATCACTCGCATCCTACGGCCAAGAAGGGAGGCGAGCGATCCCGGTGCGGCCGCACATGTGCGGTGGGCTCGGTGGAAAGGGGAGAATTGCGGATGAACTGGAAGGGTTTTACAGAGCAGGGCATCCCAATTCAGGATGCCCCCGGGGGAGGGAATGTTTGGGTCCACTTTAAAGTGGACCAACACCCAGGGGGGGATCGGCCCGGGAATCTATAAGATCAGATCCCTTCCCGCGGGGCATCCGAAATTGGGATGTCCCACGGGGTGAAACCCCCCAGGAAGCCCACAATCCTACCTTTTCCACGCTCCAGCGGCGCATGCGCGTCCGCCGCCTCCCTCTAGCAGGGCGCGCTCCCACGCCGGCCGTTTGTGAATGGCCGGCGTGGGTGCGCTCCCTGTAAGAGGGATGCGCTGGAGGCGGCGGTGGACGCGCTCTGCTTGTCCGGCGCTGCCTCTCGCTTGGCCGCCGGCGGGGATTGGCTGCAGCGGTCACGTGGGAACGGGGAGAGGTGAGTTTTCGGGGCTTTCTGGGGGGTTTCACACAGCGGGGCACCCCCGATCGGGATGCCCCACCAAAGTGGACCAAAACCCAGGACAGTCAAAATCCTGGGTGTTGGTCCACTTTAAAGAAAAAAAAGTCAGAAGTCTATACGTTGCCTTGGCAACGTACACCAAACACACCAGTTGGTGTACGTTGCCAAGGTAAACACATTGTTGCTAGAGAAAACTATTTTTGAATAGACTCCAGGGCCGGTTTGGGTCCACTTTAAAGAAAATCTGCCTATTTGTCAAGTTTTTGCTGTGCTGCCTTATTGGTTTCCCCCTTTGGAATGTAAAATAAACCTGTGTGTTAGGATTGTGCCCCCAGATCTGTGATTTAGTCACCAGCTCGTTGCTTCCAAGTTTCTTATATTCCTCTGACTCTTCGTTGCTATATCGGGAGCAGCTTTCCTGGCCTGTGGTAAAACCCTCAGCATAGGACTACAAGTCCCAGAATCCTTTCACTGCAACGGGTGAGCTCATCAGCAGCTTTGGCAAAATCAAGCCGCAGTCTCCCCCTTTTATGTCACTTTCCCTCCCTCCTTCAGCTCTTTTTACAATCCCCGAGCTTCTCTTGTCCATCAGCTGTTTCTCTTTTTCACATTCCCTCTATCATTCTTTCACATGTGCTCCATACACTCCGTCTGCTTCTCTTTTACACGTTCCCCCCATCATTTTCTCTATTGCACATTTGCATTCCCTCTGTCTAACTTTTTTCACATCCCCTCCATTGTTCCACCCTTCATTTCTCCATTTCACATTCCCTGCATTGTGCCATCATCCTCTCTCGCTTCCACGTTCCACCCTTCATCCTCTCTCGCTTCCACGTTCCACCCTTCATTCTCTCTCGCTTCCATGTTCCACCCTTCATTCTCTCTCGCTTCCACGTTCCACCCTTCATCCTCTCTCGCTTCCACGTTCCACCCTTCATTCTCTCTCGCTTCCATGTTCCACCCTTCATTCTCTCTCGCTTCCACGTTCCACCCTTCATTCTCTCTCGCTTCCACGTTCCACCCTTCATTCTCTCTCGCTTCCACGTTCCACCCTTCATTCTCTCTCGCTTCCACGTTCCACCCTTCATTCTCTCTCGCTTCCACGTTCCACCCTTCATTCTCTCTCGCTTCCACGTTCCACCCTTCATTCTCTCTCGCTTCCACGTTCCACCCTTCATCCTCTCTCGCTTCCACGTTCCACCCTTCATTCTCTCTCGCTTCCACGTTCCACCCTTCATTCTCTCTCGCTTCCACGTTCCACCCTTCATTCTCTCTCGCTTCCACGTTCCACCCTTCATTCTCTCTCGCTTCCACGTTACACCCTTCATTCTCTTTCGCTTCCACGTTCCACCCTTCATTCTCTCTCGCTTCCACGTTCCACCCTTCATTCTCTCTCTCTCTCTTTCAACGTTCCACCCTTCATTCTCTCTCGCTTCCAACGTTCCACCCTTCATCCTCTCTCGCTTCCACGTTCCACCCTTCATTCTCTCTCGCTTCCACGTTACACCCTTCATTCTCTTTCGCTTCCACGTTCCACCCTTCATTCTCTCTCGCTTCCACGTTCCACCCTTCATTCTCTCTCGCTTCCACGTTACACCCTTCATTCTCTTTCGCTTCCACGTTCCACCCTTCATTCTCTCTCTCTCTCTTTCAACGTTCCACCCTTCATCCTCTCTCGCTTCCACGTTCCACCCTTCATTCTCTCTCTCTCTCTTTCAACGTTCCACCCTTCATCCTCTCTCGCTTCCACGTTCCACCCTTCATTCTCTCTCTCTCTCTTTCAACGTTCCACCCTTCATCCTCTCTCGCTTCCACGTTCCACCCTTCATCCTCTCTCGCTTCCACGTTCCACCCTTCATTCTCTCTCGCTTCCACGTTCCACCCTTCATCCTCTCTCACTTCCAACGTTCCACCCTTCATTCTCTCTCTTCCACATTCCATCCTTCATTCTCTCTCTTCCACGTTCCACCCTTCATTCTCTCTCGCTTCCACGTTCCACCCTTCATTCTCTCGCTTCCACGTTCCACCCTTCATTCTCTCTCGCTTCCACGTTCCACCCTTCATTCTCTCTCGCTTCCACGTTCCACCCTTCATTCTCTCGCTTCCACGTTCCACCCTTCATTCTCTCTCGCTTCCACGTTCCACCCTTCATCCTCTCTCGCCTCCATGTTCCACCCTTCATCCTCTCTCGCCTCCACGTTCCACCCTTCATCCTCTCTCTCTCTCTTTCAACGTTCCACCCTTCATTCTCTCTCTTCCACATTCCATCCTTCATTCTCTCTCTTCCACATTCCATCCTTCATTCTCTCTCTTCCACATTCCATCCTTCATTCTCTCTCTTCCACATTCCATCCTTCATTCTCTCTCTTCCACATTCCATCCTTCATTCTCTCTCTTCCACATTCCATCCTTCATTCTCTCTCTTCCACATTCCATCCTTCATTCTCTCTCTTCCACATTCCATCCTTCATTCTCTCTCTTCCACATTCCATCCTTCATTCTCTCTCTTCCACATTCCATCCTTCATTCTCTCTCTTCCACATTCCATCCTTCATTCTCTCTCTTCCACATTCCAACCTTCATGCCCTCTCTTCCACATTCCATCCTTCATTCTCTCTCTTCCACATTCCATCCTTCATTCTCTCTCTTCCACATTCCATCCTTCATTCTCTCTCTTCCACATTCCATCCTTCATTCTCTCTTCCACATTCCATCCTTCATGCTCTCTCTTCCACATTCCATCCTTCATGCTCTCTCTTCCACATTCCATCCTTCATGCTCTCTCTTCCACATTCCATCCTTCATGCTCTCTCTTCCACATTCCATCCTTCATGCTCTCTCTTCCACATTCCATCCTTCATGCTCTCTCTTCCACATTCCAGCCTTCATGCTCTCTCTTCCACATTCCAGCCTTCATGCTCTCTCTTCCACATTCCATACTTCATGCTCTCCCTCTTCCACATTTCATCCATTGTGCCATATTTCTCTCTCTTCCACATTCCATTTTTCATTCTCCCTCTTCCACATCCCATTCTTCATTCTCTCTCTCTTCCACGTTCCACCCTTCATTCTCTCTATCCCCCATTTTATCCATTGTTCCATCTTTTTCTCTTTTCAATATTACATCCTTCATTCTCTCTCTCTTCCACATTCCCTCTATCTTCTGCTCTTTTCCACATTCCATTCTTCATACTCCTTTTTCCCACATTCCCTCCATCTTCTGCTCTTTTCCACATTCTATTCTTCATTCTCTCTCTTCCACATTCTATTCTTCATTTTTTCTTCTCCACATTCCATCCTTCATTCTCTTTCTTTTCCACATTCCCTCCATCTTTCTCTTCTACATTCCGCCCTTGGGCTACTTTTATACCTCTGTTTTACTTGCATTGCGTTGCGTTTTACTTGCGTTCCCATAGAGCCTTGTGCAGCTGCGGTCGCATTGTGTTGCGTCTCTATATGAAAGGTGCCTCGCAGTTCATTTCGGATCTATCATTCACTTCTCCCAGCAGACCTGTATTAATTGTCTCCCAGCCCTCCGCCCCATAACAAGCGTGCACAACACAAGACTGCGGCATGGCAGGGGCGTGCGGCGGTCACAGCGCCGGCTTCTATCGCAGCAGCTTAGGGAAGATCTATTCTTAGAATCCCCTTTATTTTAGATGCGTTTCAGGACTTGCATCTCGCAAAGCGCAGGAGGAGGGGGAAAAAAATCGATGGAGGTCACGCAAGGTACCGAACCTCTATATGAACCAGCCCGGAGATTGGGGGGAGGGGGGGGGGGGGGAGGGGGGGGGGGGGCGAAAAACCATACGGCACATCCCCTCGCACGGCTATAGGCTGGATCTGCGCGCCAGGCTCATCGTAGCTTGCAAACTGGAATTACGAGTGCTGCACGTTAAATATAAATTCCACCATCGATTGTAAATAGCCGTCGTTTTGCACAGTGCGAGACGGGCGCCTGTTACCTGGCAACTTAACAGTTAAGCATATAAAAAAAAATATATATATATATATATATATATATATATATTTTGTGGACACTAGGGGGCAGCGTTACTCCACCATGTTTCTGCTGCACCGATATTCCTACAGTAATAGAAGCACAGATGCTTCATTGTTCAGTGGTGCTGCACACAGAGGATACAGGATGGGGGGGTGGAGATCCTCCGACACGCTGGAGGATGGGAGCGAGGGCGAGCTTTATACATCATGCCGCCATCCTCACAACTGCACGGTTTGTTTTTAAAGGGACAGTCCTGTCTAAATAACGCTTGTGGTTCATGGGAGCAGCCATTACTGTGGCAGCCGCCCCATTGCATTCTATTGAGATGTATGAGCGCTCTCCCTTCCCTCCATTCTCCTCTCAATAGAAATCAATAGGTGGCAGCTGCGGTAATGCCATCATGGCTGCTCCCCGTGAGCCACAAGAGATATTTAGACTGGTCTGTTTTTTTTTTTAAAGTGGACCAATACCCAGCAGGATCGGCCCGGGAATCTATAAGATTCCCGGCCCGTTCAAATCCCTCCCCGCAGGGCATCCGAAATCAGGATGCCCCGCTGTATGAAACCCCCCAGGACGCCCACAAACCTTACCTGAATCCCGGTCCAACGGCGCATGCGCGGGACGCATCTCGCACTTCTCTCTAGCAGGGCGCGTGCCCGCGCCGGCCATTCACCTGTTAGAGGGAGGTGCGAGATGCGGCCGCCAGCGTGCTCGGAGCTGCTGAGCTTTGATGTCGCTTTGACGCGCTCCGAGCGCACCGATTGGACGAGCGGCCGTGCATGCTCCGTAGGAGCGAGGTGAGTTGAATCAAGCAGAGGTTGCGTTACATATTTTCCAGAAGTGTAAAAATACTCCTCCCAGCCTCTCAAAGGAGTAATATTAGCCACTAAGGAGTACGAGCTTTGCAATCATTAACGTGGACCAAACCCCAGGATTTTGACTATTCTTGGTTTTGGCCCTGATCGGGGATCTCCCGCTGTGTGACACCCGCCAGGTCGCCGGAACAAACTCACCTCTTCCCGGTCCTATGACGCATGCACAGCTGCTCATCCAATCAGCACACTCGGATCCGCCCTTTCGTCCAGTAGCTCGTCTAATATGAGCGGATCCGAGTGCGCTGGCGGCCACTTCCCCCGCTACCATCTAAAAAGGGAGAAGCCCGAGCCGGCCATTCACAAATGCCTAGAGGGATAGCGGGGATGCAGCCGCTGCTCGCGCATGCACTGTTGGACCGGGAAAGAAGGTGAGTTTATAGGCAACCTGGGGGGGGGGGGGGGGAGTCACACAGTGGGGCATCCCAATTCTGGATGCCCCGGGTGGAGAGAATCAATCAGCCCGTGAATCTTATAGATTCCTGGGCCAAACTCCGTGGGGTTTTGCTCCACTTTAAAATGAACACTCTAGAGACATGTGTGGGGCTAAAGCGGAACAAAACCCAGCAGCAGCCAGCCTGGCCTATTAAAGATTCCAGGGCCGGCTGCTGGCTTTACCCAAAGGCATACCAAATCGGGATGCCCCTGCTGCCTGAAACCCTCCAGTTCTCCCATGAACACCTTTCCCGCTCCAACGGTGCATGCGCTGGCTCTTGTTCAATGTCAGCCGTCTGATATGACTACAACATTCGGCAGGTGGCTGTCATTGAGTTTAATGGGGAGTGCACGGTGCTGCATCCCCGGCCATGTGCTCGTTCCCACCGCAGCCTATTTGAATGGCAGCATGCGCTCTCCATTGTTAAAATGGAGAGCGCACGCTGCCATTCATATAGGCTGGGGTGGGAAAAAGCACATGTGCTGCCATTCAAATAGGCTGGGGTGGGAACGAGCACATGTGTTGCCATTCATATAGGCTGGGGTGGGAACGAGCACATGTGCTGCCATTCATATAGGCTGGGGTGGGAACGAGCACATGTGCTGCCATTCATATAGGCTGGGGTGGGAACGAGCACATGTGCTGCCATTCATATAGGCTGGGGTGGGAACGAGCACATGTGCTGCCATTCATATAGGCTGGGGTGGGAACGAGCACATGTGTTGCCATTCATATAGGCTGGGGTGGGAAAAAGCACATGTGCTGCCATTCAAATAGGCTGGGGTGGGAACGAGCACATGTGTTGCCATTCAAATAGGCTGGGTGGGAACGAGCACATGTGTTGCCATTCATATAGGCTGGGTGGGAACGAGCACATGTGTTGCCATTCATATAGGCTGGGGTGGGAACGAACACAAGTGTTGCCATTCATATAGGCTGGGGTGGGAACGAGCACATGTGCTGCCATTCATATAGGCTGGGGTGGGAACGAGCACATGTGTTGCCATTCATATAGGCTGGGGTGGGAAAAAGCACATGTGCTGCCATTCAAATAGGCTGGGGTGGGAACGAGCACATGTGTTGCCATTCATATAGGCTGGGGTGGGAACGAGCACATGTGTTGCCATTCATATAGGCTGGGGTGGGAAAAAGCACATGTGCTGCCATTCAAATAGGCTGGGGTGGGAACGAGCACATGTGTTGCCATTCAAATAGGCTGGGTGGGAACGAGCACATGTGTTGCCATTCATATAGGCTGGGTGGGAACGAGCACATGTGTTGCCATTCATATAGGCTGGGGTGGGAACGAACACAAGTGTTGCCATTCATATAGGCTGGGGTGGGAACAAGCACATGTGTTGCCATTCATATAGGCTGGGGTGGGAACGAGCACATGTGCTGCCATTCATATAGGCTGGGGTGGGAACGAGCACATGTGCTGCCATTCATATTGGCTGGGGTGGGAACAAGCACATGTGCTGCCATTCATATAGGCTGGGGTGGGAACAAGCACATGTGTTGCCATTCATATAGGCTGGGGTGGGAACGAGCACATGTGTTGCCATTCATATAGGCTGGGTGGGAACGAGCACATGTGTTGCCATTCATATAGGCTGGGGTGGGAACGAGCACATGTGTTGCCATTCATATAGGCTGGGGTGGGAACGAGCACATGTGTTGCCATTCATATAGGCTGGGGTGGGAACGAGCACATGTGTTGCCATTCATATAGGCTGGGGTGGGAACGAGCACATGTGTTGCCATTCAAATAGGCTGGGGTGGGAAAAAGCACATGTGCTGCCATTCAAATAGGCTGGGGTGGGAACGAGCACATGTGCTGCCATTCATATAGGCTGGGGTGGGAACGAGCACATGTGTTGCCATTCATATAGGCTGGGGTGGGAACGAGCACATGTGTTGCCATTCATATAGGCTGGGGTGGGAACGAGCACATGTGTTGCCATTCATATAGGCTGTGGTGGGAACGAGCACATGTGTTGCCATTCATATAGGCTGGGGTGGGAACGAGCACATGTGCTGCCATTCATATAGGCTGGGGTGGGAACGAGCACATGTGTTGCCATTCAAATAGGCTGGGGTGGGAACGAGCACATGTGCTGCCATTCAAATAGGCTGGGGTGGGAACGAGCACATGTGTTGCCATTCATATAGGCTGGGGTGGGAACGAGCACATGTGTTGCCATTCATATAGGCTGGGGTGGGAACGAGCACATGTGTTGCCATTCATATAGGCTGGGGTGGGAACAAGCACATGTGCTGCCATTCATATAGGCTGGGGTGGGAACGAGCACATGTGTTGCCATTCATATAGGCTGGGGTGGGAACGAGCACATGTGCTGCCATTCATATAGGCTGGGTGGGAACGAGCACATGTGTTGCCATTCAAATAGGCTGGGGTGGGAAAAAGCACATGTGCTGCCATTCAAATAGGCTGGGGTGGGAACGAGCACATGTGCTGCCATTCATATAGGCTGGGGTGGGAACGAGCACATGTGTTGCCATTCATATAGGCTGGGGTGGGAACGAGCACATGTGCTGCCATTCATATAGGCTGGGGTGGGAACGAGCACATGTGTTGCCATTCATATAGGCTGGGGTGGGAACGAGCACATGTGTTGCCATTCATATAGGCTGTGGTGGGAACGAGCACATGTGCTGCCATTCATATAGGCGGGGGTGGGAACTAGCACATGTGTTGCCATTCATATAGGCTGGGGTGGGAACGAGCACATGTGTTGCCATTCATATAGGCTGGGGTGGGAACGAGCACATGTGCTGCCATTCATATAGGCTGGGGTGGGAACGAGCACATGTGTTGCCATTCATATAGGCTGGGGTGGGAACGAGCACATGTGTTGCCATTCATATAGGTTGGGGTGGGAACGAGCACATGTGCTGCCATTCATATAGGCTGGGGTGGGAACGAGCACATGTGCTGCCATTCATAGAGGCTGGGGTGGGAACGAGCACATGTGCTGCCATTCATATAGGCTGGGGTGGGAACGAGCACATGGCCAGGCATGTGGGAGCGCGAGTTCCCTATTCAACTCAATGAGAGCCACCTGCCAGATGACACAGTCACAGCGGGCATCTCTCATTGGACTAGAGCCCGCACATGCGCCATTGGAGCCTGGAGAGGTGAGCTTTCCTGGGCAAACAGGGGGGTATCACACAGCCAGAATTTAAAGTGACTCACAACCCACGCCGATCGGCCCGGGAATCCCAAAATCGGGATGCCCCGCTGTGTGACACCCCCCAGGTCGCCCCATACACTTACCTTGTTTCCTGCTCCCTGTTAGAGGGAAGCGGGGGATGCGGTCATCTGGGCGCTCAGAGCCGCTGCTCTTAGACGTGCCACATGACTGGGAAGAGGTGAGCTGGTCTTGGCGTGCTGGGAGGGTTCATGCAGCGGGTCGGGTTGCCCCGGCGGAAAGGACCAAAACCCAGGATAGGCAAAATCCTGGGTTTTGGTCTATCTAAAGAGGGACAGAACCCAGGAAAGTTAAATTCCTGGGATTTGTTAGGCTTTGAAGGGTAAGCCCATTTTCGATGGAAATTTTGAAAGCATATAAGCACGAGGTGCTGAGCTGACCTAGTTTTTTTTTTTTCCTATGTAAGCAAATGTTCTATGGAAGCAGTTGCCGCAATCTGTTGCTATTGGCAACATACACCAAGACGACAAGAGTGAGTCCTGTACACACAGAACACTGCTGCTATGGCCGCTGCTGAGGTGAGGGAGCTCACTCACCCTTACACATGCCCAGCAGCGGTGTTCTGTGCATCTATCTGCAATCTGTTGCTTTTGGTAATGTACACCATGTCTGCCCTTGGTGTACCGTTGCCAATAGCAAAAGATTGCTTCCATAAAACAGACATTTGCTAACATTAGAAACATTTATTTTTCAAAAAACTAGATCAGCTCAGCACCTTTAAAGTGGACCAACACCCAGGGGGGGTCGGCCCGGGAATCTATAAGATTCCCGGACCGATCAGATCCCTCCCCGCGGGGCATCCGAAATCGGGATGTCCCGCAGAGAGGAACCCCCCAGGAGGCCCACAATCCTCACCTTACCGGCGATCCAACGGCGCATGCGCGAGACGTGGCCGCGTCTCTCGCTTCCCTCCAGCAGGGCGCGCTCCCTGTTAGAGGGAAGCGAGAGACGCAGCCAATGACAGTGCTCTGGTATGCGCGTCCAAGCGGCTTTGGACGCGCATACCAGAGCGGCTCTGAGCGCTGTCATTGGCCGGACGAGGTCACGTGGGAGCGGGGAGAGGTGAGTTTTTGCGGCGATCGGGGGGGTTTCACACAGCGGGGCACCCCCGATCGGGGTGCCCCACCTAAGTGGACCAACACCCAAGATAGTCAAAATCCTGGGTGTTGGTCCACTTTAAGACATCATTCAATGGAAAGTGGACTTACCCTTTAAATCCTGGCTATGTAATGCGAGGAAACATTCCTATAGTGTCTAGCAATGCTTTCACTGCTTTTAAAAGGTAATTCAGGAAATTTGAACCCTTTTTTAAGGGGAACTGAATGACTCCAGGTCCAACTGATTCCCCAACCCTTAAGGGCATCCCGATTTGGGATAACCCTCTCTCTGAAATTCTCCACATTAACTTATTTACTCAGTCCGCCAGCAATCCCACTGGACATTTGTGAGCCATGGCGGCATCCTTTGCTTTCCACAAGCTGATGCGCGCACCTGTACGTTTTTTTTGAATGGCTGGTGCAGGTCCACACAGCTGAAGGGAGCGGCCAGCAGCTAGATGGCCATTCAGGATCCCTAGTGGTGCATACATGTGCCAGCCACAGGGAAGCTGGTGGGGTGATGAAGCCATCAGGGGGATTTCACATATTCAAAGTCGGGACGCGAGGAATAAAACTGTCAAAAATACCAGGTTTTGTTACTCTTTGAAACAAATGCTGCCCATGATGGTAAAGTGCACCTTTACTCAGCGGTAACTATATGTGGTCACCTTCCATCCTCAGACCAGGGCCCCAAAACAGCCCGTGTTTCTTTTTTTAGCTCAGCCTTTGCCCAATATTGATAACACTAACAGGAAGTAGAGTTATGGTGAATTACCAGTCATATGCTAATTAGTTCACTTACAAGTAAGCTCTCACATTTTTTTTCTCATGTTTTTCTGCACCCATTGAATGTTTTTGACTATCCTGGGTTTTTGGTCCTTTCCCCCAGGGCATCCTGATCAGGGATGACCCGCAGTGTGAAACCCCCCAGGTCACCCAAACTAAGTCACCCTTCCCCAGTGCTACAGAGCATGTACAGCCTCTCGTCCAGTCAGCACACTCGGATCCATTCCCACCCCTTCGTCTATGGCGAGCGGATCCAAGCGCGCTGGCGGTCGCATCCCCAACTGCCCTCTAACAGGGAGCGTGCTCGCGCCGGCCATTCACAAATCTGTGGTGTGGGCATGCATCCTGCTAAAGGGATAGCGGGGATGCGACTGCTGCTCGCGCATGAGCCGCTGGACCAGGAAAGAAGGCGAGTTTCCAACTGACCGGGAGGAAGGGGTTCACACAGCGGAGCATCCCCAATCTGGATGCCTTAAGGGGGGGGGGGGATTTCAAAGTTCAAAGTGGACTAAAACCCATCCTGGAATCTATGAGACTCCAGGGCAGGCTTGCTTTCTACCCCAGGGGCAGCTGAAAGGCCGCCGTAGAACGATACCAGAAGAGGTAAGTCATCAGAGCGGCCTGGTTCTTTTAGTGGCAATGGAAGAAAAAAAATAAATAAAAAAATAAAAAAAAACGTTGCCTTTGTTTTAAATAGGAACTATAGTCAAAAATTACCCTCTTTAGTCCCTCTTTAATATGCAGCAGCAGGGCAGCCTGGATCAGGGCATCCCAAATAGGAGGAGTCCGCCGGCCCAGGTAAACACAAAAAACAAAACACACATCCAGTACTACAAAACCAGGTAGTACTGAGATCGAGTCCCATGACATGCAGATTTGATGGGACAAGCAGCCACCACCCCCCACGTCAGTCACAATGACTGGCCACGCCCACACTATTTACTGCAGTAGTAGAGGGGGTATGCCGAGTTCACTGTGGATGATGCAAGGTGGACATAGAGGACGGTGGCGGGGCCGGGACCAGCTGATGGATATCCCCTTGGGGGACCAGTATGTAATTTTCTTACTTTTCCGGGGCGGTCTCTCGTCCCGTAGCATAAAACAAGGTCCCGAGAACAAGTCCATTGACATACAGGTCCCTGACTGGAGCCCACTGGTGACCATTGGAGCAAACAGCCACCCCGCCGGGTCAGACACATTGACTGACCATTCACTGCAATGGAGAGAGGGCGTGCTGAAGTTATCCCTCTAGCAGGGTGCGTGCCCACCCCAGGCAATAAATGGCCATTGCCGGCACACTCCCTGTTACAGTGAGTGCGCTCGGAGCCGCTCGTCTTTAACTACGTGGCTTCAGCAGACCCAAGTGAGATAATTAGACGAGTAGCCGCGCATGCGCCGTAGGACCGGGAAGAGGTGAGTTGGCTTTGGCGACCTGGAGGGTTTCACACAGCGGGGCACGGACCAAAACCCGGGATAGTCAAAATCCTGGGTTTTGGTCCACGTTAAGTCACTGATTGATGCGGGGGGGAAAGCCTTCAACATGGAGGTAAGTGGAGCAAAACCTGGGATTTTGACTATCCTGGGTTTTGTTCCTTGCCCCTGGGGCACCATGATTCGGGATGCCTCGCTGTGTGAAACCCCCCAGGTCCGAGTCTAGCCGAGAAGAGCCAAGCATGGCCGCATGCCCACTGCCCTCTATCAGGGTGTCTGCCTCTGCTAGCCATTCACAAATGCCTGGCATGGGTGTGCACCATCCTAAAGTTATAGCAGCTGAAGGCTGCAGATCATCCATCCGCTGTTGGATCGTGGAGAAGGTCAGGGGAGGAGAAGGGTTTCAGAAAATTAGAGGTAGGACATAGCACACCACTTAATTTCAGTTAGTAACAAGTAGAAAAAAACATAGAAGGGGTTCTGTATAATCAAGTACACCCACTCAATGTGTACCCCAACAATTTATATATTATACAGGTATGAAAAAACGAACTCCCAAGTCCATGCTATGCAGAAAAAGAAGTGATTTAATATAAATATACAAAAATATATACAGTGAATGACAAGTAGTAGACATACAATGGTATCCCATAAGAGGGGTCTATCAGAACGCTGCTATGGGGTCTATAAGGCAGCGATTGATCACAGTCCAGGAATAGAGGTAGTGCAAAAGTATGGGTCAATTCAATGAGACTGCAGTTCAGTTCTATGCCGAGTCCTGGACCGTGTCCAACAGTAAAAAGAGCTCCTCTCGAGAAAGGTCTATTGACCGAAACGTCGAGGTTCTCCCCCAACCAGCGGTCAGCCTGTAAGTTCTTTTTGCTGTTTTGTTACCACTTATGTTCCTGTATGTTATGCATTTGAATAGTGACTGTTGGACACGCTCCAGACAGGGCCTGCGTCAGCACCCGGCAAGCCCGGTCAGCTGCCGAGGGACCCACCCATCAGGGGGGCCCACTAACAGCTGGCACAATGTGGTTAAAGAACTGCACACACTTCCTTTCTCTGTCTCTCTGCCCCATCCATCCCGGTCTCTTCAGCTCTACCCCATTGGTTGTATGTCACCTTTGCCTCATCCATCCCTATCCCCTGAGCCCTGACACATCCATCCCTATCCCCTGAGCCCTGACCCATCCATCCCTATCCCCTGACCCATCCATCCCTATCCCCTGAGCCCTGACCAATTCATTCATATTCATTGAGCCCTGACCCATATTTTCCTATCCACTCAACTTTTCCCCATTCATCCCTATCCCCTGAGCCCTGACCCATCTTTCCCTATCCACTCACCTATCTATCCTTGTTCTCTTAGCTCTGTCCCATTCATCTATGTTCCCTCAGCCTCCCTCTTTCTCAATACTTCCCCATTCATGTGGGGCCAAACTAAAAAACAGCTCCAATAGGGGGTCGGAGGGCAAGCAGCCCTTCTTAGTTTTGGCCATACAATATATAGACCCTTGACCCGCGACTATCCACCACAAAGGGGCCCACATAAACCTGGAGCCGGCCCTGGCTCCAGGACTCAGCATAGAACTGAACTACGGTCTCATTGAATTGACCCATACTTTTGAACTACCTCTATTCCTGAACTGTGATGCATCGCCGCCTTATAGACCCCTCTTATGGGATACCATTGTATGTCTACTACTTGTCATTCACTGTATATATTTATATTAAACCACTTCTTTTTCTGCATAGCATTGACTTGGGAGTTGGTTTTTCATAACTGTATTAATAGAGGAGAGGGGTTTCATACATCAGGGCATCCCAAATCTGGATGCCCCATGGACGGCCCAGAAATCTTATAGACTCCAGGGCCGCTTTTGGTCCACTTTAATAAGGAAACAGAAAGGAAGTACTACAGAGGACAAGGTAAATGCCTTTTTTATCCAGGACTAAAGGCAAGACAATGAGTATGGATCCAGTGCGAGGGGAATAAAGAGGCGGCACAGGAGGGGGCGTGCAGGCAGAGGAGGGTAGCCGGCGCTCTGGGCTTGACGCGTTTAGGCGAGCCAGGCAGATGCAGACGGGAAGGGTGAGCCATAAACACACAATATACAAGACAATTCATTACAAGGAAAACGTACGAGCGCCGCCACTTCACCTCCCATGCAAATCAGACACAGCGCCCACCCTCGCTCGCCCCTCCACCCTTACGGCTCCGGACACTGGCGCAGCCCCCCTCCGGCTCCGCGCCGAAGATCTGGGTCTCCTCTGCCAGGGAAGGAAAGAGTTACACAGAACCGGATGAAACTGGCAGTGACTGTTTTATCGAACGTGAACGCGGAAGGCAAATAAACTGAAAATTATAGAGCCGGGTTGAACTCAAGTTCATTGGAGAAATATTAAATACAACTGGCGCTGAATAGATTGAACATTTTCAAACTGCTGCGTGGCTTGGGATGGCGTTTTTTTTTTTTTTTTTTTTTTTATAAGGTTTAATGTTCTGGAACAGTTCTGCAGCAAGACCAGCATTTTTTTTTTCTCAGCAGCACCCCCCCACAATATGACGGACATCCAGGGCAAGGAAAGAATGGCCGGCTGGGGGGACCGGAGAGCCACAATTCCTGATAAAGCAATAATGCTTTTGTCCTTTTTTTCTCTGGCCAGCAATAAAAAGAGGACACGCTTATTGCCTGTTATCCGCGACATCGCGCAGCGGCATTTCAATGATCGGGGTGCAACAAAAAAAAAGAAAAAAATATTTTTTAAAAAGTCATTTTTTTTTTTTTAGTCTGGAAGAAACGAATATTATGTTTTATTAGACACTTACGTGCTTAAGAGGTCAATTCGTCGAGCTCATAAATTGTTAATGTGCGGTTAGCGATCATTCATCGCCTTTACCCAGCGAATGGGCGGATTTAACGGTTATGGGCAGATTAGGTTTTAGTGGTAAATGTTCAAATATTAATGCGCCATTTACAGCAAAAAAACAATTCAGTGTTTCCTTTATTCTTTTATTAATCAACTTTTTTTCTTTTTTTTATGAACGTATTGTGTGTTTTTATGTTATAGCTGCGGAGGTTAAAAAATATGGTTTGGAAATATATTAAAAGGGTAATTTGCATATCAGCACATGTTATAGGAAGGTGATGCCCTACCAGATTCTACAGCCAAAATATAATCACCAGTCAAAGGGGCAAGAAACATGGTCGGCCAGCCCAAATATGAATGGCTATCATAGGGCCAGTCACTATGGCCAGGCAGCCCAAATATCAATGGCAATAATAGGGATAGTAACTATGGCTAGGCAGCCCAAATATGAATGGCAATCATATGGCTAGTAACTATGGCCAGGTAGCCCAAATATCAATGGCAATCATAGGGCCAGTTACTATGGCCAAGCAGCCCAAATATCAATGGCAATCATAGGTCTAGTAACTATGGCCAGGCAGCCCAAATATGAAAGGCAATCATAGGGCCAGTAACTAAGGCCGGTCAGCCCAAATATCAATGGCTATCATAGGGCCAGTCACTATGGCCAGGCAGCCCAAATATCAATGGCAATAATAGGGATAGTAACTATGGCTAGGCAGCCCAAATATGAATGGCAATCATATGGCTAGTAACTATGGCCAGTTAGCCCAAATATCAATGGCAATCATAGGGCCAGTTACTATGGCCAAGCAGCCCAAATATCAATGGCAATCATAGGTCTAGTAACTATGGCCAGGCAGCCCAAATACGAAAGGCAATCATAGGGCCAGTAACTATGGCCGGTCAGCCCAAATATCAATGGCAATCACTGGGCCAGTCAGCCCAAATAAAAATGGCAGTCATAGGGCCAGTAACTATGGCCAGGCAACCTAAATATGAATGGCAGTCATATGGGCAGTAATTATGACTGGACACAGTCAAGACATCAGTAACAGCTAGAAGATCAAATTATGAATGCCAGTTAAGAGGCCAACAGGCATAGCCAGGTAGCCAAAATATGAATGGAAGTCTTAGGGCTTAGTTACTCTGGCCATGTAGCCAAAATATGAACACCATTCAATGGTAAAGTATGACTAGGCAGCCAAAATATGAACGCCAATAACCATGGCTGGGCAGCTAAAATATGAATGTCAGTCAAGAGGCCAGTAACCATGGCCAGGTAGCCAATATATGAATGCCAGTGACCTTGGATATGGAGCTGCCAAGTCAAGGGGCCAGTAACCATGGGAAGGCAACCAAGTCAAGGGGCAAATAACCATAGAAAGGCAGCCAAGACAAGGGGCCAGTAACCAGGGTCAGACACCCAAATGTGAATACTAGTCAAGGAGGCCAATATCACTGGGCAGGCAGCTATATTATCAGGGAAGTGGGCCGGTGACCATGGCCGGGCAGCTAAAATATAAATGCCAGGTCAAAGGGCCAATGGCCAAGGCTGGGCAGCCAAAGTATAAAAGCCGGCCAAGGAGCCAAGAACCATGGCCGGGCAGCCAAAGTATAAAAGCCAGCCAAGGAGTCAAAAACCAAAATACAAGGGCCAGTCATGGGGCCAGTAACCAGGGCCAGGCATCCAAAAAGTGAATACTAGTCAAGGAGGCCAATATCACTGGACAGACAGCTATAATATTAGTGAAGTGGGCCAGTGACCATGGGTGAGCAGATAAAAATACAATTCTGTAATTACTCACCTGTAGAATTGATTTTATGGGTATCCCGCACGGGTTGCTTCATCTTAATTCTTCACTATTGGGTAATCCGCCACCAGGTGGCGCAGTCGACTGCAAAAAGACTTGTGGCTCCTCCCGGCCCATACAAAGGCAGGAAATTACCCCTAATACCCAGTGTTGAAAGCAGTAATGTAAGAAGCAGGGAGGCAAAGACCATGTTAGTGAAAACACAGCCCCACTAAGAACTCTCTCAAGAAAATCGCCATAACAAGGCAAAAGAGGATAACAACAACAAGGGTGGGATGAAGCAACCCGTGCTGGATACCCATAAAATCAATTCTACAGGTGAGTAATCACAGAATTGTATTTTTCTGGGTATTCCAGCACGGGTTGCTTCATCTTAATTCTTCACTATTGGGACATCCAAAAGCAGTGTCCAAGAAGATGGGTGGGATCCCCAGTGAGCAACAACAGGTAGTTCAAGCCACTACCGCCTGAAGCACTCTGCGACCAAAAACAGCATCAGCTGAGGCCCTAATGCCAACCTTGTAAAACTTAGAAAAGGTATGAACTGAAGACCAAGTAGCGGCCTTATAAACCTGTTCAACTGAAGCCTGGTGCTGAAAATCCCAAGAGGTACCAATAGCTCTAGTGGAGTGAGCTGCAACACGAAAAGGGGGTTCCTTTCCCTTGGCAGAATACGCTCGCACCACCGCCTGTCTGATCCACTTGCTGATAGTGGACTTGGCCAGAGGCAAACCCTTCCTAGGACCGGCAGGGAGAACAAACAGAGCGTCCGAAAAGACTCCGTGGCAACCAAATAGTACTTAAGTGCCCTGACCACATCCAGAGAATGAAGATTCCATTCCTTAGAATTAGAAGGAGCAGAACACATGGAAGGCAAAACAATGTCCTCATTGAGATGAAAAGCAGAGACAACCTTGGGCAAGAATTCCGGCTGAAGACAGAAAACCATCTTATCCTGATGCCGCTCAAAATAAGGAGGCTTCATAGAAAGAGCCGCCAGCTCAGAGACATGATGCACCGAGGTGATAGCTACCAAAAAGACCACCTTCAGAGTCAGAATAGATAGCGCAGCATCTCACAAGGGCTCAAAAGGAGGACCCTGGAGAGCAGAAAGCACTAAGTTCAAATCCCACACCGGTAACAAAGGCTTACGCGGCGGACGTACATAGGTAACTCCCTGGAAAAAATAATAAGCCTATGATTGGCGAAAGATCTTTGGGAAAAAAATTGTCCTTTGAGGGTACTCAGTTGCAAGCCCGACTCTAGGCCATGTTGTAGAAACTCCAGAACACTGGAGATGGAAAAGGTGCAACAAGGAAGAGACTTAGACTCACACCAGGCAATGTAAGCATGCCAGGCCCTGTAATAAATCATAGAAGAGGATTTCTTCCGAACCTGAATCATGGTACCGACGACCGAGGCCGGCAGCCCTTTATCCATCAGGATGGAGGTTTCAGCAGTCAAGCCATCAAAGTCAGCGTTTGTAAATTGGGATGGCGCAGCTGTCCCTGAGTGAGGAGCTCTGGACCTTCGGGCGATACGAAGTGATCCACCGCCATCTGGACGACGTCTGTGAACCATACTCTTCTCAGCCAGCCGGGGGCCACCACTATAGTTGGTACCCCCTCCTGGGCTATCTTGCGCAGCACACGGCCCAGCAGAGGGAAGGGAGCAAAAGCATAGAGAAGTCAAAACTTCGTCCAAGGAATTGCTAACGCGTCCGTGGCAGTTGCAAGCCCGACTCTAGGCCATGTTGTAGAAACTCCAGAACACTGGAGATGGAAAAGGTGCAACAAGGAAGAGACTTAGACTCACACCAGGCAATGTAAGCATGCCAGGCCCTGTAATAAATCATAGAAGAGGATTTCTTCCGAACCTGAATCATGGTACCGACGACCGAGGCCGGCAGCCCTTTATCCATCAGGATGGAGGTTTCAGCAGTCAAGCCATCAAAGTCAGCGTTTGTAAATTGGGATGGCGCAGCTGTCCCTGAGTGAGGAGCTCTGGACCTTCGGGCGATACGAAGTGATCCACCGCCATCTGGACGACGTCTGTGAACCATACTCTTCTCAGCCAGCCGGGGGCCACCACTATAGTTGGTACCCCCTCCTGGGCTATCTTGCGCAGCACACGGCCCAGCAGAGGGAAGGGAGCAAAAGCATAGAGAAGTCAAAACTTCGTCCAAGGAATTGCTAACGCGTCCGTGGCAAATGCTAGAGGATCTCTTGACAGAGAGACGAATTTTGGGATCTTGTGATTATGACGGGACGCAAACAGGTCCACGTCCGGCTGACCCCAACGGCGACACAGGGCGTGAAAGATCTTGCTGCTGAGAGACCATTCCCCCAGAAGAGAGGTCCCCCTGCTCAGGGAGTCCGCCTTCTGGTTCTCCACCCCAGGGATGTAAACCGCCGAGATGCATGGAACATTCTCCTCTGCCCAAGACAGGATCAGGGACACCTCATTGAGGGCTCGTTAGCGCCGAGTCCCACCCTGGTGATTGATGTAGGCGACCGCAGTCTGATTGTCCGAGCGGACCTGGACCTGGACCGCACGACCCTGTAGGTGGGGAGTCAACTGGGAGTGCACCAACCTGATCGCTCTCAGCTCCAGGAGATTGATAGGCACATGAGCCTCCTGAGGGCCCCACTGGCCATGGAACTTCAGTGATTGCCAGAACCCTCCCCAACCGGCTAGACTGGCGTCCGTGGTGACAATCTCCCAGCACGGAGGTAGAAAGGACCTGCCCACTAGAAGATTCCTCGAAACCAACCACCACGAGAGGGACTGTCTGGCCTGGAGGAACAGAGTGAATTCCTGCTCCAGAGACTCCGGTGTCCGATCCCAAACGGACAAGAGATTCAACTGAAGAGGTCTCATGTGGAACTGGGCGAAGGGTACAGCCTCGAAGCAAGACACCATGAGACCCACCAACTGCATCCCCAGACGGATGGAGGGATGTGGATGCGACAACAAGGCCCGCACCTGCGTCTGAAGACCCTCCACCTTCTCCAGAGGAAGGAACACCTTGACCTGAGACATATCCAACGTCATGCCCAGGAAGGACCTTACCAATGACGGAGTGACTGAAGACTTGGGATAATTGATCACCCAACCGAAAGCCTCGAGAGTGGACAAGACCTTGTGAGTATCGCTCTCGGCCGGATGAAGAGATTGAGCAATAATCAGTAAATCGTCCTGGTAAGGAAGAATGCGAATGCCCTGGCCCCTCAGGAGGGCCATGACACCCGCCAACACCTTGGTGAACACCCGAGGAGCCGACGAAATACCGAACGGCAAGGCCACAAAATGGTAGTGTTGGTCCTCCAAGGCGAACCTCAGGAACATCTGATGTCCCCGGAAGATAGGAAAGCGCAGATAGGCATCCTTGATGTCCACAGTGGTCATGAAATCGCCGGACCGAAGGGAGCTGACTGCCGACCGTAAGGTCTCCATGCGGAAGTGTTTGAGGCCCATCCTGGACCTGAAGGGTCTCAACAGATTTGTCAGGTTCAGAGAGCCGTCCTTGGGCACCGTGAAAAGATTGGAGTAGAACACCCGACCTCGTTCCTGAAGAGGCATCGGGCAAATCACTCCGGATGACGAAAGACGCTGGACAGCCAACCTCAGGCCCCGTGCCGTCACGGGGTTTTGGGAAATCCGGGACCGAAGAAACCTTGGGGGCGGCCAAGCTGCTAGCTCTATCTTGTAGCTGGAGGACACCACCTCCTGAATCCACCGGTCTGAGACGCATTGTCTCCAGACGTGAGCAAAGAGCAGAAGCCGTCCCCCCACCCAGATGAGTGAGGGCGCCTCCTCATGCCTGAGGGGGGCTTGGAGGGGGCTTAAGCTTAGATCCCCAGGAGAGACCGGGACGACCGCGGGCCTACCTTGCCCCCAGGATTCCCTGCACCACCAGGGAAGGAGGAGCCGCGTCCCCCTCAGAAGGGACGATAGGAAGAAGACCCCCAAAAGGGCCGCGAATGCTTCCGGCGCTGGGGAAGCCGGCTATCCTTGTCCAAGTGATCAAGATGCTCCCCAAAGAGACGGAGTCCCAGGAAAGGGAGTCCGGTGAGAGACTTCTTGGCGGCAGCATCGGCCGCCCACTGCCGCAGCCAAATAGACCGGTGGAGAGCAACCAGCAGAGCCGAAGCCCTACCGCCAAGCCGGACGGCATCGTCCATGGCTGAGAGCACAAATGCAATAAAGTCAGCACAAGCCAAAAGTTCCTTATACTCATCTGCTCGCTTGCGGGAACGAGTAGCCTCCACAAGGTGCTTGACCTTCTTTTTAATGGCAATTAAAACGTGCAAATAAATAACATGATAATGCTGATCACGTTAATAATGCTAAATATACGTTATCCGGGAACACCGGGCGCCGTCTATCAGGACGGAAAAGCTCCCCCTGCTTCTTTTTAGCCGCCTTAGGGGGAACAAGGTGTAAGGTCTCAAAAACTGCGGACAATAATCTACCCGTATCGTCGGGGGGCCACATGTCCTCATCCAAGGAAGATCCAGGGACACTGTCAAAGTCGCCCGGACGGTCCCCGGGGGAGTCGGAATCATGGAACAACTCACCCTCCTCCATGGAGTCACCACTGCCAGGAGCCTCATAGGTGTCATCATCCGCAAAGAGAGAGTAGACCGGTTCCAAATGCCGAATCTTACCGGAAGCCTTACCGACTGTGGAGCGCGCCAAATGCCGTTCAAGACTGGCCACTCGTAACGCCAGGTCTGAATGGGCCCTCCGGCTTAGCTCCCCCTCACAGGGGGTAAAATGTAGACGCGGGGGTGTCGGCGAAGCCGCAGGTAAAATGGGACTGGGAAGTGGGACGCTAGGCCCATCCTGTTCCGCAATAATGCTCTGGGCGCAGGGGCCGCGCTGCGGCCGCTCAAAGGGGTTATACCACACACAAGACACAGCGGAGCCCACCCCAAGGGGCCCCCAAGCTCGATATCCCCTGAAGCCTCCATATGGTGATTAAGCAAACGGTGCGCCAAGGTAACAGGCGCTTATGGCCCAGACCCAGAATTCCCCACAGCCAAAGTAAGGTGGATGAGGGGGGGGGGGGGGGTGTGGAAGGACCAGGAGAAACCACAAGTAATGAGGGACCCACCTGGAAGACACAATAGGGACAGAAGTTGAGCATCCCACAGCACATGCACAAGAAAAATATTGAAGTAAAGAGGAGGATCAGACTCATGGACCGGGTGCAGGTCTCCACCCCCCCCCCCCAAAAGGCTCACCATAGCCTATGGCCGGCTACCCTTTGGACACAGGGTCTGCGGCCCAGAGCTTAGCTCTGTGAGTGCCCGACCCCAGGTGCTCCCCTACCTTCACCTGAACCTTCAGCCAGGGCTGGGAGGCAGAATGGGTCCAGAACAGGTGGGAATAGGCCTGCAGGGCCGACAGGCTTGGGATGCCCCGCTCGCCTGCGAAAATCCAGAGAGAGTCATCTTCTGTCTTCGCAGCCAGGACTGCAAAGAAACACTGGGTATTAGGGGTAATTTCCTGCCTTCATATGGGCTGGGAGGAGCCACAAGTCTTTTTGCAGTCGACTGCGCCACCTGGTGGCGGATTACCCAATAATACAATGGCCAAAAATACAATTCTGTGATTAGTCACCTGTAGAATTGGTATTATGAATATACAGTACGTCCTGCTCCAAATATAATACTTACAAGTGGGTTATACTCCGCCAGATGGTGCTGGACTGCAGAGACTTCGAAAATAGGCTCCTCCCGGCCCCTCAAATACCCGGGGACCTCCCACAAATCCCCAGCATTGAAAAAGCAGTTAACGAGAAGCCGGGAGAATTAAACAACCCAAACTATCAACTATAACAATGATAACAATCACCATACAGGGGATCCAAGATAATGCAAAACCAAGGGTGGGTTGGAGCAGGACGTACTGTATACTCATAATACCAATTCTACAGGTGAGTAATCACAGAATTGTATTATTCTTAGTATACAGTACGTCCTGCTCCAAATCTAATACTTACAGTTGGGACATCCAATAGCAGTGTCCATAAAGTAAAATAAAAAGCAGCAGCAGACAGTTTAAACCACTGCCGCCTGCAGAACCTTTCAGCCGAAAGCAGCATCAGCTGAGGCCCTAACATCAACCTTGTAAAACTTTGAAAAGGTATGAACAGAAGACCAAGTAGCAGCCTTGCAAACTTGAAGCCTGGTGCTGAAAAGCCCAAGAGGCACCAATAGCACGAGTGGAATGAGCAGTAAGGCGGAAGGGAGGATTCTTCCCCTTAGCAGATTAGGCCTGAATCACAGCCTGACGAATCCACTTGCTGAAAGTAGACTTGGCAGGAGCCAAACCCTTCCTAGGACCAGATGGGACCACAAAAAGAGCATCAGTTTTCCTGAAAGGTGCAGTAGCCACCAGATAGTACTTCAGACACCTAACCACATCCAAAGAGTGCAAAACTCTCTCCTTAGCATTGCTAGGATTAGGGCACAATGAAGGAAGAACAATATCCTGATTCAAATGAAAGGCAGACACTACCTTAGGCAGAAAGTCAGGTTTGAAACGAAACACCGCCTTGTCCTGGTGTCTCTCATAGTAGGGGGGCTGAATGGAAAGCGCCGCCAACTCAGACACACGCCTGACAGAAGTGATAGCCACCAGAAATACAACCTTGAGCGTAAGAATGGCTAAGGCAGCATCCTGCACAGGTTCAAAGGGAGCACCCTGCAAGGCTGACAGAACCAAGTTCAGATCCCAAACAGGCACCATAGGCTTACGTGGGGGGCGCACATGAGTGACCTCCTGGAAAAAAAGTCCTGATCAGAGGGTGCTGAACAAAGGACTTCTGGAAGAAAATAGCCAGGGCAGAAACCTGGACCTTCAGAGTACTGAGCTAGAGTCCCATTTCCAACCCATGCTGCAGGAACTCCTGGGAATAGAGAACACCCGACAGGGAAGAGACTTAGACTCACACCAGTCAATGTAGGCACGCCAAACCCTGTAATAAATGGAAGAGGAAGACTTCTTCCTAGCCTTTATCAAAGTATCCACAACCGAGGAAGACAGCCCCTTCTCCATCAAGATGGAGGTTTCAGCAGCCAGGCCGCCAAAGCCACAGTTTGTAAATTGGGATGGCATAGTGAGCCCTGAGTGAGCAGATCTGGCACCAAGGGCAGAGCGTACTGATCTACTGCACCACGTCTGCGAACCACACTCTTCTTGGCCACCTGGGAGCCACCAGAATTGCTGGCACCTCCTCCAGAGCAATCTTGCGCAGAACCCTGCCCAGGGGGGGTGGAGGAAAGACATACAGGAACTGAAAGTCCTGCCATGACATTGCTAGAGCATCCGAGGTCAAGGCCAGAGGATCTTGGGACAGAGAGACAAAAGCTGGGAGCTTGTGATTGTGGCGGGACGCAAACAGATCCACATCTGGTTGGCCCCAACGGTGACACAGGGATTGAAACACCCTGCTGCATAGGGACCATTCTCCCTGGCGAGAGGTCGCCCTGCTCAGAGAGTCCGCCAGGCGATTTTCCACCCCCGGGATCTACACAGCTGATATGCAGGGGACATTGGCATCAGGATCAGAGACGCTTCCTGGAGGGCCCCCTTGCTCCGGGTCCATCCCTGATTGATGTAGGCAACTGCCGTCTGGTTGTCCGAGCGCACCTGAACAGGCAGGCCCCGAAGCTGAGTAGTCAAGTGATCCAGAACTAACCTGATCGCCCGTAGTTCCAAGACATTTATAGGTGTGTGGGTCTCCTGAGGACCCCACCTCCCCTGGAACCGCAGGGACTTCCAGAACCCCCCCCCCCCAACCTGACAGACTGGCATCCGTAGTGACAGTCTCCCAGGGAGGGGTAAGAAAGGATCTGCCCCCCAGCAGGTTCTTTGAGTCCATTCACCACAAGAGGGACCTCCTGACCCGAGGGGAGAGCACACAGACCCCGTCCAGGGATGCTGGGTCCTTGTCCCATCCTGACAATAGGTGAAGTTGCAGAGGCCTCAAGTGGAACTGAGCATAAGGGGCCGCTTCGAAGCATGTCACCATCAGGACCACCAGCTGCATCCCCTGCCTGATGGAGGGATGAGGACAAGCTAGGAGGGACTGAGCCTGTGCAATCAGACTGTCCACCTTCTGTTGAGGATGGAAGATCCTTGCCTGAACTGTATCCAGATTCATTCCTAGGAATGGAGTTACCAAGGAAGGGGACAGTGAGGACTTGGGGTTGTTGATCACCCATCCAAATGACTCCAGAGTGGACACCACCAGCTGAGTATCCAACTCTGCCTGATGTAGAGACTGGGAAGTGATGAGAATGTCGTCCAGATAGGGAAGCACGCGGATGCCCTGACATCTGAGCAGAGACATCACACCAGCCAGCACCTTGGTGAACACCCTGGGAGCTGAAGTGAGGCCGAAGGGCAAGGGCACAAATTGGTAGTGTTGGTCCATCAGAGCGAACCTGAGGAACCTTTGATGACCTGAGATCACAGGAATATGAAGGTAAGCATCTTTGATGTCCACAGAAGACATGAAATCCCCTTGGCGCAGGGAACTGATGGCAGAGCGCAGAGTTTCCATGCGGAAGTGCCTGCCCCTGACAAATTTGTTGAGGATCTTCAAGTCCAGGATGGGCCTGACTGAACCATCTTTTTTGGGTACTGTGAATAGGCTGGAATAAAAGCCCTTGCCTTTCTCTCTTAAGGGGACCTGGCAGATGACCCCCAGCTCCAGGAGGCCTTGCACTGCTTGCACTAGCTCCTGAGCTGACACAGGGTCCTGAGGAATCCGGGATCTGATGAGTCTTGGCAGCAAACTCCAACTTGTAACCGGAGGACACTACCTCCTGAATCCACCGGTCTGAGACATGAAGCCTCCAGACGTGAGCGAAGTGCTGCAGCCGTCCCCCCACCCGGATGGGTGAGGGCGCCCCTTCATGCCTGAGGGGGCTTGGGGATGATTTTGCTTTGGGACCCCAGGAGGGGCCAGGACGTCCACGTCCTCTGCCGCTGCCCCAGAAATCTCCCCGGGTCCCAGGAAAGGAAACCCCCCTCCCCTGTCTGGCACTACGGTAAGGGGAGGAGAAGGAACCCTGACCCCGAAAGGGCAGAGATTGCCGCCTGCACTGGGGTAACCTGCCTCCCTTAACAAAAAGGTTCAGGTGGTCCCCAAACAGGCGCAGTCCTTTAAAGGGAAAACAGTGAGGGTCTTCTTGGCAGCATTGTCAGCAGCCCACTGGCGCAGCCAAACCGAGCAACGTATAGCCACCACAAGGGCAGAAGTTCTGGCACACATTCTGATGGTGTCATCCAATGCTGAGAGGACAAAATTTACAAAAACATCACAACTGGAGAGTGCATTGAACACCTCACAAGGCAAATCATCAGGGGCACTATCAAGAATATTTCTGATAAGGGTTCTAGTGGCCACAGCAGTAATGGCAGAGGCACAGACCGGGCGCAGCTCCGGCCCCGCACATGCAAAGGCGTGGGATGCCAGCTAGTCAATGCACCGGTCCTCAGCATCCCGCAGGGTAGTAGAGTCAGGCGAATGCATGACAGAGGTGTTAGATAGCCCTAGGATCGGGGCATCCACCTCGGGAGGGGATGACCAACACTTTACCACCTCAGCAGGAAAAGGATACTTCCTATCCCAACTTTTTGGAACCCCGGGAAGTTTACTGGGGCGCTCCCATTGTTTGAGCACAAGGTTATGGAAATGTGCCTGCTCGGGAAATCCCAAACGTGATTTTGCTGTATGGAAAAGCTCCCCTCTTTGCCTGGGAGCCGCAACAGGGAGAGAGATGGACAGAACCTCAAAAATCTGGGTCAATAATCTGTCAGTGTCATCCAGGGCCCAGGGGGCAGAGCCAGAATCGTCATGACCCCTTGGTCTCTCATCAGATGAGCCTGAGTCAGAAAACAGCTCCCCTTCATCAGACGGGGTATAGCCACACAGATTCATGAACTCCTCAGTTTCCATAGGAAAAATAGTGACATTAGGCGTTAAGTGCCGCCTTTTTGCAGGGGCCTTACGCGCCAAGGTATTAGCAATTAACTTCTCAACACTAGCCAGTCTAGAAGACACATCAGGCTGAGAATCCCCACTAGTATGCAACTCAGTAGGAGTGAGATTTAAGCTTGGGGCAGTAGGCGAAGTAAAACGAGGTGCAGCCACTGGCAGGCCAGATTGCAATGCAAGCACCTGCTTAGCACAGGTTACACAGACCCGCGCCTTGCCAGCGTCAGCATGAGGCTGCCCACACGCTACACACAGCAGGTCTTGTCCCGAAGGAACCCCGGTCACATTATCCTGGGATGCCTCCATATGGTGATTATAGCGGCGCTATACGTCGATAGGGAATAACGCTATATAGCAACCCCGGATGCCCCAACAATAATAATACAAAAAGAGTGCGCAGCAATTTTAAAAGACAGTAAAAGGAAGCCAGCGCGGCTGACACAAGACAGACAGAATACATATAAAGTGTAAAACACAGAATGCATAGCATACACATTTACACCCCCCCCCCCCCTCTTTTCCCCCGAAGGCTACAAGGAGAATGAGGGAGGACAGTGGCCACTTAAACAGGGCCCACCGATAGGCAGGGGCATCCCATAGAGGCTCACCATAAGCCTGAACCACCTTCCCATTGGTAGGAGCGTGTGAGTTAGCTTAGGGTCCCTGTGAACCCCCCCCCCCCCCGCAACAGAGTTGCAAGACAGAGAGTGTTTAGGTCCGCTTTTAAAAGTGTAAGGTCCCAAATCGAGCTCCATTAGCCCTAATGTGACCACTAATGCAGCGTATCACATGGGACGCTCTTGGGAGCACACGAGCAGGAAACTAGGAGAGGCTTGGCCGGGTTTTACAGCCGCATAGATCATAGCTAACTGCCGAGCATCCGTTCTGGGGGGTGAGGACGGCTGAGATCTACAGTTACACAAAGCAGACAGCAGGTGTCACTGCAGGATGCAAGCGCTCCGCAAATGTCACCATGACAACAGCAATGCCTTGGACCACTGCTGGCCCCCCCATCAGCATCCAGCCTTTGAGATGGGAGCAGAGGGACCAGCAAAGCAGACCTAAAGTTTATAAAGGCTTTAGGCTCTGTTCACACCTCTCCATTGCTCTAAAAAAGCATGCGTTTTGTATGCCAGAGGTGCATTGTATCAAAACAAATGCTGTGCTTTTCATGCGTTGGAAATACGTTTTTCTTTTTGAAAAGAAAAACATTATTAGCACAATAAGCAAATGATAAATTCTATGGCAACGCAACACAGGTACACTGCATTCTAAGTCTGTTGCCATAGACTTCTATTAAAGTGCTGTTAGTAAGTTGCGCTTAAAAAGGTGTCCGCAATGCTTTGTGTAAATTGTGTAATGTAACGCAGACGTGTGAACTATCCCATCTGCAATGCGTTGCAATGCATCTACAATGCAGAAAAAACTGTGTACATAATTCTAGATGGGATGGTGCCGCTTTTCACTATGGAATAAAAGAACGTTGCAGCCACCATTTCAGCTTAACGTAGTAACAGCGCAAGTCAATAGGTCTATGGCAACACAAGCACCAGGCATGTAAAACATAGTGTACCTGTGCTGCAATTGCATTGCGCATGCATTGCTATGAAATGTACTACTTATTTGTAGCAAAAAAATGTTTTCTCTTTTCAAAAAAGCGCAATGGCAACACATCAATAGCGCAGTGTTTGTTTCGATACAATGCACCTTTTACAAAACGCCTGCCCTTAACGCAACAGAGAGGTGTGAACAAAGCCTTAGGCACTTTCTCTGCACTGTTACGCAGTTAGAGCGCAGAAAAAACCCAGTGCATAATTCTAGATGGGATAGTTTACACATCTGCGCTGGACACGTTTTTCTGCGCAATGTAGTAACAGAGCAGGTCAAAAGAAGTCTATGGCAATGCAAGCGCAGCACATGCATAATGCGGTGTTCCTGCATTGCGCTTACAATGCGTTTGCATTGCAGTAGAGTTGATCATTTCCTCTTCTTGCAAAAAAAAAAAAAAAATTTCTTTTTAAAAAAACGCATTGCCACCACATCAAAAGCGCAGCACTTGTTTTGATACAATGCACCTCTGGCTTAATTACAAAACCTACTCTTGGGGCAACGGAGAGGTGTGAACAGAGCCTTAGGGACACATTAAAGCTGACCCCGATCGGATTGTAATACAAAAGAATCCAGAGAACAAGCGTTTATACAGTACTCGCCCGCCTCCGGGTGCGGCAATGCAGAGACGCGCAGTGGTGGAACACAGAGATAGTATTTTAGCAAATAAGAGATTTCCTTTTCAGCATTAAAGTGGAACAGAACCCAGGGTTTTTGACTACCCCCGGTTTTGTTCCTTGCCACCCAGGGCATCCAGCTATGTGGATTCCGCTCCTCTGCTTAAAGTGGGCCAAAACCCACAGAGATTGGCGCAGGAATCTATAAGATTTGGCCAGCCCCCGAGTCTGGAAGACTCTAGGGCTGGCCGCCATGGGTTTTGGCCCTCTTTATATGCAGGGCTTTTTATTTTTGCCCCAAGCTGTCCTTTAAACTGGACTTTTACCCTGAATAAGAGTTTATCTTATATGCTTCTGCCACCGTATTCATACATATTGCCCACGTTAAAAATCATCCTACCTGCATCTAGTGCCCATTCTGAGCCTTTAAACATCCAAGATGGCGGCTCATGGGGCATCAGGCAGCCTGCAGTCAGGAAGTGTCTTCTGACTGTGCCGCTCTGCAGTTTGGGATTGATGACCTTTCCCTGACCCCAACTCTGCTCTATCTGAGCAAAGCACAGCTATGACCCACCCCCTGTGCTTTTCTCCACTCTCCTCTCCTCAGTATGTGATGCTTCTGAGGCAAGATGGCGGCGCCCCTATTTTAGAGTCCTGAACAGAGTTGCAGCCCAGTGGAGGAAAGAAGAAAAAATACAATTCTGTGAAGTACTCACCTGTAGAATTGGTATTATACGTATACAGTACGTCCTGCTCCAGATATAATACTTACACTTGGGTTATCCTCCGCCAGAGGGCGCTGTGCACTGCAGACATGCAAAAACAGGCTCCTCCCGGCCCTTCATATACCCAGGGACCTCCCACAAATCCCCAGCATTGAAAAGCAGTGAACCAGAAGCCGGGAGTATCCAACCACCAAAAACAACTGGTAATGATAACCAAAACAACAGGGGATCCAGAATAATGCAGAAACCAGGGTGGGGTGGAGCAGGACATACTGTATACTTATAATACCAATTCTACAGGTGAGTACTTCACAGAATTGTATTATTCTAAGTATACAGTACGTCCTGCTCCAGATATAATACTCCACCCCACCCTTGGGACATCCAAAAGCAGTGTCCATAAAAGTAGGGTGGGATCCCCAACAAAAAGGCAAAAGCACGTAGCTTAAACTACTACCACCTGCAAAACCTTGCGGCCAAACACAGCATCAGCTGAGGCCCGAACATCAACCTTGTAAAACTTTGAAAAGTGTGAACAGAAGACCAAGTAGCGGCCTTGCAAATTTGTCCAACAGAAGCCTGGTGCTGGAAGGCCCAGGAGGCCCCAATAGCACGAGTAGAATGAGCAGTAAGACAGAAAGGAGGACTCTTCCCCTTAGCAGAATAGGCCTGAATCACGGCCTGACGGATCCACTTGCTGATAGTAGACTTGGCAGGAGCCAAGCCCTTCCTAGGCCCAGAAGGCACAACGAAGAGAGCATCAGTCTTTCTGAAAGCCGCAGTGACAACCAGGTAATACTTCAAGCACCTGACCACATCCAAGGAGTGCAGAACCCTTTCCTTGTCATTGCTAGGATTGGGACACAAGGAAGGAAGAACAATGTCCTGATTCAAATGAAAAGCAGACACAACCTTAGGCAGAAAATCCGTCTTGAAGCGGAACACCACCTTGTCCTGGTGTCTCTCATAGTACGGAGACTGAATGGATAGAGCAGCCAGCTCAGACACATGCCTAACCGAAGTTATGGCCACCAAAAAGACAACCTTGAGAGTAAGAACAGCCAGAGCAGCATCTTGAATAGGCTCAAAGGGAGCACCCTGCAAGGCAGACAAAACCAAGTTTAAATCCCGAACGGGGACCACAGGTTTACGAGGGGGACGCGCATGAGTGACCCCCTGAAAGAAGGTCTTGACCAAATGATGTTGAGCAAAGGTCTTGATGTTGAGAAAAGAGTTTTAGACCTAACTCCAAACCATGCTGTAAGAACTCCAGAACCCTAGGGACAGAGAACTCCCTACAGGGAAGAGACCTAGACTCACACCAGTCAATGTAGGTACGCCATACTCTATAATAGATAGCAGCAGAAGTCTTCTTCCTAGCGTGCACCATAGTACCTACCACAGAGGCCGACAAACCCTTCTCCATCAAGATGGAGGTTTCAGCAGCCAGGCTGTCAAAGCCAGCGTTTGTAAATTGGGATAGCGTAGGGAGCCCTGAGTTAGCAGATCTGGCACCCCTGGCAGATCGTACTGGTCTACTGCCATTTGAACCACGTCTGCGAACCAGACTCTTCTTGGCCACCGGGGGCCACTAGAATCACAGGCACCCCCCCCCCCCCCCCCCCCAGAGCAATCTTGCGCAGAACCCTGCTCAGCAGGGGGAATGGTGGAAACACATACAGGAGCCGAAACTCTTTCCATGACATGGACAGGGCATCCGTGGCCAAGGCCAGAGGGTCCTGAGACAGGGACACGAAGGCCGGGAGCTTGTGGTTGTGACGGGACGCAAACAGGTCCACATCCGGTAGACCCCAACGGTGACACAGGGACTGGAATACCCTGTTGCAGAGGGAACACTCTCCGTGACGGGACGTCCCCCTGCTCAGAGCATCTGCAAGCAGATTCTCCACCCCCGGAATGTAAACAGCCGAAATGCATTGTACATTGGCCTCCGCCCATGTCAGAATCTGAGACACCTCCCGGAGGGCACCCTTGCTTCGGGTCCCTCCCTGATGGTTGATGTAGGCAACCGCCGTCCTGTTGTCTGAGCGTACCTGGACCGACCGACCCCTCAGGTGGTGGGTCAACCGCTCCAGTACCAACCGGACTGCCCGCAATTCCAGAATATTGATGGGTAAATGGGCCTCCTGAGGACCCCACGTCCCCTGGAAGCGTAGGGACTTCCAGAATCCCCCCCAACCTGACAGACTGGCATCCGTTGTGACCGTCTCCCAGGAAGGGGCCAGAAAAGATCTGCCCCCTATCAAGTTCCCGAGGTCCAGCCACCACGCAAGGGACTGTCTGACCGAGGGGGGAAGCACACAGACCCCGTCCAAGGACGCTGGGTTCTTGTCCCATACTGACAGAAGGTGAAGCTGCGGAGGTCTCAAATGGAACTGGGCAAAGGGCACAGCTCGCCACCATCAGGCCCACCAGCTGCATTCCCTGCCTGATGGAGGGCTGTGGGCACGAGAGCAGGAACCTGGCCTGCGCAGTCAGAGCTTCCACCTTCTGTTGAGGAAGGAATATCCGTGACTGAACCGTATCCAGAATCATTCCCAGGAACGGAGTCACCGAGGATGAGGACAGAGAGGACTTGGGGTAATTGATCACCCAGCCGAAGGACTCCAGGGTGGACACTACCAGTTGAGTGTCCAACTCTGCCTGCCGCAGAGACAGAGAGGTGATGAGGATATCGTCCAGGTAGGGCAGCACACGTATGCCCCTTAGCCTTATCAGGGACATCACCCCTGCCAGCACCTTGGTGAACACCCTGGGAGCCGATGTGAGGCCGAATGGCAAGGTCACAAATTGGTAATGCTGATCTTTCAGTGCAAATCTGAGAAACCTTTGGTGTCCTGAAAACACCGGGACGTGAAGGTAAGCATCCTTGATGTCTACTGACATCATGAAGTCCCCTGGGCGCAGGGAGCCAATGGCCGAGCGCAGAGTTTCCATGCGAAAATGGCTGTTCTTGACAAATTTGTTGAGGATTTTTAAATCCAGAATGGGCCTGACTGACCCATCCTTCTTCCCGTAGCGTAGTAGTGTCAGGGGAGTGCATAATAGAGGTGTTAGACAACCCTAGAATAGGAGCATCGACCTCGGGGGGCGATGACCAGCACTTAACCAAGTCAGCCGGGAAGGGATACTTTATATCCACACTCTTAGGGATCCCAGGCAGTCTGCTGGGATGTTCCCATTCTTTAAGCACGAGGCTATTGAAATGGGTTTGCTCGGGAAATTCAAGACGAGCTTTAGCAGTATGAAACAGCTCACCCCTTTGCCTGGGAGCAGCAACAGGGGGAGAGATGGATAAAACTTCAAATATCTGAACCAGCAGTCTGTCAATATCATCCGAGGTCCAGTGCTCGGAACCAGACTCATCATGACCCCTTGACTCCTCGTCATATGACCCTGAGTCAGAGAACAGCTCCCCTTCATCCGAGGGGGTATGGCCGTAAGGATGCAACAACTCATCAGATTCCATAGGGAAAAGAGCAGAGTCAGGGGTTAAATGCCGCCTCTTAGCGGAGGCCTTACGTGCTAATGAGCTAGCAAGCAATCTTTCAACACTGGCCAGTCTAGTAGCCACATCAGGATGAGAATCCCCGCTTGTATTGGGGGTTAGACTCAGGCTTGGGGGAGTAGGTGAAGTGAGGCGAGGTGCAGGCCCGGCCACCGGAGGGGCGGGAAGAACCGATAGCGCCTGCTGTGCACAAGGAACACAGACCCGTGCATTGTCACCGCTGCTAGGTAAGACCCCACAAGCTACACACAGCCGGGCTTGTCCCGAAGGAACCCCGTTCACAATATCCTGGGAAGCCTTCATATGGTGATTTTATCGGCACAATAGGCCAGTAGGGATTGACGCTGTAAGCTACCCTGGATGCCCCAATAACCCGCGGGGAAGTGGGAGTAATTTAAAGTGGACCAACACCCAGGATTTTGACTATCCTGGGTATTGGTCCACTTCCCCGGGGCACCCCGATCGGGGGTGCCCCGCTGTGTGAAACCCCCCAGAAAGCCCCCAAAACTCACCTCTCCCCGCTCCCACGTCGCTGCGCCGTCCAAACGGCGCCGACAGACAAGCTGATTGACAGCGACGTACAAGCAGCTTGCCCGTCGGCGCCTCCCGCGCGTCACTCTTGACGTGTGCGCGCCCGCGCCGGCCATTCAGAGACGGCCGCCGCGGGCGCGCGCACGTCTAGAGGAGCGCGAGTGAGGCTGCGGCGGCGGAAGCAGCGGCTGGAGAGGTAAGGTTTTTCGGGAGTTTTGGGGGGTTTTCAACCCCGCGGGACATCCCGATCTCGGATGTCCCGCGGTGTGTGAGGTGATCGGCCCGGGAATCTTATAGATTCCCGGGCCGATCACCTCAGGGTGTTGGTCCACTTTAATAGTCTCAACCGGGGGATACGCCGGGCCGGGAGAAGCCACCGGAATTCACGGTCTGAAAGACATAATGTCACGCCTCCTGGCTATAACCATGGGAAGAGCTGAGCTGAGCTCCAGGTGTGGGGCGAAGTGAAGAAAAATAATCCCAAGAGCAAATAAAAAGTCTGGGCAAAGTTCAAGGATGAATCCGAGGTCAGAGGCTGGCAGAAAACAAGCAAAGTCCAATGAGAAATTCGCGTCAAAACAAGTGTAAATCCAGGTATTCAGATCAGATATTCAGTAGTCAGGGAAACAGAGTCCAGGAAGTAAGCTGATAACACAGCAATGGCTGCAGGCCAGCAGTCTTCTTAAATAGGGCTATCAATTAGAACAGGGAGGGATGAGTCAGAGTCTGGGTGAGGTCACTTCCTGTCCATTCAGACTCAGGAGACCAGGACGTGAAATCAAGCCCAAGAGCTTACACTCTAGGCTTTTGTGTACTTCCAATGGGCTGAACACTAGGTGTCGCTGTGGAGCATGCGACAGGTGAACAGCCTGCTCTGCAACAAACACCCAGGTGAGTGAGGGCAAGGTAAGTGAGGAGGCTGACACATAAGGGGAACAGGAATGTCAGAGCCATGCACGAGGGTGTGATAAAGGTAATATAAAATCGCCTGCGAGGGCACTTACAGACAGAGGGGGGGAGGACGGTCTCCTCCACGCGCGCGAGCAAGAATGGCGCCAAACGAACCTCGAAGGGCGGGCCAGAGCTGACCGCGACGCGGAGCGCGCCAAACCGTGATGGGGAACGCGCCAAGCCAGGCCCCCCCCCCCCCCGGAGAGCGCGAAGCTCCAAAATAGCGTAGCCAATAGAGAAAACAGGGCAGCGCCAGCTCGAAGGAATTGATCGAGTGGATCACCGTAGCAAGGCCACTACAGGCTAAGAAGGAGACGCCGCAGCATCAGCAAAGCCACCACCGCCCGTGCAGTACAACCATAGAGGAAGGGCGCGGCGGCGACCAATACGAGTAAAAAGTAAAAGTACACAGCGCGGCTCTGACGCCCATTCCAGTCAAACGCGAAACTAAGGCCATAAGCGTGTAATGGGGTACACTGAGGCCGCCATACTCACAAACCCCTCCCCCCCTTTCTTTCCCCCCGGGCTAGGGGGGGGGGCGAGGGAGGATGGCGACCCTTTACACAGGGTCCACCGCTGCACGGGGCATGGGGCAATGATGCGGGAGGGGCATCCCCTAGAGGCTCACCATCAGCCTAAACCGCCTACCCTTTGGCTCCGTTAAGCACGCATGGTGCTGCCTACCTTCACCCGACCAGCACAAATAGGACGGGTGGGAGTCGTCCAACAGGGCCGCAGGCTGTAATAGCGAGAGAGTGATACTTCATGTCTTCGCAGTCAGCACTGCAGAGAAATCTGGGGATTTGTGGGAGGTCCCTGGGTATATGAAGGGCCGGGAGGAGCCTGTTTTTGCATGTCTGCAGTGCACAGCGCCCTCTGGCGGAGGATAACCCAAGTATTATATCTGGAGCAGGACGTACTGTATACTTAGAATAGTAAGCGATTAAAAACATAAAATATATTCTTTTTAGATGCTGGGGAATAGATTTAAGAGTTTGGGCTTTTCATTAAATCATGCTGAAGGTCCGCTTTAACAGGCTGCAGAGTTCTCTATAGGGGTCCACTTTAATACCTTTACTCGCCGTGTTATACTGGATAGACGCCATGACATGTGTTCTGCGCGATTCAGGAAGCGCGATTCAGGAAGCTCCTCTTGTGACAGCTGTCCGTTCACGAGCCGCAGTGATGCAATGCTGCCGCCGCCATTCCTGTTTACTGTAACAAACGCTGCCAAGTAAATGGGACTCCAGGCGTCCGGCCAAACACAGAGGCCTTTATTATTTCATGGCTAGATGAACCAGAAATACTCACTACTGCCTGCCAATCAGCATCCAGAGGGCTTAGAAGTGAATAACAGGGTAAAAGGTCATTGCCGGGCTGAGCTTTGATATTTAAAGTGGACCTAAACTATACGCATCTGGGCCCAGAGTCTAAAAGACAGGTGCTGGGTGAAAGCCCTTTCGCAGGAGTATCCCTGTTTAGGATGCCAGGCTAAATGAAACCCCTGGGATTAGCTGTAGGCTTACCCTGATCACTGCTCCCAAGGTGCATGTGTGGGCCTTTGGTCCCATCCCCGGCACCACTTCATTCAATAGACATCCAGCAGGAAGTGTGCTGGCAATTTGTGCACTCAGAATAGCTTGCTGGGCATTAAAGTGATCCTCTACCCAGAAAGGAAATTTATGTTGTCACCTTCTATCCCCAGCCCAGTGCACCCAAAACAGCCTGTGTTTCTTTTTACTAAAGCTTTTGCCCAATATTCATAACACAAACTGGATGCAGTCGGCCATATTGCCCCCTGGCCGAGCAGCCCCTCCCCCTGGTGCTTTACAGTGACAATCAATTCAGTTACAGTACACACAGCTCATGTGTGGGCCTTTGGTCTCATCCCCGGCACCACTTAATTCAATGGACATCCAGCAGGAAGAGCCCTGGCAATTTGTTCATTCAGAATAGCTTGCTGGGCATTAAAGTGATCCTCAACCCAGAAAGGTAATTTATGTTGTCACCTTCTATCCCCAGCCCAGTGCACCCAAAACAGCCTGTGTTTCTTTTTACTAAAGCTTTTGCCCAATATTCATAACACAAACTGGATGCAGTTGGCCACATTGCTCCCTGGCCGAGCAGCCCCGCCCCCTGGTGCTTTCCAGTGACAATAAATTCAGGTACAGCACACAGAGCTCAGTCTTACCAGTTATAATAACTGCAATAAATCTCAAAGCACTGCAACGTAATTGCCATTATGTGACAAATTACCTTAAAACTAATTGACTTAGCATACAGCTGCCATTCAACATCATACTGCTTCCTGTTGTGTTTTTATGAATATTGGGCAAAGGCTTTAGTTAAAAAAAGAAACTGGCTGCTTTGGGGCACTGGGCTGATAAACTTCCTTCCTGAGTATAAGATCACTTTAAAAAGGAACTTTGCAGGCCCCGGGGGATAAAAGACTCCAGGGTCGTTTGAGTAATCCCCCCCCCCGGGAGCCCCATTATACTCGCCTTCTCCCGGACCCCTCAACCCATCCCTGCATGTACCTTTCTGTGAAAGGCAAGAAGGTGAGTGAGGGGTTGCGGCTGGCGGCGCGCTCAGCTGCTTAGCTGTCAGTGGAACAGAGTGAAAGCAAATGCACTGATTGGCCGAGTAGGTGCCAGAGTCTGTGCCGTGGGAGCGACAGTAAGGTGAGTGTATGGGGCGACCTGCGGGGGATACACACAGCGGGGTATTCCGATTTGGAATGCCGCAGCATTGGGGAACAACACCCCAAAACTTCAAAATTGGGGGTGTTGTTCCTCTTTAATAATGGTCAATTAGATCGCGGTGTGTGTTTGAATCTGACCTTCAAGCCACACTTTTTATATTCTGCCATTAACGCAGGAAAGGGAAGTACATTACACAAGCCACGGGTTACATTTACTGTGCAAAGCGCCCTCTAAATTCCAGGTCTAACCTCCTGAGATAACAATGTCCCGTTATCTGGTTGGTCAATAGCTAGGGGACACTTTTATTACATAGCAAACGCCCCCAGCTGCCACAATCTACTGCAAATATTGCACTGACTGATTAAAGCCGTCACCAGGAAGGCCGCGGGGCGCCAGCTCCTCACCGGGAAGGCCGAGGGGGCGCCAGCTCGGCACCGGGAAGGCCGCGGGGCGCCAGCTCCTCACCGGGAAGGCCGCTGGGCGCCAGCTCCTCACCGGGAAGGCCGCTGGGCGCCAGCTCCTCACCGGGAAGGCCGCTGGGCGCCAGCTCCTCACCGGGAAGGCCGCGGGGCGCCAGCTCGGCACCGGGAAGGCCGCGGGGCGCCAGCTCCTCACCGGGAAGGCCGCTGGGCGCCAGCTCCTCACCGGGAAGGCCGCTGGGCGCCAGCTCCTCACCGGGAAGGCCGCTGGGCGCCAGCTCCTCACCAGGAAGGCCGCGGGGCGCCAGCTCGGCACCAGGAAGGCCGCGGGGCGCCAGCTCGGCACCAGGAAGGCCGCGGGGCGCCAGCTCGGCACCAGGAAGGCCGCGGGGCGCCAGCTCGGCACCAGGAAGGCCGCGGGGCGCCAGCTCGGCACCAGGAAGGCCGCGGGGCGCCAGCTCGGCACCAGGAAGGCCGCGGGGCGCCAGCTCGGCACCAGGAAGGCCGCGGGGCGCCAGCTCGGCACCAGGAAGGCCGCGGGGTGCCAGCTCGAAAACTGAACATTCCACTTACAATCTTCGTAACTTTAACACTGCTATCCCCCACTTCACCTCCAGTGATGGGATGCCCTCAGAATAGAACCCTGTTACTGCCTCCTTAACTGCATTATCATCAGGAAATTGTCGCCCCCGCAGACATTTCTTCATGTTACAAAAAAGAAAGTCATCACTGGGAGCCAGGTCTGGACCATAGTGTGGATGGTTAAAGCAGAACAAAACCCAACAAGGTTCTCTTAGATTCCAAGGCCAGCCGCTATCCCAAATATGGATGCCCCACTGTGTGAACCCCCCACCCACCCTGGGGAGCCTTCCCTTCTTTATCATTCCCTTTGCCCCTCCATCCATTTGCTTTTGCTGTGTGTGTGTGTGTGTGTGTGTGTGTGTGTGTGTGTGTCATCAGGCTAAAACCTTGCACCAGGTGACCTAGGGCCGGCCCAAACCACAACATCAGGGTTCCCCCCACCTCCCAGGGATCGGTGATGTAAGCCATTTGAGATGGCTTAATTCCATGCTCAGGTTATGGAACAGCAGGCAGATTCTGTGCTCCTGGACTACATGGGAGCGCCCATCATGCCACAATTCTGACAGTCCTGCTTCTGAAAAACACGATCCTACTGTCATAATTACCCTAAATCTCTTTGAAATAATGCGTTATTTTTAGCCAAAAGTAAAAGGACCAACAGCAATGACTGCTCAGAAAGCTCTTAAACCGGACCTTCACCCTGAATAAGAGTCTATCTTATATGTCTCCCCGACCCTGTACATGCAGATTGCCCACAATAAAAAATCACCCTACCTGCATCTACTGCATGTTATGAGCCTTTAAACATCCAAGATGGTGGTACATGAAGTCTCAGGCTGTCTGAAAACAGAAAGTGTCTTCTGACTATGCCGCTCTGCATTCTGGGATTGCCGTCCTTTTCCTGACCCCAGCTCTGCATGTGCAAAGCACAGCTATAACCCCCACCCCCTGCACTTGCCACCCCCCCTCCTCAGTATGAGGCAAGATGGCGGCGTCTGTATTTTAGAGTCCTGAACAGTGTTGCAGCCTAGTGCGGGGAAGAATAAAAAGAAAGTGACTAAAAACATAAGATATATTAACTTTAGATGCTGGGGAATAGTTTTTGAGGGCTTTGGACTTTTCATTAAATGATGGTGAAGGGCCGGGTTTAAAGCTTAAAACAAATCCCTAACAGGCCACTGGCCTTTCCCTTGGGGCATCCAAAATCGTGATGCCCCGCTGTGTGAAACCCCCAAGGTTGCCTCATACACTTACCTTGTTTCTCGGTCCAGCGGCGCGTTCGTGAGTCGCGGCCGCATCCCCACTATCCCTCTAGCAGGGCGCGTGACATTTGTGAATGACCGGCGCAAACACGCTCAACGTTAGAGGGTAGCGGGAGATGTGGCCGCAAGCGCTCGGAGCAGCTCGCCTTAGACGGCGTGACGTCAGCGGCTCTGAGCGGCCGCGCATGCGCCGTAGGACCGGGGAGAGGCGAGTTGCGCTCTGTGATCTGGGGGGTTTCACACAGGTGGAAAGGACCAAAACCCAGCATAGCCAAAATCCTGAGTTTTGGCCCACTAACACGCTACCTGCCTGCCCTCTGTGCATGTCGCTACTGCCAGTCACAAAGCAAAACTCTCACACTCAGACAGCAGTGGGCACATCACATGAGCAGCCACCACTGACGTGCATGCTCAGAGGTGCAGCAGCATACAGAAAAGCCCAGCCTACAGGGCTATGTGGGCTGGCAGGTGATTTTTTTTCCAAATTATGCTTCTATACATTTTTCTGGGAGGAACTGTCCTGTGCAGTAGTGTGCGTCTGGTCGGGTTACCCTTAAAGGGCGTGGCATTGCTGAATATTCAGTACATTTTTTTGCAGGAGCCCGGGGCCACTAACCTGCCATTCTGCCGTCACCATCGCTAAAGCCAGCTCATGAGCCTTCCAGCGCTACAGAGGAGGAACCCTGCCAAGCAACAGCGAATCCCTGCCGGGGGCTACGCGGAGCTTAACCTGTCACACGGGACTGTTTTAATAGGGATCACACAAGAGAACGGGATACGATCACAGGAGTTACACCGAAGTCAGCCTTCCTATCGGATGTTACTTAGATCAAGTACATACAGGCTGCAAAACCTGCACCCTGCCTACAGAGCCCGTCCCCCCCCCCCCACCCCGTGTGCCTCACGTGTGGATTCCAGCTTGGCGGTGTCCTGGTTTAGAGGGGGCAGGGCTGTATTTATCATTAGGCAACCCTAGGCCTGTGCCTAGGGTGGCCACTTGCTGGGGGGGGGGTTCTATGGAGTGTGCCATTACTGCTATAGATACTGCTATAAACTGCTCCTGCTATAAAACCATTGCTGACATCTTAATCCACTCTCATGAGCACCCCCTATCCACAGAAAGACACAGTGTGTGTGTGGGGGGGGGGGGGTTAAAAGGGCTAGATGTAGTCTGCCACCAGAGCCTCTCCCAGCTGTTCACAGACATGATTTTCTTGCCCACAGGCTGTGGTCATGTGACTTATGTGTGTCAGGAGCCATGTGACGCCAGTAAAAAAGTATAGGTTATGTATTTGACCCCTTGCACCCTCTCCCCCTCCACACGTGCTGTCTGCATGTAACCCCCTGCATCCTCTCTCTCTCCTCTGCACACTATTTGCATTTTAACCTCTTGCAAACCACCATTGTCCCCCCGCAAGTAAAGTGTAAGCACAAAAAAAAGTGCCTAGGGCAGCATGGACACCAAATACGGCCCTGAGAGGGGGAAAAAAACACACACACACACACACACACACACACACACACACACACGTATTTCCAACACCATGGCCAGGTCCAATTGCCATTTTTTAGATGGCGGATTGACTGATCAAAAAAATGCCAGACGACATGACCCAGCTCCCCTGTATTCTGGGTAGCACTCCCACCCCCACACTATTTAGCCCTTCGGCTAAAGGGAAGCTGGTAATGCGTGCAGCAGCAGAGCTGTGGGAGACATGGAGTTTTGCGGATTACCTGGGAGGGGTTAGCGTCCCTCACTGACTCATGTTCTGCATTAATGGACCCGTCTATGAAGCATCCTCTGCGGGGCGATGACACCTGAAGCATCTGCACAGAGGAGGCGGCAGGAAGAGGCAGAGGCCGCCGGCGGCAGGAAGAGGCAGAGGCCGCCGGCGGCAGGAAGAGGCAGAGGCCGCCGGCGGCAGGAAGAGGCAGAGGCCGCCGGCGGCAGGAAGAGGCAGAGGCCGCCGGCGGCAGGAAGAGGCAGAGGCCGCCGGCGGCAGGAAGAGGCAGAGGCCGCCGGCGGCAGGAAGAGGCAGAGGCCGCCGGCGCCAGGAAGAGGCAGAGGCCGCCGGCGCCAGAGGAGGCAGAGGCCGCCGGCGCCAGAGGAGGCAGAGGAAGCCGGCGCCAGAGGAGGCAGAGGAAGCCGGCGCCAGAGGAGGCAGAGGAAGCCGGCGCCAGAGGAGGCAGAGGAAGCCGGCGCCAGAGGAGGCAGAGGAAGCCGGCGCCAGAGGAGGCAGAGGAAGCCGGCGCCAGAGGAGGCAGAGGAAGCCGGCGCCAGAGGAGGCAGAGGAAGCCGGCGCCAGAGGAGGCAGAGGAAGCCGGCGCCAGAGGAGGCAGAGGAAGCCGGCGCCAGAGGAGGCCGAGGAAGCCGGCGCCAGAGGAGGCCGAGGAAGCCGGCGCCAGAGGAGGCCGAGGAAGCCGGCGCCAGAGGAGGCCGAGGAAGCCGGCGCCAGAGGAGGCCGAGGAAGCCGGCGCCAGAGGAGGCCGAGGAAGCCGGCGCCAGAGGAGGCCGAGGAAGCCGGCGCCAGAGGAGGCCGAGGAAGCCGGCGCCAGAGGAGGCAGAGGAAGCCGGCGCCAGAGGAGGCAGAGGAAGCCGGCGCCAGAGGAGGCAGAGGAAGCCGGCGCCAGAGGAGGCAGAGGAAGCCGGCGCCAGAGGAGGCAGAGGAAGCCGGCGCCAGAGGAGGCAGAGGAAGCCGGCGCCAGAGGAGGCAGAGGAAGCCGGCGCCAGAGGAGGCAGAGGAAGCCGGCGCCAGAGGAGGCAGAGGAAGCCGGCGCCAGAGGAGGCAGAGGAAGCCGGCGCCAGAGGAGGCAGAGGAAGCCGGCGCCAGAGGAGGCAGAGGAAGCCGGCGCCAGAGGAGGCAGAGGAAGCCGGCGCCAGAGGAGGCAGAGGAAGCCGGCGCCAGAGGAGGCAGAGGCCGCCGGCGCCAGAGGAGGCAGAGGAAGCCGGCGCCAGAGGAGGCAGAGGAAGCCGGCGCCAGAGGAGGCAGAGGAAGCCGGCGCCAGAGGAGGCAGAGGAAGCCGGCGCCAGAGGAGGCAGAGGAAGCCGGCGCCAGAGGAGGCAGAGGAAGCCGGCGCCAGAGGAGGCCGAGGAAGCCGGCGCCAGAGGAGGCCGAGGAAGCCGGCGCCAGAGGAGGCCGAGGAAGCTGGCACCAGAGGAGGCAGAGGAAGCTCACCTTCTCGCTGTGTTTGCTTTTCACTGGAACAAGTTGATCACAAAGTTTAATGCACAAAGATAAAATCGGCATTGTTCCCACACCAACAGGTGGAGCCGGGCAACCTGGCACCTTATGTGGGGGGTGGCTGCTGGTCACATGGCATGGCATACCCAGAGAGTCAAACTGGGACCCTTTATTTCATCATCCAGAACAACAAATATAGGTGCACCACAGGAATGTGTTCTGTCTCCCCTTCTCTTTTCCATCTACACAAACGACTTCAAATCCTCAGACCCATCTATCAAGATCATCAAGTATGCAGATGATACCACCTTGGTAGGCCTCATCAACGACAATGATGAGTCTCCCTACCGAACACAAATAAAAAACCTGGAATCCTGGTGCGAAGAGAAGAACTTTATACTGAACATCCAGAAAACGGTTGAACTCGTAGTCGACTTCAGACGCTCCCACCTAATGCATCATCCCATTTCCATCGGTAATGGCGAAGTAAATATCGCTACCAGCACAAAATTTCTCGGCACTGTGATCACGCAAGACTTGAAGTGGAGCAGGCAAGCTACCGTCATCTTGAAGAAGGCCCAACAGAGACTATACTTCTTGAGACAACTAGCAAGATACGGTATGTCTAAAAGGATCCTCAAGACCTTTTACAATGGTGCAATAGGCTCACTTCTGACCTCCTCCTCCACGGTCTGGTATTGCGGGATCACAGCCAAGGACAAGAACAGGCTGAAGAGGATTACCAGGACTGCTGAGCGGATCATTGGATGCCCCTTACCATCCCTGGAGGAACAATTCATGGAAAGAATCCGCTCAAAGGCAAAAAGAATAGCTGAGGACCCAACACACCCTGGTCATTCTTTTTTCCAACTCTTGCTCTCTGGCCGGAGGTACCTGGCTCTCTCGACCAGAACCTCTAAGTACCAAAATAGCTTTTATCCACTAGCCGTTAAAGTGGACCGTCACCCATGGGTGATCGGCCCGGGAATCTATAAGATTCCCGGGCCGATCACCTCCCTCACCGCGGGACATCCGAGATCGGGATGTCCCGCGGTGAGGGACCCCCCCAAAACCCCAAAAGAACTCACCTGATCGGCGGCGGCAGCGTTTGTGAATGGCCGGCGCGCGCACTGTCAGATGGGCGCGCGGGAGGCGGCGGCGGACGCGCTGCCTTGTCCGCCGCTTGTCCGTGGGAGCGTGGTGAGGTGAGTTTGGGGGTTTCTGGGGGGTTTTACCTAATCGGGGTGCCCCCCTGAAGTGGACCAAAACCCAGGATAGTCAAAATCCTGGGTGTTGGTCCACTTTAAGGCGCTAAATAACCACCACTGATTAACCTGTCACGAACTTCCTGTCTCTACCATGTCACTAGTTATCAACAACATCATGTGTACATCATATGATAAAACGTTAAACATGAATAATATGTACAATATGTAAAAATGTTTAATTTTTATATTAATTTTCTTTTATATTTAATGTATTATATTTAATGTTTATAGCTCTAAAGGGGTACCTCCCTTCCAAAAAGCATTCCCGGTATGTATCCTGTATTTACTTGGTGGTCAATAAAATATTCGTATATGTGTAATTAATACCATCAATTTACATAAGCCAATTTCCCATTGTTACACAAGGGACACATTTATATATTTTAATTGTAACAAACTAACAAATTAAATAACGGTTTAAGTAAATACAGTGAATATATGATGAAATTATAATGAACTAATTCTACACAATGAAAGCCATATACATTTCAATTCATTACATTCATGTATGTAATATATTGTAACTATGAACATTCACATTTTGATTTATTTACCGTAACTAATTTATTCATATGCATAATTCAGATGATATAAGTAAGATACATTTATCATGCATGGTAAATGATAAAATGTAAAAGATCAGTGGAAGCTCCAAGCAGGATAGGCAGAGGTGAGTACTGAGGTTCAATTGTAGTTAAAGTGGACCAACACCGAGAGGTGATCGGCCCGGAAATCTATAAGATTCCCGGGCCGATCACCTCCCACCCTGCGGGACATCCGAGATCGGGATGTCCCGCGGGGTGAAACCCCCCCCAAACACCCCAAATCACCTACCTTATCTTCCGCCGCCGCCGCCTCCCTCGCGCCCCTCTAGACGTGCGCGCCCCCGCGCCGGCCGTCTGTGCCCCCGCGCGCGCCGAAAGTGACGCGAGGGAGGCGGCGGCGGCGGAAGCCGCTTGGACGTTCCTGTTCCCCGCCTGGACGTTGGCGGGGATTGGACCGGGCAGTCACGTGGGAGCGGGGAGAGGTGAGTTTATTGGGGTTTCTGGGGGGTTTCGGGGTGCCCCGCCGAAGTGGACCAAAACCCAGGATAGTCAAAATCCTGGGTGTTGGTCCACTTTAATGGAGTGGACGCGCATCAGTCACTAACTGATAGGGGACAGCCCTACATTCCTGTTGGGAGTAATGAAATCTGGCTGCACAGCACAGACCTCAATCTTTGTACAGCTACAATAGGCAACTAGCCACACCCTTAAAGTGGACCAAAACCCAGGATTTCAACTATCCTGGGTTTTGATCCTTACCCCCAGGGCACCCCGATTGCATGAAACCCCACAGATTGCCGAAGCCAACTCACCTCTTCCCAGTTCTATGGCCGCTCGTCCAATGAGGGTGCTCGGATCCGCTGATGTCACGCCCGCATCCCCCGCTACCCTCTAACAGGGAGCATGCCCGCACAAATGCCTGGTGCGGGCACGCGCCCTGCTAAAGGGATAGTGGGGATGCGGCCACAGCATGCGTATGACTGGGAAACAAGGTAAGTGTATGGGGCGACCTGGGAAGTTTCACAAAAGGGAATTGATTGGCTCGGGAATCTTATAGATTCCCAGGCCGATTGCGGTGGGTTTTGGTTCACTTTAAAGCAGGCCAAACCCCTAAAAACCTGTCTGTTTCCTACCCCCCCCCCCTACTCAAATCAGGCTGTGTGAGATCCACAGCGCATGTGTGGGCCCCTGTGTCTTCCTCGGCACACTCCGTCTAATGTGCGCACCACTATCAGCATATCTGAATCAGGGAGTGGCCAGCGGGAGGCAGTCAGCAATCCCTTCCATTTATTGCTGGCCATGAATATGAACATCGTTGAGTTCTCATTAGACAGAAGCCCGCACATGCGCAATGGGGGCGTGCCACGAGGTAAGCAAACAGGCGATCCTGGGGGTTTCGTGCACAAATCGGAATGCCGCTGTACAACAAACCAAAATGCAGCCATTAGAGAATACAGTGTTTTAGTCCGCTTTAAAGAGGATCAAGCTGGTGACCACCGGCAACTATTCAAATATGATGCGCCAGCTCCTTTGTCAAACCGATTGGTCAGCAGAACCCATGTGACTGGCAGCCATACAATGAATAAGGAAGTGGTAAGCACTGGCTGATTTGACTTTAATTCCCTTTTAAAAGCGTAACGAAACCTAACATGGCTTGCCCTGTAGTCTAAAACATTCCAGGACCAGAGGCTGGCCATCCCCTGGTGTATCCCAAATATCAGGATGCCCCACTGTGTGAACCCCACCCCCGGGTCGCCACCTTTTCCTTTGGTGATGTATACGACGAGGAGTGAGAGCGTCTGCATCCCTGTGTCCAGCAATGCAAACAAGCTGGGGATGGAAGCGCTCCCGCATATGGGGTTGCGCCCGCTTTTGCTCCCAATTGCCAAGCACAGATGAGATCATCATTAGCCAGGAGCCCACACATACGCCATAGGACTGGGGAAAGGTGAGTTACAATGGGCAATATGGGAGAGTTTCACACAGAGGGGCGTCCCAAATCAGGATGCCCCAGGGGAAAGAAATATAACCTAGAATAGTCACAATCCCGGTTTTGTTCTACTTTCGAGATGAAGAAAAGTCAACACTTCCTCATTCACTTGCATGGCAGCCAATCATGTGACCACCCGCAACCATTCAGATCTGATGTTCAAGCCATTGTATGGCAGCAAAAGACAATCACAGAGTGGACGTGGCAATGAGCCACACCTTCCTCAAATGAGGAGCACCAAAACAGATAAAGATTCACAACATTTTGAGAACCATGGACTAATGCAGGACAGGGAGGTGCATGTAAAAAGCACCCGTGCACGCGGCTCCCCTGCCGCTTCCAACGGTGAGGGCCTTTACATGCACCTCCTTCTCCTGCATTAGTCCATAGTTCTCATTCCCCTACGCTATTGGTCTGGTAACGCTTTCATGCACTTTCTTTGAGGTTATTGACCATCATTCGTGTTATCTTATTTGGGATTTTTCTGTGCAATATACATTTGTTCTGCAATAGACTATTAAGCTCTTGTATATATTTATTTATTTATGTATGTATTGAGACACATTGTTTATGTATTATTCACTTTGGCACTTTACACAGCTAGCGCTTTGAGTACAATTTGGGCACTGGTCACTTTGGACCAGTTAGATATAGTTATAGCACTTTATTCCTTGGCATTTCGCACAATTTTTTGCCACTTATGCACTTTATGATCATTATAGTTTTTTTGTGCCGGCACAAAGAATTTAGTAGGGCAGGTTCCTTATAGCAGTACCATAGGACTTTATCTATATTGTTTCTATGTTCCTTAACAGGACCAATCTATAGGCAGTGACACATTGGATATTATAGGGAGGTGTGTATGTGTTTTTAAAGGTCTTGTATCATGTGTTTTGTGTATTTTAATATTTTTTTGAGTGTATATAAATTGTCAATAACATTTTGTGAATCTCCCCACTCTGTGATGGTCTTTTTGCTAATTTTTAAGGAGTGAGCACATGTATGAGGTAAATAGGTGGTGCACCCTTATATATTTTGGTCCATTGTATGGCAGCCATACAATGAATGAGGAACAGGTAAGCATTGACTGACCCGACTTTAGTTCCCCTTTATGGCCAACACAAGTTTCACACACCCATTCTATTGGCTTAGTCGTGTGGAAAACTGGCCGCTGTGTTTGCCAATAAGCTGGTACCGGCCTGGCGCAGCCATCGCCGGGTGACCGCGCCGCCCCAAACACAATGCCGCAATTGTTCTGCCTCTGCTCGCAAAACTGTGACTGCTCAGCCAATTATTTCTACAGAAATTCCTCACGGCTCAAAAAATTGCCCTACAGCGGTAACCAGCAGGTCTGACGAGCTGCCATCAACGATCACCACCGCAAGCTAAATCTCAGTCTGTGACGCTGTGATTAATAGAGCTGGAGGAACTAAATACATGCTTAAAGTGGACCTACAGTCAGAAATTAATGAATGAAAGCCTGCTCACCCCTGTGATTGGAAGGGAGGATGAAGCAGCAGTGCTGTGATGCACGTTGGTGATTATCCACCACACTATGTAAGATTATGTTCCCCATTCACCTGCTGCTTTTCTATCATTGTATTTGGCACACTTACTGACTTAAAGTGGACCAAAACCCAGCTCGATCGGCCCAGGAATCTATAACATTTCCTGGGCAGATCGATTCCCTCCCCTCGGGGCATCCGAAATCGTGATACCCCGCTGTGTGAAACCCCCCAGGTCGCCATGTTCACTCACCTTTGTTCCAGCTACAATGGCGCATGTGCGAGCCATGGCCGCATCCCCGCTATCCGTCTAGCAGGTCGCATGCCTGCGCCAGGCATTTGTGAATGGCTGGAGCGGGCACGCTCCCTGTTAGAGGGAAGCGGGGGATGTGGGGGGATACGGCCACCAGCTCGGAGCCGCTGGACTTAGACGCCGTCTTAAATGGCGTGACATCAGCAGCTTTGATGCTCCATGAGCGTCTGTTAAGAGGGACTTTAAAGCTGACCTCCAGTCAGGGGCTCTGCTTACAACCACTGGCGCATCCAGATTTGGGGTGCCCCTTTAGATACAAGACCTGGAATCAGTTGGATATGAATTGATCCCCTTTGCCGGACAAGAGTGCACGCATCTGCATGCCCATAGGCCGCCACTAGTCATGCAGACCAGGTTAGTAATTCCGCCCCATTTTGGGCTTCAGTTCAAGCTTTAAATGACCCCGTCAAAACCATGATTCCTCCGGGGTAGGCCTGTAAGCATGCCCTCAGCTATTTCTGACTGCAGGTCTTCTTTAAAGTGGACCAAAACCCACGGTGATCGGCCTGGGAATTGATTCCCTCCCCCAGCTGTGTGAAACTCCCAGCCCAGGTCGCCCATACACTTACCTTGTTCCCGGTCCAACGGAGCATGAGCGAGCCACGGCCGCATACCCGTGCCAGGCATTTGTGAATGGCTGGCGCAGGCATGCTTACAGTTAGAGGGAAGCAGGGGATGCGGCATTCAGTGCGCTCGAAGCCGCTGGCCTTAGACGGTGTGACGTCAGCAGCTCTGAGCGCACCAATTGGACAAGCGGGCGCACATTGGCCATAGGACCAGGAAGAGGTCAGTTGGCTTCGGCGATCTGTGAAGTTTCACGCAGCGCTCACCCCTGATCGGTGTGCCCCCGGGGGGAAAGGACCATAACTCAGGATAGTCAAAACCCTTGGTTTTGGTCCACTTTAAAGCGGGCGCCCAGTCCATGAATGATTTAAAACAAACTTTTCAGCGTTGGGCATCCGATTCCCCTGGCAGGAACTGCTGGTGAAGTCAAAGCAAACCCCCCTTTACCACTGAATACAAAGCTGTAGTTGGGCTGTAAAGCATAACTCCAGTATAAACTCCCGCAGCATCCTCCAATACTGGGGCAAAGATACTCACCTGGTCTGCAATCCAACCGCGACCGCCTGCCAAACATCAGCAGTCACATGAAGATGAAGCATGGACCAAATTTTCTGGCCTGATTCCATATTGTTATATGGCTGGGAGCAAACAGGTAGCCCAGATCAGGATGCTGGGGGGGGGATTGCCGTAGACTACAGGCCGCTTTGAAAAGGGAAAAAACAGATGTTGGGAGTGTGTTGTCTTCGATTTGCTTTGAACTTTTGCTATGATTTCCATAAAGCACATTAATAACTGTTTTTAATCAATGCCGTGTGTTACAGGCCGCCACCCTTTTGCCACCATCACACAGGATATTCGCAGTCGCCGCCTTCAACATGAACATCAGATTCCTCTCTGAAGCAGCCGCAATCCCTGTTATAAAGAGAGGCCTAGGATTCCATGGACCACACCCAACAGAAGAGCTCTGCTTGCTGCTTTAACATTTATTCCACCTAAAACCAACTGTTGCGTTACAGGAGCCTGTTCAACCTGATAGTCTGAGGCTTACAGGCTGATCACAACCTGACCTGAAGCGCCTCCGCACCCAAACCCCACAGACAACCTGATAAGACCCAATAGCCTCCCGGCTTCTGCGTTACAGGAGCCTGTTAGACCAGGGAACCTGATAGTCTGAGGCTGATCACAACCTGACCTGAAGCGCCTCCACACCCAAACCCCACAGACAACCTGATCAGAACCAATGGCCTCCCTACTTCTGCGTTACAGGAGCCCGTTAGTCCAGATTACCTGATAGTATGAGGCTGATCACAATTTGACTTAAAGCATCTAAGAACACAGACCCCCACAGACAAACTGATCAGAACCAATAGCTTCCCTACATCTGCATTACAGGAGCATGTTAGACTGGATAACCTGATAGTCTGAGGCTGATCACAACCTGACCTGAAGCGTCTCTGCACCTAAACCCCACAGAAAACCTGATGAGAACCAATAGCCTCCATACATCTGTGTTACAGGAGCATGTTAGACCAGAGAACCTGATAGTCTGAGGCTGATCACAACCTGACCTGAAGTGTCTCTGCACTCAAACCCCACAGACAACCTGATCAGAACCAATAGCCTACCTACTTCTGCGTTACAGGAGCCTGTTAGTTCAGATTACCTGATAGTATGAGGCTGATCACAACTTGACTTAAAGCATCTAAGAACCCAAACCCCACAGACAACCTGATCAGAACCCATAGCCTACCTACTTCTGCGTTACAGGAGCCTGTAAGTTCAGATAACTGCTGTTGCAGGAGCCCGTTGCCTTGGAAGTTTAAGGCACCTTTCCTGCCAATTGCAACCCTGACCTGAAGCTGCTCCACACCCAAACCTGGTCAGCTCAGACCCTGCCCAAAACCCATTGTTATGTCATGGGAGACTGCTGGTGCATTACAGGAACTTGCTGCACACCCAAATCCAACCGGGCAACCTGATCGAGCTGGTACCCTATCCAAAACCCACTGCTATTATAATCATTGCATATTGTGTTACAGGAGCCTGCATCCCTGACCAATCCCAACAATGACCTGCAGCTCCTACACAGCCAAACACAACTGGCAACCTGATCAGAACCGCTATCCTACCTTAAACCCACTTCTGGGTCATAACTGATGCCTGTTGTGTTACAGAAGCCTGTATGCCATGGTAATTCATGACAGCTTACTTGGTTATCCCAACCCCTACCTGAAGCTGATCTGCTTCACCCAACTCCTGATCTAAATGTCTTTTAAAGCGGACCAACACCCAGGAGGATCTATAAGATTCCCGGGCCGATCCAATCCCTCCCCGCGGGGCATCCAAGATCGGGATGCCCCTCTGTGTGAAACCCCCCAGGACGCGAGCAATCCTAACCTGACTCCCGGTCCAACGGCGCATGCACGGGCCGCGGGCGCATCTCGCACTTCTCTTTAGCAGGGCCCGTGCCCGCGCCGGCCATTCATAAATGTTAGAGGGAAGCGCGAGATGGGGTGGCTCCGAGCGCACTGATTGGACCAGCGGCCGCGCATGCGCCGTAGGAGCGGGGTGAGGTGAGTTGTAACTTGCGATCTGGGGGGTTTCAAAACCCAGGATAGTCAAAATCATGGGTGTTGGTCCACTTTAAGTCCATGTCCCGCCCCCCCCCCCCGTCCCTCGATACTCTCATATCTCCCTCTTTGAAGTGTAACATGCTGATCTTCAGCAATAAATGATTCATTCCTATTTAAAGTGTTAATATTGTTGTTACACCCTATCTACTATCCATCAATTAATGATGGGGATTTACCAAATGTCCCTCTTTCCCACCCGGTAGAGTTGGTAGGTATGCTGTTGATCCCCAACCCAGCCAGCACCCTTCTGACCCCAGTAACAGAATAGGCAGGTAACCCATGGCAGCACCCCTCTGATCCTAGTAACAGAATAGGCAGGTAACCCATGGCAGCACCCCTCTGACCCCAGTAACAGAAGAGGCAGGTAACCCATGGCAGCAGCACGCCAGCCAATCAGGCTTTATCTTACACGACAGGTGGCAGCAGGTGAATCCAGTCCCAGCAGGGCACGCTGGAGCTTGTAGTGCCCCTAGAATAAAAGCGGAGGCGCCTGGTGATGTTCCAGGACCGCACCCAGCCCACCTACCTCTTCCTGGGGATGGCGGGAGCCGCCGGGGCCTTGCACTCGTTGGCGGTGATGGCGGGCTGCAGGTGGCCTGAGAGGACCCTGAGGCGGCGCTGGGAGCGTTCTTCTAGCGGGCTTCCCTGGGCGGCCGCCATGCTTCCGTGTTGTGTGGCGAAGGGGGGTCTGGGGGAGAGGTCACAGCGTGGGCATTCTCTCCACTCCCGGCGTGCAGCGCGGCCGCCGTCACTTAGCGACCGACGGACGCCGGCTTCTCCGTCTTCCGCGTTTGGTTGTGTCACGTGACATGCCTCGGCCTATAGGCGCTCGCTTCATGACAGTTCCCTGGGAAAGGAGTTACCTGGCAGCACCATGGAGACCGGCTCTCTGAGCTGCAGCAACTGGTCCTGTCAGCGATCCACAGGGGATAAGAGCTATAAAAAACATTAAACAATACTGTGTAGAATACTTGAATACTTTATTGACCGCCAAGTAAGTGCAGGATACATACAAGGAATGCTTTTTGGAGGGGAGATACTCCATTAGAGCTATAAGCAATATAAACAATAAACATTTTTGCATATAATACATATAATTCTGGTGGTAACACAGTGATATAGTAGAGACAGGACGTTTGCGGGGTAATTCAGCGCCTTAAACCGGACCTTCACCATGATTTATTGAAAAGCCAAAAACCTTAAAGTGGACCAACACCCAGGATTTTGACTATACTGGGTTTTGGTCCACTTCGGTGGGGCACCCCGATGGGGGGTGCCCCGCTGTCTGAATCCCCCCCGAAAGCCCAGAAACATTCACCTCACCATGCTCCCACGTGACCGCCCCTGCCAATCACAGCGCTCAGACCCGCTGTGGTATGTGCGTCCAAGGCCTCTGAGCGCTGGAGGCCCGTGCCGGCCATTCGCAAACGGCCGGCGCGGGTGCGCGCCCTGCAAGAGGGAAGCGCGAGACGCGGCAGCAGCTCGCACATGCGCCGATGGAACGGGGCTGAGGTAAGGTTTGTGGGCATCCTGGGGGGTTCCTTCCCGGGGGACATCCCGATTTCGGATGCCCCACGGAGAGGGATCTGATCGGTCCGGGAATCTTATAGATTCCCAGGCCGATCCCCCCTGAGTGTTGGTCCACTTTAAGAAACGATTCCCCAGTGCCTAAAATTAATATATTTTAAGTTTTTAATCACTTATTATTCTTTCCCCCATTGGGCTGCAACTCTGTTAAGGACTTTAGGATACAGGCGCCGCCATCTTGACTCAGAAGCATTACACTTACTGAGGAAAGGAGAGTGGGATAAAGTACAGGGGGATGGTTTATAGCTGTGCTTTGCTCAGACAGAGCAGAGCTGGGGTTAGGAAAAGGTCAGCAATGCCAGAATGCAGAGCAGTACAGTCAGAAGGCACTGCCTGATGCTCCATGAGCCGCCATCTTGGATGTTTAAAGGCTCATAACATGCAGTAGATGCAGGTAGGATGATTTTTAATGTGAGCAATCTGTATGTACAGGGTGTGGGAAACATATAAGATAGACTCTTATTCAGGGTGAGTGAATAAGTGAAGTTCCGCTTTAACAGTCAAAGGAAAAAAAATATTTTTGTACCTGGGGGTTCTAGTCGAAAGCGCCAGGTGCCTGCTGCCAAAGGGTAAGAATGCCCCGGGGGCGTTGGGTCCTCAGCTATTTTTTTGCCTTTGGGCAGATTCTTCCTATGAATTGTTCCTCCAGGGATGGTAAGGGGCATCCTATGATCCGCTCGGCAGTCCTAGTAATCCTCCGCAGCCTGTTCTATAGCCCCGCTATACCAGACCGTGAAGGAGGAGGTCAGAAGCGACCCTATGGCACCATTGTAAAAGGTTTTTTGGATCCTCTTAGACATACCGTATCTTGCCAATTGTCTCTAGAAGTATAGTCTCTGCTGGGCCTTCTTCAACATGACGATTAGGGATGAGCGAATCGGTTCTAACGAACCTGAATTCGCTCCGAATTTCAGGGAAAATTCAATTCAGCACGAACCCGAATTTTTAGTGGTTCGTGCTGACCGAATTTTCCCTGAAATAAAAAAAAAAAATGCCGGCATGGTGGGAGCGGGGAGGCCGGCTGCGCTGACAGCGCAGCCGGCCTCCCCGCTCCCACCAGAGATGAGCGATTCGTAAAAGTTCGATTCGGACAAACCCGAATTTCTTTGAGAAATTCGGCGAATCGCCCGAATCGAATTTTTGAGAAGTTCGCTCATCTCTAATGACGGTAGCTTGCCTGCTGCACTTCAAGTCGCGCGTGATTACGGTGCCGAGAAATTTCGTGCTGGTAGCGATATTGACTTCTTCATCACCAATAGAAATGGGATGAACGCTTGAAGTCTATTATGTGTACTGTGTAGGAACTTCTGCTGTATGATTTTATTACAGTCTTTATTATTTTTTGCTAATAAAAATAAAGAGATCATTGATCTGTTTTCAGTGACCCTACTACAGAATCTGTTTTTTTTCTGTGGCCACACGTTTATATTTTGTGCTGGTCACCACCCTTTGGCTCCAAAAGCACACATAGATTTTCTGATAAAGTGGATCAAAACCACCATGGCCGGCCTTTGGGGTGTGCAGCCACACAGGGCGCTATCCTGACCTAAGCACTCAACTGGACCAGCAGGCCTCTCTTTCATCCACAATACCCCCATCTCTTTAATTTCCATATGTCTGTCTCTCTTTTCAACTTCTTCACACTTCTTCCTTTTTGTACCTTCCCTCTATCTCTCTTTTACAGTTTCTTTCTTTCTTTTTTTCTCTCTTTTTATCTCTCATCTCTCTTTCTCTCTCTTTCTTTTGTTCTTTCTATATCTCTTTCTTTTGCTCTATTTCTTTCTCTGTCTCTCTTTCACCCCCTTTTCTTTCTTTACCTCTCTTTCTTTCTCTGCAATCCTATTCAACATTCTTGCTTTCTTTCTCACTTTCTTTCTCTTTCTTTCCTCCTTTCTTTCTCCGTTTCTCTCTCTTTTTTCTTTCTTTGCAATCCTATTCAACTATTGCATTTCTTTCTCTCTTTTCTTTCTTTCTTTCTTTCTCTTTCTTTCTCTCTTTTCTTTCTCGCTCTCTCTTCTTTCTTTTTCTCTCTCTTTTCTTTCTTTCTTTTTCTCTCTCTTTTCTTTCTTTTTCTCTCTCTTTTCTTTCTTTTTCTCTCTCCTTTCTTTCTTTCTTTCTTTCTTTCCCTCTTTTTGCTCTTACTTTCTTTCCCTCTCTTTTCTTTCTTTCCATCTCTCTTTTCTTTCTTTCTTTCCCTCTCTCTTTTCTTTCTTTCCCTCTCTCCTTTCTTTCTCTCTCTCTCTTTTCTCTTTCTTTCTCTCTCTCCCTTTTCTTTCTTTCTCTCTTTTCTTTCTTTCTCTCTCTTCTTTCTTTCTCTCTCTTCTTTCTCTTTCTTTCTTTCTTTCTTTCTTTCTTTCTCTCTCTCTCTCTCCCTTTTCTTTCTTTCTCTCTCTCTCTCTCTTTTCTTTCTTTCTTTCCCTCTCTCTTTTCTTTTATTCCCTCCCTCTCTCTTTTTTTTCTTTCTTTCCCTCTCTCTTTTCTCTTTCTTTCTCTCTCTTTTCTTTCTTTCTTTCCCTCTCTCTTTATTTCTTTCTCTTCCCCCCTCTCTCTCTCATTCCCTCTCTTTCTCCCTCACTCTTTTTCTATCTTTTTCTCTGTCTTTCTCTCTCTCACACATTCCTCCTTTCTCTCTGTCTTTGCTCATTTTTCTTTCTATCTTTCTCTCACAGTCCTTATTTTTTTGTCTATCACTCTATCTTTCTCTTCTCTCTCTCTCTATCTCCCTCTTTTCAGTGTTTCCTGCATTACTTGCTCTCTATTTTGTGTGTGTGTGTCTCTAGGCGGCGCCATCCTGGAATCATGAACAGACTGATGCTTACCCTAAGGTCGGCCCTGTTTGCACCAGCCTGGGCTTTGGCCCACTTTACAGGGGCATTTATGGCAATCCTCAGGCTTTCACACAAGGGCATCCTAAATTGGGATTTGCCTATTCAGAGTGTTTATATTGTAACTGTTACAACCAATCTGCTCTCCATCCCTCAATGAGGGGGCGTGGCTTCATTTAAAAATTCTCCCTCTTTCCCACCCTAAAAAGTTGGAAGGTATAGCATAGGGCGCTGATTGGAAGAGAGTCTGCATTTATGGCGCAGGATTGCCTAATTGGTGAGTATAAGGCTCTGTTCACACCTCTCCGTTATGTTAAGAGCAGGAGTTTTGTAAATATGTCAGAGGGGCAATGTATCAAAACACACTGCACTTCTGATGCGTTAGAAATGCGTTGCGTTGTGTTTTTTAAAAGAAAAACATTTTTGAATGCTAAGCAAATGGTAAAGTCAATGGCAACGCAAACGCAGCGCAGATACACTGTGTTATACGTGCGTCGCCATAGACTTCTATTGACCTGCCCTGTTACAAAAACTTTGCGCTGAAAAAGGTGTCTGCAACGCTGTTTTGATACATTGCGTAAGGCAGCGCAGATGTGTGAACTATTCCATCTAGTATAATGTACAATGTTTCTTCTGCATTGTAGTTGCGTTGCAACGCAGCGCAACAACGCAGTGAAAGTGCAGATGTGTGCGCAGAGCCTAACTGTGATCCCCGGGTGACATCCCAAATCAAAATTGCTTAAAAATCGCTGTGAAATTGTGATCACATCTGCACTAGCGATTTAAAGTGGACCAACACCCAGGATTTTCACTATCCTGGGTGTTGGTCCACTTCCGCGGGGCACCCCGATCGGGGTCCCGCTGTGTGAAACCCCCCAAAAAGCCCCAAAAACTCACCTGACCCCGCTTCCAGGTGACTCGCTCCACCACCGCCGCCGCATCTCGCGCGTCCCTCTTACAGGGAGCGTGCCCACACCGGCCATTCACAAACGGCCGTGCGGGTGCGCGCCCTGTTAGAGGGATGCGCGGGAGGCGGCGGCCAGCGCATGCGCCGCTGGAACGAGGAACAGGTAGGATTTGCGGGCGTCCTGGGGGGTTTCCCCGATCGGGGTGCCCCGCAGGCAGGGAGCTGATCGACCCGGGAATCTTATAGATTCCCGGGCCGATCAGCGGTGGGTGTTGGTCCACTTTAAGGAGATCCTATACCCATATGTTAACCACTTCCTCAATCACAAGTGTCTGGCAATCACGTGACAATTCCTAGTGGGCATGCACATAAAACCTGCAATGGCTTCCGTTGGTCATCTGATTAACTGCCATTTGGTGCCATACACCATGAATGAGGAAGTGGTGACTTGAATATAGGGCAGCTTTAAAGTCATCCTGTACCCAGAAAGAAAGTTATTGTCAACACCTTCTTTTCCCAGCCTTTGCCCAATATTCATAAAAACACTAACAGTATGATGATGGTGAATGGTAGCCATGGCATATGCTGAATCATTCATTTAGAATTAAACTGCCACATAGGGGTCCATTCAGAGCCAGGCGAGAATCCTCACTCCTTATGTTAGGAGAAAAAACTGCAGTTGACTTTTATTGTCTACCTTGGGGCTGATTCATGGGTAAGTAGGGGCAGATGGGGGGGGGGGGAATCGGCCCCTTTTAATTTTTGGTCCGATGTTCCTTTTTAATAGCAAATCACCAGCACAAACACAAGCACCTGGGGTGAAAGTAGCCCAAAGATGAATGGAGTGGGCGCCAATGGCAACTCCCCTTGTACCAGCGCCAGCACCTAGAGGATAATGGAGATGCGGCCACGGGGAGGCCCTTGTTTCTCTGTAAAGGAATAGTCCAGGCCCCTTAAAAAGCAAAGGCCATTTACCTACCAGGCCACAGATTCGATTCCACATCCTGACAACAAACACTTCGGCCTCCATTCATTAAAGGTAGAAAAAATTCTCATGGTAGTAAAACAATCAATTCATGAGAAAAAAGCCTGAGAATGTCACTGTTACTGAATCACCAGATAAAAAGACAATGAAAGTCAATGGCAGCTTTTACTACAGTGTAGAAAGGAGGAAACAGTTCTCTACTTTTCTTAGGAGTAAAAAAGTGCCACTGACTTTCATTGTTTTCTTAGCTTGTGATTCAGTAACTGTGACAGTCTCAGGCTTTTTTCTCATGAATTTATTTGAATTTTTTCTACCTTTATTGAATCGAGGCCTTCCTGTCTGGCCTTGAGCATTCCCCACTGAATACAAATCAGCGAAGGCCACAAGTGAGCTTTCACATGATGCACCCTTACTGCCAATTACAAGGGGAGACACTACGGGATGCCCCTAATATCTTCCTTTGGTGTTCTGGATAAGTTAGTTCTACCTGGAATTTTGGATAAGGAACCTATTTGGTATTAAGAGGCCCGGACTAACTATTCTTGTTAGGTGCGAGGTATATGTGTTCAATATAGTGAGTATTATTACATCCATAAGTTGAAGTGAACAGATTATTAGAGGAACAACACACATGAATTTGACTTTCCTGTGTGTTGTTTCTCTCTGCAGCGGCATCCCGAATTCAGATGCCCCACTGTGTGTACCCTCCCATGTCGCTCAGTTTCACTCACCTTCCTTCTGCTCCCACGGTGCAGACTCGGGCGAGAGCGCTGATTGGCTTAGTGGCTTGCTCTGCCAATCAGCGGGCTCGCTATCACTTGGTTCCCTTCGGCGCCGAGGGGAGCCGAGCGGCACCACCAGCCACATCCCCCACCCAACTGGCAGCAGTGGCGTGACCGCACCGCCCATTCAGGAAGGTCGGGCAAGGTTGCGCGCACCACTAGGGGATGTGGGGATGCGGCCGGAACGTACAGACGCGGCGAGGGCTCCAGAAGAGGGTGAGTGTTCCGGGGGGTTCAGGGGGGGGGCATGCCAATTCAGTTACCCCAAGGACTGGAACTCGGGAGGCCGAGGAGTCTTTTAAACTCCAGGGCCTCTGATGTTCCTCTTTAAGGCACCAACATTTCTCAACGTGTTCCGCATATACCAACAGCGTGCATCATTTACATCATTCGCATTTTTCTTTCTTACACAGCCCATCGCAACTGATTGGTGAGGGGCTGTCCACAGCCGAAGGGAGCGAGAGATGCTGGTATGTGCGGCTAAGATCTCAATTCAGCTTCCTTAGCCGGACATTAATATGCAAGGCGGGATAAGCTGATTGGAGCATCATCCACACCTGCGTCATGGGCTCGAGTAGACCTGGCATTCTGGGGGGTTTCACACAGCGGGGCACCCCCAACTTGGGTGCCCCAGGGGGAAGGACCAGAACCCGAGATAGAGAAGATCCAGGGTTTTGGGCCACTCTAAATATTCTGTACACTGAAACCTTTTAGGCCCTTATTTATCAAGGGATAGCGCCAGGTAGTGTCTCACTAGCGCCAGGTAGCGCCAGCTATCGGCGGCTACCGACTCCAGAACGCCAGGCTGCGAACACAATCACGCATTTATCACGCTAAATGAGGCTAGCGCCGGCGAGAGCGTCAGCTAGCGCAGGATTCATCATGTTGCAGACTTCAGCAAACAGCGCCGCTGCTAATCCCATCACAGCGCCAGGTATGACCTCTCGCTACCTGGCGCTCTCCAATGCATTTCAATGGAGCAATCTTTAAATATTCATAATTAATTGATATTAATGTTTTTTTTTTGTTTTTTTTTTTAAATGTCAAAAATTCTGTGACCACTTCTGCAATGTTAGATATTTTTTTTTAAGGAAAAAAAAAAAAAAATTTGTGCAGAATTGATATTACAGGTCTGATATTAATGTATTCATATTACAAAATGTTTATAAAAACTTGTTTATTATTTTTTTCCAAAAATAAGGTTGTTTGGGGGTTAAAAAACTACTTTTCGCCGCTCAGGGGTTTGAACATGCATTTTACAGCGCGAGAATTTTTTGAGCGTGATTTGTTAATGAAAATGCTGGGAGCCGTTCGCTATGGCTGTTCGCTGTCATGCACTCCCATACAGCACGGAACCTGTCAAACAGCGACTCCTAACCCCGTATTCAACATTACCGCACACCGACTGAGTCGCTGTCAACAACCGAACAATGGCCAAGCACAGAGAATACTAGCCGGCGCTGTGAAAATCACGCTACTGTCGCTCATCTGTCGCTACCTGGCGCTATTAATAAATCGGCCTCTTAGACTCCAGGGCCTCCAATGTTCCTCATTAAAGTGGACCAACACCCAGGGGGGATCGGCCCGGAATCTATAAGATTCCCGGGCCGATCAGATCCCTCCCCGCGGGGCATCCGGAATCGGGATGTCCCGCGGGGTGAAACCCCCCAGGAAGCCCACAATCCTACCTTTTCCACGTTCCATGCGCGTCCGCCGCCGCCGCCTCCCGCACGTCCCTCTAGCAGGGCGTGCTCCCTGCGCCGGCCGCCTGTGAATGGCCGGCGCGCGTGCGCTCCCTGTAAGAGGGACGCGCGGGAGGCGGCAGCAGATGCGCTCTGCTTGTCCGGCGCTGCCTCTCGCTTGTCCGCCGGCGGGGATTGGCTGCATCGGTCACGTGGGAGCGGGGAGAGGTGAGTTTTCGGAGCTTTCTGGGGGGTTTCACACAGCGGGGCACCCCCGATCGGGGTGCCCCACCGAAGTGGACCAAAACCCAGGATAGTCAAAATCCTGGGTGTTCGTCCACTTTAAGGCTACCAACATTTCTCAATGTGTCTCACATATACAACGGCGTGCAGCATCATTTGCATCCCTTCTCGCTGTGCGCGCTGCTGCCCGACGCAACTGATTGGCTTTGCGGGGCCAAAGGGAGCGAGAGATGCCGCACACGGCTGGTATGTGCGGCTAGAATCTCCATTCAGCTTCTTCAGCGGCACATTAATATGCAAGGCGGGAGAAGCAGATTGGAGGATCATCCATCTCTGCGCCGTGGGCTCAAGGAGGTGAGTGTGCCTGGCATTCTGGGGGGTTTCACACAGCGGGGCACTCCCAACCTGGGTGCCCCAGGGGGAAGGACCAGAACCAGGATAGTGAAGATTTTGGTCCACTTTACTCAGCGTAATACAACACTGATGTTCATTGCGTAAGTATTTGCTTTAAAAACTTTTCATCAGAAAATATTTCTGTGACATGTTTTGCATATTGAACACATATAATCTATTAAACATCTCATACCTAAAAAGAGGGTCTGGACTAACGATTCTTGTTAACAAATATAGAGGCTGATTCATTACTAGCACCAGCTATCGGCAGATGAGCGTCTGTACAGCGGCGCTTAGAGCGACCACTAATATACGCTGTGATCGACTACTGGGCGCTGTAACACAGCGCCTCAGTCGCAGTAGTAAACTGGCCAGCATTGATGAATGAGATGCATGTTGGGCGCCCTAACACCAGTACAGCGCTGCAGGGAGCGAAAGGTAATCCCCAGCTCAGTGCGACCGACTCTCAGTGACTCACACCATATTCAACAAAAAAAAACAGACCCACACAGCGTAGGCGCTCTAGATCTGGGCACTGTAGCATAGAGCGCCAGACGCTGTGTGATTAAAGTCTGTTTTTGAACACATATCCACCTGTAACAAAGCGAAAACACATGGAATGACATTGTTGTAACATTGTGACATTAATGCTTTAATGCCAGACCTGTAATGACAATTCTGCATAAAAATATTTTAAAAAATCAAAAAAGTTTTCTAAAATAATTTATTCCAGGCCAGGGGAGGTCAAAAAATCATTTGAGAGTAAAAATTAAAAAAATAAAAAAATTAGGATCAGTAAAGAGATTAGAAGGAACGTCCATTGAAATGTATGGGAGAGCCACAGGTAGCGAAAGGTAAGACCTGTCGCTCTGGAAGCTAGAGCGTTGGCGCTATACGCTGAGCCACCTGTAATGATGAATCGTACGCTACATGGCGCTGTTAGTTGCTCACCAGAATCCCCTTCATAAATGTGGTTTTCCATCCAGTGTTCACCAGACGCTACCTGCCGCTACAAAGCACTACCTGGCGCTAGACCTTCATGAATAAACCCCATAGTCCTTATCCTGCAACTCACTGGACTGTGGAATTGTTTTTTTTTTTTTTTTAGGAGAAACTTTTATCGGTAGTCTGCTTTAGGGTAGGGATCCAGGTGTTAAAGAAGACCAAGAGGGCATGTAATGCTTTGCAGTGAGACCATCTACAGAAAGCCTGGTATCAGTTGGTGCCAATGTTCCCTCTAAGCCGGAGCAGCTGCTGTGCGGAGCAGTGAGGGAGCTGGGCAATGCCCGAGCGCACTGGCGGCCGCATCCTCCGCTACCCTCTAACAGGGAGGGTACATTCACAAATGCCCTGCTAAAGGGATATCTGGGATGCGGCTGCTGCTTGCGCATGTGCCATTGGACTGAGAAAGAAGGTGAGTTTTTGCCCGGCCTCAGAGGTGTCACACAGTGGGGCATCCAATTCTGGACCTGCCCGGTGGGGGGGGGGGGGGAATCAAGCGGCCTCCGAATTTTACAGATTCCAGGCCCGATCTCCGTGGGTTTTGGTCCACCTTACTGAAATCTCAGTTGCACACATCAGCATTGGGTGGCATCGCTTGTATTCTTCAGCTGTGCGTTGGTCAAGAGGAACATGCCCTAAAAGCCAGCCGGCTGACTTACAACCCGAGAGGGCATCCCAATTTGGTGTCAGGGCGGGAGATGCCAGGGATGCAGCTGCATTGTTTACACCGTCCTTGGAGCCAGAGTAAAGGAGAGTTTAGTGGAAAACGGGGGGGGGGGGGGCATCCCAAATCAGGCAGCACCCGAGGATGGGGGAAACCAGCCTTCCTGAATATACATTAAGCCCTCCCCACAAACATACACATCAGTAACCCCCCACCCCATAAACCCACAGACATACACGTCAGTAACCCCCCACCCCATAAACCCACAGACATACACATCAGTAACCTGCCACCCCATAAACCCACAGACATACACATCAGTAACCTGCCACCCCATAAACCCACAGACATACACATCAGTAACCTGCCACCCCATAAACCCCCAAACATACACATCAGTTAGCCTCAGACACCCTTTAAAGCGGATCAGCAGGATTTTCACTATCGTTGTCCCTGGGGCATCTCAATTCTGGAGTGAAACCCTCCAGCAGGCCTCTGGGGGGGGGGAGGGCTCACACAATGAGGCATCCCGAATCGCCCCAGATACCCCAGGAGCACTAATTTAACCAGCACACATGTAGGCCCACTTTTATTTCCATACACTCCAGTTACCCCATAACCCTTACCTTTTCGTTTGGGGACTTCTCACCTATGATGGAGCCAGATGGGCAAACTGAGGGCATGGGGGAGCCCAGCTTTCTCTTATCACAGGAGCAGTGCAGGCAACTGGGTCCGGCCGGGAGACATGATGGGGGGGGGCAGGCCATGCCATTGGCCTCTGCGGTGCCTGGCTCCTTCTTATGACAGGAGCTGCGCTGGCACCTGCTTGGGGTCAGTTGTCCGGAGGGTAGGTGTCTGGGTGGGTAGGGATCGTCAGGACGGAGGAAGAGGGAGATCGATGGTGGGGAGGGATTGGCTTCCAAGTAGATGATTGGGGATCAGAGTATGGGCCTATGCAGTCAGCTCTCCCATCTGGTGGGAGAGATACCTAGTCCTGCCCACTTTTTCAATGCAGCAAATCAGCATCTAGGACACCTATGCGCAGCACATACAGCCTCAGCTTATAGGCTGTGCTGCCAGTAAGTTTCAGGACCGCCCCGGGGTACGTCACGGACCTTGCCGCCGGGACCATGCGCGGGCGGCAGGCGGGGCTGCGCGGAGGGACAGACGTGGGTGCGTGGCCGCGCGCGCACACCTTATAGGGAACAGTGGTTGGTGCACTCATCTCCTTTCCAGGTTCCCACAGTGATCACTTATGGCAACAGCAGAGAGCGCTGCACAGCAGGGCAACCCCGCTCTCTCCTCACTCTTCGCACCCATATCAGTATGCCCCCTAGGAACCTTAGCCAGTAGACCGAGGGGTTTATTCATCAAGCCATTGCGTCAGGTAACGACTGGCAGCGACAGGTAACGACAGGTAGTGAATGCTGAACGCCGGGTGCTGTACACAATATCACATTTATCAAAGCGAATCTGGTGAGCGACTCTAACAGCGACACGTAGCGACCGATTCATCATCACAGATGGCTCAGCGTATACCGCCGGTGGTCTGGCTTCCAGAGCACCTGGTATTACCTGTCTCTACCTGACGCTCTCCCATATGGCACCTTGAGAAAGTGACACTTGGTCACGAAACGCATGGGTGGATTATACGCTCTCTCAGCAGGAGGGGATCATATTTTGCAAAGAGGTGAATCTATTTCAGTCAGTAGCTGTGTGGTATATGTACTGACTTTATTTGCACTTGTCACTTTGCACATTGGCACTTTATAATTAGGCCCTTATTCATCAAGCGATAGCGCCAGGTAGTGTCCGACGAGCGCCAGGTAGCGGCAGCTAACGGCGACTACCGACTCAAGTACGCCCGGCGGCGGTCACAATGACGCATTTATCAAGCAAAATGAGGCTAGCGCCGGCGAGAGCGACGGCTAGCGCGGCATTCATCATGAAGCCGCCTGGACCGAACAGCGCCGCTGCAAATTCCCTCACAGCACCAGGTATGAGCTGTCGCTCCCTGGCGATGTCCAATGCATTTCAATGGAGCAATCTATAATAATTCATGATTAATTGGTAATAATTTTTTTTTTAATTTTTTTAATGTCAAAAAATCGGAGACCACTTCTGCAATGTTAGGATTTATTTTTAAGTCAAACAAAAAAAAAAAAAAAAATATGTGCAGAATTGATCTAACAGGTCTGAGATTAATGTATTCATATAACAAAATGATTCTAAAAACATGTATAATGTTACATTCAAAAAATATGGTTGTTTAGGGGTTAAAAACTAGTTAATACAGATCGCCGCCAGCGCTCTGGGGTTTAAACAAGGAATGGACAGCGACAGCACATTCGGAGCGTGATTTTTTGATGAATATGAAGCTAGCCGTTCGCTCTGGCCATTCGTTGTCAGGCGCTCACATACAACGCTGGACCTGTGAAACAGCGACCCCCCAGCCCGTATTCAACATTACCGCACACCGACTGAGTCGCTGTCATCAAGCTAATGCCGGCCAAGCACAGCGAATACTGGCTGGCGCTGAAAAAATCACGCTACAGTCGCTCATCTGTCGCTACCTGGCGCTATTGATGAATCGGCCTCTAAGTCTTGATAGGTTATGTTCAATAGGAGGGATATTGTGGATATTTTGGGGATAATGGGTCCCTTAAGGCACTCCTGCTGAGGTTAGCTCTGTTTATATGTTTTTAAATGTTTGCAATGTTGTTGTACCGTACTTAATGTGTGTTTTTTAAGCAAATATATTGATGCATTAAATGAATTGATATTAAGATTGGTTAGTGATATTGATTTATTTTTGGGGGGGGTGAGTGGTGTTTTCTTGGTAAACTGTCCTTGGTCTGTGGATTGCTGGAGCCACAGAGGTTTTTTCTTTGTGTATTGTAGTATCAATATGGATTACCAGTTGTAGCACACTTACCATTCCCTGTATTAAATGATTGTTTTGGGTAGTGCTTAACAGGGGTCTTCTTTCTTAGTGTATACGTGACGCTCTCCCATACATTTCAATGGACAATTCTTTTCTCCTGTTTAAAGTGGACCAACACCCAGGATTTTGACTATCCTGGGTCTTGGTCCACTTCGGTGGGGCACCCCCGATCGGCGATGGTCCACTTTAAACAGGGTTTTTATTATTTTTTTGTTTAATTATCAAATAATTGTGTCACCTCTCATGGCCTAGAAAAAGTCATTTTTGAAAACATTTTTGATTTATAATATTTTTATGCAGAATTGTCCTTACAAGTCTGGTATTAGTCTGGTACAAGTGTTCATGTTACAATGTAATAACAATGTAATTCCATATGTTTTCGCTTTGTTACTAGTGGATACATGTTCAAAAACAGACTTTAATCACACAGCTTCTGGCGTCCTGGGCTACAACAACCCGATTTTGAGTGCTGACGCTGTCCGAGGCTGTTTCTTTGATGAATATGGTGTGAGTCAGTCGCGCTGAGCTGGCGCTACCGTTCGCTCCCATACAGCACTGTACTGGTGTTAGAGCGACTCACACAATATATTCATCAATGCCAGCCAGCGACTGAGACGCTCTGAAATAGCGAACCATGGCCGAGCACAGCCACCACTAGTGGTCTCTCTCAATGCCTTGCTACAGACGCTCATCTGTCGGTACCTGGCGCTATTAATGAATCAGCCTGCAAATGATTTTCAGGTCCATTTTAAGACTAGATGAAGTTACAAAGATAGAGACAGCCCTGGCTTTCATCCATCTGAACAAATGGCAGGCTAGCGATCACCTAGTGTAATACAATACAGCAGTTTCCACATGAGCGGCATGTACAGTACCACAGCTCCAGGGGTTATTTGGTTTGGCATTAAGCAGAAGAGACAAGCAGCTCCTAGTGTTCTGAAATCTGCAAACAGTACACGAACATGAGAGGCCTGGAGAGGTGGCCAAAATCTACATCTCCTGGTAAGTGGCAGTATTAGAGTATTTTCTTAGATACATTTTAGCTTTGACATTTTGTAGCATTTAAAGTGAACCAAAACCCACACACCCCATTGGCAATGAAATCTAAAAGATTCCAGGGCCGCTGGATTCCTTCCCCCCCCCCGGCATTCAGAACCGAGATGCCCCGCTGTGTGAAACCCCCCAGGTTGCCGGAAACTCACCTTCTTTCCTAGTCCAACAGCACATGTGGTGACATCCCTGCTATCACTTTAGCAGGGCGCATACCCGCGCTAAGTAATTGTGAATGGACGGCATGGGCATGCTCCCTGTTAGAGGGTAGCGCAGGATGCGGCCACCAGTGCGCTCGGATCTGCTTGAGCCCCTTCGTCAAGGAACGCGCTGGTGTCCGCTTCCCCCGCTGATTGGACGAGCGGCTGCGCATGCGCCATAGGACCAGGAAGAAATGAGTTTGTTCGGGCAACCTGGGGGTGTCACACAGTGGGGCACCCCCACCAAAACCCAGGATAGTCAAAATCCTGGGTTTTGGTCCACTTTAAGGCTTCACAAAAGATAAAAAACACTACAAATTTATAAAAAAACACTACAAAAAGAAAAAAAGAATATATATATATATATATATATATATATATATATATATATATATATACACAAACACACACACACATATACTAATGTTTACCTTACCACTTTTAGGCTCGACCCCTCAGTCTTTTGGGGTGACTGAAGGAAATGTGAAAAAGAGAATGTAAAAGGAAAAGAAAGTGGAAACGCAAAGGAGAGAATTAAAAACAGAGAAGGAGGGAATATGGAAAAGAGAAGGAGGTATTGAGAGAAAGAGAATAGGGGAATACAGGAAGGGGAAGGAGGGAATGGAAATAAATAGAGCTGGAGGGAATGTGAAAAAGCAGAGGGAATAATAAAAAAAGAGAGGGAGGGAATATGGAGAAGAGAAGGAGGGAATGAAAAAAAGAGAGAGGGAGGGAATATGGAGAAGAGAAGGAGGGAATGAAAAAAAGAGAGAGGGAGGGAATATGGTGAAGAGAAGGAGGGAATGAAAAAAAAGTTAAATGGAGGCAATGTGGAAAAGAGAAGGAGAAGAAGAGAATGTGAAGAAAAGAAGAGGGAATGACACTAGAGATAGAAAACTATTAAGAGAAAATAAAGAAGGCAATGTGCAAAAGAGAAGAAGGAAATGTAGAAAATGAATGAGATAGGGAGGAAAAGGGAAAAAGAGATAATATCTTGGAGAGAGTCCAAAGAGATGGAAGGAATGTGCAAAAGAGAGATGGAGATAGACGCTGCTGCTGACATTATTTAAAGTTACCCGACGCTGGACAGTGATGAGCAGGATGGTAAAATTTAGTCTTTCCACATAGCTAGACATGTTTGGTGCTTAATTCTTAGATGATGAGAGGGTTAAACTGAGCGGTAAATTAGTTCCCAGGCCCTGAATAATAATAATAATAATTTTGTATAAATAATAGTGATTGAGATACTCCCACCCCCCTTTGTTCATTTGAATTGCCATGAGCACAAGCAGGGAGGAATTCAGTTAATATGGATTTCTCCCTGTGAAGTGTTCTAAAGGGAGGCTGGCAGCTTCCCAGGTGAGTAGCTCTCAAATATTTGTCTGCATTGCATGTCCCAATGTTGGGGACTCAAAATTAAGAGTAGGGACCACACTAAACACAGAGTGCCTTGTCGGGGCAGTGTGGCTTCCACATGTATCTGCAGATATATACAACCAAATCTCAGCTAGACATGTTTGGTGCTTGATATTTAGATGAGAGGGTTAAACTGGGCGGTAAATTAGTTCCCAGCCCCTGAATAATAATAATAATTTTGTACAAATAATAGTGATTGAGCTACTCCCACCCCCCTTTATTAAAAAATTTAGACTAGGAAAGTATTTTATTAGTGGTACATTTTTTACTACTTTTGAACTGGAAAGGGGTCCAATTAAAAGGGCAGGGGGTCAGCAAGCCAACTGCTTGAAGAGGTATCAGAGTCAGGCAGAGGAAATGGCATCAGAGACACCAGGAGAAACACCATCAGAGATGCCCGAAGGAAACAGCATCAGAACCGGCCCAGAGAAAACAGCACCAGAGCTGCCCAAGGGAAACGGGCAGAGGAAGCATTATCAGAGCCGGGCGGAGGAGAGAGCCTGATGCTACTGGGTTTGGGATGCCCCTACAGGTTCAGGTCTCCTTAGAGGAGGTCGGCCTTGCGTTCCAGGGTTCCTCCCTGTGTGCTGCTCCCTCTTCACTGCAGTCCTCCATTGGGATAATAGAGGAGAGGGAGGAGCTTCCCATTTAAAATACAGTAGGTATAGTTTTCCTATAACAGGTAGATACCTTATAAACAGAGAGAAGAGTTTGGGATTCCCCATTGATAAGAGGATAAAGTGGTGGAGTTAGCCTTTAAGCTAGTGGAAAAGGGGTTGGTTATCTATTAAGCTATTGGAAAAGGATTTGGTTATTAAGCTAGTGGAAAGGGAGAGGCGTCTCTTTGAGCACCAGAGTAACAGTGGGTGGAGTTCGCGGTAGGCTCACTGGGTGGGTCAAGGTATAAAAGCTCAACGTATCTTAATAGCTGGATGCGGGGCAGCACACCTAAACAATGAGCTGGGGAGGCAGCCAGCCGGCTTGCGCATGTCAAGCAGCACCACTGAGATCAGCCAATCATCGATCCCAATGGTGCTGCGGGGCATGGCTTCAGCAGTGGAAAAACACAGTTTTCTTTGAAAACCGGGCCACCGAGCCGTCAGCATCGCCCGGTTGCTCAAGTGGGGGGGGGGGGGGGGGCAAGGGAGGGTCAGTGGAGGACCCAGAAATGGGTTTTCGTCCACATTAACTTGTGAGAACAGTAAAGTACAGTAAAGAAAAAAAATGTAATAAATGTAATTTCTTTTTCTTTTGTTTACAGTTTTTGTTTAACCCTTTATGAACTGGTAAGGGATACATGAGACCCCTATACTAGTTTACAAGGCTCGTGGCTGGCAAGTCACCTGTGGTTAGTGGGTGACTTGCCATTAACCCCCAGCCCCCCCATTACCTGCCTCCCCAACGCCTGGGGGACAGAAGAGCCTGGGGCCACAAGGCTACATGGGCTTGTAGCTTGCAGGGTGGGGGGCCACAGAAGCTGGCCCCTGTGCCCTGTTCTACATCCCCTATAGCTGGTCCCCGGGCTGGTTATGCTGAGTACGGGGGACCCCACGCCATTTTTTGGGGATTTTGACCCCCAGCCCCCCTCATTAACTGCCTCCCCAAAGCCTGGGGGGGGGCAGAAAAGCCTGGGGCCATATAGGCTGTGCGGGCTTGTAGCCTGTAGGGTGGGGGGCTACCAAAGTTACATTCAATGCATAGCCGGTCCCTGGGCTGGTTATGTAGGGTAGTGGGGACTCCACTCCTTAAACCCTTAAAATTCCCCCCAAAAATGCCCCCCTCGGAAGGGGAACCAACGCCATTTTTTTAAAATTTAAATCTTTATAGTGTGTATAGAAGTTGTATTTTATTTGTGTTATAAAGTGCTCTTTCAGTTTGGGGGGTCTCGTGGGCAGGAACAGGGGCTACCAATATATAAGTGGTACCATTGTAATCAGGAGAAATGGGGCTTTCACATGCAATATGGTTTTCTTGAATAAAATAAATGTTTTATTTAAAGTAAATGAGACAATTTAAAAAAAAATATTTCAGTTTTTTTACTCCAAAATATTTAAAAAAAACAGTGGAAAAATTACAAACTAGATATTAGATATATTAGATATAAACTAGATACTAGATATTTCATGTCAAAGTCTAAACTCGAAAACGTATGTAATTTTGTAATCCTGCAAAAATAGCACAAAATGGTGAAAAATGACCTGTCAACAGAGGGTGACAAAACAAGCTGGGTACTCCTAGAAAGCTTAACATGTGTACTTCCAGGGAATATATGGTTTTGGGGGATATTCCAAATGTAAAGAATTGTTTTAGTTGAAAAAATGCAAGATGTGCACTTTGTCTACAGAGCTTAAAATTTCAAGTAAAATTATCCTTATGTGCATAGTTTACTTTGGGGTGGGGGGGCATCCAGCTTTACAGGCAGAGGGGGGCATCCCTCTTTACAGGCAGAGGGGGCATCCAGCTTTACAGGCTTAATTTAACAACTATCCCTATTTCCCACACTATAAAGTTAGAAGGTATGCATTTGGGCACAGATGAGTCAGTAGTGGATAAAGCTGGGGCACAGAACAGTTAGCAGCACAATTTAGTTTAGTATATAGATCAGTTAGTGGCAGATCAGATTTGGGCACAGATCAGATTTGGAGACACATATTGGTCGGGGGCAGATCAGATTTGGACACAGATTGGACGGGGGCAGATCAGATTTGGACACAGATTGGTCGGGGGCAGATCAGATTTGGACACATATTGGACAGGGGCAGATCAGATTTGGACACAGATTGGTCGGGGGACAGATCAGATTTGGACACAGATTGGTCAGGGGCAGATCAGATTTGGACACAGATCAGATTTGGACACAGATTGGTCAGGGGCAGATCAGATTTGGACACAGATCAGATTTGGACACAGATTGGTCAGGTTGCAGATCAGATTTGGAAACAGATTGGTCGGGGGCAGATCAGATTTGGACACAGATTGGTCGGGGGCAGAACAGATTTGGACAGATTGGTCGGGGGCAGATCAGATTTGGACACAGATCAGTCGGGGACAGATCAGATTTGGACACAGATCAGATTTGGACACAGATCAGTCGGGGGCAGATCAGATTTGGACACAGATCAGATTTGGACACAGATCGGTCGGGGGCAGATCAGATTTGGAAACAGATTGGTCGGGACAGATCAGATTTGGAAACAGATTGGTCGGGACAGATCAGAAATGGACACAGATTGGTCGGGGGCAGATCAGATTTGGACACAGATTGGTCGGGGGCAGATCAGATTTGGACACAGATCGGTCGGGGGCAGATCAGATTTGGACATAGATTGGTTGGGGGCAGATCAGATTTGGAGACACAGATCAAGGGCAGATCAGATTTGGACACAGATTGGTTGGGGGCAGATCAAATTTAGACACAGATCGGTCAGGGGCAGATCAGATTTGGACACAGATTGGTTGGGGCAGATCAGATTTGGACACAGACCGGTCGGGGGCAGATCAGATTTGGACACAGATTGGTTGGGGCAGATCAGATTTGGACACAGATCGGTCGGGGGCAGATCAGATTTGGACACAGATTGGTTGGGGCAGATCAGATTTGGAAACATATTGGTTGGGGGCAGATCAGATTTGGACACAGATTGGTCGGGGGCAGATCAGATTTGGAAACAGATTGGTCGGGGGCAGATCAGATTTGGACACAGATCGATCGGGGGCAGATCAGATTTGGACACAGATTGGTTGGGGCAGATCAGATTTGGAAACATATTGGTTGGGGGCAGATCAGATTTGGACACAGATTGGTCGGGGGCAGATCAGATTTGGAAACAGATTGGTCGGGGGCAGATCAGATTTGGACACAGATCGATCGGGGGCAGATCAGATTTGGAAACAGATTGGTCGGGGGCAGATCAGATTTGGACACAGGTCGATCGGGGGCAGATCAGATTTGGAAACAGATTGGTCGGGACAGATCAGATTTGGAAACAGATTGGTCGGGGCAGATCAGATTTGGACACAGATCGGTCGGGGGCAGATCAGATTTGGACACAGATTGGTTGGGGGCAGATCAGATTTGGACACAGATTGGTTGGGGGCAGATCAGATTTGGACACAGATTGGTTGGGGGCAGATCAGATTTGGACACAGATTGGTTGGGGCAGATCAGATTTGGACACAGATCGGTCGGGGGCAGATCAGATTTGGACACAGATTGGTTGGGGCAGATCAGATTTGGAAACATATTGGTTGGGGGCAGATCAGATTTGGACACAGATTGGTCGGGGGCAGATCAGATTTGGAAACAGATTGGTCGGGGGAAGATCAGATTTGGACACAGATCGATCGGGGGCAGATCAGATTTGGACACAGATTGGTTGGGGCAGATCAGATTTGGAAACATATTGGTTGGGGGCAGATCAGATTTGGACACAGATTGGTCGGGGGCAGATCAGATTTGGAAACAGATTGGTCGGGGGCAGATCAGATTTGGACACAGATCGATCGGGGGCAGATCAGATTTGGAAACAGATTGGTCGGGGGCAGATCAGATTTGGACACAGGTCGGTCGGGGGCAGATCAAATTTGGAAACAGATTGGTCGGGACAGATCAGATTTGGAAACAGATTGGTCGGGGCAGATCAGATTTGGACACAGATTGGTTGGGGGCAGATCAGATTTGGACACAGATTGGTTGGGGGCAGATCAGATTTGGACACAGATCGATCGGGGGCAGATCAGATTTGGACACAGATCGGTCGGGGGCAGAACAGATTTGGACACAGATGTGATCTGGCTTTGTAGAAGTTTTCTCATTGGTCACACTGGCCAGTCAGCCTCTCTCGCAGACATACAGTATATGAAGGACAGGCAACATGGAGCTCTGCACAGCCCAGTCTATGCACAGCACATGGGACACTGTTTGTATTGTAAAAGGGAGTTGAACATCTAAACTTTCCTTAATAAGCTGCCAGGAGGGAGGACACACAAAGGGAAGGCTTTATTGTGGCAGAAGCAGCAGCACTTACACGTCCCTGCAGCCGAGTTATTACAAATGTCAGAAGCTGGTGTGAAGCATCCACTGCCCTCCAGCTCCTGGGACAGGCTGTCACTAGGGGGCAGCAGCGTGCACAGATCTCCTGCTCTGTCACATGACTCAGATCTATGACGGCTCCTCTGCTTCCCCGTTGCTGATGCCGAGCCTGCGCGGAGCCAATGTTCTAACAGCGGCCGATGAGCAGAGCAGTGGAATGGGTGGATGCCGCTCTGCCCGCCGCTGCCGCTCTCACACCACACACTGTTTACATGCAGATAATCTGGGTGTGTGTGTGACAGCGGGCAGTGCGGCCTCCACCCATTACACTGCTCTGCTCATCGGCCACCACCTGCGGCCTTCCCATGTGCCGGCCTACCGGGATTCTGCCCGGTATGCCCTATGGCCAGCCCGCCCCTGGCTCAGCGGATCCCGGCAGCGCTCTGGCTTTCAGAGCGCCTGGTATTACCCGTCGCTACCTGTCACTCTCCCATACATTTCAACGGACGTCACTTTTCTTCTGTTTAAACAGGGTTTTCTTTTAATAATTTTTTATGCTTTGTATCAAATCATTGTGTAAACTCTCCTGGCCTATTTAAAGTCATTTTTGAAAACTTTTTTGATTTTTGATTTTTTTATGCAGAATTGTCATTACAGGTCTGATATTAAAGTGTTAATGTCACAATGTAATAATAATGTCATTCCATATGTTTTCGCTTAAAGTGGCCCAACACCCAGGATTTTGACTATCCTGGGTTTTGGTCCACTTCGGTGGGGCAGCCCGATCGGGGGTGCCCCGCTGTGTGAAACCCCCCAGAAAGCCCCAAAAACTCACCTCTCCCCGCTCCCACGTGACCGCTGCAGCCAATCCCTGCAGGCGGACAAGTGTGAGGCAGCGATGGACAAGAGAGTGCGGCTGTCACTGCCTCCCGCGCGTCACTCTTACAGGGCGCGCGCCCACGCCGCCCATTCACAAACGGCTGGCACGGGTGCACCTCCTGCTAGAGGGACACGTGGGAGGCGGCGGCGGCGGCGGGCGCCGCTGGATCGAGGAGCAGGTAGGGATTTAGGGGTTTCTGGGGGGTTTCACACAGCGGGGTGCCCTGCAGTCAGGGAGCTGATCGGTCCGGGAATCTTAGGGTTCCCGGGCCGATCATGGGAGGGTGTTGGTCCACTTTAAACAGACATTAATCACACAGCTTCTGGCGCTCTGGGCTACAGCGACACAATTTTAAGCGCCGGCGCTGTGTGAGGCTGTTTTTTTAATGAATATGGTTTGAGTCGCTCACACCGACTAGTCGCTACCGTTCGCTCCCATATAGTGCTGTACTGGTGTTATAGCGACTCACACATCAAATTCATCAATGCCAGAAATGTTACTAGAGCGACTGAGGCGCTCTGTAATAGCGACTCACGGCCGCTAGTGGTCGCTCTTAGCTCCGCAGTACAGATGCTCATCTGCTCATCAGTACAGCACAAGTACAGGGAATCCTCTGGTGGCCCCCTAATCTCAGAAGGCTGTTTGGGGGCCCCCATCCCCAAAAAGGTGTCTCTGCCTTGAGTGTCCAGGTTTGCATCATGGACTGTCCTTTTAAAGATGGAAGCTCCCAGTGGAGTGAATATGTCACAGGCTCTGCAATGTAATGACGCAAGAAAGAAGAAAGAAACAGACGGCAGCCAGTTTACCATCCACCAATAGGTGTCGCCTTCTCCTTACCTGAAATATTCCCTAACCAGGTAAAGGTGTTTCCATCTTGTATAATATGTCCGCTTCCTGTTGCTTTTACATTGCTATTCAATAACTGTTTGCAAAACTACCATGAGAAGGTAAATAACATGTGCATTGGCTTTTATAATTCCTGTCTAGGCAAAGCTGAAAAAAATAAACACTTAAAGTGGACCAACACCCTCCTGTGATCGGCCCGGGAATCTATAAGATTCCCGGACCGATCAGTCCCCTGACTGCGGGGCACCCCGACCGCTGTGTGAAACCCCCCAGAAACCCCTAAATCCCTACCTGCTCCTCGATCCAGCGGTGCCTGCCGCCGCCTCCCACGCGTCCCTCTAGCAGGACGCGCACCCGCGCCAGCCGTTTGTGAATGGCCGGCGCGGGCGCACGCCCTGCAAGAGTGACGCGCGGGAGGCGGAGGCGGGCGCGCTCTCTTGTCCGTCGCTGCCTCCCGCTTGTCCGTCGGCGGGGATTGGCAGCACCGGTCATGTGGGAGCGAGGAGAGGTGAGTTTTTGGGGCTTTCTGGGGGGTTTCACACAGCGGGACACCTCCGATCGGGGTGCCCCCCTGAAGTGGACCAAAACCCAGGATAGTCAAAATCCTGGGTGTTGGTCCACTTTAACTGTTGAGATTTTATGCAATAGATTCATTTGTAATGGGTAGACATAGTGGATTTAGAGTTGTTAGATTATTGGGGTGTTGTGGGGAGATGCTGTGTGTCACTTGTTTCACAATTAATAACTTATCCGTGGAGGCTGATTCATTACTAACAGGTATCGGCAGATGAGCATCTGTATAGCGTCGCTTAGAGTGACCGCTAGTATACGCTGTGATCGGCTATCGGGCGCTGTAATAGAGCGCCTCAGTCGCTGTAGTAACCTGGCCGGTATTGATGAATGTGAAGTATGTTGGGCGCTCTAACACCAGTACAGCGCTGCAGCGAGCGAAAGGTAGCGCCAGTTCAGTGCGACCGACTTTCAGCGCTCCACACCATACTTATTAAAAAAGGACACACACACATCGGTGGCGCTCTAAATCTGGTCGCTATAGCATAGAGCGCCAGATGCTGTGTGATTAAAGTCAGTTTTTGAACACATATCCACCTGTAACAAAGCGGAAACACATGGAATTACACTGTGACATTAACACTTTAGTGCCAGACCTGTAATGACAATTCTGCATAAAAATATTAAAAGTCAAAAAAAGTTTCTAAAAGTGTTTGTTTGCCGCCAGGAGACGTCACACAATGATTGGAGCAAAAAAAAAATGTCAAAAACGCTGTTTAAACACAAGCAAATGAACGGCCATTGAAATGTATGGGAGAGCGACACTGAGCGAAAGCCGCTCTGATACCTGCCGCTCTGGAAGCTAGAGCGCCAGCGCTATACGCTGAGCCGCCTGTAATAATACATGTGACGCTACATGTCGCTCTTAGGCCCTTATTTATGAAGGAATAGCGACAGGTAGCGACTGGTGAGCGGCCGGTAATGACGGGCCCCGCCACGAGAACGCCGGCTCCCCACCACAATCACACATTTATCAAGCCAATCCTGCTTAGTGACTGAGATAGCGCCATATAGCGACTCATTCATCATTATTCCAGCCTCAGCCCACAGCGCCAGCGTCCGACCTTGAACAGCGACAGGTATGACCTCTCGCTACCTGGCGCTCTCCAATGCATTTCAATGGAACAATCTTTAAATATTAGTAATTAATTATTAATTTTTATTTTTTTTTTTTATTTTTTTTTTAATGTGAAAAATTCTGTGACCACTTTAAATGTGGCCATTTTAGATAATATTTTTAAGGTAAAAAAAAAAATTGTACAGAATTGATATTACAGGTCTGATATTAATGTATTCATATTACTAAATTATTTTAAAAACTTTTTTTTTGGGTTTCCAAAAATATGGTGGTTTGGGGGTTAAAAAACGACTTTTAACCCATCGCCGCCAGCGCTCTGGGGTTTAAACATGCATTTTACAGCGCGAGAATTTGAGCATGATTTTTTAATAAATATGGTGGGAGCCGGTCGTTAGGCCCAGTCGCTATCATGCGCTCCCATACAGCGCGGAACCTGTCAAATAGCGACTCCTCACCCAATATTCAACATTACGGCAAACCGACTGAGTCGCTATCAACTACCGAACAACGGCCAAGCACAGCGACTACTAGCAGGCGCTCTGGAAATGCCGCTACAGAAACTCAACTGTCGCTACCTGCTGCTATTTATGAATCAGCCTCTTAGAGTCGCTCACCAGATTCACTTTCATAAATGTGGTTTTGCGTACAGCGCCCCGCGTTCACCAGGTGCTAACTGCCACTACGAGGCTCTACCTGGCGCTATCCCTTCTTAAATAACCCCTGTAGTTTACGTCATGTTGCAGTATATTGCCCTTCTTGATCAGTAATGGTAAACCTTTTAGGGACCGAGTGCCCAAACTGCAACCCAAAACTTTATTTAAGTGCCAACACACTGGTGACTGGTGCCAGGAGGGAGACCCCAAATGTGTATACTGGAAGATCAGGAGCAATGTTAGAAAATATTATTTTACAGAAAGAGTAGTAGATGCTTGGAACAAACTTCCAGCAGAGGTAGGTGAAAAATCAACAGTCACTGAATTTAAGCATGCCTGGGATAAGCACACATCTATCCTAAGATAAAGAGAACATACAGTATACTCATAAGATACAGAGAACATACAGTATATACATAAGATACAGAGAACATACAGTATATACATAAGATACAGAGAACATACAGTATACTCATAAGATACAGAGAACATACAGTATATACATAAGATACAGAGAACATACAGTATACACATAAGGGCAGACTAGATGGACCGTATGGTCTCCTTCTGCCGTCACCCTTCTGTGTTTCTATGTTTCTATGAAAAATGACGGGTGCCCATTGGAAGGGTTGTCTCTGGTATAGCTGCCATAGGTCCACCACTACTGGTCTAGAGGGATCCGGTTACTGTACATTATGCCACAACACACTATAATAATGCCAGGAGTAGGATTGGACGTTTCCTTGGAAAGCCCTCTTCATGGCATTGGTCACATGGTCTCCGGACTGATTTCCGGCACAAAATCGATCATTGCACAAAAGCAGAACCCAGACGGTGGTGTGAAGCCAAAGGAACAAAAAAAGTATGTAGGGAGGCCTCTCAACTCATAAATTGTTTAAAAAATACATTTTATTAATGACATTTTTAATCACTACATACTTTCTCAGCAGGAGGTGATCGCTATTTACATTGAGGTGAATTTATGTTGATTACGTTTTGTCCTTTATATACTTATGGATCATATTTTGCACTGGTCACTTTAGAGATTGGCACTGGGGGGGTATTTGGGATAATATGGTTGGTATGGGTTGTGTAGGTCGCTCCTGCTGAGGCTGTGTTTTGTATATATGTTTTTAAATGTATGTAATTGTGTTGTATAATCTTAATGTGTGTTTTTTAAATAATTGATGAATTGATTAATTAAATATATGAATACATAGATCAGTCGGCATTATTGATTAATTTTCTTGGGGTGAGAGTGGTGCCTTCTGAGTAACGGGGAGGCCGATTCATTAATAGCGACAGGTAGCGACAGGTAGCGACAGATGAGCGACTGTAGCGTGATTTTTTCAGCGCCAGCCAGTATTCGCTGTGCTTGGCCGGCGTTAGCTTGATGACAGCGGCTCAGTCGGTGTGCGGTAATGTTAAATACGGGCTGGGGGGTCGCTGTTTCACAGGTCCAGCGTTGTATGTGAGCGCCTGACAACGAATGGCCAGAGCGAACGGCTAGCTTCATATTCATCAACAAATCACGCTCCGAATGTGCTGTCGCTGTCCATTCCTTGTTTAAACCCCAGTGCGCTGGCGGCGATGGTTATTAACTAGTTTTTAACCCCTAAACAACCATATTTTTTGAATGTAACATTATACATGTTTTTAGAATCATTTTGTAATATGAATACATTAATCTCAGACCTGTTAGATCAATTCTGCACATATTTTTTTTAATTTTGTTTTTGACTTAAAAATAAATCCTAACATTGCAGAAGTGTTCTCCGATTTTTTGAAATTAATAAAATAAAAAAAAAAATAACACCAATTAATTATGATTAATTATAGATTGCTCCATTGAAATGCATTGGACATCGCCAGGGAGCGACAGCTCATACCTGGCGCTGTGAGGGAATTTTCAGCGGCGCTGTTCGGTCCAGGCGGCTTCATGATGAATCCCGCGCTAGCTGACGCTCTCGCCGGCGCTAGCCTCATTTTGCTTGATAAATGCATCATTGTGACCGCTGCCGGGCGTACTTGAGTCGGTAGTCGCCGTTAGCTGCCGCTACCTGGCGCTCGTCAGACACTACCTGGCGCTATCGCTTGATGAATAAGGGCCTGTGTTTTGTCTGTGGATGGCTGGAACCACAGAAGATTTTCTGTATATTGTAGTAGCAATTTGAGTTACAGGTTTGGCACACTCCCTTCCCCTAAAATTTGGATTGCTTGGGGTGGTGCTTAACAGGGTGTCTCTTTTTTGTATATAATCACTACATACAATACACTCAACATATTAAATTCCTATAAAAAACACATAAATTGGACAATAACACACAGGACAAACCAACACAAAGGTGTGTAGGCGATGGGGAGAGTTTCACCGCACTAATTGATATCAAATGCCTAAATATATATGTGCTAAAATCATTCAACAAAGTGTTCCAACAGTGCAACTAAACATGTGCAAATCCTGCCTATGATCCGGATCACTACAAAATCCATACATTTATAAAGTGCTAGTCCTAGTCCTAGTCCTAGTCCTAGTCAAACAATCAATTAAACCGGACCTTCGCCATGATTTATTGAAAAGCAAAAACCCTTATAAAACGACTCCCCAGCATTTAAAATTAATATCTTTTAAGTTTTTAGTCACTTACTTATTATTCTTTCACCCACTGGGCTGCAACTCTGTTCAGGACTTTAGGATACAGGCACCGCCATCTTGCCTCAGAAGCATCACACTTACTGAGGAAAGGAGAGTGGGATAAAGTACAGGGGGCGGGGTTATAGCTGTGCTTTGCTCAGACAGAGCAGAGTTGGGGTCATGAAAAGGTCAGCAATCCCAGAATGCAGAGCGGCACAGTCAGAAGGCACTTCCTGCTTGCAGGCTGCCTGATGTTCCATGAGCCGCCATCTTGGATGTTTAAAGGCTCATAACATGCAGCAGATGCAGGTAGGTAGTGAATTTTAATGTGAGCAATCTGTATGTACAGGGTGTGGGAAACATATAAGATAGGCTCTTATTCAGGGTGAAGGTCCGGATTAATGTGAGCAATCTGTATGTGCAGGGTGTGGGAAACATATAAGATAGGCTCTTATTCAGGGTGAAGGTCCGGATTAATGTGGGCAATCTGTATGTACAGGGTGTGGGAAACATATAAGGTAGGCTCTTATTCAGAGTGAAGGACCGCTTTAAGAATTAAAATTCCCAACCATAACAACTCATAAACATATCAATTTACTCTATTCACCAATGAAAATATAATCACCTGTATATATTATTAAGCATCCCAAAGGGGAACCGCTGATGTATATCACAATACCAATCAAAAAATAATATTACAAATCTATCACAAAAAACATCACCAGAAATAAAGCCAAGGTATCATGAAAATAACATGTGTGAAGTCTCCCTACCGCCTACCACACCAGGAGCCACGCATTCCGTGGGCACATCACCCACTTCATCAGGCCTGATAAAGTGGGCGATGTGCCCACGGGACGCGTGGCTCGTGGTGTGGTAGGCCCAGCATCATGCAAACACCTTGTGATGGGTTGGATGGCCTTTTTGCCACCCTAGGCTCGGGATGTGCCATCCAATTTTATCCCAAGTACTGAAGGAATCACTATGTACCATTTTTCTAATCAGATGATCCATCCGTGCAAAGCTTTACCTCCGCACACATGACATCACAGGGCTTGAAGCGTACTGTAGCTGTATAATAGAACAACTAGCATTCAGAATGATAGGGGGGGGGGGGGGGTGATTATCTGGGGTCCTACAGGCCCAGTGCACGTGGGATGGTTGTGAAATAGCCGTCATCCCACTCATACCATCCATAGCTCTGTACTGTACACAGATTAACGCATGCCATGCCATTTACGTGTCTTTATAAATAGATGTCAGCTGACAAATTCATGACCTTTCTGCTTCCTTTGTAGTACTCCACTCAAGATATATGTGACTTTTCTTGTCTGGCCTCCCCCATCATGGTGCCCTGTACTTGCTTTAACTTAATCAGAGCCGGCTCCAGGTTTATGTGGGCCCTTGAGTGGCATGGTCTCAGCGGGCCCCTTTGTGGTGAAGAGTCGCGTCACATCACAGAGGGACGTCCCAAATCTGGATGCCCCCTAAGGATCATGCTATTTGGACCAAAGCTCTAGCACATCAAACCCCTTTAAACCTGACCTCGGAGTCTAAACGATTCTAGATTCTCCTGATTTTGGAAGCCCCTGCGTGTGACCCCTCCTTTGTTCATTACTTTCCTGGAACTGGTTAATGTACTGTGGGATTGCTAGTTTGAGTTAACGGCCAAACCATTGGGGTTCTTTCACAAACAGGGGCATCCCAAATTGAGATGCCCCTGTAAAGCGGACCAAAACCCAGGGGTGGAATTGCTTGTATAGTGGGTATGCCAGCGATCCCAGGGGGTTTCACACAGTAGGGTATCACAGATTGGGATGATATGAAATCAGCTGGGGGTGGGCAACTTAAAAGCAGAACAAAACCCAGTACTTCGAGATGCCTCGTTGTGTGGAACCCCGCCATTCGAGGAGATGTGGGCACCAGCTGTGGCAGTGCCCTCCCAGTCCGCCACCAGTCAAGTGCCGTCGCACAACCCAAAGGCCGGCCCTGTCAGTGGCCCCCTCGGCCCCCCACCTGGAGCCGGCCCTGACTAAAAGTACAATGGAATTTGGATAAATTAAACACAACACCTTCTTACCTGGCAAACCTGTAAAATAGAGCCCCACTATTTGTCCACTGCATTGACATGGCTGCCAGATACCCAGGAGAAACCGCCAGTACCCACATGACAGTGTTTTTGCTGTCCCTCTATGTAAGATGGCAGCGATCAGTCATTGCATAGGTGTGGAAATGACATCATTGCCACACACAACAATGGCAATGAATGGAGGAAACTGAGCTTTACAGCTAAAACTGGCGCCATTATCTGGGATCAGAGTGATGCAGGATCAGTAAAAATTGGCAAAAGATACTCTTCATGGGGGAGAAATTCAGGGGATGCTAGTTAAAAATGTGGGTTTTGATACGCTTTAAAGAGAAACATAAGAGGCATTGGGGAGTTAATAAAAACTCCCTAAACCTGTCTTGCTTGGTCCCTCCGATTAAAAATGTAGCTGTTTAAAACGTACCTTTCCGGTCGCATCACGCTCCAGCATCCATCTTCAGTTGGGCAGTGCCATCTTGCCTACCTGTTATGCACTTCGCCACTCCTCAGATCTTGCGCATGCACAGTGCCATAGGCTGCAATGACGCTCGGTGCAGAACTCGCAAGATTTGAAGAGCGTCCGGCGAAGGGTGAGTATGGCTAAATCCGCTGCCTTCACTCTGGGATGGCTAAGGGAGGGAAGAGGGTTGGAAAGGGGCCAGGAATGCTGCTGGATGTCTGCATTTTAGATATTGCAGGCATCCAAAATGCAGTAAGGGGGGAGGGATGTTTACAGAACATCAGAAAAAAATAGAGCACAATGTTTCAGTGGCTTGGGTCTGACCTAACCCTTGGTCAGGATGCTTAGTCTCTACAAAGGATTTAAAGCATAACAAGACGCGGAATTTGACTTTCCTGGGTTATGTTCCGTGCTCCCTGCTGTGTGAAAACCCTGTTTGCCCATAAAAGCATACCTGTCCAGGATTCAACAACACATGCACGAGCTCTCGTCCATTGAGAGCCATCTGCCGTGACTACGTCATTCAGCAGGCGGCTCTCATTTACTTGAATGGGAAGCCTATCTGAATGGCTGGTGCGGGAGCGCATGCATGATGCCGGGGATATGGCAGCGCAAGCTCTCCATTGTAAACTATGGGGTTTATTCATCAAGGGATAGTGGCAGGTAGTGAACAGTGAACGCCGGGCGCTGTACGCAATACCACAATTATCAAAGCGATTTCGGTGAGCGACTCTAACAGCGCCATGTAGTGTCCGATTCATCATCACAGATGGCTCAGAGTATACCGCCAGTGCTCTGGCTTCCAGAGCGCCTGGTATTACCTGTCGCTAGTAATGAATCAGCCTCAATGTGAGACGTCTGCCAATTGACGTATTCACATTGGACAAGAGCCTGCGCATGCGCTATTGTAGCATGGGAAGGTGAGTTTTTATGGGCGAACTGGGGGCTTTCACACCGCGGGGCATCCTGATTCATGATTCACCGCGGAAAGGCCAGCGACTGGCCCTGGAATCTTTTAAATTCCAGGCTGGCCACTGCTGGGTTTTGTTCCATTTTTAAAAGATACAAACATGGAACACAATTCCTACATTTGAAAAGGAAATGCATACATTTGTCTGTACCCTGTGAATGCTCATAGATCCAAACTTTACAAAGGGTTGCAGCAAGCTGCGTCAAATGTATTGTCATTAGAATTAAAAATAGGGAAACATGACAAAAAAGATACTGTATTTTTCGCACTATAAGACTATAAGACGCATCAATTTTCCCCAAAAGTGGGGTGAAAATGTCAGTGCGTCTTATTGGGCAAATGTTAAAAAAAAAAGAGGAAAAACAGTATACTTACATTACGCACCCGCTGTCCACGCTCTGTCGTCGCCACTGCCTCTCTGGCTGACACTCGGGTGTTTGTATCAGCGAGCACACGAGAGGCAGTGGCGGTGCTGGAAGTCAGAGCAGGGACACAGCGTCCCCGCTCTGGTTTCCGGTGTGCCACTGCCTTTCGTGTGTCAGCGCGCACTGATACGAACTGTGCTCCCCGGCTCGAGTGACAGTGGCAGAGCTGAAAGCCAGAGCGAGGACGTTGTCTGTTGGGAGGGGGGAATGCCACACTGTCCATGGGGAATGGCAGGGGGGAATGCCACACTGCCTATGGGGAATAGGAGGGGGAATGCCACACTGCCTATGGGGAATAGGAGGGGGATGCCACACTGCCTATGGGAATGGGTTGGGGAATGCCACACTGCCTATGGGGAATAGGAGGGGGGATGCCACACTGCCTATGGGGAATAGGAGGGGGAATGCCACACTGCCTATGGGGAATAGGAGGGGGGAATGCCACACTGCCTATGGGGAATGGACTGAGGGGGAATGCCACGCTGTAATGGGCCTGTAATGGGGTTTTTAGCACAACATTTAGTTTAGGATATTATTTTTCTTATTTTCCTCCTCCAAATTCTAGGTGCATCTTCTGGGGCGAAAAATATGGTTGTTCCTTCTTCATGGAAAGTCATCTATGCCACATCCCTAACTACAATTCGTAATGATTCATATTTATATCCAGTCTTATTTTCATCACTAGTGAGGAGTTAAATGGACTGTCCAGGCCAAGCAAAAAAAACAACCTATACACAACTTCCATATTTTCAGGGTGGTCGCACTGGGGACTAGGGTAGATCAACTGTGCGGGACTAATGGTGAGTATCAGTGTTGGACTGGGACGCCTGGGGCCCACCAGTAGAACGGACTCTGGGGGCCCACCCTACATTAAGAGCAAGTATTACCAGCTTATATTTAGGGCCCATGCACAGAAACATTATGCCAGACTGTATTGTCTGTGTGTGTACACTCGGGATGTCATAAATAAGCATAATTGCCCCTATGTACGTGTTCTGACTGGTCACAAGTCTATTTAACCCTTTCTGAACACTTTATTTTAATGTTGAATGAGACGCTAAATGCATACCTCCCAAGTGTCCCTGATTTGGAGGGACTGCCCCTCTTTTGAGACCATGTCCCCCTGTCCCTCGTTCTTATTTGTCCCTCTTTGAGGTGTAACATGCAGTTCTGCATCAATAAACAATTTATTTGTCTATTTAAAGTGTTTCTATTATTGTGACTGTTACATCCTATCTCCTATCCATCCCTCAATGAGGGTCTGTGGCTTAACTTAACGATTGTCCCTCTTTCCCACCCTGAAAAATTGTGAGGCATGCTAAAACATCCTATATCATCTCTGTAGCCTCCAATGGCTTTTAATCAGAACAATTATTGTCTGCTAATCTTTGGCTATAGCACCGTTGGTTATTTCCTCCCCTCTCTTTTTTCTTTTCAATATTGACTATATATAGCTATAGCGAGTTTAGCATAGTGAGTATGCAGATCTGCATCACCTCAAAGATGGACAAATGAAAACAACGAGGGACAGGGGGACATGGACTCAAAAGAGGGACAGTCCCTCCAAATCTCAGACAGTTGGGAGGTATGACAATGTTATCCATTAATTTCAATGGGTCAGTTCACATACAGTATATACACTGGCCCTTTTCCCTTGCACTGCGATTACGTTGCCCAATGTAGCGCAAGCGGAGAGGTGTGAATAGAGCCTAAGGCATATGAGGAACAATGTGGAAAGTTGATGCACAAAGTATGGGGTCGATTCAGAGCCAGGTGAGAATTCTCAATTCTTTTTTTAGGAGAGAAAACGTCCTTCTCTTTCATTGAACCATGGGGCTGATTCAACACCAGGTGAAAATTTTCATTCGGTTGTCGAATCAGCCCCAAGGTAGCTAATGATAGTGAATGGCAGTTTTCTCTCCTAAAAAAGGAGTGAGTTTTCTCACATCTGAATCAACCCCTATAAGTCATACATGGTGCTATAGAAATGTAACATTATAATATTTAGTATATTCAATAATGCAATTATGACATTACATAATGCCCCTTACTATCATGCATAGGGACCACAGCAAGGGATGAGCTGCCCGATTTGCCTGCCTGTTGCCTGGACATAAGGGTGCCTGGACGTGGGGCCGCCACAAAGACCTCTGGTCATCAGATACTACCCTAAGATTTCCTTGGCTTCTATTACAATATATGGTATTCCCAGGTTGATTTCTGTAATGCGTGGTCGAACACCTTCCTTCCAAGCCTCTGTCCAGGCACATGCAAACTTCCTACCATCATGTCCTGCTGAGGAACAGTGTAAAAAATGAGCCATTAAAAAGCATCTCAAAATCTCTGAATATATGTAAATACCATATGTAGTCTAAGAGAAACCGTTGTATCCGATTCAATTTCTGGGTCACAACTAGGATGGGAAGGGTGTGTCATGGTACAGCTTCTGCTGTGGGTATTGACAGCTGTGGGACCATTGTGCTTTGCCATGCTCACTCATGCTGAAAGCACCAAGGAACATGGGTTACTTAACAATTGTCCCTCTTTCCCACCCTGGAAAATTGTGAGGCATGCTAAATGTGAGACATCATATACAATCTCTGTAGCCTTCAATGGCTTTTACTCTATCAGAACAATTGTTGTGTGTCAATCTTTGGCTATAGCACTGTTGATTATTATTTCCTCCCCTCTCTTTTTTCTTTTCAATATTGATTATATATAGCTTATCGAGTTTAGCATAGAGGCCGATTCATTAATAGCGGCAGGTAGCGACAGTTGAGCGACTGTAGCAGTATTTTCACAGCGCCCGCTAGTAGTCGCTGTGCTTGGCCGTTGTTTGGTTGTTGATAGCGACTGAGTCGGTATGTTAAATACGGGGTGACGAGTCGCTATTTGACAGGTTCCGCGATGTATGGGTGCGCATGATAGCGACTGGTCAGAGTGACCGGCTCCCACCACATTCATCAAAAAATCACGCTCCAAAAATTCTCGCGCTGTGAAATGCATGTTTAAACCCCAGAGCGCTGGCGGCGATGGGTTAAAAGTAGTTTTTTAACCCCCAAACCACCATATTTTTGGAAACCAAAAAAAACAAGTTTTTAATTACATTTTGAAATATGAATACATTAATATCAGACCTGTAATATCAATTCTGCACAAAGTTTTTTTTTTTTTTTACCTTAAAAAAAATATCTAACATGGCAGAAGTGGTCACAGAAATGTTCAAATTTATAAAAAAAAAAAAACATTATTATGATTTAATTATGAATATTTAAAGATTGTTCCATTGAAATGCATTGGAGAGCGCCAGGTAGCGAGAGGTCACACCTGTCGCTGTTCAAGGTCGGACGCTGGCGCTGTGGGCTGAGGCTGGAATAATGATGAATGAGTCGCTATATGGCGCTATCTCAGTCACTAAGCAGGATCGGCTTGATAAATGTGTGATTGTGGTGGGGAGCCGGCGTTCTCGTGGCGGTGCCCGTCATTACCGGTCGCTCACCAGTCGCTACCTGGCGCTATCCCTTGTTAAATAAGGGCCCTAGTGATTACAGAATAATGTACGAGGGGTTTCACACTACAGGGCATCCTGGGAAGACTCCATAGCTGGAAAAAACACAGAATGTTGAGTTTGTTTTGCTAGATTTGGGGCTTCCTATTGTTTGTTTAAAAGAAGGGGCATCCCGAATGTTGTGTAAGTGGATAATTGTTCCTTTTTTTTCTCTGCTTTAAACTAACTCAATATCAATGTAAAAAAGTATGCAATTATACTGTAGGTAATGTTCTTTTTTAACTTTAGCTCTGCTTTAAAACAACTCAATATCAATGTAAAAAAATTATGTAATTATACTGTAGGTAATGTGCTTTTTTAACTTTAGCCCTGCTTTAAACTAACTCAATATTAATGTAAAAAAGTATGTAATTATACTGCAGGTAATGTGCTTTTTTAACTTTAGCTCTGCTTTAAAACAACTCAATATCAATGTTAAAAATGTAATTATACTGTAGGTAATGTGCTTTTATAACTTTAGCTCTGCTTTAAAACAACTCAATATCAATGTAAAAAATGTAATTATACTGTAGGTAATGTGCTTTTATAACTTTAGCTCTGCTTTAAACTAACTCAGTATCAAAGTAAAAGTGTATAATTATACTGTAGGTAATGTGCTTTGCTTAGACTGACCTACTGTAGCACAGGACTTACCCAACAAGGAATAACAACCCTTTGAACAGCAAATAACTGGCACAGTAAGTAGGTTGGCACAGACTGGTTGGCGTGAAGCCAGTAAGGCGGATGCTTCAAACATTAAGCCAAGAAGATTATCATTATTTGTGGAAAGCATTAAGGTGTGGCTGCTAATGAAGAGGTGGCAGCTCTAAGTGATCTCCCACTCATAACTAGGCTGAGTTTACTGGCTTCAGTAACTGGAGACCGCACCCTTAAATACGCACAGAATTTTTTTTAATTTCTTTTTTAGCATTGCAGGTTGGATTTAGGAGCATTACTAGGTATAGACTTACCTGGCCGGGGATCTGCAAGCTCTACAGGCAGCGAGGAAATATGCCAATGATGACTAAACCCCGAATCAATATTATTATTATGGTTTCCATTCCGTATTGCGATCTTCCTTCATCAACATTTTTAGTTTAATCTCACTTTATACAAGTTTTTGTCATACAGAAAAGAAAACACAGGTAGATCCACGGGACAAAAGCAAACAGGATATACAGAGGAAGACTAAAGTTACATACCATTACAGGGTTTAAGCAAGTACAAACCATCCGCAGACATTGCCAACCACCCAGAGATTAACGATGTTATCCCCTTCCCATTGCCACCCCACTCCGAAACCGTCGAGGTCGGTCAAAAGAGAGGATGTTCGATGTGCCACAATGGTGCACCCACCTGAATCCCACGAGCGCCGCTCCGGCCCCGTAAAAATGCCGCAACACAAGTGCCAATGTCACATGGCCTGTTGAGAGGGAGCGTCATCCACACCAGTGTAGGGCCACCAACCCCAACCGTGCCGATCTTCATCAACATTTTTAAAGTGGACCAACACCCAGGATTTTCACTATCCTGGGTGTTGGTCCACTTCCGCGGGGCACCCCGATCGGCTGTGTGAAACCCCCCAGAAAGCCCCAAAAACTCACCTGACCCCGCTCCCACGTGACTCGCTCCACCAATCACCGCCGACGGACAAGCGAGGTCCGTCGACGGACAAGTTGAGAGTCTCTCACGTGTCCCTCTTACAGGGAGCGCGCCCGCGCCGGCCATTCACAAAGGGCCAGCGCGGGTGCGCGCCCTGCTAGAGGGATGCGCGAGAGGCGGCGGCAGTGACCCGCGCATGCGCCGTTGGACGAGGAACAGGTAGGATTTGCGGGCGTCCTGGGGGGTTTCACACAGCGGGGCACCCCGAGGCAGGGAGCTGATCAGCCCGGGAATCTTATAGATTCCCGGGCCGATCAGCGGTGGGTGTTGGTCCACTTTAAACACACTGTGCTACACGTTTTAAAGAGGACCAAAACCCACCCTGGAGTCTATGAGACACCAGGGTAGGCATACTCGCTCTAACCCGGGGTGCCCCGCTGTGTGAAACCCCCGAGGTTGCCCGAAAACTCACCTTTGTTCCTGGCCCAACGGCGCATGCGTGAGCAGCAGCTGCATCCCTGCTATCCCTTTTGTTTATGGCTGATGTGGGCACGCTCCCTGTTAGAGGGAAGTGAGGGATGCGGCCGTCAGCCCACTCAGATCCGCTCCCATTAGACGAGCTCCTGGACGAAGGAGCTTGAGTGGATTCGAGTGCATTGATTGGATGAGCAGCAGCGCATGCGTCGTAGGACCGGGAAGAGGTGAGATTGTTCAGGTGACCTGGGGGATTTTACACAGACTCCAGGGCCTCCCGAGTTCTAGTCCTTGAGGCATCCTGAATTAGTATGCCCCACTGTGTGAAACCCCCGAGACATTCACCCTCTCCTTGAGCCCTTACCGCTTCTGAGTGCTCCAGCCCCAACCCCGCTATCCCTTTAGCAGGGCGCATGCCCGTGCCAGGCATCTGTGAATGGCCGATGCGGGCATGCTCACTGTTAGAGGGTAGCGGGGGATGCGGCTGCCAGGCCGTTCAAATCCGTTCTCATTAGGCAAGCTCCTGGACAACGGGGCTTGAGTGGATCCGAGTTAACTGATTGGACAAGCAGCCGCGCATGCGCTGTAGGACCGAGAAGAGGTGAGTTGGTTTCTGTGGCCTTGGGGATTTCACACAGCGGGACATCGGGGTGCTCCTGGGGCAAGAACCAAAACCCAGTATAGTAAAAATCCTGGGTTTTGGACCACTTCAATGAATAACCTTTTGCAATGTATCAAAAACGAACAAGACATGGCTTTCCCTGTGCTAGGACTGGCCCCTCGGATTACCCCATGCTTGTAAGGGCCTCCTTCCTGGGTGCTCGGGTTTGCATAAGGTTAACAGCCCCAGCACTCTGTCTATTGAGCTCCTAAGAATAAAATGGTCAACTGCTTTATTTGGACATATATGGTCATTGTATGCTCAAATGTTACCTCTGCATTTAACCCATCTGTCCAGTATGCCAAAAACCAGCACACATGCCCGGCACAGTAGGCTGCCCAGGGAGTTAGGGACCATGCTCAAGAGAAAGTCATCTCCCGGCCAGGAATCGAACCTGCCACCCAGGCCACTTTCTTAACCACTAGACCAGTAGTCCTCAAACTTCCTCCTCAAGGGCCTAGACAGGCCAGGTTTTGCAGCTCTCCACGCTACTCCACAGATGAATTAACTGGTGCTCAGACAGAGCTATAGCCCTAATTATTACTGTGCATCAGCATAGAGAGCTGCAAAACCTGGCCTGTCTCGGCCCTTGAGGAGGAAGTTTGAGGACTACTGCACTAGACCATGACTGCCCCTAAAAGTGGACCTAAACATATACAAATGAGTTGGCCCTCACTAATGAGCTGGCGCAGGCACGCTCCCTGTTAGAAGGAGGAGGAGGATGCGGCTGTCATAGCCGCTGCTCTTAGACGCACCGTGAAACTGGGAAGAGGGGAGCTGGGCTCGGCGTCCTGGGGGTTTCACACAGCCGGTGCCCCAGGGGAGAGGACCAAAACTCTTTAAATCGGAACAAAACCCAACACTGGCCTTTCTCTGGGGCATTCCTAAAGTTAAAGATAATTTAGAAGCCAAAATCAGGCATCAGAGGTTCAGCTGCTGAATGTGTGTATTGCTATATCGCGTCCCTCCATAGCATTTAGCTCTGCCAGAAAAAGGTGAATATCCGTCTAATGAAGGGCCCAGTTAGTGGTAGTAATAGTACCCCACGGGGTGGGTTAGGATAGTTTAGTGAAACTAGGACCCTCCCTGGCAGTTGCCACATAGCGTGGAGGTCCGCTTTAAAGTAATTTTCACTATCCTGGGTTTTGGTCCACTTCCGCGGGGCACCCCGCTGCGTGAAACCCCCCAGATCGCCCTAAAAAACTCACCTCACCCCGCTCCTACGCGAGTGCTCGTCCAATCAGAGCGCTCAGAGCCGCTGTGGTATGTACGGACAAGCGACGGACAACGACTCTGAGCACGCTGGAGGCTGCATCTCGCGCTTCCCTCTAACAGGGAGCGCGCCCTGCTAGAGAGAAGCGCGAGATGCGGCCATGGCTCGTGCATGCGCTGTTGGAGCGGGGATAAGGTAAGGTTTCTGGCCGTCCTGCGGAGTTTCACACAGCCCGATTTCGGATGCCCCGCGGGGAGGGATCTGATCCCCCTGGGTGTTGGTCCACTTTAAGGAAATAGTTATCGGGTTCTAGAAGGAAGCATACATGTCTTTTTATCCTGAGCCATCAGATATATATTTACATACTCCTCAATTAACATACAGCCTGAGGAAGAATTACACGCTTTGTAAGTGTTTCAAGCAGGAAGAATATTTCTTGTGATAGTAAGTGATCAGGGATATATGTGCACTGCTGAGGGGGGGATTTGAACTTCGAACTATCCGAGTGTGCTGATTGGACAAGCGGCCGCGCATGCACCATAGGACTGGGAAGAGGTGAGTTAGATTGGGTGATCTTGGGGGTTTCACACAGCGGGGATCCCCTGATCGGGGGTGCCCTGAGGGAAAGGACCAAAATCCAGGATAGTCAAAATCCTGGGTTTTGGTCCACTTTAAGTTAAAGTACCGGCCTTTGGACATGTTCTATTTGAATAATGTCTTTTTGCAGGTAAGGTCTCCAGAACTGCACACAGTATTCTAGCTGTGGCCTCACCAGGGCTCTATACAGCGGCATCACAACCTCCCTCTTCCTACTGGTGATGCCTCGAGCTATGCAGCCGAGCATCCTGCTTGCTTTTCCCACTGCCTGGCTACACTGTTCACTCATCTTGCAGCTATCAGTAATCAGTATCCCTAAATCTCTCTCCTCCGTGGTCCTGGATAACACAGTGCTGCCCATACGGTACTCAGAGCAGGGATTCCTTCTACCCAAGTGCAGGATTTTATATTCAGAGACATTAAACTCCAGTTTCCACAGTTTTGACCATCTATCCAGTAAAGCTAAATCATTTTCCATGTTGCAGACACCTCCAGGAATATCCACCCTATTACTAACCTTTGTATCATCAGCAAACAGACAAACTTTTCCTACCAAGCCTTCTCCTATGTCACTTACAAATATATTAAAAAGAATGGGGCCCAGGACAGAGCCCTGCGGCACACCACTTGTAACTCGCCTTTGTTCAGATTGCACGCCATTTACAACAACGCTCTGATACCGATCCCTCAGCCAACTGGAAATCCACTGAACTATCCAGGGATTGAGTCCTACCTTCAATAACTTATCTATGAGCTCCTTATGTGGTACAGTGTCAAAGGCTTTGCTAAAATCCAGATATGCGATATCCACAGCACCACCTTCATCTAACACTTTCTGTCCTTACTAAAGCCGGGCTGTTTCTGGTCAAGCAGGTTGTTCATTTTTGAATGGGGGTTTCACACAGCGGGGCATCCCGATTTCGGATTCCCCGCGGGGAGGGATCTGATCGGCCCGGGAATCTTATAGATCAGCCTGGGTGTTGGTCCACTTTAACCAGCAGAGAAATGTTACATTATCTGCTGGTTAGATGCAGAAGGGTTACAAGATGTTACTTTGTCCTTTAACCTAATTAGTGCCAGCTACATGAGTCTCAAGTAGCTGCCTACGCCTACTAAAGCGGACCTTCACCCTGAATAAGAGCCTATCTTATATGTTTCCCCCACCCTGTACATACAGATTGCCCACATTAATCCGGACCTTCACCCTGAATAAGAGCCTATCTTATATGTTTCCCCCACCCTGTACATACAGATTGCTCACATTAAAAATCATCCTACCTGCATCTCCTGCATGTTATGAGCCTTGGCGGCTCATGGATCATCAGGCAGCTTGCAAACAGGAAGTGTCTTCTGACTGTGCCGCTCTGCATTCTGGGACTGCTGTCCTTTCCCTGACCCCAGCTCTGCTCTGTCTGTGCAAAGCACAGCTATAACCCCACCCCCTGCACTTTATCCCGCTCTCCTCTCCTTAGTATGTGATGCTTCTGAATCAAGATGGTGGCGCCCGTATCCTAGAGTATTAAAATATATTAATTTTAGACGCGCTTTTCATTAAATCATGCTGAAGGTCCAGTTGAAGTGCCAGCTTTGTGAAAGCTTTGACGTCTCCCATCCCTAGCCCCCCTACCTGCCCTGCACCAATTACTACCGGCATCTGTGATTATTGAACGGCGCAGGACAGAGGATCAGAGGTATGTAAAAAAAAAAAAAATTATAAATTACATTTGCTCTGCGATGTTTGGTGTTTTTTTTTACATTTAACCCTTTGTGAACTGGTAAGGGATACATGAGACTCAGTTCACAAGGTTTGGGGGGCTGGCATGTCACCTGCGGCAAGCGGGTAACTTGCCATTGATCCCCCAGCCCCATTACCTGCCTCCCCCAAAGCCCAGGGGGCAGAAGAGCCCGTGGCCCGCAAGGGCTATGTAGACTTGTAGCCTATAATGATAAAAAAAACTGGGGTCCCCCGTCTTTTTTAAGAAATGTAACCCTTGATAGATAGTAGTTATATTTTATTTGAAAATCTCAGTGCTCTTTTCAGTTTGGAGGGGTCTCCTGGGCAGGAATGGGGGGCTACCGATACATATGTGCAGTGGCGAACTGGGGCCAAAGATCAGCCTTGGATTTTACCAGCCCCTGGCCGGCCTGAGACATCCTTACTGAGGCCCCCCAACCATGATGCCAGGGCTATAGCATTAGGGGCTGGGGTTCCCTGAGTTGTGGGACAGTAATGCTGGGTACAGGAGGCTGAGAGGGAGAATAAGGGGCAGGGATTGAATGAAGGTTTTAAAAGCAGCAGCCCAACTAGCACCAAGGCAGTGTGGCCCACCGGGCATTGTTCCAGGTTTCCCTATGGTCAGTCCCCCCCTGCATATGTGGTACTGCTGCACTCATGAGGAATGGGACTTTTACACGCAATATGGTTTTCTTAAAAAAAATTAAAAACATTACATTTTAAAAATAATAAATTAAATATTTTCTTTGAAAGCACCAAAAAAATGACAAACATTAAAGCCCCCCCCCTCCGAAAAAAAAAAAAAAAAAATATATATATATATATATATATAATTTTCCTGGAAATTTCTGCAGAAATCACAGATAAACAGCCCAAAATGGTGTAAAAATGACCTGTCAACAGAGGGTGTTTTTTTTTATTGTTATAACATTGTAACATGAACACATTAATGCCTGACCTGTAATATTAATTCTGCATACAAATATAAAATTTAATAAAAACATTAAAAAATGGCTTTTTCAGGGCCAGGAAAGATCCCAACATTATTTGAGAATAAAACAATTAATAAAACAAAAACTCTGTTTAAAGAGAAGTAAAAGAACGTCCATTGAAATGTATGGAAGAGTGTCAGGTAGCGACAGGTAATACGCGGTGCTCTGCAAGGCTGAACGCCGGCGCTGTTCGCTGAGGCTGGGATAATGATGAATCGGACGCTACATGGCGCTATCCCAGTCGCTTAACAGATTCTGCTTGATAAATATGTAATTGCGCGCCATGTCCGGCGTTCACCTGACGCTACCTGTCATTTACAAGGCACTACCTGACGCTATCCCTTCATGAATAACGGCCTTAGACTATTATTATAGTAAACTAGTATTCAAAAAATATAGTGACTAGTGCTACACAATATTGTGCCCATCTATTCTCAGAGACTACCAACAGAAGTTTTTTTTTATGATAAAGTGCATTAAGCAAAAAAACGCAGTTTTATGCTCCGAATGTGCTCCATATGTGCCAAAAATAGGGCATAAAAATTAAACCGGACCTTCAGCGTGATTTAATGAAAAGCCCAAACTCTTAAAAAACGGTTCCCCAGCATCTAAAATTAATATATTTTACGTTTTTAGTCACTAAGTTATTATTCTTTCCCCCACTGGGCTGCAACTCTGCTCAGGAATTTTGGATACGGGCGCCGCCATCTTGACTCAGAAACATCACACTTACTGAGGAGAGGAGAGTGGGATAAGGTACAGGGGGGCGGGTTATAGCTGTGCTTTGCTCAGACAGAGCAGAGCTGGGGTCAGGTAAAGGTCAGCAGTCCCAGAATGCAGAGCAGCACAGTCAGAAGGCACTTCCTGTTTGCAGGCTGCCTGATAAGATGCCGGCTTCCATAAGCCGCCATCTTGGATGTTTAAAGGCTCATAACATGCAGTAGATGCAGGTAGGATTATTTTTAATGTGGGCAATCTGTATGTACAGGGTGTGGGAAACCTATAAGATAGACTCTTATTCAGGGTGAAGGTCCGCTTTAAAATATAGGCCATACATTTTAATAGTGAAGACAGGAACTATTGTAAAAAGAAACTAATGTCTTTAGTAGACCATGTGATGGCGTAAGATATTGGCCTCCATTCAATAAAGGTAGAAATAAATTAAATTCATGAGAAAAAAGCCTGAGAATGTCACTGTTACTGAATCACCAGATAAAAAGACAATGAAAGTCAAAGGCACTTTTTTACTCCTAAGAAAAGTAGAGAACAGTTTACTCCTTTCTACACTGTAGTAAAAGCTGCCTTTGACTTTCATTGTCTTTTTATCTGGTGATTCAGTAACAGTGACATTCTCAGACTTTTTTCTCATGAATTTAATTTTTTTCTACCTTTATTGAATCGAGGCCATTGTTACAAATTATAGTTTTGGGTTCCATATAAGTTATTAATCAGCAATAAAAAAGTTATATATTAACCAAACGGACTGTGACTACAGATTGAATAAATAATAATTGTATTGCCAAGGACGAGTTTAAAGCTGTTTCTTGAAATAACATTATAAACATTGGCGCTTGGCACATGCTGCCATTCCAGGAGCACATCCAAATCTTAAAGTTCAACTGGGGGAGACAAGAGTACAAACTAGGAGCACAGTTGACTGATCACAATCATTGAGATGTGTTTAGTTTTTCACAAACTTGAGATAAGCTTTCCACGAGTTCAGTTGTTTTGTAAGTTCAGATTTAAAGTGGACCAAAACAAAATTTTGGTCAACTGCCTAAGGTTGCTAGGGAGCATCAGGATTTGAGATACTTGGGTATTTCCAAGTAGGAAACCTATAGCAGCAATTGCCCCTTTTGCAATGTCCTCTGTAGCTAAATGCCCTCGGCACTGGCCTAGGGCACCCAGCTACAGGGGACATTGTAGAGGGGGCACTTGCTGCGATATGGTAAAATTAAAAATATATTCCCGCTGCCAGAGCTTGTATGCTTCCTCTCATTTGAAATATGACTTCCTGGATTATATAAGACTAGAACATACTATGGCCCTTATTTATGAAGGGATAGCGACAGGTAGCGCCTGGTGAGCGACCGGTAATGACGGGCACCGCCACGAGAACGCCGGCTCCCCACCACAATCACACATTTATCAAGCCGATCCTGCTTAGCGACTGAGATAGCGCCATATAGCAACTCATTCATCATTATTCCAGCCTCAGCCCACAGCCCCAGCATCCGACCTTGAACAGCGACAGGTATGACCTCTCGCTACCTGGCGCTCTCCAATGCATTTCAATGGAAGAATCTGTAAATATTCATAATTAATTGTTATTAATGTTTTTTTTTTTTTTTTTAAATGTGAAAAATTCTGTGTCCACTTCTGCCATGTTAGATAATTTTTTTAAGGTAAAAAAAAAAAAAAAAAAATGTGCAGAATTGATATTACAGGTCTGATATTATTGTATTCATATTACTAAATTATTTAAACATTTTTTTTTTTGGTTTCCAAAAATATGGTGGTTAAAAAACGACTTTTAACACATCGCCGCCAGCGTTCTGGGGTTTAAACATGCATTTTACAGCGCGAGAATTTTTTGAGCGTGATTTTTTGATGAATATGGTGGAAGCCGGTCGCTCTGACCAGTCGCTATCATGCGCACCCATACATCGCGGAACCTGTCAAATAGCGGCGCGTCACCCAATATTCAACATTACGGCAAACCGACTCAGTCGCTATCAACAACCGAACAATGGCCAAGCACAGCGACTACTAGCGGGCGCTGTGAAAATACTGCTACAGTCGCTTAACTGTCGCTACCTGCCGCTATTAATGAATCGGCCTCCCCGAGGAAGTGCTTGAACAAAGTATAAGAAGAGCAAAGTCAAAAGCTGAATAAATAATCACTATCATCAGCCCCTAAAAAGATCAGATAGGAGTTAAAGTGGACCAAAACCCAGGATTTTGACTATCCTGGGATTTGATCCTTTCCCCCAGCTGCCAATGCCCAGAGAAATGGAATGGGATCTGACCAAGGAAAAGTTTTTAGATTTTTTGTTTTGTAACCCCATTCCCGTCCTGCCTTGGCACCAGAGGGGCTTCTGCATTTAAAGTGGACCAAAACCCAGGATTTTTACTATCCTGGGTTTTGGTCCTTCGGGGATGCCCCGCTGCATGGAACCTCTCAGTTCGCCTAAGGAAAATCACCTCTTCCCGGTCCTACGGCTCATGCACGGGCGCTCGTCCAACCAGCGTGCTCGGAGCCGCTGACGTCATGTCACCTAAGGCTCCATCTAAGAGAAGCGGCTCCGAGCGCGCTGCACATCAGTTGTAGGACCTAGAAAAAGTGAGTAGTCAAAATTCCAGGTTTTGTTCCGCTTTAAAGGATTCCAGGACTGGCCACTGTGCCGGTAACCCCCCAGGTCGCCGATAATAACTCACCTTTCCTTCATACAATGGCACACACACAGGCGCTCAACCAATCAGAGCCGTTTTCCTTTTGATCCCCCCCAGGGTTTTCAACTGACAACTCGCTCGGGGTGCCCCGGGGGAAATGACCAAAACCCAGGATAGTCAAAATCCTGGCTTTTGGTCCACTTTAAGCACACAACAAAATAATATATAAAATTTTCCTGCAAAAAACACAGTTAAACCGGACCTTCACCCTGAATAAGAGCCTATCTTATATGTTTCCCCCACCCTGTACATACAGATTGCTCACATTAATCCGGACCTTCTCCCTGAATAAGAGCCTATCTTATATGCTTCCCCCACCCTGTGCATACAGATTGCCCACATTAATCCAGATCTTCACCCTGAATAAGAGCCTGTCTTATATGCTTCCCCCACCCTGTACATACAGATTGCTCACATTTATCCGGACCTTCTCCCTGAATAAGAGCCTATCTTATATGCTTCCCCCACCCTGTGCATACAGATTGCTCACATTAATCCGGACCTTCACCCTGTATAAGAGCCTATCTTATATGCTTCCCCCACCCTGTACATACAGATTGCTCACATTAATCCGGACCTTCTCCCTGAATAAGAGCCTATCTTATATGTTTCCCCACACCCTGTACATACAGATTGCCCACATTAATCCAGATCTTCACCCTGAATAAGAGCCTGTCTTATATGCTTCCCCCACCCTGTACATACAGATTGCTCACATTTATCCGGACCTTCTCCCTGAATAAGAGCCTATCTTATATGCTTCCCCCACCCTGTGCATACAGATTGCTCACATTAATCCGGACCTTCACCCTGTATAAGAGCCTGTCTTATATGCTTCCCCCACCCTGTACATACAGATTGCCCACATTAATCCAGACCTTCATCCTGAATAAGAGCCTATCTTATATGCTTCCCCCACCCTGTGCATACAGATTGCTCACATTAATCCGGACCTTCTTCCTGAATAAGAGCCTATCTTATATGCTTCCCCCACCCTGTGCATACAGATTGCTCACATTAATCCGGACCTTCTTCCTGAATAAGAGCCTATCTTATATGTTTCCCCCACCCTGTACACACAGATTGCCCACATTGCTCAAATCATCCTACCTGCATCTATTGCATTTTATGCCTTTTAGCATCCAAGTTGGCGGCCCATGAAGTCTCAGGCTGCCTGCAGACAGGAAGTGTCTTCTGATTGTGCCGCTCTGCATTCTGGGATTGCTGTTCCTGACCCCAGCTCTGCTATGTCTGTGCAAAGCACAGCTATAACCCCGCCCCTTGCACTTTTCACCCTCTCCTCAGGATGTGCTGATTCTGAGGCAAGATGGAGGCAGTCCATATCCTGGAGTTCTGAACAGAGTTGCAGGCCAGTGGGGGAAAGAATAATAAGTAAGCAAACTAAAACGTAAAATATATTATTTTTAGATGCTGGGGAAAAGTTTTATAAGGGTTTGGGCTTTTCATCAAATGATGATGAACGTCTGCTTTAAACATATATAGTTAAAAATGACCTGGCAACAGAGGGTGACAACGGGACTCCGTTCTCGCCGCTGGCTCGGTATTCAGGTGAGTTAAACAAGTTATTTATGTGTTTTGCTGCGAGCGGGGCTCCAGCAATGTGGATGCCCCCCCCCCCCCTCGCTTCTTACAATCCCTACACAGCGGGACCAACACCCGTTTAGGTAAAAACGGGTGTTGGTCCGGTTTAATCCGGCCCTGCACAATATACACCCAAAAGTGTTCAGGAAGCAAAATCTTAATTGTCCAGAGATCGAGTCAATTTGTTAAAGTGGACCAACACCCAGGATTTTCACTATCCTGGGTGTTGGTCCACTTCCACAGGGCACCCCGCTGTGTGAAACCCCCCAGATCACCCTAAAAAACTCACCCACTCCTACGGCGCATGGGCGAGCGCTCCGCCAATCAGCGTGGACGGACAAGCTGGAATATGGAACGGACAAGAAGAGTGCGCCCGCCGCAGCCGCCCGCGCATGCGCCGTTGGAACGAGGAAAAGGTAGGATTTTTGGGGGTCCTGGGGGGTTTTACACAGCGGGCAGGGAGCTGATTGGCCCTGGAATCTTATAGATTCCTGGGCCGATCAGCAGTGGGTGTTGGTCCACTTTAAAGAGGAACAACACACAGGAATTACACTTTCCCCTATGTTGTTCCTCTCTGCGACGGCATCCAGAATTGGGATGCCCCGCTGTGTGTACCCCCCCCCCCCAGGTTGCCCTGTTTCACTGACCTTCCTTCTGCTCCCACGGCACAGGCTCGGACGAGAGTGAGCCCGCTGATGGAGCTTTATTTGTTGTGTGAGAGTATAAGTGTGAGATTTATAGCCAGCAAAATGTTTCATGATTTGGCAGATTTCCTCTATAATTCATACATTCGGTTATGTGCCTGTATCCTCCCCCTACCATTCGAAATGCCCCCATCGCATCACTGGTGTGAGGAACAGCACAAGAGGAATTTCTTTGAAACCAGAGTTTCCCCTTTAACTGAAGTTACAAAGTTACATAAAGACGTATAGCATCAGGGCCGGCGTCAGCACCCGGCAAGGTGGGGGAGCTGCCGGGGGCCCCTACTCTCTGGGGGGGGGGGGGCCCACAGACAGGGCCGGCCTTTGAGGTTTGCAACGGCGCTTGACCAGTGGTGGACTGGCAGGGCACCGCTACAGCTGGTGCCCACATCTCCTGGAATGGCAGGGTTCCACACAACGGGGCATCACGATTTAGAGTCCAGGGGAGGAAGTGCTGGGTTTTATTCTGCTTTTAAGATGCCGTCCCCAGCTGATTTCCTATCCCTGGAGCATCCCAATCTGTGATACCCTACTGTGTGAAACCCCCTGGGATCTCAGGCATACCCACTATGCAAGCAATTCCACCCCTGAGTTTTGGTCCGCTATACAGGAGCATCTCAATTTGGGATGCCCCTGATTGTGAAAGAACCCCCCTGGTTTGGTCGTTAACTCAAACTGGCGATCCCACAGTGCATTCACCAGTTCCAGGAAAGTAATGAACAAAGGGGGGGGGGGGGGGGGGGGTCACGCACAGGGGCATCCAAAATCAGGAGGATCTAGATTCGTTTAGACTCAGGTCAGGTTTAAAGGGGTTTGGTGCGCTTCAAAGTAGACCAAAACTAGAGTTTGGTCCAAATAGCCTGATAGCATGGGGGCATCCAGATTTGTGACGTCCCTCTGTGATGTGATGCGACTCTTCACCACAAAGGGGCCCACTGGGATCATGCCATCCAAGGGCCCACATAAACCTGGAGCCGGCCCTGCATAGCATAACCTGCAAGACTGAATGTGGCCATTGTTTTAGAGAGGTGCTAGCACATGAGAGTGGCTCTGGGTTTGGTTGAATACACACTTGGGGGCATCCCCGATTTGGGATTATAGGAGTTAAAAAGGGCCATTCCAGCCCAGATTTACCGATTTTGAAATACCTCCCATCCTGCCTCCCGGCGGCAGTCCTGGACTTCAGCAAGATGGCGGCAAACACTGGGCGGAATCTGCGGCACTGCCCGACTTTGCCGCTGGATTCAGATTGCAGGTAAGTGTCTTTCCTTATTTTACCCCCGAGCCCTGCTTCAGCGCTAGAGGAGGGTGGAAGGGGGGAGGGTATGTCGAAATCGGTAAACCTGGGCAGGAGTGGCCGTTTAAACCGGACCTTCAGCATGGTTTAAGGAAAAGTACAAACCCTTAAAAAACTATTCCCCAGCATCTAAAATTAATACATTTTACGTTTTTAGTCACTTACTTATTATTCTTTCCCCCACTGGGCTGCAACTCTGTTCAGGACTCTAGAAAACGAGCGCCGCCATCTTGCCTCAGAAGCATCACATACTGAGGAGAGGAGAGCGGGATAAAGTACAGGGGGGCGGGTTATAGAGACAGAGCAGAGCTGGGGTCAGGGAAAGGACAGCAATCCCAGAATGCAGAGGGACACAGTCAGAAGATATTTCCTGCTTACAGGCTGCCTGATGCTCCATGAGCCGCCATCTTGGATGTTTAAAGGCTCATAACATGCAGTAGATGGAAGTAGGATGATTTTTAATGTGAGCAATCTGTATGTACAGGGTGTGGTTTTAGCATGTTTGGGTTTTATATGTAGTGATCATTTATGTGCTGAATACTAAATAAAATTTTGTATTACTTTTGAGTTGAGAGTGCCTCCCTATTTTGTGGGTGCTTTCAATCTCACAACGCATGTGCAGGCCACCGGCCAATCACGGCGCTCATTCCATTCAGCAGCAATTAAAGCTAAAAGGAGAGAGCTCCACTGACCACACTCCGCTCACCTCTAGCTAGAGGAGTGCCTATATATATGCCATTCAGAAATGCCTGGCACAGGTAAGCACCTAGGCTAAAGGTATAGCAGGGCTGAGGCTGAAGATGCAGCTTTGGATCGCTGGTAAGGTGACGAACCTTTGTAATACACATTCCAATTCGGGATGCCCTATAAAGAGTGACACCACCAGCCATATAGTCTTGTAGACTCTAGGGATGTAATTTGGAATACCCCATAAAGAGTGACACCACCAGCCATATAGTCTTGTAGACTCTAGGGATGTAATTTGGAATACCCCATAAAGAGTGACACCACCAGCCCTATAGTCTTATAGACTCTAGGGATGTAATTTGGGATACCCCATAAAGAGTGACACCACCAGCCCTATAGTCTTATAGACTCCAGGGATGTAATTTGGGATACCCCATAAAGAGTGACACCACCAGCCCTATAGTCTTATAGACTCCAGGGATGTAATTTGGGATACCCCATAAACAGTGACGCAACCATCCCTAGTCTTATAGACTCCAGGGATGTCATTTGGGATACCCCATAAACAGTGACGCCACCATCCCTAGTCTTATAGACTCCAGGGATGTCATTTGGGATACCCCATAAAGAGTGACGCCACTATCCCTAGTCTTATAGACTCCAGGGATGTCATTTGGGATACCCCATAAAGAGTGACGCCACCATCCCTAGTCTTATAGACTCCAGGGATGTCATTTGGGATACCCCATAAAGAGTGATGCCACTATCCCTAGTCTTATAGACTCTAGGGATGTCATTTGGGATACCCCATAAAGAGTGATGCCACCATCCCTAGTCTTATAGACTCCAGGGATGTCATTTGGGATACCCCATAAACAGTGACGCCACCATCCCTAGTCTTATAGACTCCAGGGATGTCATTTGGGATACCCCATAAAGAGTGACGCCACCATCCCTAGTCTTATAGACTCCAGGGATGTAATTTGGGATATCCCATAAAGAGTGACGCCACCATCCCTAGTCTTATAGACTCCAGGGATGTCATTTGGGATACCCCATAAAGAGTGATGCCACTATCCCTAGTCTTATAGACTCTAGGGATGTCATTTGGGATACCCCATAAAGAGTGATGCCACCATCCCTAGTCTTATAGACTCCAGGGATGTCATTTGGGATACCCCATAAACAGTGACGCCACCATCCCTAGTCTTATAGACTCCAGGGATGTCATTTGGGATACCCCATAAAGAGTGACGCCACCATCCCTAGTCTTATAGACTCCAGGGATGTAATTTGGGATATCCCATAAAGAGTGACGCCACCATCCCTAGTCTTATAGACTCCAGGGATGTCATTTGGGATACCCCATAAAGAGTGACGCCACTATCCCTAGTCTTATAGACTCCAGGGATGTCATTTGGGATACCCCATAAAGAGTGACGCCACCATCCCTAGTCTTATAGACTCCAGGGATGTCATTTGGGATACCCCATAAAGAGTGATGCCACTATCCCTAGTCTTATAGACTCTAGGGATGTCATTTGGGATACCCCATAAAGAGTGATGCCACCATCCCTAGTCTTATAGACTCCAGGGATGTCATTTGGGATACCCCATAAACAGTGACGCCACCATCCCTAGTCTTATAGACTCCAGGGATGTCATTTGGGATACCCCATAAAGAGTGACGCCACCATCCCTAGTCTTATAGACTCCAGGGATGTAATTTGGGATATCCCATAAAGAGTGACGCCACCATCCCTAGTCTTATAGACTCCAGGGATGTCATTTGGGATACCCCATAAAGAGTGACGCCACTATCCCTAGTCTTATAGACTCCAGGGATGTCATTTGGGATACCCCATAAAGAGTGACGCCACCATCCCTAGTTTTATAGACTCCAGGGATACAATTTGGGATACCCCATAAAGAGTGACACCACCAGCCCTATAGTCTTATAGAATCCAGGGATACAATTTGGGATACCCCATAAAGAGTGACACCACCAGCCCTATAGTCTTATAGACTCCAGGGATACAATTTGGGATAACCCATAAAGAGTGACGCCACCATCCCTAGTCTTATAGACTCTAGGGATGTGGTTGTTCCTCTTTAATCATGGCCTTCCTGGCGCATTGTGTGAATCAGTATTTAGGAGATTTATAATTCTAACTACCTCCATAAAGCCATCTACCTCTGGCCTTCTCTAGGTTCCCATGACACACCCCGGCCCGCTGTCTGAGCTCTTGTTTCATCCTGTTATGTCTTGTTTGGCTCTTCATATTTTATTATATTGTTCTATGTTTTATTAGATTAAAACTATGATATATAAGTCTGGCTGCTTGGAAACACTGTATTCTTTGCTTATTATTACTTGTGCTTCTTTTTAGATAAGTCTTCTTATCTATTTATTTATGTTATAATGCATTCCTATAGGGAAACCATTACAGGCACATCATACTGAAACATATACAGTACATTAAAGTGGACCAAAACCCAGGATTTTAACCATTTGGGTTTTGGTCCTTGCCCCCAGGGCAACCTTATCAGGGATGTCCCGGTGTGTCCCAGGTCGCTCAATCTTACACACCCTTCCCTGGTCCTACGGCACATGCGCAGTCCTCTTGTCCAATCAGCACGCTCGGATCTGCTCCCACCCATTCGTCTAATAGCTTGAGTGGATCAGAGCGTGCTGGCGGCCGCATCCCCCTCTACCCTCTAACAGGGAGTGTGTCCGCGCCAGCCATTTACAAATGCCTGGCGCGAATAGCAGGGATGCGACCGCTGCTCGCACATGCACCGTTGGACCAGGAAAGAAGGTGACTTTCTGGGCGACCTGGGGGGTTTCACACAGCGGGGCATCCCGATTCTGGATGACCCGGGGGGAGGGAATCAATCAGCCTGGAAATCTTATAAATTCCTGGGCCGATCTACATAGGTTTTAGTCCACTTTAATGTCATTCTGCAGCCATAGACATAAAAAAAATACCATTTTGTGAATACTCACCAGTAAAATGGTTATTATTGGTGTGTCACACACACCCCGCTTCCTGTAGTAATAACGTTCGGGTAAACCATCTCCAGATGTCATTGCAGAGAAAGAGATCTTGAAACTGGCCCCTCCCAGTCTATATATACCTGGGACCTCCCACTTAATCCCCAGTGTAATTGAAAAGCAGTAAGACAAGGTACCAGAAAAATTAACCCTCAATAAACTTATAGCTTCACCAAATAGAGAAAACCAGGATACTAAAAAGGGCGGGTGAAGCGGGGTGTGTGTGACACACCAATAATAACCATTTTACTGGTGAGTATTCACAAAATGGTATTATTCTTTGTGTGTCACACACACCCCGCTTCCTGTAATAATAATGTTCGGGACATCCAAAAGCAGTGTCCCTAAAGGGTGGGTATCCAGCAGGAAGATGAAGCATAACTCAAACCACTGCAGTTTGCAGAACCTTGCGTCCAAACACAGCATCCGCTGAGGCTCGCACATCAACCTTGTAAAACTTTGTAAAAGTATGAACCGAAGACCAAGTAGCCGCCTTACAAACTTGTTCAACAAGCTGAAAAGCCCAGGACGCACCAATAGCACGAGTAGAATGAGCAGTGATACGGAAGGGAGGAACTTTTCCCTTAGCCGTATAGGCGCCAATAATGGCTTGACGAATCCATTTACTAATGGAAGATTTAGCTGGGGCCAAACCCTTCCTAGGCCCACACGGTAGAACGAAAAAGGCATCAGTCTTACGGAAAGAAGACGTAGCACGCAAATAAAAATGAACACAGCGAACAACATCCAAACAGTGCAAAACCTTCTCCTTGTCATTCTTGGGTTTAGGACACAAGGAGGGAAGAACAATGTCCTGATTCAGATGGAATGCAGAAACAACCTTAGGAAGAAAATCCGATTTGAACCGAAATACCACCTTATCTTGATGTTTCTCAAGGTAGGGCACCTGAATGGACAAGGCCGCCAACTCAGAGACACGCCGAACCGAAGTGATAGCCACAAGAAAGACTACCTTCTGAGTCAAAGTGGAAAGAGCAATATCCGACAAAGGCTCAAAAGGAGGAGCCTGAAGAGCAGACAGAACCAAATTCAGATCCCAAACAGGTAGCAACGCCTTCCTAGGAGGCCGCAGATGCGTAACCCCCTGGAAAAAAGTCTTGACCAACGGATGAAGCGCAAAAGCCTTCTGAAAGAAAATAGACAAGGCAGAAACTTGCCCCTTTAAGGTACTAAGCTGGAGACCAGCATCCAATCCAGATTGAAGAAAATCCAGAATTCTAGAAACAGAAAAGACTCTGCAGGGCAAAGATCTAGCCTCACACCAATCGATGTAAGAACGCCAGGTTCTATAATAGATAGCAGAGGAAGACCTCTTTCGAGCACAGATAAGAGTCTTAATAACTGAATCAGAAAGACCCTCCCCCTTTAAGATGGAGGTTTCAGCAGCCAAGCCGTCAAAGCCAGCGTTGGTAAATTGGGGTAATGCAGCCGACCCTGAGTGAGAAGATCCGGCCGCAGAGGAAGCTCGAACTGATCCACTGCCATTCGAACGACGTCCGCGAACCACATTCTTCTTGGCCACCTTGGAGCCACGAGAATGGCGGGGACCTTTTCCAGAATCAACTTTCTTAACACTCTTCCTAGCAAGGGAATCGGAGGGAACAGATACAGGAACCCCAGTTTCCCCCAGCTCAGAGACATGGCATCCACCGCCAGAGCCAGAGGATCCTGAGACATTGATACAAAAGTCTGAAGTTTGTAATTGTGACGAGAGGCAAACAGGTCCACCTCTGGTGTTCCCCACCGAAGACACAGAGCCTGAAAAACCCGAGGATGGAAAGACCATTCCCCCAGACAGGAGGAGCATCTGCTTAGAAGGTCCGCTTCCGTGTTTTCCACCCCCGGAATGTAAACTGCCGACAGGCAAGGAACATGAGCCTCCGCCCAGGTCAGAATCAGGGAAACCTCTCTGAGAGCTCCCAGACTGCGAGTCCCTCCCTGATGATTGATGTAGGCAACCGCCGTCCTGTAGTGTGAACGCACCTGAACCGGAAGGCCCCGGACATGGTGAGTCCGAAGAGAAAGAACCAGACGGATAGCTCTCAGCTCCAGAACATTGATGGGCAAGTGAGCCTCTCGAGGACCCCACTGCCCCTGGAACTGAAGATCCTTCCAGAATCCCCCCCAACCCGAAAGGCTGGCGTCCGTGGTGACAGTCTACCATAGAGGAGTCAGAAAGGACTTGCCCTTCAGGAGATTGTTCGAAACCAACCACCACTGAAGAGACTGCCGGACCCGGGAGGACAACTGGAAGGGTTGGTCCAATGAAAGTGGACAACGGTCCCAAGACGCCAACAGATGCATCTGAAGCGTCCGAGTGTGAAACTGAGCAAAGGAAACTGCCTCGAAGGAGGCTACCATCAACCCCACCAGCCTCATCCCCAGACGGATGGACGGTCGAGGATTGGAGAGAAGAAGCCGAACCAAATCCTGAATCAAACGTATCTTCGACTGAGGTAGAAAAACACTGTGCTGACAAGAGTCTATTGTCATCCCCAAGAAGGACGCCACCCTGGCCGGAGTCAGGGAGGACTTGGGATAGTTGATTACCCAACCGAAGCTTTCCAGCGTAGAAACCACCATGCTGGTGTCCTACTCAGCTTGATTGAAGGAAGGAGCAATGATGAGAAGGTCATCCAGGTAAGGCAAAATTCAAATGCCTTGAGTTCTGAGAATGGCCATCACCCCTGCTAGAACCTTGGTGAACACCCTTGGCGCCGAGGTAAGACCAAACGGAAGCGCCACGAATTGAAAATGCCGATCCTCTACCATGAAGCGCAGAAAATGCTGATGGACGGGGCAGACGGGAACATGCAGATAAGCATCCTTTATGTCTATGGACGTCATGAAGTCCCCCTGCCGAAGAGAAGTGATGGCCGAGCGCAGAGTTTCCATGCGAAACTTCCATGGACGAATGAACCTGTTGAGGAACTTCAGATCCAGGATAGGGCGCACCGATCCGTCCCTCTTGGGCACCGTGAAAAGATTGGAATAGAAACCGAGACCCAATTCCAAAGTTGGCACCGGATGGATGACCGCCATATCTAGAAGATTCCCTATCGACACTCGGAGTTCTTGGGCGACCAAAGGATCGGTAGGTATTCGGGACCTGAGAAACCTTGAGGGAGGGACGGGACTGGAACTCCAGTTTGTAACCGGACAACACCACCTCCAGAATCCATCTGTCCGGGACCGCCTGGACCTAAGTCTGGGAGAAGTGTCGCAACCGTCCCCCCACCCTCACGGAGGAGCTGAGCAGGCTTGGGCATGGACTTAGGCTTAGAGCCCCACGAATGACCGGAACGGCCGCGGCCTCGCCCCCGGTTCCAGCTCGTGCCCCTGGTAGCAGGAAGGGAGGCCCCTCTGCCTGCCCTGGCACCCCGAAAGGAAGGATTGAAAGAAGAGGTTCCTCGAAAAAGACGCCGTGGCTTCCTGCGCTGAGGCAACCTGCCTCCCTTGGTGACTGAATCCAACTTGTCACCAAACAGGCGTAAACCCAGAAAAGGAAGAGCTGTAAGTGATCTTTTAGCACCAACGTCCGCCGTCCATTGACGGAGCCACACTGACCGCCGGATAGCAACCAAAAGAGCAGATGTCCTGCCACACATGGCCATAGCATCATCCTGGGCGGCCAGAACAAAAGAAGCAAAAGACTCACACAATTGAAGAGAGGTAAACTCCTCACATTCCGGATCAAGATCCGCGTACAAATTTTTGATCAAGGCTTTAAGAGGCAATAGGACAATGGAAGAAGCGCATACCGGACGCAAGGTCGAACCGGCACTGATGAAACCATGATGAGCCAGTTGATCGATTCTACGATCCTCAACATCCTTGTAGTAGTGTCTGGTGAATGCAGCACTGAAGAATTAGAGAGCCCCAAAACCGGTGCATCAACGTCTGGGGGTACCGTCCAAAGTTTAACCAATTCCTCCGAAAAGGGATACCTCCTGTCCCAATTAGCCGGGGAGCCAACAAGGCGGGTCGGCTGTTCCCATTCCTTAAGCACAACCCTTTCAAAATGTAGCTGACCAGGGAATGCTAAACGCGGCTTAGGCATCTCAAATAGCTCACCCTTAGGCGGAGGGACCGCCGCCGGTGGATCCAGAGACAACATTTCAAAAACCTTGGAAAGGATAGAAGGAGTATCACAAGACACCCCAGTAGTCAAATCTGCCGAAGTATCAGTCAACAGGGGAGCATCAATATCATCCAAATCTTCCAAAATTTCCCCTTCTTCAGGCAAAGGACAATCTGACCAGTCTAACACCTATGCTGCCTCCAAGGCAGGAGTCAGAGAAGGAGAATCAATGTTTCCTTTTAGCCGTAGCCTTATGAGCTACCTGTGCAGACAACAACTTCTCGAGAGTGGCCACTCGAGCGCACAACTCAGATTGCGAATCCCCAGCTGTGAAAACATCACCCTGGGTCCAGAAAAAAAGTGGAGGAGCAGGAGACGACTGAGGTTGCGAAGAGCCAGGAGCCGGAGTACCAGACTGGCACGCAATATTCTGCTGTGAGCAAGGAACGCACAAAATGACATCACCCCCACACTGCCTAGATTGCCCCGAAGAGCCATTTTCCGGTATCATTAGAAGCCTCCATTCGGTGAAACTTTTTTGGAATTCGCAAAGCCCAGGGATTTATGCTATAAGCTACCCGGGATGCCCCTTATTCATTAATTAGAGTCCCGGGAGTGGGAGGATTTTTTGTAACCCAAAATAAGACTAGCCAGGTATATCAGACTGGAAGACCCATGCAGCAGGGGTCTCCCAAATCTGGAAAGACATAGAAAACACTGTAAAGATTCATAAATAGACCGCACATGCACACAGAGAAAAAACACAATATTATCCAATAAAAAAAACAAATATATATATTGTAGGGATCTTCCCGGGGGATGGTGTGTTTGGACACAGTTCACGGCAGACTCAGATGTTATAAAAGCAGATCTTGGCGTTTATTCATGGCATAAACAGTCCAGCAAACAAAACATACAGCAACCACGTGCTTCTTTTGTGTATAAACAAAATAAAGACCTAGCCCATCTGGGCGCTTACTAACAGGTTCTTCTCACCTATCTGGCAGTTTCAAAACACAGCGTTAGCCTGGATATCGCAGGGTGAGTTTTAGCTCCAGCAGTGGCTGCGTTCGCAGCTTCCTTCAAACACACACACAGGCTGTTCATTCCTGGCTGAGAGCAATAGCCTGCAGTCTCTGCAGAGCTTTTACCTCCCAGGCTAATTAGGATCAGAGCTCACCTGATTCAAAACCCAAACCGGATCGGGGAGGTGTGGAATGACAGGTCCCTCTACCAAACCTACCTGCCATTCCATATAAATCCAGGCCCGGCAAAATTAAACAACACCTCAGCAGCATATCACTGCTGGGAAACAAATCAATCCTGGACTTACCATCTCACCCAGCGTAGTAACCTAGGTGAAATGTACACCCCCTCGATCACTTCTCCAGTGACATGTCTACAATATATATATATATATATATATATATATATATATATATATAAGTTAAGGATCAAGCATGAGAAACAATGCATAACAATGCATAATGAAAAGAAAACCACAATGGCTTATTATAACTGTACAAAAAAACTCCATTCTATACTTATATGGACCACAGCATAAAGTCCCCTGATGGGAATAAGGATTCATTGAATGCGATATAGAAGACAAGGAACTATAATAAAAGACCTTATTTAAGTGACCGCAGCAGAAGAGGCAGCAGGAACAGAGCACAGAAATCACCTCAGAGGCCGGTGCGAGCGTTCCCACAGCTGAGAGAAGACAGGCAGGCAGAGAGCGCGCGCGAAGCGCTCTTACCCCGCCCCACCAGCCAATCACCGCACAGCACGGGCCCCGCCCCTTAAGCACAGATTTACCTCAGAGAGGTAAAAAATGGCGGCAGCGCCATTCAGAAAAGGAAAAAAACAAAAAAACGGACCCGGTCTGAGCTGGGAACGCCGCACACAGACACACACACAGATTAAAGACGCACACACACACACACAGACACGCGCGCACCGACGCCCACATATATCAGTACCAAAATTACCTCAGGATAAAAAGAGTAGCATAAGGCAGAAAAGACCCCTCAACTCCCCCCCCCCTCCCCCCTAACGGACTTCCCCACCAAAAAGGGGAGACCCTGAGAAGGAGAGAAGAGATATGGGGACAACGGGACGGGGCATCCCAAAATCCGGGTCACCAACCGGATAACCACTCTGCCCCAATAATAGAGACTAGTGGAGGAGATAAGCTCCTAGGCACCACCAGGTGCCGGCTACCATTACCCAGTCAGCAGCCGAGGCTGGGAGGCTTCCGATAATTACAAAATACAAGTAAACAAGAACTGGGCAGAAATAGACCAGGGGGGGTGCCGGGGTGTAACCCCGGCTACCTGCAAGCAGGAGACCTCTTTCTTCTGTCTTGACGCATCTTGCAGAGAGAGAACACTGGGGATTAAGTGGGAGGTCCCAGGTATATATAGACTGGGAGGGGCCAGTTTCAAGATCTCTCTCTCTGCAATGACATCTGAAGATGGTTTACCCGAACGTTATTACTACAGGAAGCGGGGTGTGTGTGACACACAAAGAATAACACTATACTCACCATTTATCCCCCACAGACGATTGCTTCTAGTCCGGCTCTCAGAAACTTTCCGGATTGTCTGATCCACCTGCCCCCCTCTGTGGCATTGTCACACCGCACTCCTCCATGCAACACCCGGTGGACTGTCCCATACCATTCGTCAGTAACTATGGCACACCCCTCCCCTCCCATTCACTGCAATGGAGCAGGACTGGATCAGACAATCCAGAAAGTGCCTGAGCCTGTGGGGAATAAAAGGTGAATATAGCATTTTTTTATGTTTATAGCTGCAGAATTACCTTAATGTGCAGCTAAAAAAATTAAATGGTAACTTAGCACTCACGATTAGTGTGCACGCCCACACCAGTCATTTAGTTATGGCGATGCAGACTTAGAGAGATGCAAGAGATGCCGCCTGTGACCATGCATGCGCCATGTGTTCGCCAGCAAAGCAAGGCTTAGACGAAGAGATGAGAGCGGATCCGAGCGCGCTGATTGGACGAGCAGCCACGCATGCGCCATAGGACAGGTGAGTTTGTTCGGGCGACCTGGGGGGGGGTTTACACAGTGGGGCATCCCCGATCTGGGTGCCCTGGGGGCAAGGACCAAAACCCTGGATGCTCAAATCCTAGTTTTTTGGTCCACTTTAAAATGTGCGACCAAAGAAGCCGAGTTGTGTATATCAGGCGACCAGCAGAGTTTCACACAGCGGAGCATCCCAGATTAGGATGCACCAAAGGTATGGAACAAAACCTGGGATAGTGAAAATCCTGGGTTTTGGTCCACGTTAACAAGTGAGATGTGTCCACAAGTGAATGCCATGAGAAGTTTTTTTGTTAGGGAGAGTATACTAAATTCTACTATCTCATGACGCCAATGGATGTCCCAAAGCAGTCACAATGGGTAAAAACTAAAGCACCAAGCTGCAGCAACTATAGGAACAACTAACATGACTGTTAACTTTGAGGCCAAAGCTGAAATTAGCAGGTGCCTTTACGTCTACGTCTTGTAGCATTTTGTATAAAAGTGCATAGCATTGTACCTGCATTGCAGACCTGAGGACTGGGTACCTGGTTGCAGACAACCCTAGCAGATCCTATCACCATTGTGGGATGTTGTGGGTGACAAAGCTAACAAGAACGGACCCATCTTGATCAACAGGAAGACCACCCTAAATATCTTCCAAGGCAATGGAGGTCATGTCCATTGGCTCAAATGGTTGCCATGCAATACTGATAGGATTACGTTCAGAAGTCAAGATATCCAAAACAGAGGTTACACAAGCCACTCTCAGGAGAAAAGTGTTCTCCAAACATTTATCCTCCAAAAGATGCTGGAGAAAAAAGGCAGAAACATTAATCTTAAGAGTATTCAGAGACTCTGCCCATACAAACTGGGCTTTGAGATGTCACAGCTCCTGGCCAAGTAGGGTGGCACTTCATCCCCTTGGGTCACTGGAAGAACTCTGAATATGTCCCATTTGCTGGTCCTCAAGAAGTAAAATAGTCATATCCCACTCCAACCCAGGTACACAAGAACCGGCACAGAAGAGAGAAAGCAACATAGTCTTTTGTAACAGGGTGGTGGGTTAGGTCATTACCCTGTAAAAATAGATAGATTATTGTAGGCTTAGTTAGGCCTTAGGACAAAGGCAGCAGCAAGTCTAGGCACAGACAAGGGAAACACCCACCCGATGCTGCTAATTGTTTCCTAACTCATTCTGTCTAGAGAGATTAATTGTGATGCAAGCTGGAGGCCAGTAAAAGGCTAGCACTGGTAGATGCTGTTTTGGGGGGGCTGAAGTTTCGCACCCAAGACTGCTCACCTGGAGGTCAGGCTGAAGGAGTACCCCCTGTAAGGGACAGAGCGACTGGAAGGCAGTCTCTGTGACCCTGGGCTGAAACAGACTCCTGGATGGTGGACTAGGTGAGGGCCAGGCCCAGCACAAGGTGGGGACATGCACCCTATGTGCCAGGACCCCTCTATGTCAAGTTTTCCAAATAAAAAGGCTGTGGTTTAAAATCTTTCTAGGAGACCTGCAATTACCAGGGGCATGACTAGAAGATACCTTGATGGAACTAAGTGAGTACTTCTCCTGCCCTGCTTCCAGACGCTGAAAAAGCCTGCAAGGAATAAGACAATAAAATTATATCCCATCTCTGATATGCCCATGCCTTCTGTCACAAAAGGCCTTACTTTAGCTGAATGCACTCTGATTTCCTGGGTGTGGCTTCCACACATAGCTGAGGCAGGTAAACACACTGCATCACAGAGGGTCTCCATTGCAAAAGCCTTCCTACCTTGGTAGGCTCCACATTCTAGCTGCCAGCAAAACCCCTGCCATGAGGATGGGCTAGCAGGCAGATTTCAAAGGAGAAACCCAGACACCCTGGTGATAGTAAAGAATTACAAAGCCGTGGTACATGTTATCCTTAAACCAAGCACATTTTCATATTTGGGAAGTCATATTTCAGTATTCCGGGATATCTCTTTTGTCATTCTCTGGCAGTCAGGCACTGACTTCTGGAGAACTTGTGCTAGGAACCATGTGGCACAGCAGTGTTTGGACCCATTAGTTGCGCTCACCTGACTAAGCCAGTTGACGCCAGAACTTAGGTCATCTTTAGCAGTGGGGGGAGGGGAAAGAACCCCTAAGGACTAAGACCAGGAACTTACCACATGCCTCTCTGTGACATTTTATCAGCTCATTTTGATTGTAACTATCCACTTGTAATTGCCCTTCTGATCTGTATTGCATCTAAAGCCAAAATAAATGACACCCGAACTAGTTTATGCAGGAAAAAGGAGGCTATATTAGGGGAAAACAGGGGTGTGTCACCAGGCATCCCTGTCTTACAGTAAACATGGGCCCACATGGGAAAGTTGTAGACCCCTCTCACTGGTGGTCCTGGGATGGCATACAGCTCTTGCCATCCTGGGGTGCCCCAAGGGATCCCTAGGCGTTCCCACTGGATCCGGGCTGGTGGTGGTCCGCATTTGTAGGTAGAGAGGGAGAAAGGTTAGTAGGGAGGCATAGTGGATCCCTGGCCAGTAGCGGGGTAAAGAAAATGTATCTTTCACTGGTGGGGGACATCCTTTCTCAGTCCCCTTCTCCATCTGGTGTGGGATGCCTCAGGGAGCTCTTACATGACCTAGCCATTCTGGTGGCGCATGACTGTGCTAGCGTTCCACCTTCAGCTGACACCAACCCACCCACACTCCCAAATAATGGAGCCAACAATTATTTCTTTGGAATTGATGGAATTTTAATCGGCCACAGCCTCAACATAAAAAACAGTAACAAATAACAATGCACTCCCGCTCTCCCCGATCCAGGTGTGAGATTCCACCATACCATAACTACCAACAGGAGGGGAGGGGAGGCGGCCCGAAGGCCCAACTACCTCCCGAATCTGAAACAGAAGCCGATTCGTGAGCCCGGCCGCATCCCTCCTAGGCCTGGTAGCTCAACGGGGCTAAATGCCAAGATCCACCTTACCCCCTTTCATTTGTCCCACCCCTCCCCTTAAACTCAGTCACCTATTCTCCTGGCTCGTTTCAGCCGAAACAGCTGCTCCCTTGTAACCTACCCCCACTTTCCGTGCCATCTCAGACCCGAACCGAGCAGAGGAGACCGCCAAAGCTGGACGGCGCTGAGACCTTAGCGCCGTCCAGCCCGCCACCTCTCCACTGCCAATTCGATCCGCTCCCTAAGGAGGAGATTAAACAGATCGATCCCCAACCCGTTCAGATGTACCCCATCGGCCCTGTAGAAACCCCTAACTCCTTCCACCTCCACGTGGCGCGCACTCAGCCCTCCATTTAGTCTAACGAACCGAACAATCGCCTTATTCACCTTAATACGTACCCGTTCGATAGCCCTTGGATTCCTCGCGTGCCTCCACTCGTACCGGGGGACTATTTCTGACCAGACCAAAACCACCCCGGGAAATTACACAAGTAAGTCCCTGGTGATCGATTTGATCAGCTGCCTCATCGGCATCTGGTCCAAATCGTTCCCCCCCCCCGCGTGACACACCAACACCCCTGGAAGACCCCACTTCATCGGCGAATTCAACACGTGCTCTCTCATAGCACTCCATTTCAATCCCCTAACGCCGGCCCACACCAGCTTCGCTCGATCCCCCGAAATGCCGAGCTGTTCGCCGCTCCTTCTCAACACCGCTCTCTGCACCGCCCAAAACACAAACGAATGGCCGACCACCAGCACCGAGCACGCCGAGTCTAAAAGAAAATAGCATTAATAACGGTACCGACACGACCCCCCCCACCATGCTGTAACACCTGCTCGATTCTCCCTGGACGGATATATGACAAAAACCTTTTTGATTCCCATCTTCCCAGCTTTTTTACCAGGTCCACCGGCAAACCCAATCTCGTCGCCTCCGTCGCCGCTCCTATGCGAAACAAGTGAGTGCCATACTCCTTGCTAGACAGCCCCATCACCGCTAAGCATTTCCGAAACACTGCCAAAAACAAAAAGGCCCCTTCCTCATGTATAAACAACGCCCCCCTGTACGTAGCCTAACACCCAAAAAACCCCTTAGTGCGAGGACCGGACATGAAAAATTCGGACCCAGCTGACCCAAAAAAATACTCACCCCTCTACCTTCCTGGTCAGTCTTTGACACGTGAATCCGAATCCAAACCTCTTCCCCTGCAAAAAACACATCATCCCCCTGAAGGCCACCTGGCTTCCTTTTATTCCGGCTAACTAACTCCCCCACCCGCAACGCCCCGAAAAACGCCACAGAAAATGCCGCTTGGAAAAGCCTTACCTCAAATTCCGACGAACAAACCTGAGGAAGCCGACCCATGACCCCCTGTAAAATCTCCCAGGAGACCGGACGCCTCCTATCCATCGTCTTATGCTCCCTGCGCCACCCCTTCAGCTCCTGCCTTACCCAAAACATTTTTGTAAAATCTTTCCACCCCGCCACCTTACACAAAAAGGCAAGTGCCGCCAGCTTTTTGTCTATTACAACCGGGGACTCCCCCCCTGCTATTAGCTCCCCCACATACCAAACGAACAGGTCCTGCCTCTCTCCCTCCGCGAGCGGAGCACCAAATTCTCTTTCCAGCTCGAACCAGCGCCTCCACACCTTCGAGTAGCCCCCCCACGTAGAAGGCGCGACCGACCTCTGAATCAGCTCGAACCAACGGCTCAAACGATCTCCCTCAACCACTCCGGGCACACTTCGCTGACCGCGCTCGCCTCGGGCGCCAAGCTCCGAAATCAATCCCACTGCAAACGAGAGAGAGCATCAGCCACCCCATTCTCAACCCCCGGCACGTGAACCGCCCTGAACCATATGTTACACTTCAAACATGCCAGTACCAGCTGGCGCAACAATACGACGACTGGAGACGACAACGAGGTTTGTGAATTAACCGCTGCTACTACCGCCGTGTTGTCTGAGCGGAAACACACTGCCTTGTTCCTTAAAGCCTCCCCCCACAAGACCAACGCCACCACCAACGGGAACAACTCCAAAAAGGCCATGTTCCTGATCAGCTCCGACTCTGCCCACCTCCTTGGCCATGATCCAGCACACCACCTCCCCTTCAAATAGGCCCCGAAACCTGCCGAACCTGCCGCATCCATGAATAGCTCCACTTTCTCGTTCGATCTCATGGGATCCAACCAGTACCCCAGCCCGTTGAACGACTTCAGGAAGGAAACCCACATCCTCACATCCTCCTTCAGCTCCGCCGTGAGCCGAATAAAGTGATGTGGCTCCCTGATCCCAACTGTCGCCAACGACAACCGCCGCATAAAAACCCGTCCCATCAGCAAAACCCTGCATGCGAAATTCAGTTTGCCCAGTACTGACTGGAGCTGCTTCAGCCGAATCTTCATAAGCCCAAGGATCATTTCCAGCCCCACTTCCAGATCCCGCACCTTGTCCGCCGGCAACCTGCAGACCCCTTCCACCGCATCGATCTCGATCCCGAGAAACTTGATGGAGGTCGCCGGGCCCTCAGTTTTTTTGTGCGCCACCAGCACTCCGAACCCCCGAAACACTTCCAGCATGCTTGGCAGGATGAGCTCGCACTCCCTCGATTCCGCCGACCCCACACAAAGAAAATCATCCAAGTAATGCGTTATGGACGCCACCCCGGCCTTCTCCTTCACCAACCACTCCAAAAACGAGCCGAAGGCCTCGAAGTATGAGCATGAGATTGAACATCCCATCGGGAGACAGTGGTCCACATAATACCCCCCCCCCTCAAATTAACACCCCAATAAGTACACACTCTCCAGGTGCACTGGCAACAGCCTAAACGCCGCTTCAATATCTGTTTTAGCCATAAGCGCCCCTGGGCCCGCTTCCCGCACCATTGCCAATGCAAAGTCGAATTACGTGTATGCTACCGACGACCGACCCCCCCTTTGGAAAGAACAGGTGGTGAATCAGGTGAAACTTTCCCTTTTCCTTTTTTGGCACTAGGCCCAATGGGGGCACCACCAATCCCTCCACCGGTGGATCGGTAAACGGCCCCGACATCCGCCCCAATAACACCTCCTTTTCCAGCATCTGCTTCATCCGGGTGTAGCCGGGCTGACTTCAAATTTTTTACCGCCCCCCTTTCCCCGGCGGGGTGCATGACATGGAATCCTAAAACCCTCGGGCAGCAACCGTGCGGCCCGCCGATCCGGATATTTATTTAGCCACGGAAGCATCACTTCTCCTTTCACCGGTGTTATCCCTCTTTGTAGGTCCTTCCGGGAACCTCCTGAACCCCCCCCATCCTTTCCTGAAACAGCGCCCAACGGAGTGATTACCCCCGCAGGCTGAGCATTCGTGCAAGAATTTACACCCTGCACCGAATTTACACTGGGATTCATTAAATGCCCAGCACACTCCTTTCCTTGTTGCCTCCGCCACCCCTGGAGTGGACGAGGTGGTGCCCCCTTGAAAGGGCGACGAGCTGGCTGCAGCAGAATACACCCCCCCCAACCTAGCTCAGCACACACCGACATCCGCTGCCGGAATTGCTCGTCATACTTCAGCCACGCCACCCCCCCATAAACTTGGTGTGCTTCCCATATGGTATCTAGGTAACAAAACAGCGGAGAGCAATTCTCCGGGTTCGTTTCTCCCACTACACTCGCCAAGATCACAAAAACCTGTAGCCAGTTCCCGAACGTCCCCGGGATCAACCTAAAAGCCCTTCTGTCCTCGTCCTCTTCCCTAAGGTCCTCCCTTCCCCTCCCTCATCTATCAGTTCCAAAACGTTCCAGAGGGAGCAGTGTAAAAATATCTAAGTACTCCCGCCTCCAAATCTTTTCCTTAACTTCTGGCTTCAGGTGGCCCCCCAAAGGTCCCTCAAAGCAAATGTAAGAGTGCCCCTTAGCCTGATCCGAAACTGATGCCCCCCTTTTTTCCACCTCTGGGCCAGGTCCCTTATTCACCCCCACGTCCCGCTCCGCCGGCGCTACCCCCGTCTGTTCTACAGCCTCCAACCATCTCCCTGGGCACTCCCCTCCTTGCCGGCGCTGGGTCCCCCACCCCCTCGGGTCCACCACTGAATCCGAACCCGTAGCCTCCCATCTATCCAATAACTCCCGCATTCCCGTTTTAAAATCCCCCCAACCCGCCGGAGCCACCCCCCCCGGCGAGTCCCTCAAACCTCGAGTGCGACACGATGTTGGATACGCCGATCTGTAGAGGCTCACCTTGATGAATGGCCGCGCCGCTCGGGATGTCCTCCCGCCAATTGTCGCCCAGAGATCCTGAGCCCGACTGACCCAGGATCCCGCTTCTCGACTGAAGTCCTGACGCACCCGCTGACCCCGGTGCCACCACTGGAGCTCCGAATGATGATCCCGTCCCTCCCGCACCAGTTGCCGCAAGCCTGGCCGACTCAGCGCGGGCCTCTCCCATCGCCCTGATGTCCCGACCGCCATTCCGCTCCGGATCCCTTCCTCATCGGACATCGCCTGCTGGAAAAAAAGAAGAGGCGAGGAGCCTGTCCGTTCCATGCAACCCACCCCCCGCGAGCTGGGACGCAGTGCTGGATCATCTGTGACGCGGGGCGCGCTAAAAGGGGTGGACGCCAGCCGCGCTAGGCCTGGGAGCGGCGATGCCAGCTCAAGCGGCCATGCCTGCAGCTGATTGGGGGGAGGGGTCACCCCCCGCCCTCCCAACGACCCCGAAAGGGGGTGGGGTGGTTGCCCGCGGGACGCTGTGAGTGGGGGGGGGGGGCGGGGGGAGTGGCGAACGCGCGACCCTGGTATGCAGGGCATTCCAAGCCGGGTTACCCGACGGGGCCGGGGGTGTGCCGCTACAGGGGCCCCCCACGCATCACTCCAGGCGCTGGGGGCCCCTGTACCTTCCGTTGGGGGGGCCCGGCCAGCGTCCGTGAGGTCGCCGGGGGCTCCCCCCCTTTGTCCCCCCCTGTGTGCTATACAGGCGCCCGGGGCTCCTGTACATACTGTTGAGGGAGCCCCTCCAGCGTCAGTGATGACGCCGGGGCTCCCCCCTTTGACCCCTGTGTGCTGTATTAGGAGCTCCGGGAAACCAGAGTCTGGTTGTGTCGCCGTGATGCTGTAAGAGTTGCATAGAGCAGAGGTCTACGCCAGTGAAATGGCGGGACAGAACCCAGGGGGTCCAGGCGTGGACAGGACAGATGTGGCGCTTCTATCGAGAGTAAGGTTTCTTGAAAAGAGAGATGCTGGAAACAGTACCAAAACTCAGGTCCCAGGTAAGGTTCCAGATAAGGTGCCCTGGAACTGAAAAGGCTCTCCCTGATCATTGGTTTATTTTTCTGCTATAATCAGCCTGAAAATAAAGAGTTAGGGCTCAGATCAATGTGGGGTGGAAGGCTGTCCAGAGTACCTTGCTAATGTGGAAATGTGACGTTGTTTTGTGAAAGCTGGAACCAGGATCTGTGACTGTGATATCTGTCTTGGAGGAATTGATCCATGTGTGGATTATTGGGTAACGCTTTGATCTTAAAGTCCTGTTACACATCTACTTATTGTATGTATATAGTTTGTCTAGTGTGCTCTTAAAGAGGAACAACGGACCTCTGCGCAAGCAGGTCCTATTAGCCCCTAACTCTCATATAGAACACCTTTTGGATGGCGGCGTCTTCCAGTCCGCCTACATTCTGCAGTTATTTCCTTCACCCTCGGGGTCTTAGCTGTCTGTGACAGACACGGAGGAGCTTAGCCGTGCAGGGTCTCTGCTGTGCTGCTCCCCACTCGCTACTCGGAAATCTTGCAGATCTTCTATGTGTCCTGTAGCCGTAGATGAGTAACGCAGACCATACACTGCGCAGGTTTGAAATCTCAGGGTGACGCAATGCATCCTGGGATTGAAGATGGTAGAAAAGATGGGGCTGCTCTATGGATAGCAGCCAGGGGAGAATGGATGAGTGCAGAGGGAAGAATAGAGGACAGGTAAGTTTAAAGTGGCAATTTTTGAATCAGAGGATTAAAGGGAACAGAGGATGGAGTTTGGAGAGTTTTTGAGAACTCCCCAGACTATCCAATGTCATATATATAACTTAATCTTGGGCTGCTCTATTATCTTGATCCACAAATCCCTCTGTCCATATGTTCTTGGTTATATTTCACGCTACCTGGCTGGCTTCTGGCCCAATAGCATCCTGCATAACAGAGCTGCTGGCACCACTACAGGCTGGCAGGGCTCCGTTTACTGGTAGTAGTGAAGGGGTCCCACACCTGGACAGGGTTATTTAGACCTGTATTAAAAGAAACATACCATGTGATTTCAGTGACAGTGACGTCAGCCAGGGCCACGAGGTACGTTTCCGTCACAGAGTCCCTCTTTTAATGGTCCTACCCAGGGGTCATCTTTTTGTTTTTCTGTATTTTTATTTATTTATAATCAGTAGCACAGGCATAATCCCTCATCATATGCAAGGCTAACCATCCCAAGTAGGGGAGGCATATTCCAGTTGACAACCTGTGTTTATGGACAAACTTACAACTCCAGATTGATTTCATTTACACAACAATAAAATGTAGGGTATATAGTAAATATAATCAAAGTTGTGTCCTATGTTTCCACCGCGCGTACAGATTGAAACGCTTATTAGCCTGTCCGCTCACCTTCATTACACATTAATTATTTAACAGTGGTGGAGTAAGGTGGATCATGGACTGCGGGCTACAGCCCGATGCAGAGGTGGAAGTGACTGACGTTAGAAAGGAGGACGTACCAAGATGGAGGGAATGAAACAAGGAACTGGAGAGGGAAGAGAAGGGGAAAGGGGAGTGGGTCCCCCGTGCTCCGCCTCCACATCGGTCGCGGACAATTCAGTGCCCCTTGGAGGGCGTTAGGCCCGGCATATCGTCCCCAGGGCTCCCATACTGACAAGAAGCTTTTGTGGGAGTCAGTCAAAATACTGAACAATCTCTCATGGAGGAAGAACCCATTCAGCCTCGCCGACACTTCTGCCAACGGGGTGAACTGTTTCCTCCATGCTTTAGCGATGGTCTACTTTGCTGCAAGAAGTAGATAAACAAATAGCCTATTTTAAAATAAAAAATACCGTGCTGAAAATGTAAAATATTTCTTTAGACTGTTCTTAATAAATTGAGGATGCTCAACGTGCAAAACTCCACAATCTACAAAGAGTCAATTAGAATACCAATAAATGGGCACAGAGTTATCGCAAGCAAAGTCAAGGTGATTTTTTTTCTGATTGCCAAACATGTAGGATTTGGAAAAACATGTATCATTCACTTGGGGCTTTGCACATCAAGCTGCGGGTTACGGTGTGCCGCCCATCAGGAGCATTGGACACTCTATTAACAGCTACTGGTTCCAGCTTCCCACTAATGTTGAAGGAGAAAGGACACTCAGAGCGTGTATAAAGCTGGATATAAAGTGACACCCCGTGTAATGAATGTAAGCTTGAAGGGTGATTTAAAGGATGACCCCTGCAAGGAAGCAAAATAGGCTATTTGAATAGCAATAAATAGGCACAGAGCTCCCTTCCGTCCGACCAATCCCACGGTGCATGCACTTCAGTCTAGATCCACCTGAGTGTCCAGCACCAAATAGTCAAGCCTCTTACCAGACTTCTAAGGGATAGCAGGACTGTACATAATATCTCCAAATTCACGTGTATTAGATCCACATGTAGTCAATCCCGGAAGAAGAAAGCTTCAACCAAGCTAAAATAACAGATTAGGTGACTCTCACCCACTCCAGAAACATCAGACCTGGCCAGATCCGTAAAAACATGTATATAAAGGAATGAACCGCAACTTAGATGCGTTTTTTCTTTTGTCTCCTTTGGCTGTTATGTTCTGAGGATTTATATATCTACTCTAGAGACAATATTATGAAGTGTTATTTTAGATTGGTTGAAGAAGCTTTTTTCTTCCGGGATTGACTACATGTGGATCTAATACACGTGAATTTGGAGATATTATTTACAGTCCTGCTATCCCTTAGAAGTCTGGTAAGAGGCTTGACTATTTGGTGGTGGACACTCAGGTGGATCTCGACTGAAGTGCATGCACCGTGGGATTGGTCGGAAGGAAGGGAGCTCTGTGCCTATTTATTGCTATTCAAATAGCCTATTTTGCTTCCTTGCAGGGGTCATCCTTTAACACACCCTTCAAGCTTACATTAATTACACGGGGTGTCACTTTATATCCAGCTTTATACACGCTCTGAGTGTCCTTTCTCCTTTCTCCTTCAACATTAAAGCTGGAAAGCTGGAACCAGTAGCTGTTAATAGAGTGTCCAATGCTCCTGATGGGCGGCACACCGTAACCCGCAGCTTGATGTGCAGAGCCCCAAGTGAATGATACATGTTTTTCCAAATCCTACATGTTTGGCAATCAGAAAAAAAAATCACTTTGACTTTGTTTGCTTGCGATAACAGTTGGACCAAGGCCAGTTCACATTCAAGTTTAACAATGTAAAGTGTATTTACATTGGAAAAGGGTAGAGCTCAAAGCATGGTGACAGCATTAATAAAACACAGAAAATAATAGCCTGCCCACACTACGCAAACTGGACTTTGATGTGTTGCTGAAGGTGCAGCCAGATATACAGTAGCAGTCACCCTAGCGAACTGCCGTTATGGACTTGGACTTGGCTTCCAACTAGAAAACTATTGTCTGTAAATAATGAAAGGAGCTGCCCATACGTGTTATCTACAAACACAATCAGAGATCAATAACTGCCCCAGAGACCATCTTACCATCTATTAATAGCTTGCTGTTAGGAACACTTATATTATACACAACTGCTGGAAACTAGTATAGATCCAAAACTCGATATCCATTGGAAACCTGAAATTTTGGGAACACAGTGTCAGGCTTGGCGTCAAAAGACTGCTGAGCCTCTTGAGTCCAGTTTTTAGGGAGTGTCAAGTATCTGGTAAAGTGCTGGTCAAGGCTAACCAGGGTCTCACTACATGTGAGGCAAGCATGGAAAGGGCATGGACAAACAAGCAGTGATTCCCTGATCTGGATTGTTGTGCAGCACAAATATAGGCGCTTAGTCAAAAGCAGCCAAGGGCAATGGTTGGAGAAAGCAAGAATAGTCAAAGATCAGTTCCAAAGGTCGTAGGGTGATTGCAAAGGAGCATAAACTGTAGGCCTTTTCCGTTGGCTCCCTTGGCAATGGGCAAGAGCGTCCGAATCCGCTGAGGCACGTTTCCGCGTCCAGCCATTCAAATAGGATGGGGACGGGAGTGCGCCCGTATCTAGGGATGATGCTGCTTTTGCTCCGGCTTGCCGAGCATTAGTATTAGCAAATGTCTCTGATTGGACAAGAGCGCAGTAGCACTGGGGAAGGGTACGTTTTTACTGATGATCTGGGGGGGGGGGGGTTCACACAACAGGTCAAACCCCTGGGTTTCAAGGGACCTGCATAGGTGTTGTCGGCAAGCGGGTGCTACATACTGGACCCAGAAGCGGATGCACTGTAAGCGATATTTCAGGTACTAGTTTGGGGTACACAACATGATTCAAAGCTAGCACACCCATCCTAGGGGCAATAGCATGTGCGCACAGCACGCAGACACATGTGGTCTAGATAATTGGGAATCATATAAAATCAGAATACAAATATTAATGGTTTACCGGTTCCATACAGTGCGTTACATACATACAAGACATTTTGGTAGGTTGGGTTGGTACATTTATAATTCCAGCAGGGAGAACAACAAATGAACCCACCAGCCCCCAAAAAAGTAGAGGCTCAAAACCTCAAGAAATTTAAGCCACCACACCATTTTCATGCGGGTGATAAAATAAAGTTGCATTTATTTATTTCTCAAAGACACAGGAATAAGCTGTGCCCCTAAATCGCAGTATCACCCTTGAAAACGGAAAACCTGGGTTTTGTTCTGCATTACAGGGGCATATCGAGCTGTTTAAAGCGGACCTTCACTCTGAATAAGAGTCTATCTTATATGTTTCCCACACCCTGTACATACAGATTGCCCACATTAAAAATCATCCTACCTGCATCTACTGCATGTTATGAGCCTTTAAACATCCAAGATGGCGGCTTATGGAAGCCGCCATCTTATCAGGCAGCCTGCAAACAGGAAGTGCCTCCTGACTGTGCTGCTCTGCATTCTGGGATTGCTGACCGTTACCTGACCCCAGCTCTGCTCTGTCTGAGCAAAGCACAGCTATAACCCGCCCCCCTGTACTTTATCCCGCTCTCCTCTCCTCAGTAAGTGTGATGCTTCTGAGTCAAGATGGCGGCTCCCGTATCCTAAATTCCTGAACAGAGTTGCAGCCCAGTGGGGGAAAGAATAATAAGTTAGTGACTAAAAACGTAAAATATATTAATTTTAGATGCTGGGGAACCGTTTTTTAAGAGTTTGGGCTTATCATTAAATTACGCTGAAGGTCCGGTTTAAGGTTTGGAGAGGTAAATGCATTCTGATTAAAGAAGAATTGTAAATGGGTGCATGGCCCGGGGCATCCCAAGCCCCTATAGTTAGCCACAGAAAACGATTTTGGGTCAGCACTTCTTAAAAAAAAGTTTTATTAAAGTCCATTAAAAAATATGTCTTCCATGTAAGTCACAAACAGCCATAAAAACATGTTACCGGACCCATACAGCAGTGATAAATCGTGCCGCTCTTACGCGTTTCGGACGCCACCTGGTCCACTCTTGGTCCTGAACCAGGTGGAGTCCGAAACGCGTAAGGCACCCACCTTGATGCAATGAGTTGTAGGTCTTTCTCCTCTGGGCACTTTATTACTCCTCACCCTGCTAGTATGTATCACTGTAGATCACATCAAACAGACTTAACATTCCAAACTGTACAAACATCAAACATCACGGTAGCATGGATTTAGTCCTGGGTGCGGTGCGGCAGATTTTATTCACCCACACTTTAAAAATTGGAGATCATCCAGGTAATAAAAAAAACTGCTGAAGATTTAATATTTTATTGGCAGCATTCATTAAAAAATCTAATGTTTGTTAAATCTAGGTAAAGCTTTTTCCATCTGTCCAGATTGTTTACCGCAGTGACCAGCTTCATTGACTTGCACAGTAGCAGTGGTCCCTTAAAGCAAATCTTCAGCATCATTTAATGAAAAGCCCAAACCCTTAAAAAACTATTCCCCAGCATCCAAAATTAATATAATTTATGTTTTTAGTTGTTTACTTTTTATTCTTTCCCCCACTGGGCTGCAACTCTCTTCAGGACTCAGTAGAATCACATACTGAGTGGAGGATAGGGTTGGAAAGTGCAGGGGGCCGGCTATAGCCGTTCTTTGCTCAGACAGAGCAGATCTGGGGCCAGGAAAAGGACAGCAATCCCACAATGCACAGTCAGAAGACACTTCCTGTTTGCAGGCAGCCTGAGACTCCATGGGATGCCATATTGGATGTTTAAAGTCTCAGAAAATGCAGTAGGTGCAGGTAGGATGATTTTTAATGTGGGCAATCTGTATGTACAGGGTGGAGGAAGCATATAAGATAGGCTCTTATTCAGGGTGAAGGTCCAGTTTAAAGAGGAAAAACACTTGGTATTTTAATTCTCCCGGGTATTGTCCCTCTCCAGCAGGGTATTCCAATTTGGGATGTCCCACTGTTTGTATCCGTGGGGATAGCTGTAAAAAACTCACCTTTCCAAAGATCCAAAGGAGCATACGTGGGCCAGCAGCCAATCATAGTAACAAAGAAAATAAGGTTGAATAAAAAAAAATTAGTCCATCCAGTTCAGCCTGTATAGAAAAGATCTCCTTCCAGTGGTCTAGTATCAATAGCTGCTTATGTTATTACATGAATACACTTTTGAAGTCTTAGGGCCTTATTTATGAAGGGATAGCGTCAGGTAGTGGCTGGTAAATGAGAGGTAGCGACAGGTAGCGACTGGTGAACGCACGCAAGTACACATTTATCAAGCAGAATCTGTTTAGCGACTGGGATAGCGCCATGTAGCGTCTGATTCATCATTTTCACAGCCTCTGCGAACAGCGCCTCGCGTTCAGCCTTGCACAGCGCCAGGTATGACCTCTCGCTACCTGTCGCTCTCCCATACATTTCAATGGGCGATCCTTTTCTTCTCTTTAAACGGGGTTTTTGTTTTGCTTTTTTTTCCAAAAAATCACAAATAATTCCGTGACCTCTTCTGGCATTGAAAAAGCATTTTTTTCATAATTTGTTCATTTTTTATAAATTTCCTCAGAAATGACATTACAGGTCTGGCATTAAAGTGTTCATGTTACAATGTTGCCACAATGTAATTCCATATGTTTTCGCTTTGTTACTAGTGGATAGATGCTGAAAAACAGACTTTAAACACACAGCCTCCTGCGCTCTGGGCTTCAAACAAGTATTTCTCAGCGCCAGAGATTTGTGAGGCTGTTTTTTTGCTGAATATGGTGTGAGTCGGTCGCTATGACCAGTCGCTAACATGCGCTCCCATACAGCGCTGTACTGGTCAAATAGCGACTCCTCACAATGTATTCAACATTACTGAACAGCAACTGAGTCGCTATAAACTAGCGACTCACGGCCGAGCACAGTGACTACTAGCGGGCGCTCTGAAAATGCCTGCTACAGACGCTCATCTGTCACTACCTGGCGCTAATGATGAATCAGCCTCCCCGGCTTCCATTGAAAAGGGGCTCAATGAACGTACACCAGGAACTTCTGTGTACAGAGGCCCCCTTTTGGGTAATTTAAGTGGATTGTTCAGTGCCTCTCCGGCACTGCCCGGCCCTGGAATCTTTGGAAAACAAAAAAAGTGCACTTTTCCTTCAAAGTGGAAGTCCAGTCCCTGCGTGGCCTAGGTAGAATGAGGGGGGGTTACAAAAAAATAAGTAAAGTGGCCTCATCAGGATCCAATGCCATTTCACCGGTGTTTCTGGCCCTGGGTGCAGTTGTTAGAGTTTGTGCTCCTACATGGTTATAAGAAAGTCCAAAGACCAAAGACCAGCACTCCAATTAATGTATTAAATTCATGAAAAAATCCATCATATAATCCACTAATGTGGGTGTTAATACAAAAGTCCATTGTCCATATAAAAATCAGACTTTTCGGGGCATGACAAATAAGCAGATTGCACCATCATATTAGTCTGTCCCTGATGAAGGGGCATCACATGCTCCGAAACGTTGGATTATTATATGGACAATGGACTTTTGTATTAACACCCACATTAGTGGATTATATCATAGATTTTTAGATGAATTTAATACATTATTGGGGTGCTGGCCTTTTGACTTTCTTGGATCTGCGGTGCCACCGCTGGCCATCGCACCGGCCTTGACTGTTGAATGATAAGAGAGCCTCTGTTACTACAGTTTATATCCAATATGGTAATAAGGGACTGTCAGCACCCCTCGGGGCCACCCACAAGGCCTACTCCCCACACATCCTGGTGACACCCGCTAGGTGTGCAATACATCCCCAGGTGATTTTAGCATCACAGCGGTGTCAGGTGAGTTCACAACTTAGGCCCTTATTTAAGAAGGGATAGTGTCAGGTAGTGGCTGGTTAATGACAGGTAGCGACAGATAGCGACTGGTGAACGCCGGACACGGCACGCAATTACACATTTACCAAGCAGAATCTGTTTAGCGACTGGGATAGCGCCATGTAGCGTCTGATTCATCATTTTCACAGCCTCAGCGAACAGTGCCAGCGTTCAGCCTTGCACAGCGCCAGGTATGACCTCTCGCTACCTGACGCTCTCCCATACATTTCAATGGACGATACTTTTCTTCTCTTTAAACTGTTTTTTTTTTGTTTTTCAAAAAAATCACAAATAATTCTGTGACCTCTTCTGGCATTGAAATAGCATTTTTTTCATAATTTTTTCATTTTTTATATATTTCCTCTAGGGATTCGGACGAACCGGAATTCGCTCCGAATTTTAGGGAAAATTTGATTCGGCACGAACCCGAATTTTTTTTTGGTTCTTGCCGATCGAATTTTCCCTGAAATAAAAAAAAAAATGCCAGCATGGTGGGAGCGGGCAGCCTGCCCGCTCCCACCATGCTGGTATTTTTTAAAAAGCAAACACTTACCTGCATGGTCGGAGCGTGGAGGCCGGCGCCACTCTCAGGCGCCCTCTGATGACGCGTCCTCTGATGACAGCTGAGAGCGGCGCCGGCCTCCACGCTCCGACCATGCCGGCATTTTTTTTTTCAGATGAGCGATTCGTGAAAGTTCGATTCGGGCGAACCCGAATTTCTTGGGGAAATTCGGCGAATCGCCCGAATCGAACTTTCAAGAAGTTCGCTCATCTCTAATTTCCTCAGAAATGGCATTACAGGTCTAGCAAGTGTTCATGTTACAATGTTGTTACAATGTAATTCCATATGTTTTCGCTTTGTTACTAGTTGATAGATGCTGGAAAACACACTTTAAACACACCGCCTCCTGCGCTCTGGGCTTCACACAAATATTTTTCAGCGTCAGAGATTTGCGAGGCTGTTTTTTTACTGAATATGGTGTGAGTCGGTCGCTATGACCAGTCGCTAACATGCGCTCCCATACAGCGCTGTACTGGTCAAATAGCGACTCCTCACAATGTATTCAACATTACTGAACAGCAACTGAGTCGCTATAAAGTAGCGACTCACGGCCGAGCACTGCGACTACTAGCGGGCGCTCTGAAAATGCCTGCTACAGACGCTCATCTGTCGCTACCTGCCGCTAATGATGAATCAGCCTCTTTGTAAATAGCTCACCTGTAATTACCATACTTTTATCAGTTAGTCCTGGCTCTGCGCAGTTAGTTTTAAAGTCTTTAAACAATTCAAGTTTCCCAATCCCTCCACATCCCTAAACTTGAAATATATAAGTAAGATATTAACAACACGATATTATATGACACCTAATAAAGAAAACAGATTGGGCGAGTGGCGTGTCGCTGGCATTACCGGGATTAGTTATAAACTTACCTGGAAAACCTCCTAACAAATATTACAGCGGGTATAAAGCACGCGGCGTGTGTGCAGCTCAGATAAACATGACTGAGAGGAGCCCCCGCCGTGGCCTAGCTGGTGATTATTCATTATAAGTACGCATTGTTCATTACACCAACCCTTCAGAAATACGGGTGTTATAGAAACGCAGCCATGTAGATATGACAAAGTCACCTTAGTACTATTTTATTCCTAACTGTTCACTTTTCATCTAAATCAATGTCATTCTAAAGCACACCTAAACCCTCAGGAAGGGTCCTGGCAGGGCCGGCTCCAGGTTTATGTGGGCCCTTGGACAGCATGGTCTCAGTGGGTCCCTTTGTGGAGTCACGTCACATCACAGAGGGACGTCCCAAATCTGGATTCCCCCTTAGGATCATGCTATTTGGACCAAAACTCTAGTCTTGGTCTATTTTGAAGTGCACCAAACCCCTTTAAACCTGACCTCGGAGTCGAAACGAATCTAGATCCTCCTGATTTTGGATGCCCCTGTGTGTGACCCCCCCCCCCCCCCCTGTTCATTACTTTCCTCTAACTGGTGAATGTGCTGTGGGATCGCCAATCGCCAGTTTGAGTTTATGGCCAAACCAAGGGGGTTCTTTCACATTGAGATGCCCCTGTAAAGGGGACCAAAACTCGGATGGAATTGCTTGCATAGTGGGTATTCCAGCGATCCCAGGGGGGTTTCACACAGTAGGGTATCACAGATTGGGATGATAGGAAATCAGCTGGGGTGGGCAACTTAAAAGCAGAATAAAACCCAGCACTTACTCCCCTGGAATCTAAATCGAGATGCCCAGTTGTGTGGAGCCCCGCCATTCAAGGAGATGAGGGCACCAGCTGTGGCGATGCCCTGCCAGTCTGCCACCGGTCAAGCGCCGTCGCACACCCCAAAGGCCGGCCCTGTCAGTGAACCCCCCAAAGAGTAGGGCCCCCCGGCAGCTGCCCCGCCTTGCCGGGTGCTGATGCTGGCCCTGGGTCCTGGCTCAGAGCGACACCTTCATTCCCATAGTGAGCCCCAGTGGCAGGCTGGGGCCTCTCCCCAGTCATCAACCTGGCCAGTCACCCAATGTGCATACCTCCCAACTTCTGAAAATGTGAAAGCGGGACAAGCCACGCCCCTGGCCACACACATGCCACGCCCCGACCACACCCTCTGTCACGCCCTCCAGCTCCGATCCAGCAGCAATGTCGGCTGCCTTCACCCCTGCATGCCAGCCTCCGTACGTTTTTTTTATCCCCAGCCCCCCGCGCGCTCACCCGCAAGCCAGGAAGTCAGTATCTTCGCGCCGGCCAGTGTTTATACAGAAGACGCCGGCGTCGTTGCGGCCCTGGGCACACCGCCACAGCGCAGGGAGTCCCGGGACATTTGCTAACGGTCCGGGACCGCGGGATTTTGTGGAAAAATCGGGACAATCCCGGGAAAATCGGGACAGTTGGGAGGTGTGCAATGTGTTCCAAGACTGAGGCTATATCATTAGGGTGAGGACATGGGATGGAGTTGCTAGAGTGAGGGGAGAGAGTGGTGAAAGGGATGGGGGGCAGGGACTGAATGGGAGTGTTAGTAAAGGTAGCAGCCCAGACTGCTCCATAGTAGTGTCGCCCACTGGGCATTTGCCCAGGTCTCCCTATGGCCAGTCCGCCCTTGGTGAGCCCTGCATTCAAAAAATACTCACACGTGCAGCTACTCCCTGGTCCCCCGTCACAGTGAGCTCCTTGCATACCCCCCAAATGTCCCTGATTTGGAGGGACTGTCCCTCTTTTGAATCTATGTCCCCCTGTCCCTCATTGCTCCCATTAGTCCCTCTTTGAGGTGTAACATGCAGATCTGCATCAATAAATGATTCATTTGCCTATTCAAAGTGTTTCTATTGTTGTAACTGTTACATCCTATCTCCTATTCATCAATAAATGAGGGGGGTGTGGCCTAATTTAACAATTGTCCCTTTTTCCCACCCTGAAAAGTTGGTAGGTATGTCCTTGGGAAAAAGGAGGTAATGTGAGGCCCAGAGATAGGAGGCAGTGTGGGGCCCGGAGAAAGGAGGTAATGTGAGGCCCAGAGATAGGAGGCAGTGTGGGGCCCGGAGAAAGGAGGTAATGTGGGACCCAGAGATAGGAGGCAGTGTGGGGCCCGGAGAAAGGAGGTAATGTGAGGCCCAGAGATAGGAGGCAGTGTGGGGCCCGGAGAAAGGAGGTAATGTGGGGCCCAGAGAGAGGAGGTAATGTGGGACCCACAGACAGGAGGTAGTGTGGAGCACAGAGATAGGGGGTAATGTGGGGCCCAGAGAAAGGAGGTAATATGGAGCCACGAGATAGAAGGTAGTGTGGGGCCCAGAGATAGGAGGCAATGTGGGGGCCGGGGATAGGGGGTAATGTGGAGCCCAAAAATAGAAGGTAATGTGGAGTCCAGAGAAAGGAGGTAATGTGTAGCCCAGAGATAGAAGATAACGTGGGGCCCAGAGTTAGTGAGTAAGGTGGAGCCCAGAGATAGAAGTTAATGTGGGTCCCAAAGAAAGTGGGTAATGTGGAGCACAGAGATAGGGGGTAATGTGGAGCACAGAGATAGGGGGTAATGTGGAGCCCAGATATAGTGGGTATTGTGGGGCCTGGAGATAGGAGCACAGTGGGGCCCAGAGAAAGGAGAGTAATGTGGGGCCCAGAGATGGGGGGTAATGTGGAGCCCAGAGAAAGAAGTTAATGCGGGGCCCAGAGATAGAAGGTAATGTGGAGCCCAGAGATAGGGGGTAATGTGAAGCCCATAGATAGAAGGTAACGTGGAGCACAGAGATAGGGGGTAATGTGGAGCCCAGAGATAGGGGGAAATGTGAAGCCCATAGATAGAAGGTAACGTGGAGCACAGAGATAGGGGGTAATGTGGAGCCCAGAGATAGGGGGTAATGTGGAGCCCAGAGATAGCGGGTAATGTGGAGCCCAGAGATAGCGGGTAAGGTGGAGCCCAGAGATAGAGGGTAATGTGGAGCCCAGAGATAGGGGGCAATGTGGAGCACAGAGATAGGGGGTAATGTGTAGCCCAGAGATAGAGGGTAATGTGTAGCCCAGAGATAGGGGGTAATGTGGAGCCCAGAGATAGAGGGTAATGTGTAGTCCAGAGATAGGGGGTAATGTGTAGCCCAGAGATAGGGGGTAATGTGGAGCCCCGAGATAGGGGGTAATGTGGAGCCCCGAGATAGGGGGTAATGTGGAGCCCAGAGATAGCGGGTAATGTGGAGCCCAGAGATAGCGGGTAATGTGGAGCCCAGAGATAGCGGGTAATGTGGAGCCCAGAGATAGAGGGTAATGTGGAGCCCAGAGATAGGGGGCAATGTGGAGCCCAGAGATAGAGGGTAATGTGGAGCACAGAGATAGGGGGTAATGTGGAGCCCAGAGATAGCGGGTAATGTGGAGCCCAGAGATAGGGGGTAATGTGGAGCCCAGAGATAGAGGGTAATGTGGAGCCCAGAGATAGGGGGCAATGTGGAGCCCAGAGATAGGGGGTAATGTGGAGCACAGAGATAGGGGGTAATGTGGAGCACAGAGATAGGGGGTAATGTGTAGCCCAGAGATAGAGGGTAATGTGTAGTCCAGAGATAGGGGGTAATGTGTAGCCCAGAGATAGGGGGTAATGTGGAGCCCCGAGATAGGGGGTAATGTGGAGCCCCGAGATAGGGGGTAATGTGGAGCCCAGAGATAGCGGGTAATGTGGAGCCCAGAGATAGCGGGTAATGTGAAGCCCCGAGATAGGGGGTAATGTGGAGCCCAGAGATAGCGGGTAATGTGGAGCCCAGAGATAGCGGGTAATGTGGAGCCCAGAGATAGCGGGTAATGTGGAGCCCAGAGATAGGGGGTAATGTGGAGCCCAGAGATAGAGGGTAATGTGGAGCCCAGAGATAGGGGGTAATGTGGAGCCCAGAGATAGGGGGTAATGTGGAGCCCAGAGATAGGGGGTAATGTGGAGCCCAGAGATAGGGGGTAATGTGGAGCCCAGAGATAGCGTGTAATGTGGAGCCCAGAGATAGAGGGTAATGTGGAGCCCAGAGATAGGGGGTAATGTGGAGCCCAGAGATAGGGGGTAATGTGGAGCACAGAGATAGGGGGTAATGTGGAGCCCAGAGATAGAGGGTAATGTGGAGCCCAGAGATAGGGGGTAATGTGGAGCACAGAGATAGGGGGCAATGTGGAGCCCAGAGATAGGGGGTAATGTGGAGCCCAGAGATAGGGGGTAATGTGGAGCACAGAGATAGGGGGTAATGTGGAGCACAGAGATAGGGGGTAATGTGGAGCACAGAGATAGGGAGTAATGTGGAGCCCAGAGATAGGGGGTAATGTGGAGCACAGATATAGTGGGTATTGTGGGGCCTGGAGATAGGAGCACAGTGGGGCCCAGAGAAAGGAGAGTAATGTGGGGCCCAGAGATGGGGGGTAATGTGGAGCCCAGAGAAAGAAGTTAATGCGGGGCCCAGAGATAGAAGGTAAAGTGGAGCCCAGAGATAGGGGGTAATGTGGAGCACAGAGATAGGGGGTAATGCGGAGCACAGAGATAGGGGGTAATGTGGAGCCCAGAGATAGGGGGTAATATGGAGCACAGAGATAGGGGGTAATGTGGAGCCCAGAGATAGGGGGTAATGTGGAGAACAGAGGTAGAGGGTAATGTGGAGCCCAGAGATAGGGGGTAATGTGGAGCCCAGAGATAGGGGTTAATGTGGAGCCCAGAGATAGAGGGTAATGTGGAGCCCAGAGATAGGGAGTAATGTGGAACCCAGAGATAGAAGGTAAAGTGGAGCCCAGAGATAGAAGGTAAAGTGGAGCACAAAGATAGGGGGTAATGTGGGGTACAGAGATAGAGGGTAATGTGGAGCACAGAGATAGGGGGTAATGTGGGGCACAGAGATAGGGGGTAATGTGGAGCACAGAGATAGGGGTAATGTGGAGCCCAGAGATAGGGAGTAATGTGGAGCCCAAAGATAGGGGGTAATGTGGAGCCCAGAGATAGGGGGTAATGTGGAGCCCAGAGATAGAGGGTAATGTGGAGCACAGAGATAGGGGGTAATGTGGAGCACAGATATAGTGAGTATTGTGGGGCCTGGAGATAGGAGCACAGTGGGGCCCAGAGAAAGGAGAGTAATGTGGGGCCCAGAGATGGGGGGAAATGTGGAGCCCAGAGAAAGAAGTCAATGCGGGGCCCAGAGATAGAAGGTAAAGTGGAGCCCAGAGATAGGGGGTAATGTGGAGCACAGAGATAGGGGGTAATGTGGGGCACAGAGATAGGGGGTAATGTGGAGCCCAGAGATGGGGGGTAATGTGGAGCCCAGAGATAGGGGGTAATGTGGAGCACAGAGATAGGGGGTAATGTGGAGCTCAGAGATAGGGGGTAATGTGGAGCCCAGAGATAGGGGGTAATGTGGAGCCCAGAGATAGAGGGTAATGTGGAGCACAGAGATAGGGGGTAATGTGGAGCACAGATATAGTGAGTATTGTGGGGCCTGGAGATAGGAGCACAGTGGGGCCCAGAGAAAGGAGAGTAATGTGGGGCCCAGAGATGGGGGGAAATGTGGAGCCCAGAGAAAGAAGTCAATGCGGGGCCCAGAGATAGAAGGTAAAGTGGAGCCCAGAGATAGGGGGTAATGTGGAGCACAGAGATAGGGGGTAATGTGGGGCACAGAGATAGGGGGTAATGTGGAGCCCAGAGATGGGGGGTAATGTGGAGCCCAGAGATAGGGGGTAATGTGGAGCACAGAGATAGGGGGTAATGTGGAGCACAGAGATAGGGGTTAATGTGGAGCCCAGAGATAGAGGGTAATGTGGAGCCCAGAGATAGGGGTTAATGTGGAGCCCAGAGATAGAGGGTAATGTGGAGCCCAGAGATAGGGGGTAATGTGGAGCCCAGAGATGGGGGGTAATGTGGAGCCCAGAGATAGGGGGTAATGTGGAGCCCAGAGATAGGGGGTAATGTGGAGCACAGAGATAGGGGTTAATGTGGAGCCCAGAGATAGAGGGTAATGTGGAGCCCAGAGATAGGGGGTAATGTGGAGCCCAGAGATAGGGGGTAATGTGGAGCCCAGAGATAGGGGGTAATGTGGAGCACAGAGATAGCGGGTAATGTGGAGCCCAGAGATAGGGGGTAATGTGGAGCCCAGAGATAGAAGGTAATGTGGAGCCCAGAGATAGAGGGTAATGTGGAGCCCAGAGATAGAGGGTAATGTGGAGCCCAGAGATAGGGGGTAATGTGGAGCCCAGAGATAGGGGGTAATGTGGAGCCCAGAGATAGGGGGTAATGTGGAGCACAGAGATAGCGGGTAATGTGGAGCCCAGAGATAGGGGGTAATGTGGAGCCCAGAGATAGGGGGTAATGTGGAGCCCAGAGATAGGGGGTAATGTGGAGCACAGAGATAGGGGGTAATGTGGAGCACAGAGATAGGGGGTAATGTGGAGGCCAGAGATAGGGGGTAATGTGGGGCCCAGAGATAGGGGGTAATGTGGAGCCCAGAGATAGAGGGTAATGTGGAGCCCAGAGATAGGGGGTAATGTGGAGGCCAGAGATAGGGGGTAATGTGGGGCCCAGAGATAGGGAGTAATGTGGAGCCCAGAGATAGAGGGTAATGTGGAGCCCAGAGATAGAGGGTAATGTGGAGCCCAGAGATAGGGGGTAATGTGGAGCCCAGAGATAGGGGGTAATGTGGAGCCCAGAGATAGGGGGTAATGTGGAGCCCAGAGATAGAAGGTAATGTGGAGCACAGAGATAGAGGGTAATGTGGAGCACAGAGATAGGGGGTAATGTGGGGCCTGGACATAGGGGGCAATGTGTGGCCCAGAGAAAGGAGGTAATGTGGGGCCCAGAAATTTCTGGTGTATAGCAAGCAGAAAATGCTTGGCTGTGTTTACAGAAAGCCATCCATTAATTTCCTGAAGGAAATGCAGAGAAACAGGCGCTTCCTCCTCTCCTTGATCCCGGCACTGCTCGCTTATTATAATGTCTGACGTAACACAGCCGCTGCTGTAACCACAACTGCTCTGCCAGAGGAAAGGTGAGTACACACTGCTGTAACCCTGATCTGCCCGCAGCCAACTGCCAGGACCCGGCCTGCTAATAGGGAAAACTAGGAAAACACTTTTTCCTCTACTGCCTGACATCTGATTAAAACTGTTTTCTTGATGCAAAACGTTTTGATGTGCTTTATTTTCAGGCGTAATCATCCCATGATTTAGAAAAGAAAGGGAAGGTTTGTGGCCAGAGCCTGATTAAAGTGGACCAAAACCCAGCATGATCGGCCGGGGAATCTATAAGATTCCTGGGCCGATTAATGACCTCCCTCCGGGGCACCCAAAATCAGGATGCTCCGCTGTGTGAAATCCTCCAGGTCGCCCCATTCACTTACCTTGCTTCCCGATCCAACGGCGCATGCTCGAGCCGCGACCGCATCCTCGTTATCCCTCTAGCAGGGTGTGTGCCCGCCCAGCCCGGCCGGCACGGGCATGCGGGGGATGCGGCCTTAGACGCCGGCTTAGATGATGTGACATCAGAAGCTCCGAGTGTGCTGATTGGACGAGCGGCCACGCATGCGCCGTAGGACCAGGAAGAGATGAGTTTGTTCGGGCAATCTGGGGGGTTTCCCTGATCAGGGATGCCCCGGGGAAAAGGACCAAAACCCAGGATAGTCAAAATCCTGGGTTTTGGTCCACTTTAAGTATGGTGGAGGCCCCTGGACACAAAAACTGGTGGAGGCCCCAGATACAGTGTTTTTCCTTTAAAATAATAGTCAAGTAACTGATTGGTGGTTGTCTGGTACCCTCCTACTTACTAGAATGTCAGATCGAGTCCCTTGTGCGGGTGCGTGCTGCTCGGGAACTCCTGCTTTGCCATTCTGGGTGGGGGGTAGTGTAGTCGCCCGGCTGGTTCCCTGCATTGAGCTGCCAGCGGCTGTGCTTGGTGGCTCATGTGCAGTGACAGCTCTGCACCCATCACTGTAGCACTGCTGATGCCGGCTTCACTGCTCTAGATGGGGAGGCCGATTCAGTAATAGCGCCAGGTAGCGACAGATGATCGCCAGTAGCGTGATTTTCACAGCGCCCGCTAGTATTCGCTGTGCTTGACCGTTGTTCGGTTGTTGACAGCGACTCAGTCGGTGTGCAGTAATGTTGAATACGGGGTTAGGAGTCGCTGTTTGACAGGTTCCGCGCTGTATGGGAGCGCCTGACAGCGAATGGTCATAGCGAACGGCTCCCAGCATATTCATGAACAAATCACGCTCAAAAAATGCTCGCGCTGTGAAAAGCTTGTTTAAACCCCAGAGCGCTGGCGGCGATGGCTTAAAAGTAGTTTTTAACCCCCAAACATCCATATTTTTTGATTAAAAAATTAAACAAGTTTTTCTAAACATTTTGTAATATGAATACATTAATATCAGACCTATAATATCAATTCTGCACAATTTTTTTTTTTTAATTTTTTTACCTTAAAAAAAATATTTAACATTGCAGAAGTGGTCACAGAATTTTTGACATTTAAAAAAAAAACAAAAAAAAAAAACATTAATAACAATTAAATATGAAGATTTAAAGATTGCTCCATTGAAATGCATTGGAGAGCGGCAGGTAGCGCTGTGATGGGATTAGCAGCGGCGCTGTTCGTTGCAGTCCGCTACATGATGAATCCCGCGCCAGCTGACGCTCTCGCCGGCGCTAGCCTCATTTAGCATGATAAATGCGTGATTGTGTCCGCCGCCTGGCGTTCTGGAGTCGGTAGCCGCCGATAGCTGGCGATACCTGGCGCTAGTGAGACACTACCTGGTGCTATCCCTTGATAAATAAGGGCCTACGTCTGAATGCTGCCCATAGCTACCTATGGGCCTGGGCACACTCGCGTTTGGCAAAAGCCCAGTAAGCAGTGTTTTTCCGTAAACGCACTTGTTCAATAGGAAATAGCGATCACAAAAGTGATCGCGGTAGAAATGCCGGCAAATTACGCGTGCACAGGTGATCTCGTTGCAATAGTGATCATCACAGCGGGTCACATAGGTGTGACGCCACTCTAAGGGTGAGTGAGCTGTGTTTACTCAGCAGCAGAATGTAACAAATGTATCAGCTGAGAGGCAGAGAAATGTCTGTGATGATGATATATTCAGCCCATTGCCACACCAGCTGGCAAATGATACTCAGCCTTTAAAGTGGACCAAAACCCCTATCCTGGGATTTGGTCCTTTCCCCCGGGGCTGCATGAAACCTCCCAGATCGCCAAGCCCAACTCACCTCTTCCCGGTCCTATGGCGCATGCTCGGCTGCTCGTCCAATCAGAGAGCTCGGAGACGCTGACGTCACGTCGCCTAAGCCTTCGTCTAAGGCGCGTTGGCGGCTGCATCCCCTCTAACAGTGTGCGTGCCTGGCGTCCTGCTGGAGGGATAGCGGGGATGCAGCCACATCTTGCGCATGCACCATTGGACCAGAAAGCAAGGTAAGTGTATGGGTGACCTGGGGGGTTTCACACAGCGGGGCATCCCCGAATTTTATAGATTCCCGGGCCAATCAGCTTGGGTTTTGGTCCACTTCATCATTAGTGCACCAATAATATTTGCTATACAGTTAATCTATTATTTGATAAGGGGGGGGGGGGGGCTTAGTGTAGTTGGTGTCAGGCAGCAGGGAGGCTGGCCCTGCACCGGGCAGGACACTCGCTAGCTTTAAGCTGCTCCTTGGCCTCCATTATAGGGCGATGATGTAATCCAGGGTACAGTTACTGGCCGCATTCTGAACACACCCTAAAACAGACACCTTAGAGTGCTCAGTAAATATTTGACGAGCGTTGTGCTGGCGCTGGCGGCAGATCTTATTTTCAGCCCAGACTTCCACTGCTGCCCATGGTCTTAAATCCCAATCTGAATTTAAAGTGGACCAACACCCAGGATTTTGACTATCCTGGGTTTTGGTCCACTTCGGTGGGGCACCCCGATCGGGGGTGCCCCGCTGTGTGAAACCCCCCAGAAAGCCCCAAAAACTCACCTCTCCCCGCTCCCACGTGACCGCTGCTGCCAATCCAAGCGGGAGGCAGCGACGTACAAGAGAGCGCGGCCGCCGCTGCCTCCCGTGCGTCACTCTTACAGGGCGCGCGCCCGCGCCGGCCATTCACAAACGGCTGGCGCGGGTGCGCGTCCTGCTAGAGGGACGCGCGGGAGGTGGCGGCGGGCACCGCTGGATCGAGGAGCAGGTAGGGATTTAGGGGTTTCTGGGGGCTTTCACACGATCGGGGTGCGCCGCAGTCAGGGGACTGATCGGTCCGGGAATCTTATAGATTCCCTGGCCGATCAATGGAGGGTGTTGGTCCACTTTAAACATTTAAACTGATTAAAGTGGCGAGAAGCAACTGATTACTTACCACAACCCACTTTCCCACAGGCTCTTATCCAATCAGAACTCATCGCTGTGTGTATTCATGCCCATGATGAGTTTTAAATGGAAGAATTTGCCGGCCATTCGCCACTGCTACATGCAGCCACATGCACCGTGGCATCAATTCCCGAGGTGAGTATAGGGTCGATATAGGGGGCGAGGGTGTTCCAGATAGTTATTATATAGATAGTATTTTATACTATAAATAGTTATTATATAATTATATTTTATTATTATACATTAATAATCAACTATTATATACACTACCTATATAATATATATATATATATATATATATATATATATATATATATATATATATATTATTTTATTATACATTATTAATCAACATTTATATATTATAATAATATAACTATTCAATATTATTAGTGAATATTATTATTATATTATTCTAAATAATATTTCTACTATAAATAGATAGTTATTATATTGGATAGTTATTACATTGGATAGTAGTAATAGTACAAATAGTGGCCATCAGGTTCTAATGCACACATGGAATTCTTCCTCTGCATTTTTCCCATCTGTGCACTTGTGAACAACACATTCCTATGAAAACCCTAGTGAATAAACGCTATGGGGTTTATTCATAAAGGGATAGCGCCAGGTAGCGCCTCATAGCGGCAGGCAGTGTCTGGTGAATGCTGGGCGCTGTACGCAATGCCACATTTATGAAAGCGATTCTGGTGAGCGACTCTAACAGCGCCATGTAACGTACGATTCATCATTACAGGTGGCTCAGTGTATAGCGCTGGAGCTCTAGCTTCCAGAGCGCCAGGTAAGACCTGTCGCTCTCCCATTCATTTCAATGGACGTTCCTTTTCTTCTGTTAAACAGGGTTTTTTGTTTTTAATATTTTTTTTTCTCTCAAATAATTGTGTGACCTCTCCCGGCATAGAAAGAGTCATTTTTGAAAACATTTTAGATTTTTTAGATTTTTATGCAGAATTGTCATTACAGGTCTGGCAAGTATTAATGTCACAATGTCACAACAATGTCATTCCATGTGTTTTCGCTTTGTTACAGGTGGATATGTGTTCAAAAACAGACTTTAATCACACAGCGCCTGGCGCTCTAAGTAACCAGATCCAGAGCGCCAACGCTGTGTGTGTGATTTTTTGTTGAATATGGTGTGAGTCGCTGAGAGTGAGTCGCAATGAACTGGCGCTACCTTTCGCTCTCTGCAACGCTGTACTGGTGTTAGAACGGCCAACATACATCTCATTCATCAATGCCGGCCAGGTTACTACAGCGACTGAGGCGCTCTGTTAGAGCGCCCGATAGCTGATCACAGCGTCTACTAGCGGTCGCTCTAAGTGCCGCTATACAGACACTCATCTGCTGATAGCTGGCGCTAGTAATGAATCAGCCTGCCCATTAGTGACTACACACAAGTGTATGATACACTAAGGGGTAGTGATGTGCAAAGTTACCCAGAGAGGTGGGCCGCCCTAAACTCAGACCCCCGGGGAGCAATTGGGGGTTAGGTGCCTTGCTCAAGGGCACTTCAGTCATGTTCCATGGCTGGGAATCAAACCTGTCACCTTCCGGCCACAAGCCCACATCCCTTACGTCTAGGCTATAACAGCTGGGCATTTCAAATTGAGGTCAAACTGTGAACCAGCCCTGGATTCAGATTTCAGAGCCGGGTTTCCAGGGTTTGGTCTGCTTTAACCTCTTTGAGGCAGAGGGATGAACATGCACTCATGCTCTAAGGAAGTGTTTTCAGTTTTCTGTTCCATAAGGGCTCTCAAGCTAGGACAGGCCTATAACCCTGCAGAGTATTGACCACATGACCGCGCAGTCCAATCAAGGGACTGAAATTCATGAAGGCGATTCTGGTGAGCGCCTTTTACAGCGTCACATAGCGACCGATTCATCAACACAGACGGCTCAGCGGATCCCGGCGGCGCTTTCAGAGCACCTGGTATTACCTGTCACTACCTGTCGCTCTCCCATACATTTCAATGGATGTTTCTTTTCTTCTCTTTAAACAGGGTTTTATTATTTTTTTTTATTACTATTATCAAATAATTGTGTGACCTCTCCTGGCCTAGAAAAAGTCATTTTTAAAAACTTTTTTTGATTTATAATATTTTTATGCAGAATGGTCCTTACATGTCTGGTATTAAAGTGTTAATGTCACAATGTAATTCCATATGTTTTCGCTTTGTTACTGGTGGATATGTGTTCAAAAACAGACTGTAATCACACAGCCTCTGGCGCTCTGGGCTACAACGACCCGATTTTGAGCGCTGGCGCTGTGTGAGGCTGTTTTTTTATATGGTGTGAGTGGGTCACACTGAGCTGGCGCTACCGTTCGCTCCCATACAGCGCTGTACTGGTGTTATAGTGGCTCACACAACATATTCATCAATGGCGGCCAGCGACTGAGACGCTCAGAAACAGCGAACCATGGCCGAGCACAGCGACTACTAGCGGTCGCTATCAATGCCTTGCAACAGACGCTCATCTGTCGGTACCTGGAGGTAGTAATGAATCAGCCTGCCCGTTACATAGTTTCATAGTACATGAAGCCAGCTTCATTCAGTTAAACAAGATGCTGTGACGTCACACACAGGGGTGGGAGGGTCTATGACATCATAGCAGCTAATGAGCTGAATGGTGCAGAGCGGGCCACTGGTTGCATCCCTGCTCACCTCTAGCTGGAGGCGTGCTCGGGCTGGACAGTCACAAATGGCTGTCTTGCGTATGCATGAAGCTAAAGGTATAGAAAGGCCGTGACCTGTGCATGTGTCATTGGAACGAGGTTAGGTGAGTGCGTGCGGTGATTTAATGGGGTGTCACACAGTGGGGCATCCTAGTTTGGGAGTAGAAACTGGACACATGTGCCAGCTGCAGCCGCATCCCCGCTATCCCTCTAGCAGGGCGCATGCCTGCACCAGGCATTTGTAAATGGCCAGCTCGGGCACGCTTCCTGTTAGAGGGTAGCGAGGGATGCGGCCTCCACCGCGCTCGGATCCACTGGCATTAGACGAGCTCCTGGATGCAGGGGCTTGAGTGGATCCGAGCGCGCTGCTTGGACAAGCGGACGTGCGTGCGACGTAGGACCAGGAAGAGGCGAGATTGTTCGGGCGACCTGGAGGGTTTCACAAAGCAGGGCACCCACAATCGGGATGTCTCGGGGGCAAGGACCAAAACCCAGGATAGTCAAAATCCTGGGTTTTGGTCCACTTTAAAACCAGGGTTCCAAGGCAGCGAGACCTGGACTCTAATCTGGCAAGAAGTTGTCGGGAGAGTTTAGGTGCGCTTTAATGACCTCTCACTGGTGCGTATGAATTTTTATTGAATTTATCTTGCTTGGCTTTTGAGACAAAGGCCTCGATTCAATAAAGGTAGAAAAAAATTCTCATGGTAGTAAAAAATTCAATTCATGAGAAATAAGCCTGAGAATGTCACTGTTACTGAATCACCAGATAGGAAAACAATGAAAGTCAATGGCAGCTTTTACTACAGTGTAGAAAGGAGTAAGCAGTTCTCTACTCTTCTTAGGAGTAAAAACGTGCCATTGACTTTCATTGTTTTCTTAGCTGGTGATTCAGTAACAGTGACATTCTCAGGCTTTTTTCTCATGAATTGAATCTTTTACTACCATGAGAATTTTTTTCTACCTTTATTGAATCAAGGCCAATATGTTTATACAGCCTCTTCCTGGAAACTTAAAGTGGACCAACACCCAGGGGTGATCAGCCCGGGAATCTATAAGATTCTATAAGATGAAGCCATGGGGGGGGGCTTCTGCTGGCTTCCCTGAGTAAATACCTCACCAGCCCTTCCCCATCACAAGCCTGGCTATGGCCAAGGTTCACCTTACAGCCTCCCCTAAAGCACACCCAAACTGCAGCGGGTGCCTCGGATTTGTTTACACAGGCCCTTATTCATGAAGGGATAGCGTCAGGTAGTGCCTTGTAAATGACAGGTTGCGGTTTTCTACCGTTCCCAGACAGCGCTAAAGGTTGCAAGCGCATCGGCTATTAACAGCCCTGTGCTAGCACCCGGCGACCCGATGAGAGCGAGCGGAGGCAGAGCGCTGCTTGTCTCCAGACGGCTCTGCAGTTCAGGGGCAGGGAGTGTCTCGCAAGAAACACTGATCTAGCGCCCACGCAAAAAATATATGAATTAGGCTCCCTATGTTTAAAATAGGAAGCAGAAACTTTTAAGACATAATTTTTTAAGGTCCACTTGAATCCTACTAGGAAACTTGAAAATTGGGCAAAATTCTTTATGAAGGGATAGCGTCAGGTAGTGCCTTGTTAATGAGAGGTAGCGACAGGTGAACGCCGGACACGGCACGCAATTTTCACATTTATCAAGCAGAATCTGTTGAGCGTCTGGAACAACGCCATGTAGCGTCCGATTCATCATTATCCCAGCCTTAGCGTACAGCGCCGGCGTTCTTCTTTGCAGAGCGCCACGTATTACCTCTCGCTACCTGTCGCTCCCCCATACATTTCAATGGACGTTCTTTTATTTCTCTTTAAACAGGGGTTTTTATTATTTTTTTATTCTCAAATAATGTTGTGACCTCTCCTGGCCTAGAAAAAGTCTTTTTTGCAATTTTTTAAATTTTTTTTATATATTTATGCAGAATTGACATGACAGGTCTGGCATTAAAGTGGACCAACACCCACCGCTGATCGGCCTGGGAATCTATAAGATTCCCGGGCAGATCAGCTCCCTCCCCACGGGGCATCCGAAATCGGGATGCCCCGCGGGGTGAAACCCCCCCGGACGCCCACAAACCTTACCTTCTCCCCGTTCCAACGGCGCATGCGCGGGCCGCCGCTGCCTCTCGCGCTTCCCTCTAGCAGGGCGCGCGCCCGCGCCGGCTGTTTGTGAATTCACAAACGCGCTTCCTGTAAGCTTGTCCGTCGGCGGTGAGGTGAGTTTTTTGGGGCTTTCGGGGGGGTTTCTTGATCGGGGTGCCCCGCGGAAGTGGACCAACACCCAGGATAGTGAAAATCCTGGGTGTTGGTCCACTTTAATGCATTTATGTTACAATGTTATTACAATGTCATTCCATATGTTATAGCTTTGTTACTGGTGGATACATGTTAAAAAACAGCCTTTAATCACACAGCCTCCGGCGCTCTGGGCTACAGCGAAGTATTTTTGAGCGCCGGAGGTGTGTGAGGCTGTTTTTGTTTTTATGAATAGGGTGATGAGGGTTATGAGTCGGTCGCACTGACCAGTCGCTAACATGCGCTCCCATACAGCGCTGTACTGCTCATATAGCGACTCCTCACAATGTATTCATCAATGCTGCACAGCGACTGAGTCGACTACTAGCGGGCGCTCTGGAATGCCTGCTACAGACGCTCATCTGCCGCTAGTAATAAATCAGCCAGCCAGATGAAATGTCAGAGAGCACGGCAGCGCACCTTGGCAAGAGTTTATAGCGCAAGCGGGTTAATGATAATGGCATCGCCGCGGTAACCTTTGTCTCGAGAGCAGACAAAACAAGCTGGTTTGTCCAGTAGCTTCCAGCTTCCAGTTATAACCGGTCAAGAAAAAAAAACACAAAATGGCCGATTGGAAAAACAGTGTAAACAGAAACACTTGCGAGGCCCCATTGTAGTGTGTGTGAGGAGAATGTTCGGGGGGAAATATATTCGCGTTAGGTAAGTAGTACAATTTCATTGGTCAGTGTACGGCCAGCTCTTTGCTAAGTACGTACAGAGGTAAGATGTAAATAGGTGCGGCCTATACTCAGGGCCGCCATCTGGAATTTTCTAGCCCCATATAGCAGCAATGTCTGGACCCCCTCATAAGCAATGCGTAATGGGCTTAGGGGCCTGGCCATTGTGACTTTCCTGGGTTTAGGTCCTTTCCCCAGGGGCACCTCGATCGGGGGTGCTGCGCTGTGTGAAACCCCCAGACCGCTGAGCCCAACTCACCTCTACCCGGTACTACAGCGCATGCGCGGCACTCGCATACCTCCCAAGTGTCCCTGATTTGGAGGGACTGTCCCTCTTTTAAGTATGTGTCCCCCTGTCCCTAGTTGTTCTCCTTTGCCCCTCTTTGAGGTTTGACATGCAGATCTGCATCAATAAATGATTAATTTGCCTATTTAAAGTGTTTCTAATGTTTTAACTGTTACACTCTATCTCCTATCAATTGCTTATTAAGGGGGTGTGGCCTAATTTAACAATTGTCCCTCTTTCCCACCCTGAAAAGTTGGCACTCGTCCAATCAGCGCGCTTGTCTAAGCCTCCGTCTAAGGCCGGCGGCTCAGAGTGAGTTGGCGGCTGCATCCCTCGCTACCTTCTAACAGGGAGCGTGCCCGTGCTACGCCGTCGGACTAGGAAACGGGCAGGCTGATTCATTACTAGCGCCAGCTATCGGCTGATGAGCGTCTGTGCAGAGGCGCTAAGAGCAACCGCTAGTATACGCTATGGTTGGCATTGGTGAATGAGATGCATGTTGGGCGCTCTAACACCAGTACAGCGCTGCAGGGAGCGAGAGGTAGCGCCAGCCCATTGCAACCGACTCTCAGCGACTCACACCATATTCAACAAAAAAACACACACACACACAGGGAGCCTGCTTGAGCGCATGTTGCAGTTCAGCTTCCGAAAGCGGCTCTTCTAGTCTACTGATCGCTTCCTTACTCAACTGGGGCATACGTGACAATGCAATGTACCTCCTTTTCCTCTTCAGGCCCCCCCGAGGGTCTCCCTCTCCTCGTGGATGTAGATTATAAAGTGAAAGATAATACTCCCTGAACACCTTAGCAATGTCCGGCGTCTTATGCCATTTCCGTTGTTGTCCATCTGTAATTGCTTCAATAAAGTTCATAGAACGTTGTTTCCTCAGGGCTCTCGCAAGGAGCCTGCCGCTTCTGTTACCCCACTCATAGTAGAAGCGTTTGCACTTCTTTACTGCAGCAGAATGGAGTTTAGTTCCTCCCTGAGTATACCCTTTTTTTATACCCTTTTCCCTTTCTTTCAATCTATTTACTTCTTTTCCATATTCTCTCCCTTTTTTGCTTTTCCACACAACCTCCCTCTCGCTCTCTATTTTGCACATCCCTTTCTTATCTCTTTATTCTGCACATTCCTTCCTTATGTATCTCTTCCACATTCCCTTTCACTCTCCCTCTCTTTGATGCATTGCTCCTTTCTCTCTCTTTTCACAAACCCTCCTTGTTTCTCTTTTTTCCACATTTCCTTTTTCACTCTCCCTCTCTTTGATGCATTGCCTCCTGCTCTCTATTTTTCACATTCCCTCCTTCTCTCTCTTACGTACTTCCTCTTTTTCCACATTCCCTCCTTCTCTCTCTTTTTTCCAACCTTTCTCTTTTTTTTCCACATTCCCTCCCTATCTCTCTCTTTTCCACATTCCCTCCTTCTCTCTGTTTTTTCCACTCTTTCTCTTTTTTTTTCCACATTCCCTCCCTATCTCTCTCTTTTCCACATTCCCTTTCACTCTCCCTCTCTTTGATGCATTGCTCCCTTCTCTCTCTTTTCACAATCCCTCCTTGTTTCTCTTTTTTCCACATTTCCTTTTTCACTCTCCCTCTCTTTGATGCATTGCCTCCTGCTCTCTATTTTTCACATTCCCTCCTTCTCTCTCTTACGTACTTCCTATTTTTCCACATTCCCTCCTTCTCTCTCTTTTTTCTACCCTTTCTCTTTTTTTTCCACATTCCCTCCCTATCTCTCTCTTTTCCACATTCCCTTTCACTCTCCCTCTCTTTGATGCATTGCTCCCTTCTCTCTCTTTTCACAATCCCTCCTTGTTTCTCTTTTTTCCACATTTCCTTTTTCACTCTCCCTCTCTTTGATGCATTGCCTCCTGCTCTCTATTTTTCACATTCCCTCCTTCTCTCTCTTACGTACTTCCTATTTTTCCACATTCCCTCCTTCTCTCTCTTTTTTCTACCCTTTCTCTTTTTTTTCCACATTCCCTCCCTATCTCTCTCTTTTCCACATTCCCTTTCACTCTCCCTCTCTTTGATGCATTGCTCCCTTCTCTCTCTTTTCACAATCCCTCCTTGTTTCTCTTTTTTCCACATTTCCTTTTTCACTCTCCCTCTCTTTGATGCATTACTTCCTGCTCTCTCTTTTCACAATCCCTCCTTGTTTCCCTTTTTTCCACATTTCCTTTTTCACTCTCCCTCTCTTTGATGCATTACTTCCTGCTCTCTGTTTTCACAATCCCTCCTTGTTTCTCTTTTTTCCACATTTCCCTTTTCACTCTCCCTCTCTTTGATGCATTACTTCCTGCTCTCTATTTTTCACATTCCCTCCTTTTCTCTCTTTTATGCATTTCCTCTTTCTCTCTCTTTCCACATTCCCTCCTTCTCTCTCTTATTTCCACCCTTTCACTCTCTTTCCACTTTCCCTCCTACTCTCTCTCTCTCTTTTCCACATTGCCTCCTTCTCTCTCTTTTCCACATTCCGTCTTTCACTTTTCCACATTTCCTCCTCTCTCTTTTCCCCTTTCGCTCTCTTTTTAACACTCCCTCCTTCTTTCTTTTCCACATTGCCTCATTCTCTGTCTGTCTTTTTCACATTTCCTCCTTCTCTCTCTTACACCCCCCTATTTGTCGCCCCATTCATCGCTCTGTTATGTATTGCCTTCGTTTTCTACCTTCCCTCCATTTCTTTCTCATTAAGTGAATGTGTTTGGGGTTTCTTCATCCTGAAATCTTGCACAGGGCGACATTAACCTGGGACTGGACTTCCACTTTAAGTGTTATATGTATATTTCCGGGAATGCGGAATTTCTCTTATTAACACATTGTTTCCTGTTTTTAGCAGCCAGACTGACAGGAGGAGGAGGGACCGGCCCTGGATCACATTGTGGTTACACAGGATCAGCGACTAGGCTGCAGCTTCCAGTGACTTTCCATGCACCACCCCCGCCATCCTGGCTCCAGTACTAACCCACACTCCGCATTACTGTCACCCTGCTCATATCACCTATGGAAGGTCAGGAGATCATTTGGGATATAAAGGAAATAATCACATCTCCCAAAAAGAAAACAGAGAGGCCGATTCATTAATAGCGCCAGGTAGCGACAGTAGCGTTATTTTCACAGCGCACGCTAATATTCGCTGTGCTTGGCCGTTGTTCGGCTGTTGACAGCGACTCAGTCGGTGTGCGGTAATGTTGAATACGGGGTTAGGAGTCGCTGTTTGACAGGTTCCGCGCTGTATGGGAACGCATGACAGCGAATGGCCATAGCGAACGGCTCCCAGCATATGCATTAAGAAATCACGCTCAAAAAATTCTCGCGCTGTGAAATGCATGCTTAAACCCCAGAGCGCTGGCGGCGATGGGTTAAAAGTAGTTTTTTAACCCCCAAACAACCATATTTTTTGATTAAAAAAAAAAAATGTTTTTCAAAACATTTTGTAATATGAATACATTAATATCAGACCTGTAATATCAATTCTGCACAAATTTATTTTTTCTTTTTTACCTTAAAAAAAATATCTAACATTGCAGAAGTGGTCACAGAATTTTTGACATTAAAAAAAACAAAAAAAAAAAAAAAAACATTAATAGCAATTAATTATGAATATTTAAAGATTGCTCCATTGAAATGCATTGGAGAGCGCCAGGTAGCGAGAGGTCATACCTGTCGCTGTTCAAGGTCGCTCGCTGGCGCTGTGAGGTGAGGCTGGAATAATGATGAATGATTCGCTATCTGGCGCTCTGTCATTCGCTAAGCAGGATCGGCTTGATAAATGTGTGATTGCGGAGGGGAGCCGGCGTTCTCGTGGCGGTGACCGTCATTACCGTTCGCTCACCATTCGCTACCTGGCGCTATCCCTTGTTAAATAAGGGCCTAAGAATGGCTAAGAGCTGAATGCTGAGAGCCCTGATGGCTGCATCCCCACTGCATCCGGCCATTCACAAATACCTGGCGCTGGCATGCACCCAGCTAAAGGTATACAGGAACATAGTTGAATTGGCAAATAGTTAAGTTCTAGTGGGGTCAGGGGGATAAACCACAGGGCACCCCAAATTGGGATGCCCCTGGGTGAATCTTACAGACTCTAGGGCCATCCGAGATGGGTTTTGGTTCAATTTAAGTTGATGAATCAGTATATGGACACACTTTCCAACAACACCCCTTATGTGCAGCTATGGTCTAGAGGTAAGGGGGTGATCTTGTGACCAGGGGGAGGCAGGTCAGATTCCCAGCCGGTGCACGACTGAAGTTCTAGGCACCTAACCCCCAACTGCTCCCCGGTGCCGCAATTAGGGCAGCCCACTGCTTTGGGCATATGTACACTCACTGCACGCAAGTGGACCAAAAGCGGCTATAAGACTCCAGGACCGCCTGATTCCCTCCCCCAGGGGTATCCAGATTTGGGATGCCCTGCTCTGTAAAACCCCCTGTAAAACTCACCTTCTCCCCGAACCAATGGCAAATGTGCGAGTGGCTGTCAGCTAAACCTTGAGCAGGGCGCGAGCCTGTGCCAGGCATTTGTGGCTAGCGTGGACACGCACCCTGTCAGAGGGTAACGGGGATGCGGCTGCCAGCTCTTCTCGCCCCTTAGCTTATTTTACTGAATGCGCTGAGAGCCCGCACATGCTCCGTGGGACTGGGGAAAGGTGAGTTTTAATGGGCGACCTGGGGTCACACAGGAGGCAAGGACCAAAACCTAGGATAGTGAAAATCATGGGTTTTTGTCCACTTTAAAGCAGACTTTCCGGGGTTAAGCTCCGTGCCCCTGCAGCATCTCAACTTGGGATGCCCCGCTGTGTGAAACCCCCCCGGAAAGCCCAGTACATTTCTAAAAACTTCCACATGCGAAGGGCACATGCACTGGGTCTCGTCCAATCAGAGCCCTTTGCCTTGACTATATCATTCAGCAAAGGGCTCTGATTGAAGTGAATGGGGGGTATGCGCGCATCCCCGTATCCCTGGCATGGTACCTATCTGAATGGCTGGAACGGAAGCCTTGGAGCAGGGAAATGGGAGTTTTTACAGGCAGCCACTGCAGGGGAAAAGCCAGAGGCCGGCTGCTGGTGGGTTTCGTCCTGCTTTAAAGTGGACCAAAACCCAGGATTTTGACTATCCTGGGTTTTGGTCCTTTCCCTGGGGGCCCCGCTCTGTGAAACCCCCAGATTGCCCGATCTAACTCACCACTTCCCAGGCCTACGGCGCACGCGCGGCCGCTCATCCAATAAGCATGCTCTGAGCCGATGTCTAAGGCCAGTGGCTCCGAGAGAAGAGCGCATCCCCCGCTTCCCTCTAACAGAGAGCGTGCCCGGGCTGGCCATTCACAAATGCCTGGCACGCGCCCTGCTAAAGGGATGCTGGGATTCAACCGCAGCTCGTGCACCGGGAAGCAAGGTAAGTGAACGGCTAGACCTAGGGAATTTCACCCAGTGGGGCATCCCGATATTGGATGCCTCAGGGGGAGGGAATCGATTCCCGGGCCGATCGCGCTCACTACACTTTAAAGCGGACCTTCACCCTGAATAAGAGCCTATCTTATATGTTTCCCACACCCTGTGCATACAGATTGCTCACATTAATCCGGACCCCAACCCTGAATAAGAGTCTATCTTATATGTTTCCCACATCCTGTACATACAGATTGCTCACATTAATCCGGACCCTAACCCTGAAGAAGAGTCTATCTTATATGTTTCCCACACCCTGTACATACAGATTGCTCACATTAATCCGGACCCCAACCCTGAAGAAGAGTCTATCTTATATGTTTCCCACACCCTGTACATACAGATTGCTGACATTAATCCGGACCTTCACCCTGAAGAAGAGTTTATCTTATATGTTTCCCCCACCCTGTACATACAGATTGCTCACATTAATCCGGACCTTCACCCTGAATAAGAGTCTATCTTATATGTTTCCCACACCCTGTACATACAGATTGCTGACATTAATCCGGACCTTCACCCTGAAGAAGAGTCTATCTTATATGTTTCCCACACCCTGTACATACAGATTGCTGACATTAATCCGGACCTTCACCCTGAAGAAGAGTCTATCTTATATGTTTCCCACACCCTGTATATACAGATTGCTCACATTAATCCGGACCATCACCCTGAAGAAGAGTCTATCTTATATGTTTCCCACACCCTGTACATGCAGATTGCTCACATTAATCCGGACCTTCACCCTGAATAAGAGTCTATCTTATATGTTTCCCACACCCTGTACATACAGATTGCCCACATTAAAAATCATCCTACCCGCATCTACTGCATGTTATGAGCCTTTAAACATCCAAGATGGCGGCTTATGGAACATCAGGCAACCTGCAAACAGGAAGTGTCTTCTGACTGTGCTGCTCTGCATTCTGGGATTACTGTCCAATCCCTGACCCCAGCTCTGCTCTGTCCGTGCAAAGCACAGCTATAACCCGCTCCCCTGTACTTTATCCCGCTCTCCTCTCTTTAGTAAGTGTGATGCTTCTGAGTCAAGATGGCGGCGCCCATATCCTAGAGTCCTGAACAGAGTTGCAGCCCAGTGGGGGAAAGAATAACAAGTGACTAAAAACTTAAAATATATTAATTGTAGATGCTGGGGAATCGTTTTTTAGGGGTTTGGGCGTTTCATTAAATCATGCTGAAGGTCCGGTTTAACTGTGGAGAAAAAAACTCCTATGTGTGCGCAAGCATACAATAGCAATACACGTCCACAAATCCCCTTATAGACTTGGCGGCGCATATAAATGTTGTCAAGCAGCTAAGCTGACCTAAATCCAGCTTCGGTCTGGAATCCTTTCGAGGTCATTAGAAACGTGTGACCCTCTTCCCTCTCTGTCACTTGCAGCCGCTAATGAGCCGCACAGGCGCGCGAAGAGTTAAAGGAGATGGGCGTGGCGAACAGTCTTACGCAAACCTATTAGCACCCGCCCACATCCTGAGCTCCCTACGTCACAGATGTGGGCGGAGTCCTGGCGAAACGGCGCCTTGCCATTGGCGGGGGTGGGCGTGTCCGGCGAGTTTGGCCGGTCTTCTTCGGACTTTCCCGTCAGAACACTCAGGACGGCCGTGTGATAACACGTGAGCCGGAGCTCGCGCTTACCGGAGCCTATCATACTGCGACCACCACAGCACAGCAACGCCCGGCCGGGGCCACAGGCCACCATGATGGACATAGGCTTACCCCCCACCAAGCCGTCCCAGAAGGTGAGGGGGCACCTGGGGGCGGGGCCGAGCTGTCACCTTTGCTGCTCTGTACCAATGGTAGGGGGGGAGGGGAGCTGTCATAAACAGGCCAGTTCTGTGACGTCACAGTGCTTGAGAAGGCACGTGATTGGCGGGGACTGTTAACCCTCAAAGCGCCGCTATTAGCCACACACTGGACGATTTTTTATTGCTTGTGAACCGGATCATATATTTGCGACGTGAACCTGAAGAGACTGGTGATTGGGGTCAATGGGCGTGGCTTGCATAATTTGGGGCGTGTTTATTTTTTACTTTATATACAGTGTTTTTTATACTGTTAATTGTTTTCCTGTGAGCTGGTCAGAATGTGGCATAAATATGGAGAAGAGCGGATGAATAAATGGGATGAAATAAGTGACACTGCTCGACAAAGCAGATCCCCTTTAAGAGCGGATAGGCTGCTCCTCTGCTGTAGAACCACAACACCCAGCATTGCTCGCTGCTCCCTTGCGAATGAAAACGAATGCAGTAATCACTAGGTTGAGTTATAAATTGAATCAATTAAAGTGGACCAAAACCCACTCAAATCAATTAAAGTGGACCAAAACCCACTCAAATCAATTAAAGTGGACCAAAACCCAGTCTTTCGACTATCCTACACTTTGGTCCTTGCCCCCGGGGCACCCCGATCCCACCCTGGAGTCTATGAGAGTCTATCAGGTACACTCGCCCTCCCCCCCCCCCCCCCTTCCCCCAGGCACCCCGATGGGGGTTAGAGCGGATCCGAGCGCGCTGATTGGACGAGCGGCTGCACATGCGTTGTAGGACTGGGAAGAGGCGAGTGTGTTCGGGTGCGACTGGGAGGTTTCACACAACAGAGCACGGGGGGGGGGGGGTGCTCTGTTGTGTGAAACCTCCCAGGTCGCACCCGTCCAATCAGCGTGCTCGTCCAATCAGCGTGCTCGGGGGGGGGGGGGGGGGGGGGGGGGCGAGTGTGCCTGATAGACTCCAGGGTGGGTTTTTGTTTTCTTTAAAGTGGACCAACACCCAGGATTTTGACTATCCTGGGTCTTGGTCCACTTCCCCAGGGCACCCTGATCGGTGAACGCTATGTGAAACCCCTCCGATCGCGTGTAAAAACTCACCTCACCCCGCTCCTACGGCACATGCGCGGCCGCTTGTCCAATCAGCGCGCTTGGAGCCACTGTGCTATGCGCGTCAATGAGACATCTTACCACAGGGCTCCGAGCACGCTGCCGGCTGCATCTCGCGCTTCCCTGTAACAGGGAGCGCGCCTGCGCCGGCCATTCACAAATGGCCGGCGCGGGCACGCGCCCTGCTAGAGAGAAGCGTGAGATGCGGCTGTGGACCGTGCATGCGCTGTTGGATCGGGAGAAGTCCTGGGGGTGTCACACAGCAGGGCATCCCGATTTTGGATGCCCCGCGGGGAGGGATCGGATCAGCCCGGGAATCTTATAGATTTCCCCGACCGATCCGCCTGGGTGTTGGCCCACTTTAATAATAGAAACAACTTACAAACAAAGCACATCCCCTTTCAGAGAGCATAGGCCATGCTCCTCCTCTGTAGAACCACAAAGCCCAGCATTGGCCTCTGCTCAAGTTAGTAAAAATGATGCAGTAATCACCAAACAGGGCTGGAAATGTCACCAATTAAGTGATCATAATCAAAACGGACTTAAAGCTGAACAAAACCCAACGTGGCTGGTCCTGGAATCTAAAAATTCCAGGGCCAGTTGCTGGCCTTCCCAGGGGGCATCCTAAATCCTCAGTGTATGAACCGAACCCCCAGGGTGCCACATAACTCCCCTATTGGGTGCCCGCATCCCCAGCACCTTTGGGCTGTGCGCACCCCCCTGACCCTGGGGATGTGTCTGCTCTTGCTGCTAATTACTGTAACAAAGTCATTATATATGCATGGCAGACGGCTTTGATTGGATGAGAGCCTGTGCATGGACCATAGGACCGTTAACTATGCACGTCAAATGGCTAAGATTGGACGAGAGCCTGCGCATCAGCCAAATTGGGAAGGCCCCGGGGCAAGTAACAAAACCCGGGATACTAAAAATTCCCAGTTTAGTTTCTTTTTTAATAATGAAAAATAATGCAGTTGTCACTATGTAGGGCTGCAAATGTGATTGATCAAAAGTAATAATGATCAATGATTAAGCTCAATTCCTTAGGGTATCCCGAACTGGGATGCCCTGCTGTGTGAAATCCTGCGTTAAACTCACCGCCTCTCGCATCCTCGCTCACCTCTGGCTGTGAACGCACCTGCGCCAGGCCTGTCTGAAAGGGAGCTGTGGACAAGTCACAGCTGGAAGCTGAGCGGGGATGCAGCGACCGACGGCACACTCGGCTTTCCTTAGCCGTTCAGACAGGTTAGCCGCTGACAGAGCCGAAGAGAGACCAGTAAAATCAAGTGCGCTAAGCCTCTCAGCCAATCAGCATGCTCAGTTTCCGGCAAACATGCGCCAAAGGAGTGCCAAACATGCGCCAAAGTGAGCGAATTGGGCAACCTGGGGAAATACACACAGCGGAGCATCCCTATTCGGGATGCCACCCCCACTTCTAGTGCCATCCATCACCTTCCATATTTATCTCAAATCATTAAAGTGGACCAAAACCCACCCTGGAGTCATAGACTCCAGGGCAGACATACTCTCTCCCCCCGGGGCACCCAGAACCCCGAGGTTGCTCTGAATCTAACCTTCTTTCCTGGTCCAATGGCTCATGCACGAACAGCAGCTGCATCCCCGGTATCCCTTCAGCAGGGCGAGTGCCCGCACCAGGCATTTGTGATTGGCTGACGTTAAAGGGTAGCGGGGGATGTGGCCTCCAGCGTGCTCGGATCTGCTCGCCTTAGATGAGAGCTCTTGGACGAAGAGACAGGAGCGGATCCAAGCTTGCTGACTGGACGAGAGGCTGCGCGTGTGCCGTAGGACTGGGGAAGGGTGAGTGAAATAGGCCTTTCTGGGGGGTTTTCACACAGCGGGGCATCCCCAATCAGGGTGCCCGCGGGGGGCAAGGACTAAAACCCAGGATAGACAAAATCCTAAGTTTTGGTCCACTTTAATAACCATTCCGGCTGCCCTACTTTATAAAGGGACTAATAGAAATTCATCTGATCCAGGCTGCCACATTCGGGTTGATTCAGGACCATGAGTATTTGTTTTACTCACACAATTTCCCCTTGGTGCAATTCAGCAACCTATAAAGCAGTACAATATATATATATTTTTTTTTTTAAATATTGAAAAAAATATTGAGAAAAAGTGTTTTCTTTTAAAAAAAAAAATATGTGAGTAAAACCAATTCGGTGCTGAATCAACTTCATGGAGTTTTTCTTATAATCAAGTTTTTGGAACCTACAACACACTGTTACATTCTGCTGATATTGAAATGAACAAAGTGGATTACTATATGCCTTGTACAGCGCTAAGGAAAATGTTGGCGCTTTTTAAGTAAGCAATAGTTTGTGTAATAGGCTCCAAGGAGAAAAAAATATTTTATTTATATATATATATATACATATAATATTTTTTATATATAAATATAATATAATAATATTATATATTATAAACATTATATAATATAATATAATATATTATAAATATAATAATTATAATATAAATATAATATTTTTATATGCACAATTTTGTTTAATCATATATATATAATATAATATAATATAATATAATATAATATAATATAATATAATATAATATAATATAATATAATATAATATAATTAATTATAATTTGATTAAACAAAATTGCTCATATGGCAAGCTTTAGATAGGTTCTGATTGGCTGCAGGCTGTATCAGAGTATCACAAGTATCGGAATATATATATATATATATATATATATACTGCGCTACAGAAAATGTTGGCACTTTTTACATAAGCAATAATTGTGTCGTAGGCTCCAAGGAGAAAAAAATATTATATTTCTATATATTTGATTAAACAAAATTGCGCATATGGCAAGCTTTAGGTGGGGATTCTGATTGGCTGCAGGCTGTATGTATCAGAGAGAGTATCACAAATGACAGAAATAAATATATATATATTTGCATGGAGTGTATCCGGTTATTGTTGTGGTTGTCCAGATGCAGATTTTCAGCCTCTATGTAGCACTGGAAGTTTGCATGCCTTTCTCTCCTTGACTACCAAACATGTTTGCACAGACATCCTGGGGCCCCTTAGGGGGGTGAGGGGCCAGGTGAAGGGGCCGTGCCATGGTGGGGCCTGATTGCAGAAGCCTCGATCCTCCCGTGTGTTGTTCATCGCCAGTTCTGGCTGTGCTGCCATTTGAGGCTTTTTATTAGTTACCCATTGTGGCTGCTGGAAACCGTATCTGGCGTCGGGGCGATGGCGCTGTGCGATTGTTCTGGCTGCCCGTGACGTTGCGTGCGCTGGATACAGTGACACTGTTGGCTTTTTATTGGGGGGAGATAACCCCGGTGCTGTATGCGGCCACTGAATTCCACTCAAGGTTATTCCAAGGACTTTGTTATTGGGGAAACAAAATGACAGTTAGATAAGATGGAAACTGTTTAGGAAGGGGTCATATATGGTTCCCGCAGAGCAGGAGCCACAGAGCTAGCACTTTATTTGGATGGTCATATGTAGACTTGAGATGATCATGGTCTGATCTGTATGTGGGTTAGGCCCTTGCTCGCACCCACCATAGGTTCAGGCCTGCGCATGCCGTGGAGGATCACGATGATGCTGCGGTGCTTGCGTTGTAAGCTTACTGATTCAAGGTAAATAATAGGTAAACTTAAAGTGGACCAAAACCCACGCCGATACCCGGGCTGATCGATTTCCCCCCCCCCCCCCCCCAGGGATGCCCCACTGTGTGAAACCCCCCAGGTCGCCCCATTCATTTACCTTGCTTCCTTGTCCCAACAGTGCATGCGCGAGCCGTGGTCGTATCCCAGGTATTTGTGAATGGCGGGCACGCTCCATGTTAGAGGGAAGTGGAGGATGCGGCCGTCCGCGCAGACTATGTGACGTCGCACGCTGATCTGACGAGCGTGTGCGCTGTAGGACCGGGAAGAGGTGAATTGCCTTAGGCGATCTGGGGGGTTTCATGCAGCAAGGTGCCCCGGGGGAAAGGACCAAAACCCAAGATAGTCAAAATCCTGGACTTTGGTCCACATCCCAAATCAGAATGCCCCTCCTAGGTAGGGCTTTCACTCAATTGTAATGAAATTTGGTCTGCTTTAAAGCCGAGCAAAACCCAGGAATTCGACTTTCTCTGGTTGTGTTCCATTCTCCAAATTGGGATGCCCCGCTGTGTGAAACCACCCAAAGTTATACACTTACCTTTTTTTCCTTCCAACTGTGCATGCGGAGGCTCTCACCCAATGAGAGCGGTCTTCCGTGACATTCATGTCATTCGGCAAATGGCTCTCATTGACTAGAATAGAAACGCGCTCTGCTGCATCCCCGGTGGCGTGTGCGCTCCCGCACCAATCTATCTGAATGACTGGGATGGAAGCACATGCAAGCTGCAGGGGATGCACCAGCGCACGCTTCCTATTGGCAACAATGGGAGCCTTTTGCAAAATGACATAGTCAGCAGACGGCTCAAATTGGATGAGAGGCTACACATGTGCCGTTGGAGCGGGGAAATGCGAGTTTTTACGGCCGCGACGTCACACAGCAGGGGGAAGGCCAGCAGCTTGATTCCAGGGCTGGCCCCAAGTGGATTCTCTTCTGCTTTAAACCCAAGAATTTGACTTTCTTAGCTTTTGTTCCTCTCTGGTGGGCCTCCACTATGTGTATCCCCTGGGATTGCCTATAAACTCACCTTTTCCTTGTTACCAGCTCTGGATTTTACTGGCCCATAAGCGAGCCACCCCTCCTCCCCCATTTGCTTTACAGCCAGTAAACAAGTGTGTTGGCTCTAGCACTTCTAGGGCAGGATGTGAGCAGGGGTGGGTATGGCCACTCTTAAAGTAGACCAAAACCCAGATGGCCGCATCCTCCGCCTCCCTGTAACAAGGAGCGTGCCCGCGCCGGCCATCCACAAATGCCTGGCGCAGGCATGCGCACTGCTAGAGGAAGGCGGAGGATGCGGCCGTCTGAGCCGCTACTCTTAGATGCGCCATGGGACCGGGAAGAGGTGAGTTGGACCGCGGTGTCCTGAGGGGTTTCACACAGCAGGGCCCTGGGTTTTGGTCCACTTTAAAGAGAAGCGATGGTACTGAAGCTTTAGTATTTTAGGGGAAGATACTATGTCAGGGTTATGTCCCACCCCCCCCCCCCCCCTTTACAGCCATATGGCTCAGTCCATAGCATGGCAGGGGCAGAACATGGGCTGGGGTGCTTCAGCTGGGGGATATGGTAGGACAAGCAGGGGTGTAACTATAGGGGGTGCTACCCGGGGCCCAGGAGGTCAGAAGGCCCCCTTTATTGTTGCTCCTCCACCTTATTCGTCAGTTTTGTGCTCACTTGGCATCATTTAGATGGGAAGCACCATTTGCCTCTGCTGTTTCAGTCTTTATTTGTCTAGCTGCGTCCACTTGAGTTAAGACAGAAAAACTTTACTATATGAGCCTTGACAGGGCCCCATCTAATGTTTGCACCAGGGCCCCGTCACATTTAGTTATGCCACTGGGAACCGGTATGGGGACAGGGGTTGGAGGGCGGACTTGTGGGGCAGGTAGAGAAGGGCCCCGTCACATTATGTTATGGGGACAGGGGTTGAAGGGGGGGCTTGTGGGGCAGGTAGAGAAGGGCCCCGTCACATTATGTTATGGGGACAGGGGTTGAAGGGGGGGCTTGTGGGGCAGGTAGAGAAGGGCCCCGTCACATTTAGTTATGCCACTGGTGACCGGTATGGGGACAGGGGTTGGAGGGCAGACTTGTGGGGCAGGTAGAGAAGGGCCCCGTCACATTATGTTATGCCACTGGGGACAGGGGTTGAAGGGGGGCTTGTGGGGCAGGTAGAGAAGGGCCCCGTCACATTATGTTATACCACTGGGGACAGGTATGGGGACAGGGGTTGAAGGGGGGGGGGGGGGTTGTGGGGCAGGTAGAGAAGGAGGGAAAGTGGGTGTTGAATGAATGATGAGTGAATTTCTGTGGAGGTTCTGGAAGAGATGGGCTGTGTAATGGGGGGTAATGCTTGGTCCAGTCTGCTCAAAAGCAGTCCGGCCCACCAGAAATTCTCTCTGTACTCCCAATGGCCAGTCTGCCCTCGTCAACCCTTCTAGCTGTTGGGGTAACAGAGTTTGAGGAACAAACTGGTCGCTGGTCGTTCTCATTTGTGAATCCAGAGTAATGCAGGAGCAAGGACCCAGTGAGTATTTCTGCCTAATTACAGGCATCCCAAATAGAATTGCCCAGGAGCTAGGGCCGGGGGGGTAAGTGGATCTACAGCCATTTTTGATGAGGAGGCCAAACCTGTCCTGCCGGAATTGGCTTCCCCCTTGACACCACATACGTGTAGCTCCGCTTTAAAGCAGACCAGTAACCTGGTTATTCACACAACAGAGCATCCCTAATGTTTTTTTCACCTAGCAGCAGGCTCTAATTATTTACCTGCCGCACAACAGCTCCCAGGCAGAATGGGGAAAGGTACACAGATGGCGGCCACAACGCACATTCTCACACTCTTTATGGAAAAACACACAAGTTTCTGCCTGCCGCCGGCTATGTTTGTACTGCGCCACAGACTGTGATGGTGCTTCTCTCTTCTAGAAGTCACGGCAGCTCTCTGTATCACAATGCGTGTTTGCCTTTAAGTGGAACAAAACCCACCGCAATTGGCCTGGGAATCTATAAGATTGCAGGGCCGATCGATTCTGTCCTCCCGGGGGCATCCCAAATCGGAATGCCCTGCTGTGTGAAACCCCCCCCCCCCCAAGTCGCCCCGTACACTTACCTTGTTTCCCAGTCCAATGGCACATGCGCGAGCTGCGACCGCATCCCTAATATCCCTCTAGCAGGGCGTGTGCCCGTGCCAGCCATTTGTGAATGACCAGCGTGGGCATGCTCCCTGTTAGAGGGTAGCGGGGGATGCGGCCATCAGCGCGCTCTGAGCCCTGGCCTTAGACGAAGGCTTAGATGACGTGAGCGCTGATTTGGCGAGCGGCTGCGAATGCGCAATAGGACCAGGAAGAGGTGAGTTGACTTCGGCGATCTGGGGAGTTCATGCCCAATCGGGGTGCTCCGGGGGAAAGGCAAAAGTCTGAGACTCCAGGGCCAGCTAATTCCCTTCTCCCTGGGACATCCCCAACTGGGATGCCCCGCTCTCTGACACCCCCCCCTCCCCAGTCACCTGCCGTTCTTACCTTCAAATGAGTCTGCGGTGCATGCAAATAAATAATTTATTGATGCAGATCTCCATGTTACACCTTAAACAGGGACAAATGAGAACAATGAGGGACAGAGGGACACAAAGAGCCACCTGCTATGACGTCATTCGGCTCTCATTCTAATCAATGGGGAGTGCGCACAGCCAGGGGTGCAGGGGATGCGCCCCCCCCCCCCCCCATTGATTAGCCTATCATTGTAAACTGTGAATGACATTGTCATAGCAGGCGTCTCTCATTGGACGAGAGCCCACACATGCTCCTTTGTAAGCGTGGTGTTTTTCGGGGGGTTCCTTTTGGGTTTCACACAGCATGGACCAAAACCCCACATAGTCAAAATCCAGTGTTTTGGTCCTCTTTGATGTTTGCGGACCTCCTTACTACCACCCCATCAGAAAAGTTAGCGGTAATGTGTTTGCCCCCATTGTGCTTGTGTCTGATTATTCTCTGACTTTCCCTGATGCCCCTGGGACATCCCGAATGCAGGATGCTCCACTGTGTGAAAGCCCCAAAAAAACTCATCTCTCCACTCTCCCACGATGCATGCGCGGCCTCTCGTCCAGTGAGAATCACCTGCTATGACATGGTCATTAGGCTCTCATTCTAATCAATGGGAAGCGCGCACAGCCAGGGATGCAGGCAGGGGATGCGCGCTACCCATGGATTAGCCTATCATTCTAAACAACGCGAGCCACCTGCTGAATGACATTGTCATAGCAGGTGGCTCTCATTGGACAAGAGCCCGCACATGCGCCTTTGGAGCGTTGAGTTTTTGGGGGCTTCCTGGGGGGGTGTCACACACCACGGAACAAAAGTCAAAATCCCGTGTTTTGGTCCTCTTTAATGTTTGCGGACCTCCTTACTACCAACCCATCAGGAAACACACTCTGATGAAGTGGCAGTAAGTGGTTGCCACGCAACGCGTCAGTGCTGGCATCTTGAGGTTGGGTAGACTTGGACCATCTTACACGGTAATGTACATTGTTTTGATTTGTTCCAACATATTTTGAATGTTATGGTCATTAGTGTTACTGCGATTTATGCCCGGGAGTCTGCCATCTTCTCTTCATTTCTTAGCACATATATATGCACAGCTGCACTTTGCACCGCTATTGGTGCACTTATATCTATTGTAGGGACACCTTAGTCCCGCCTCTTCTTCTTTTTGCTGATTATTTTTATCTTTCCATTCCTTATTTGATTTCTTTGCACTTTTTGCACAGTTTTGCACTTTCAGAAGGGGAGACTCCGAGGCAATAATCAGTATATCTATAGATTTGTGACATTAATATTTTATCAACTCATTCTAACCATTATACCCATTGCTATTAGTCCATTAGGCCCCCCACCTCATGTATATGGTTTTAATTGTTTTTTAGATGTATGTCTTTTGGCTTATAGCAATAAATATGAATTTTGAATACATTCTGTAGAGCGGCTGATCTGTACAGATATTTTGGGGGGCCTTGGTGGGCTGTACTGGTAGCCCACCACCCAGCACATATAGATAAACCCATCAGGAAAGTTAGCAGTAAAGTCTTCGCCCCCATAGTGCTCGTGTCTTTAAAGTGGACCAAAAACCATGCCGATCAGCTGCGGAATCTATAAGATTCCTGGGCCAATTGATTCCCTCCCCCCGGGGCATCCAAAATCGGGATGCCCCACTGTGTGAAACCCCCCAGGTTGCACCATACACTTACCTTGTTTCCCAGTCCAACGGCCCATGTGCGAGTTGCATCCCCGCTATCCCTCTAGCAGGGCGCATGTCCGCGCCAGTAATTTGTGAATGGCCGGCGAGGGCACGTTCCCTGTCAGTTACCATTGTTTTGGGGGGGGACATCCCGGGATCCTGTTTTCATTATGTATTTATTGCGGTTTTTGCACCTTGCTCGTTTTGCCACATTAGTTTAGTGTGGGATTAATCTAGAAATATTTGCACATTTTGGCACTTGGGCACTTTATAGTTGGATGAATTGTGTTTTTTTTTTGACTGTTTTGGGTTTTTTTTGTTGTATGTACTATGGATCCGCCTGGGATACCCCTAAAAATGTATTGTCTGTGATGTATATATGTTTTTTACATTTGTGTGTCTTTATCTGATTTTTAAAATAAAAATATTCAATAAATATGAATTCATGAGATTTGGCCTAATTTATTGAATGTGGTGGAGGGGGTGCTGCTTTTTGGAACTATCGGGGTGGTTGCTGGCACCATCATCATTTTTGGTCCGCGTTCCCTGTTAGAGGGTAGCAGGGGATGCAGCCGTCAGCGCTCTCTGAGCCACTGGCCTTAGACGACATGATGTCAGCACCTCCGAGCGAGCTGATTGGACGAGCCATAGGACCGGGAAGAGATCTGGGGGGCTTCACACAGTGGGGCACCCCCGTTCAGAGTGCCCCGGGGGGAAGGACCAAAACCCAGGATAGTCAAAATCCTGTGTTTTGGTCCACTTTAATTATTTTCTGAAGGTCAGAGGCTTGGCCAGACAGAGGAGCCATTTGCCCCGGAGGCAGAGGAGCTTACACTCTATCATCTGTGTACACTTGTTTGGCCTAAAGCCAGGTCACACAATGACAGGTTGGGAAACCAGGACAACAGGTAGATACACGTCTTCCCTGACTCACAGTTCCTCCCGCAGGGACTTGGCACCCGCTGCTCCGCTCCGTCGGCCATCTTGCCTGCTAGTTACTTATTAATTTTTTTTTTTTTTTTTCTTTTTGGAATTTGTTCAAAAGGTCACCAGAGTTTGTGTTGTCTTATTAGTGTAACAAGCGCTGCTGCCATTGCAATTCCCTGGGCGGAAGGAATTAGGCCGGATGAGACGATATAGGCTAATCGCTAGGCCTCCAGGACATATAGGTGGTGTAGGGCTTCTCTGGTTACCGTGGCAACGGCAGATAATGCAGGATCGATGGCCCTGTCATTTCAGTGTCCTAATTGGTGGCAGCGACGGAGTCACCTGTGCAGCCGGGCGTGCGAGACGGGCGCTTTGATGAAGATTCTTGTGTTCTGTAATGCGGGCCACACATCCATCGTTTTTTTTTTTATTATTATTATTTTTTATTTTTATGGAGAATTTGATGAGGTGATTTGGGATGTTTTTTATGGCTATGGTGTCCCTTTGGTGGCATAAAAGAGTTAAAGCGGCCCTTTACTCTGGATAAGAGTCTTATCTTATATGTTTCCCACACCCTGTACATACAGATTGCCCACATTAATCCGGACCTTCACCCTGAATAAGAGCCTATCTTATATGTTTCCCCATCCTGTACATACAGATTGCTCACATTAAAAATCATCCTACCTGCATCTACTGCATGTTATGAGCCTTTAAACATCCAAGATGGTGGCTCGTGGAACATCAGGTAGCCTGCAAACAGGAAGTGTCTTCTGACTATGCTGCTCTGCATTCTGGGACGGCTGACCTTTTCCTGACCCCAGCTCTGCTCTGTCTGAACAAAGCACAGCTATAACCCCACCCCCTGTACTTTATCCCACTCTCCTCTCCTCAGTAAGTGTGATGCTTCTGAGTCAAGATGGCGGCGCCCGTATCCTAGAGTCCTGAACAGAGTTGCAGCCCGGTGGGGGAAAGAATAATAAGTGACAAAAAACGTAAAATATATTAATTTTAGATGCTGGGGAACCATTTTTTAAAGCGGACCTTCACTCTGAATAAGAGTCTATCTTATATGTTTCCCACACCCTGTACATACAGATTGCCCACATTAAAAATCATCCTACCTGCATCTACTGCATGTTATTAAACATCCAAGATGGCGGCTCATGGAACATCAGGTAGCCTGCAAACAGGAATTGCCTCCTGACTGTGCTGCTCTGCATTTGCTGACCTTTTCCTGACCCCAGCTCTGCTTTGTCTGAGCAAAGCACAGCTATAACCCGCCCCCTGTACCTTATCCCACTCTCCTCTCCTCAGTAAGTGTGGTGCTTCTGAGTCAAGATGGCGGCGCCCCCGTATCCTAAATTCCTGAACAGAGTTGCAGCCCAGTGGGGGAAAGAATAATAAGTTAGTGACTAAAAACGTAAAATATATTAATTTTAGATGCTGGGGAACCGTTTTTTAAGAGTTTGGGCTTTTCATTAAATCATGGTGAAGGTCTGGTTTAAGGGTTTGGGCTTTTCAATAAATAAGTGGTGAGTTCGAGGTGAGTTTGTTCAGGTGACCTGGGGGGTTTCACACAGCAGGGAATCCCCGATTGGGGTGCCCTGGGGGCAAGGACCAAAACCCAGGATAGTCAAAATCATTGGTTTTGGTCCTTGCCCCCAGGGCACCCCAATCGGGGATTCCCTGCTGTGTGAAACCCCCCAGGTCACCTGAACAAACTCGCCTATTCCCGGTCTTACGGTACATGCGTGGCCTCTTGTTTAATCAGGAGGCCGCATACCCCGCTACCCTCTAAGCCAGCCATTCACAAATGCCTGCCGTGGGCACACACCGCTGTGTCCTCCAGGCAGTCTCTGAGCTGACTAATGGCGCTATTTATCTTTTTGTACCGATCTTGTGTTATGTTTACTCGCATGTTCTAAGGCAGTTAGCAAGCTCCTGCTCTTGTATCCATACTTGCTTTTGATGAGTATTGAGCACCTGAGTATATATTTATGTAGCACTGTGCACTTTATTAGGAGACTCAGGAGTTTGAATCTTATGGGATATTTTTGAGGACTGTTTAATAGTTTATATTGACACTCATTAAATGGTATTTATTCACTACATTTAGTGTTATTTTTATTTATAGAATTCTTTTTTAGCACATGAGTTTGTATATATATATATATATATATATATATATATATATATATATATATAATTAGTTTTTTCTTTTTATAATTGGTTGATGTATTAATTCTGCCGCCGCTGTCAGTTGTATTATTTAATTTGCACACTAGTGTTGATTATTATATTATATTGAATATATATATATATATTATATTATATTATATTATATTATACTTAACGATTGATTACAAGACCTGGAGGATGCTTGTATGTTTTTAAATTGTCCTTTGTGTATATGTGGTTCTTAGTTGGTGTTTTTTGTATGAATTAAAAGATCGTTTTTACATAAACCTGGTGGTGTGCCCTGAAAGGTTTTTTTTTTTAATTCTGAAGGTTGTTTTTTTTCTTTGTACTTGGGGTTCCTTCGGGACAAGCCCGGCTGTGTGTGGCGTGTGAGGTATCCCCTATAAGTGACAATGTCAGGGTGTGTGTACCCTGCGCCCAGCAGACGCTTGCACTGCAGTCTGGGTTACTGGTGGCTGGGCCTGCGCCCCCTCTGGCTTCGCCTACCCCCCCACGCTTACCTCTGACTCCTAGTGAGGTGCATACCAGTGGGGAGTCTCAACCTGATTTGGCTGCACGGGTGGCCGGCATTGAGCGACATATTGCTGGGTCTGGCCCGTGTAAGGCTTCTGCTAAGAAGCGGCATTTATCACCTGGTGTTACTCTTTTTCCTATGGAAGCTGAGGAGTTTTTTGACGTTACTGGTTATACCCCCCTGGAAGAGGGGGAATTATTTTCTGAGAATCATCTGAGGCACAATCTAGAGTGTATGGTGCCGATTCTGGGTCTGACCCATGGGCTTCAGATGATACTGACAGGCTTTTGGCTCACATTTTTATGTACTCTGTATCTCTCCTCCTGCCGTGGCTCTGCTGCAGCAGGGGGAGCTGGTTCATACTGTTAAACCACGCTTGGAGTTTCCTGAACAAACTCACTTTAAAGTGGACCAACACCCACCCCTGATCGGGCCGATCAGCTCCCTCCCCGCGGGGCACCCGAAATCGGGATGCCCTGCTGTGTGAAACCCCCCAGAAAGCCCCTAAAAACGTACCTTATCGGCAACGGACAAGCGACTGATAAGCCGCCGCCTCCCGCGCGTCCCTCTAGCAGGGCGCGCACCCGCGCCGGCCGTTTGCGAATGGCCAGCGCGGGCGCGCACCCTGTAAGAGGGACGCACGAGAGGTGGCGGCGGCTTATCTGTGCTTGTCCGTCGCCGATAAGGTAAGATTTTAGGGGCTTTCTGGGGGGTTTCACACAGCGGGGCGGAAGTGGACTAACACCCAGGATAGTGAAAATCCTGGGTGTTGGTCCACTTTAATAATCTGGTGCTCAAAGAGTGGGAACGGCCTAGCCGGCTTCCCGGGGTACCAAAGATTTGGGATAAGAGGTATCCCTTTCCCGCTGAGATGGTTAAACGTTCGTCATGTCCTCCCGAGGTGAATGCACTACTTCTGGGGTTGTCCAACACATCCGTCATGCATTCCCCTGACTCTACTACCCTGAGGGATGGGGAGGACAGGCGCATAGATCAGCTGGCTTGCCATGCCTTTGCCTGTGTGGGGACCGCGCTGCGTCCGGTCTGTGCCTCTGCCATTACGGCTGTTGCTATTAAAAGCCTGCTCAGGGGTCTCTTAGATGGGGCCCCTGATGATGCTGGTAGTGAAGAGTATAGAGCTCTTCTGCATTGTGAGGAATTTGTTGCATATGTTCTCTCTGCCTTGGATGATACCATTAGAATGTGTGGCAGGGCTCCTGCCTTATTGGTGGCGATACGATAGGATAACGCTCGGTCTGGTTTTCCCTTCAAGGGGGCTGCGCCTCTTTGGTGAACGTTTGGACTTGTTTGCTAAAGGAGGCAAATTACCTCTGCGTAGAAGGCAGCCCCAGTCCTTTCGGGGTTCAGGTGCCTTTCTTCCCTCCTTCCGGGGTTCCAGAATTGGACAGGGAGCTTCCTTTGCTGGAGCCCGTGGAGATTTTTGGGGCAGGGGCAGAGGATGGGGCCGCCCTGGTCCGTCCTGGGGTCCCAAGCCTAAGTCCTCCCCCAAGCCCCCTCAGGCATGAAGGGGTGCCCTCACCCATCCGGGTGGGGGGACGGCTTCGGCTCTTTGCTCACGTCTGGAGGCGTTGTGGATTCAGGAGGTAGTGTCCTCCGGTTACAAGATGGAGTTTGCAGCCTGGCCGCCCCCAAGATTCATCAAATCCCGGATGGCTCAAAACCCCCTGTCAGCTCAGGGTCTGTCCCTTGCTTTCCAAGGCCTTCTGGAATTGGGAGTCATCTGCCGGGTGCCCTTGTGGGAAAGGGGCAAAGGCTACTATTCCAATCTTTTCACTGTTCCCAAGAAAGACGGGTCCATCAGACCCATCCTGGATTTAAAGCGCCTCAACAAATTTGTCAGATTCAGACACTTTCGCATGGGGACTTCATCACCTCTGTAGACATCAAGGATGCTTACCTTCACATACCAATCTTTCCAGGTCATCAGAGATTCCTCAGGTTCGCTCTGGAGGATCAGCACTACCAATTTGTGGCCTTGCCCTTCGGTCTCACCTCGGCTCCCAGGGTATTCACCAAGGTGCTGGCAGGAGTTGTGGCTCTGCTGAGATCTCAGGGCATTCGCATTCTTCCCTACTTGGACGACATGCTTATCACTTCTCAGTCCTTCCAACAGGCAGAGCTGAATACCCAGCGGGTGGTGTCCACTCTGGAGTCATTCGGCTGGGTGATCAACCACCCCAATTCTTCTCTGTCTCCTTCCATGGTGAAGTCCTTTCTGGGCATGATTCTGGATTCATCTCAGGTCAAGATCTTTCTTCCTCAGCAGAAGGTGGAGAGTCTTCAAGAGAAAGCTCAGCTCCTTCTGTCTTGTCCTCATCCGTCCATCAGGCAGGGAATGCAGCTGGTGGGCATGATGGTGTCCTGCTTCAAGGCGGTTCCATATGCTCAGTTTCACATGAGACCTCTTCAGATTTACCTCTTGTCAGTATGGGATCGGGACTTGGATCAGGTGTTTGTTCTGTCCCCTCTGGTCAGGCGGTCTCTATCATGGTGGCTGGACTCAAGGAACCTGCTGGGGGCAGATCCTTTCTGGCCCCTTGTTGGGAGACTGTCACCACGGATGCCAGTCTGACAGGTTGGGGGGGGGGGGGGGGCTTTTGGAAATCCCTGAAATTCCAGGGTCAGTGGGGCCCTCAGGAGGCCCACACCCCTATCAACATAGGGGGGCGATCAGGTTGGTTCTTGCCCACTTAACTCCACACCTTCGGGGTCGGGCTGTTCAGGTCCGCTTGGACAACCAGACGGGGGTTGCCTACATCAATCATTAGGGAGGGACCCGGAGCAGGAGGGCCCTCAGGGAAGTGTCTATGATTCTGTCCTGGGCGGAGGACAATGTTCCCTGCATCTCGGCTGTGTACATTTCGGAGGTGGAGAATCTGGAGGCAGACTCTCTGAGCAGGGGGACCTCTCGTCTGGGAGAATGGTCCCTCAGCAGCAGGGTGTTTTGCTCCCTGTGCCACCGCTGGGGTCAGCCGGATGTGGATCTGTTTGCGTCCCGTCACAATCACAAGCTTCCAGTCTTTGTCTCTCTGTCCCAGGATCCTCTGGCCTTGGCCATGAATGCCTTAGCAATGTCTTGGAAGAGTTTTCAACTCCTGTATGTGTTTCCCCCGTTTCCCCTGCTGGGCAGGGTGCTGCGCAAGATAGCTCAGGAAGGGGTGCCAGCCATACTGGTGGCCCCCTGTTGGCCAAGAAGAGTGTGGTTCGCAGACATCGTGCAGCTGGCAGTAGATCAGTACGCACTGCCCCGGGTTCCAGATCTGCTCACTCAGGGGCACCTACGCCACCCCAATTTACAAAGCAGGATTTGACAGCCTGGCTGCTGAAACCTCCATCTTGATGGAAAAGGGGCTGTCTGCCTCGGTTGTTAAGACCATGATCAGGGCTAGGAAAAGGTCCTCTTCTTCTATCTACTATAGGGTTTGGCGTACTTACATTGACTGGTGCGAGTCTAAGTCGCTTCCCTGTCGTGTGTTTTCTATTCCTAGGATTCTGGAGTTTCTGCAACATGGTTTGGATCTGGGTCTTCAGCTCAGTACTCTGAAAGATCATGTTTCTGCCTTGACCATTTTCTTCCAAAAATCTTTTTGCTCAGCATCCCTTGGTCAAGACCTTCTTCCAGGAGGTTACTCACGTGCGTCCCCCACGTAAGCCTATGTTACCAGTCTGGGACTTGAACTTGGTCTTATCTGCCCTGCAGGGGTCTCCCTTTGAGCTCTTGCAGGGGGACTCTTTGTCCATTCTTACACTTAAGGTAGTCTTTTTGGTGGCTATCACTTCTGTTAGGCATGTTTCTGAGTTGGCGGCGCTTTCCAACAAGCCCCCTTACTTGAGAGACACCAGGACAAGGTGGTGTTTCGTTTTAAGCCAGATTTTCTGCCTAAGGTTGTTTCTGCTTTTCATCTCAGTCAGGACATTGTTTTGCCTTCTCTGTGTCCTAATCTTAGTAATTCTAATGAGAGGTTTTTACACTCTTTGGATGTGGTCAGGACTCTGAAGTTCTATTTGGTGGCTGAATCCTTCAGGAAGACTGATGCTCTTTTTGTGCTCCCGTCTGGACCTAAGAAGGGTCTGGCTCCAGCTAAGTCCACTATCAGCAAGTGGATCCGTCAGGCTGTGATTCAGGCCTACTCTGCTAAGGGGAAGGAGCCTCCCTTCCGCCTTACTGCTCATTCTACTTGTGCTATTGGTGCCTCTTGGGCTTTTCAGCACCAGGCTTCTGTTGAACAAGTTTGCAAGGCCGCCACTTGGTCTTCTGTTCATACTTTTTTAAGTTTTGCAAGGTTGATGTCTCAGCTGATGCTGCCTTTGGTCGCAAGTTCTGCAGGCGACAGTGGTTTAACCTGTCTGCTGTTGCTTTTGGGTTTCCCACCCTACCTTACGGACACTGCTATTAGATGTCCCATGAGTAAGGATTATTCTGGAACAGGACGTGCTGTATACTTAATTTAATAATACAATTCTGTGATTACTCACCTGTAGAATTGGTATTATACATATACAGCACGTCCTGTTCCACCCCGCCCTTGTTATCATTATTTTTAGTTACCTCTTTATGGGATTGTTCTTATGTTTAATATTGATAAGGGTTATAGTTCTCCCAGCTTCATTTTTCAATACTGGGGAATTTGTGGGAGGTCCCTGGTATATATGGGGCCGGGAGGAGCCGCTTTTCTGTCTCTGCAGTCCAGCGCCATCTAGAGGATGTGTTACCCATGAGTAAGGATTATTCTGGAACAGGACGTGCTGTATACGTATAATACCAATTCTACAGGTGAGTAATCACAGAGTTGTATTTTTAATGGCCCAGTTCGCATAAATACGCAGCGTATACGCGGGAACTGGCCCATTGAAGAGAATGGGCAGCCTTTTTCCTTGCACTATGACTGTGTTGCCCAACGTTGTGAATAGAGCCTAAAAGTTTTAATAGTTTTTCTGTACTATGGAACTTTTATGTAAGTTACTTTGTAAAAAGTTTCCTTTTTATATAAGAGGAGATTTCGGAATAAAAAAAAAAGCAGGAAAGTAATTGTACACTGAAGGCTGCGCAGCAGCAGGAGCCTCAGCGTGTTGGCTGTCGGTAGTCCCCTAGTAGGGATCCCTTTGCGTGTGAACTTCTCTGCTCCGTTGAGCCGCTTGCGCAACCACCCCACTGCACTCCCCCTCCCCAAGCTCAGAGCTGATTTTTTTTTCTACATCTGGCTCCTAAAGCTTCCATTGTGCCAGCAGCATGCAGTGTTACTGGGGCTTGCGCAACTTCCCCCATGTAACTGGACTGTCTTAAAGGGGACTTGCCATGAAAGAATTAAAAGGCAGCCATTGGTGCTGCTTAAAGTGGACCAAAACCCAGCTCGATCGGCCCAGGAATCTACAAGATTCCCGGACCGATTGATTCCCTCCCCCCGGGGCATCCAAAATCGGGATGCTTCACTGTGTGAAACCCCCCAGGTTGCCCCGTTCACTTACCTTACTTCACGGTCCAACGGTGCATTCACGAGGTGCGGCTGCATCCCCGCTATCCCTCTAGCAGGGCACGTGCCAGGCATTTGTAAATGGCCGGAGGGGGGCACGGCACGCTCCCTATTAGAGGGAAGCAGGGGATGCCGGAGCCGCACCGGCTCCAAGCGCACTGATTGGACAAGCGGCTGCGCATGCGCCGAAGGGCCGGGAAGAGGTGATCTGGAGGGTTTCATGCAGCAGGGCACCCCCGATCGGGGTGCCCCAGGGCAAAAACCAAAATCCTGGATTTTGGTCCACTGTAAAGCAGATGCAAACCTAGGATTCCCACCCTCCTGTGTTTCGGTTGGCTTTAAAGCAGAACAAAACCTACTTTTGTTTACTTTCCCGGGTTTCATTCTGCCACCCTGGGGCAACCCCAATGTGTGAAACACCCCAAATCGCCCGAGCTGCTTACCTCCACCCCGGTCCAATCCGAGCCGCTTGCTGTGATGATGTAAGTCGACAAGCTGCTTTGATTGGGATGAATAGGGTGGGATGAGCCCCCAGCATGCACCAGCGGGCGTGCTCCCACCCCAGCCTATCTGAATGGCTGGGACAGGAGTGTGCACTCTCCAGTTCTATGCCTGATCTTTGGTTTAACAAGATCAATCGCAAATCGGGGAACCCCCCCCTGGGGGAAATCCTAAGTTACACTCCGGAACTTGGAAAGTACCAGTAGGAGGCACGCCGCAATACAAGTAATGTGCGTTTTTCATCGTGCGTGCTGTGGTGGCGTTTTTCTTGGACGCACCCTGATTTCTGAATATTCCCACTTCCCCAATTGTCCCCAGAAGTCCGGAAGAACGTACAAAGAAAAAAAAAGTTTTGTAACAGTAATATTTAAAATAGCCCTAAATACTAATATCCTCTTTTTCTCTTTTCCGTCCACTCCCCCGCTGAGAATTGACGTTATCTCTTGTCTGTTCCAGTGGGCGCTTCAGCATCTTTCCCAATGTAACTTGATTTGCCATGAAAATATATAAAGCAGCCATTGGTGATGGTTAAAGTGGACCCAAAGCCAAGATTTTCACCCTCCTGGGTTTTGGGAAGCTTGTGATTTGGAATGCCCCCCCCCCCCCCCCCCCGGATCACCTTGATCCATGCGGACATGGCGCATGCACGGGCCCTTGTTTAATCAGAATAAATTGCTGTGCGTAATAATACCCGGCAATCTATTATCAATGAACAAAGGCGCCTTTCCCACTCCCCCTCTGGCTTCACACACGTGGGGCCGGCCATTCGGGTATGCTGCAGGGTTGCACACATCAGATGAAGGAGTGCTGGGGATGCCGCCAGAGGCCGGTGCATGCAGGAAACACCTGTTACCTGTTCCAGTGGGTGGTGCTGCCCTTCTCCAGCCTACAGGTTGCATTGGGAGCAATGTCCGTCACTCCCAGCTTCCTCAGCTTCCTCAGCGTTCCTAATTAAAGCAATGGGTGCCTCATTCAGACAAGGTGCTGCAGGTGGGGCAATTAACTGCTGAGCCACCAATGACACATGGTCGCTATCTCAGACAATCTGACGCAGGTTATGGGTGTAGGTCATGTGGCTGTTGGGGGGGGCCCCTGAGCTGTGGGAGACCCAAAGCAGGTGCTCTATTTCCAACTCTAATCTGGCCATGGTGGAGAGCTTACTTACCTCACCGACATAGGAGGGGATTCTTCTCTGTAAGAGCAGTGAGACTTTGGAACTCGCTGCCAGAGGAGGTAGTAATGATGGATACAGTAAAAACTTTCAAAAGTGGCCTGGATGCCTTCCTGGCATGTAATAACATTTCCAGCTATGGCTACTGGACCACTGGAAGAAGTTAAACAGGCTGAACTGGATGGACTAAAGTCTTTATTCAGCCTTACATACTATATTACTATGTTACCCATAATCGGCTTCCAAAAAAGGCACAAGCGGGAAAAAATGATTAAAAAGATGTCACTGACTTGTGGAGAAGTTCTTGCTCTAATAATGCTTCTGCATTCCAAAATATACATTCATGGTTGAAGCGGAACAAAGCCGAGAGGGTCCGGTCCCTGGCCGTCCCCCTGGGGCATCCCAAATTGGTGAGTATTGCGGTGACACGGACAATGTAAAAAATCGGCTGCATCTGTGAGATGAGGCGCGCTTACGTGCTTGTCATCATTCAGATAAGCTGGGGGGGAGTGTGCAAAATAAGCACAAGTAAATGCACACCGATTTATGAAGCTATGGTAGGGTGCATGACCCGGGGCATCCCAAGCCCCTGTATAGCCAGAAAAACAATTTGAAGATCAGCACTCCTTAAAATGAAAATGTATTGAAGTCTTTTAAAAAATATCCAATCTAAACAGCCTTAAAAACACATACCGGACCCCGACAGCAATCCTAGATAGTAAGCTCTAATGCGTTTCGGACGTCATCTGGTCCTTAGTCATAGATAGCAAACACAGTATACAATCTCATATTTATAAGAGTAAAGATTGGGCGGGAGTGTGCCCCAATCTAAAGAGAACTGGGGATGCAGCCGCTCTTGCTCCCGATTGCCAAGTTCTGTGTGTAAACAGTGCTGTATTGCCAATCATTAATATGCATGTCATACGGCATACAGGTGAAGGTATGGGCGACCTGGGGGGGTTTACACAGTGGGGCATCCTAAATCGGGGTCAAGGAACAAAGCTCGGGATAGTGAAAATGCTTGTTCTACTTTAAATTGGACTAAAACTCTGGATCTTCACTATCCCGTGTTTTGGTCCAGCCCATGGAGGTACCACGGTTTGGGATGCCCCACGGTGTGACACACAGATGTTCGTCAAGCAAACTCGCCTCTCCTCGTTCCAAAGGCGCATGCATAGCGACTCGGCCAATCAGCTTCTCCGGCCGCACATATTTAACTGGACTAACAGCCTGGCACAGTTGGAAAGGTAATGGCCAGTCTGGAGCTTCCTCTCCCAGCATCTCAGCCATGCTGCCACCTGGAATCAACTGACAATGCACTGTAACGGGAAACCCAGCAGTACTTCCTGTTTGCAGGCGGCCTGCACATCCATGAACCACCATTTTGTTTCTAACATTCACTACAGCTAGAGTTAGAAAAAGGTAAATGAATGTTTATGTGCAGCCATCTGCATTGCCCTGAGGAGGGATGCATATGAACACTGTTTGTTGTGTTGGTCTGGTTTAAGTCATTTTTGACTGTTGGTCCACTTTAATGTGTGGCTGGAGAAGCGCAGCATCACTCGTGTCCTTCACTCGTGTGGCCACCCACAGCCATTCGGTTGCGGCGGGCATGGGTGTGCATAGTCGAGAGGGGATGCGAATAATGCCAGCTGGGCATGATCCGTGAGCTTGGCAGAGAGATAAGGATTGCAGGCAAACCGAAGGAGAGGGAAGCAGCCAGTCCTGGAGTGTCATAGACTCCAAGGCCGGTTTTGGTCCACTTTAAATTGCAATGTCAGGCAACCCCCCCCCTCCTTTCTTCTTTTTGCTGTATCTGAAAACAGGAGTTGAAGGGGAGTTGTATGAACGGGGTGACGAGGGCCCCTCTCATCTTGGCTCTGGTGTCCACATGAGAGGTAGAATCGGGGTCCTCCTTGCTGAGCACCTGGCTTTCGGTATAGCTTCCTCTGTACCCTCTGGGCCCCTGTGTAGGAGTAGCACAGGCAGTATACCCACTAGGGGTGTGAATTTGCAAGAATCTGGCGATATATTCTGTTTCAAAGACGATATATCACTATTTATTTAATTACATTTTGTTTATTTAAAAAAATTGACATAGGGTCCCCCTTCCTGGGAGGGGGCGCCATCTTTTATTGGAATTTTAAGGGTTAAAAACTCTTAATCCCCCCCCCCCAAAAAAAAATGCCCCCCCCCCTACCCAGCATAACCAGCCCGTACCAGCTATGGGGGCTTGTAGAACAGGGTGCAGGGGCCAGCTTTGGTGGCCCGTGGCCCTGCAGGCTACAAGCCAGCATAGCCTATGGCCACGGGTTCTTCGCCCCCCCCCCCCCCCGGGCTTTGGGGAGGCAGCTAATTGGGGAGTCTAGAAGACTCCAAGGCCATCAGAGTTCCACTCCTTGGGGCATCCTGAATTGGAATGCCCCGCTGTGTAAAACCCCCCAGAAGGCCCGTTTTACTCCTGTCGCCCTGGAACCCCCGCCGCGTCTATGCGCGGTGGCCGCATCAGCTCTAGCGGAGCCGAGTGAAAGCGAGCATGCTGATTGGTTGAACAGGCCGCTCAGCCAATCAGTGTGCTCATTCCCGTCTGAGTCTCCATCATGGGAGCAACAGGTAGGTAAGTGACCTAGGGGCATACACACAGTGGGGCATTCGGGATGCCCCCACTGAGAGGAACAACACCTCGAAAAGTGAAAATTGGGTGTGTGGTTGCTCTTTAAAAAAAAGTGTGTGTTAATGGCTGGTTATATTTTATATAACATAGCAATGCATGCATGTACAATGTGTGTGTGTGTGTGTGTATGTGTATGTGTATATATATATATATATATATATTTTGCTGGAACATTGTGATCCCGACGCCATGTGCTTGGCATGTGCTGTTTGGGGTGAAGGGTCATACAATAATAAAGAGCGCTTGTTAATACACTCGAAACCCGTGCAAAGTTCTTTCACAGTCTTAGAATGCGCTCTTTAATGACAGAGAATTTTTTTCGAGTAATCCCTAGAGATAGAAAGCAGCATGGGAGGATTAACTGTATGAAGGTCACCTGACGTGTTTCAGCCTGCTCGGGCCAAGCCTCATTTTCTTTGGGGAGGAACAGGCTGTGCTATGTGTATATTCATTGAGGGGATGAAAGGATGGGGGTATACAGTAGGCAAAGAGGTGATTTTTATTATTATTTTTTTTTTCTTTAGACACATTGATAAACAAGGAGACACAACTGCAACCAAGTGGGTTTCACTTAAAGTTATACTAAAGTTAGGTCTGGACTTAGGGCAGGGTTTAAGTTTGATGCTTGGTGGCCCCTGAGGTGCTTCCATAGCTAAATGGTCTTATTATGCTGTATTACATCTATGCTGCCTGTACCTGGTGTGTTGATCTTCTACTTCAATAAAAACAGATTAAACTAAAGTTATACTAAAGGCGAGCACCAGATTGTTGTCCCGTTGACTCGGTCTACACGTTGCACTGTCCCAAACTTCAATCCGTTTTCACGGACAGACCTTGTATTTCCTAAGTTATTTGTAAAAGTATTAGAGCATTGGAGATGCAGAGAAAAAATAGGAGAGTCGATGTGGCAACAGCAATGTGATGTAAGCACACTGTGTGCTTTGCATATATCATAGTAAAAAAATAAGTGCATTGTTGTGTCTCTAGTTATTACTGCCCACACATAGTGTGATCAGTAAAAGGGGGTGAGAGATGCTGTAGGCTAAGAGCGTCTCCAGCCGGCCAGCACATAGTGTGACCAGAGAGGAGAGCAGGGTTATTATTTTTATTATTATTATTGTTTATTTGTATAGCGCCATCATCTTTCGTAACGCTTTACAAGGTATGATTACAGACAAGGTGAAACATATAGTAAAGGGAACAATACAAACTAAATGGGGTTTCATAGCTGCGAGAGAGGCAGCCAAGTAGGACATCTGGGGAGGGATTGGGGGGGGTGTTTCCATTCTTGGTCCACTGAAGGTTGATTGAAGGACTAGGTCAGCGGGGTGGGGACTGAACGCTGAATGAGGAAGCGATTTCCTCAGTAACTAGACAGGTATAGCAGGAAGAAGCACGCTTTTGACTTGCCAATCACCTTAACAATGAAACTGTACCATATGTTCAAATGGGGGCGCCACGCTTGAATGGAGGCAGCGTGCTGCAACATCTATTGTATGTCACGTGCAGTACGATGTTAACACCGGCAGCATAATACCACCCCATAGTTCCAGTCATGCCAGTGCAAACAACGCCTTACCTCCATGCTGTTTATGGTAAACTGTGTGTCTATTTGTCTAGTGTTGCTAGATTCCTCTACACGTCTGTCTGGTTGGTCAGTTGGTTGACTAGCAAAACAGGGGCAGTTGTGGCCTAGAGGTAAAGGGTGCGGACTTGTGACTGGAGGGTTGCAGGTTCGAATCCTGGTCCTGGGACATGACTGAAGTGCTCTTGAGCAAGGCACCTAACCCCCCCAACTGCTCCCCGGGCTGGAATCCTGAAGCTTTGGTGACTTGCTCTCTGCTGCTGAAGGCACTATTAGCAGATCACTATTCTGTACTATATGTCTTTCTCTATTTCTCAGCTGACGCTGGAGATAAAGGTTTCTAGGAAGCCACTGTTGTATGATGATCTCTGCTTACAGCCCTTGGGTTACATTACATGGAGGACAGCTGTTTGGCTTTGATGTTCGCTTCCTTGCATAAAGTAAATACATTGCCACAAAATGTCCTTGACCTCCTGTTACTGATCTGCTGCTATGCATTAAAACAGAGGGTCTTGGTGTCATGGGTATCCTTATTGGGGTCGTAGGTGAATATGTTTTAGTGCTGACACATATCAAACATTGGTCATTCTGTTTAGTGAAGCCAGTGTGATTTCCAGTGTGCATTGCGGCATGGATTTCAACCTGCTTCTTGGTGAGCTTTTTAGTTTTAACATACAAAAAGTCCCCAAAATGGGTTTGTCCTGCTTTCTCCTCAAAAATAGGGCATTTGTGCAGGTAAGCTACATCATATATCTAATCAGGGGCCGAATTATGAGGGGGCGCAAGGGCCGTGCGACAAGGGGCCTCCACCACTTGCTCTGCAAAGGCCTTGTGAGGGGAACAATCTTGCTGCTGCGCAGTGAAAGCTGATCCCAGGGCTGTAAGCAGGAGCCCCTTCCTAATGGTGATAAACAGTGATAAGTGAACAGTGCACAAACCAACCAGGCTGCTGTGCAGATTTACAAGTGGACATATAAACATACATGTGCTGAGGAAACTATACAAGAATACAGGTAATCACTGAGTGCTACGGCTGCTATACAGAAATATAGGTACACCTGGAAAACATACACACACTCTGGATGTACATATACACAGGTGGAGTCAAGAAATATACATGCATAGGGATCCAGAGAAAGTCCAAAGGCAGATACTAGGCTGAGACAGGGAAAGTAATAACACATGCTGTGGCAGGAGTTCTGGATTCAGGGTTTCAAGGTTCAAAGTCCAGAGTCAGGGTCCAGGTAGACAATACAATGCTGATCCACTGGCTGGAAGGGAGGATCAGCTTATAATGGCCAGGAGGTAACACAGGTGCTGGCTAATTACCTGCACCTCTACAAGAGAGGGCCAACTGCTGGTGGAGCAGCACATAGCGGAAAAACCAGGACGTGGAGACAGGCAAGGTCTATACAGGGCAAAAACAGGCTTCCATATTGTGGAGGAACTGCAGACCTGACACCTTTCTGCCTTGGCCTCCTGAGCACTACAGTGTGGTAGAGGCCCCCTTGCCATAGAAAATTATGGAGACCGTGTCTATAATCTGGCCCTGGTTGTAACACAAAACTAGATAATCACTATCATTCTGACCAGCCTCAGTTTTTTAAAACTGGCACAACGCCAGTTTTTTTTCCTTTGCCTGTATGAAAGTGGTGCGACACTCGCACACAAGAACCAAATAACTTTTTAACCCCCTGCACACTAGCAATCTACGATAGTTAACTCCACTTGTTCATATGCTTATTGATATTAGTTTGTGCAAAAATATGGCTTTTTATTTGCCTGTATGAAAATGGTGCAACATATTGCACTTACCTGTACAAATACCATGAGGTTGTGTAAATGTTTACAAACCCCTGTGTGCTTAAAGTGGACCAAAATCCTTCTTGATTGTCCCTGAGGCATCCAAAATTGGGATGCCCCGCTGTGTGAAGCCCCCCAGGTTGCCTCTTTTACTCACCTTTGTTCCTGCTCCAACGCCGCATGTGCGGGCCACGGCCGCATCCCCGCTATGCCTCTAGCAGGACACGTGCCCACACCAATCATTTGTGGATGGCCAGCGCAAGCACACTCCCTGTTAGAGGGAAGCGGCGGATGCAACCACCAGCACACTCGGAGTCGCTGGCTTTAGACGCCATCTTAGATGGCTTGATGTCGGCCGCTCTGAGTGTGGTGATTGGACGAGCGGCTGCGCATGCGCCGTAGGACCTGGAAGAGGTGAGTTTCTTCGGCCGATCTGGGGGTTTTCACACAGCGGGGCACCCCTGACCGGGGGAAAGGACCAACACCCAGGATTGTCAAAATCCTGGATTTTGGTCCACTTTTAAAATGTTTTCCCTCATTGTTGCCTAGAGATGTCTAAAGCTCTTCTCTTAGTTGTAAGTTAGAGGTTTCAGTTTAACAAAGCCTGATTGTAGAAAAACCCTGCTGTTTGACCTCATAGAGGGTTTAAACCTTAACTCAGTTCCACTTTAAATACGACACATAACTGAAAAATTGCTGTTTGTTTTGACTTCCCACTTCCTTTACAACAGTTTAATAACTAGAGCTTAGCCTCCTCCTTTTTTTTTTTTAGTGTCTTAGATGCCATTGCTGAGATCTAGCCTCACTTTGGTCACCAGAACATCCATGGGTCATCCAGACCAAAATATGATAAAGAACAGAATATGGTGTTACCACCCATGGATTCTCTCTTACATCAACTTTTTGCCTGGTGTCCACATATAGGAACGGAAGTCTGGAATCTTCCCAGTAGAGGATAATAAAGAGAACTTTAAATGTGACCTAAAACGCAGTCGTCATGGTGGGTCCAGGCCTTTGCCTCTCTAACAAACCCCCCCCCCCCCCCACCTTTTATTTAGTTTGATGGAGGTCATGCCAGTGACAGCAAACTTTAGTGGTGTATACCGTGTCACCATTAGACTCTGTAGTGGTGTTCCCCAGTGGACAAACTTTAGTGATGTATACTGTGTCCCCCATTGGACTCTGTAGTGGTGTCCCCCATTGGACAAACTGCAGTGGTGTATACTGTGTCCCCCATTGGACTCTATAGTGGTGTCCCCCATTGGACAAACTGCAGTGGTGTATACTGTGTCCCCCATTGGACTCTGTAGTTGTGTCCCCCATTGGACAAACTGCAGTGGTGTATACCGTGTGCCCCATTGGACATACTGCAGTGGTGTATACTGTGTCCCCCATTGGACAAACTGCAGTGGTCTATACTGTGTCCCCCATTGGACTCTGTAGTTGTGTCCCCCATTGGACAAACTGCAGTGGTGTATACCGTGTCCCCCATTGGACTCTGTATACACCACTGAAGTTTGTTGTCACTGTCATGTCCCCCATCAGGGGGATTTGTTAGAGAGGCAAAGACCTGGACCCACCATGGCTCCCTGAGTAAAAGGTAAGTATCTCTTTACTGTGTTGCTTTTGACCAGGGGAGGGGTGCCATGTACCTGGAGCAACCCTGTGCCATAAAGGGATTAAAGTGACCGTGGTTAGGCTTTTAATGGAACTTTGAAATAATGCTAAACTGCCAATAGGACCCAGTTTAGCTCTTTGGATTCAAACCTACTTTTCAGCAACCCACCTTCTTTCTCTATTGATGCAATGACATCTTCCAGGATCCAAATTACATGTCGTAGATCTTGAGTCCTGTATATTCACGCAGGGCAGTAAACCCAAGACTAGGCCTTGCTTCGATATTGTGTTGGGTGGTACCTAGAAAGCAGAACAGCGCTGTATTGTGCCTGCATGAAAAAAGAGGTATAGGAATTCCAAAAACAAAGTGTTTTTTTTCTGAACTGGGAGCTCCAAAAAGCCAGCATTCCTTTTAGAAAAAGTAGGTCGGCTTTTGTCTTTCATTCTGGCTCCTCTTATCTGTTGTCGCACACATGCACACCCACGCCCATCTTGAGCATACTGTTTTGTTTAGTAGTGAAATGGGTACAGTGGCTTTACAAAGAATAGCTGTGCTTTATTGTTATAGCAAACATACCCTGTAAAAACACTGTGCAAATAGCTTGTCACTCAATGGCTGTGTAGTCATAACAAGCCCCCGAGGAGTTACCTGGTAAGTAGAGACTCCAGGTTATTAGGAGTTGCTCCTTTTTTACACAGTAAACTGAACATGTGCCAGTTGTAAATAAGCTTAATGACAATGGGGGAGGGGGGATTTCCGCTAAAGCCGTAACTATTTATTTTGCCGAGAATGTACATACATGCTAAGAATTGTTTCAAGGAAGCTAAGTACATTCGGTAACAAGCGGTTAACAATTGCAGATTAAGCAGACAAGGAGGAATAGAGGAAAAACAGGGTTGAGGATCAGAGGAAGTACCTTTCCAGTCCAAGGAGCCACCGCCTACACAGCCAATACAGAGGTGGCACACGGAGGGGGTCCTGGTACCAGGAAGTGAAGGGAAAGACTAGCAGATAGTGATACAGGATCAAAGATTCATGTTGAAAAGATGGAATCCCTTGGATTAGGAGACTCCATCTACCAAGGAAGCCATTCTATTACAAGGTACCACTTAAAAGGTGCCAAGGTCCAAGGTAATGAGAAAAACTAATGGGGGTAGCGGGACATAGGTTGAGAAACAATAAGAAGGGTTCTCTGAACTAGTGGCCTCTTACCCAAGCAGCCATCTTCATTCCAAGGAGATGGGAGGAAAGGGCCGTTGTCCAAGGAAATTACAAGAAAGGGTAACTAGTGGGGGGTAGAGGTTAGAGAAAAGAGAAGAGGAAGGGTTTTCCCCAAAAGATTGGCCTTCAGTCTAGGCAGCCATTCCATTTTAAGCCACCACTTTAAAGGGGTCTTGCTTCAAGGAAATGACAAAAAATGATGGGCAGTGGGGAGTACAGGGGTAGAGATTGGATAAAAGAGAAAAGGAAATGGGGGTCCAAGGAAATGAGGAGAAAAACGAGTGGGGTAGCGGGACATAAGTTGGAGAAACAAGAATAGGTAGGGTTCTCTCTAGTGGCCTCCTGCCCAAGCAGCCATCCTCATTCCAAGGAGGCGTCAGGAAGGGGCCGTTGCCCACGAAAATCACAAGAAATGATAACTAGTGGGAGGTACAGAGGTAGAGGTTAGAGAAAAGAGAAGAGGAAGGGTTTTCCCTAAAACAGTGGCCTTCTGTCTAGGCAGCCATTCCATCTCAAGCCACCACTTTGAAGGGGTCTTGATCCAAGGAAGGGGTCTTGATCCAAGGAAATGACAATAAACGATGGGGAGTACAGGGGTTGAGGTTGGATATAAGATAAAAGGAAGTGGGGGTACAGGGGTAGAGGTTGGTGAGAAGAGGAAGGGTTTTACCTAAAGAAAAAAAAGTGTCTCTCTTCCCAGGTGGCTATTTAATTCCAAGCCACCACTTTGAAAGGGTTCTGATCCAAGGAAATGACAATAAAGGGTAACTAGTGGGGGGTATAGGTACAAGATCGGATTGAGGAAAGAAGAATGGTAGCTCTCTGAACTGGTGTCACTCTCTGAACTGGTGGTCTCCTATACAGGCATCCATTTAATTCCAAGCCACCACTTTGAAGGGGTCCTGATCCAAGGAAATGACAATAAAGGGTAACTAATGGGGGTACAGGTACAAGATTGGATTAAAGAGAGGGTAGTGGTAGCTCTCTGAACTAGTGGTTTCCTACACAGGCATCCATTCTATTCAAACCACCACCTGGAAGGGATCCTGATCCAAGGAGATAACTAGAAAGGGTAACTAGTGGGGTATATGGACAAGGTTGGAGTGAAGAGACAAGAAGAGCTAGTAGCCTTCTACCCTGGAAGCCTTCCCATGCCATGGTAGGGCACACAGCTATGTGCATTGCAATGACCTCATATACCCCCACATCTGTGTAGGACCACACAGATGGTTACATGGATCTACCAGTTATCAGTCATTTTCATCTTTAGTTGGGCATTGTGCTGTTTTCTTCAGGGTGTCTGGATTTGGAATTGAGTATGAGGCACCTCCTAAATACTAAAAAAAAAAAAAATGTTGGGGGGTTCTGCCTAATTGCAGTTATGAGGGGAGGGCAGCAATAAACTCCAGCACACCCGCAGGCACTTGTTTGGGGCAGGTGGGGAAGATGGCAACTCAAATGAAGTAAAGTGATCAGCGTGGTTGACCATGATGAAACCCACATCAAGTAGTAGCGAATACCCCTTTAGAAGACTGTCAATGGTCAGTTGTGGTGAGTTGCAGCTATCTGCACATGCTTGTTGCTTTTTAGCTTGGCTGTGAAACAAGTCCTTGTTTGTAATTAGATTCAGTGTTTTGCACGTGTGGCATCTAGTAAGGAATGCCCTCCATCTGGTTCTAGTAACTACCATGTGCTTATTGCTCGAAATCGTATTCATATCGTCAACAGCTGGCACTTGCTGCATAGCTGTAGGTGGCTTCTAGAGTTAGTTTTCACAAGTTGGAGTTAGGGATGGGGTATATAGTGCTATGTGCCAGTTGCCAGCTTCTCTAAGAACCTCATAGAAAAGTCAGCATTTGCCCAAAAAAAGTCCCTTTTATTGAAATATTAATCAGGCATCTGGAAGTATGTTGTCCACAAAGTTAAACCGGACCTTCACCCTGAATAAGAGCCTATCTTATATGTTTCCCCCACCTTGTACATACAGATTGCCCACATTAAAAATCATTCTACCTGCATCCACTGCATTTTATGAGCCTTTAAACATCCAAGATGGAGCCTTAGGCTGTCTGCAAACAGGAAGTGTCTTCTGACTGTGCCGCTTTGCATTCTGGGATTGCTGTCCTTTCCCTGACCCCAGCCCTGCTCTGTCTGTGTGCAGAGCACAGCTATAACCCGCCCTCTGCACTTTTCACCCCTCCTCCTCTCACTCAGTATGTGATGCTTCTGAGTCAAGATGGCAGCGCCCGTATCCTAGAGTCCTGAACAGAGTTGTAGCCCAGTGGGGAAAAGAATAATAAGTACGTGATTAAAAACGTAATATATATTAATTTTAGATGCTGGGGAATAGTTTTTTTAAGAGTTTGGGCGATGCTGAAGGTTCGGTTTAATAGATTATAGGATTCCCAGATTTGTGCACAAATTTTTTTTTTTTTTTTTTTTTTTAACACTTTAAAGAGTAATATTTTGAGAAGCTGATTCAACTTTTAAAGACTGCAGCCTTTAAAGTTATACTAAAGGCGAGCGCTTGATTGTTGTCCCAAACTTCAAACATCTGTTTTCAAAAAGACCCTGTAGTCCTAAGTTATTAATAAAAGTATTAGAACATTGGAGATTCATAGAAAAAATGAAGAGAAACAGTAGGTGTGGCAACAGCGATGTGATGTAAGCACACTGTGATGAGTGAGGGAGGAGAGAGTGCAGGGTTTCAGAGCTGGGCAGGGAGTGGGGGGGGGGGGGGTGTTTCCATTCTTGGGCCCCTGAAGGTTGGTTAATGGACCAAATCAGCGGGGTGGGGACTAAAAGCTGAATGAGGAAGTGATTTTCTTCACTAAGGAGACAGACAGAGGAGGAAGCAGAGCGCTGGAGCCACTTAATGAAAGGTAAGCTACTGATATTTATTTTTTAACTTTTGATTTGCCAAACACTTTAAACCGGACCTTCATCATGATTTATTGAAAAGCCCAAACCCTTAAACGATTCCCCAGCATCTAAAATTAATATATTTTAAGTTTTTAGTCACTTATTATTCTTTCCCCCACTGGGCTGCAACTCTGTTTCCCTCCAATTTACTACAGTGCACCATTCAGATGACGTTCATTTCGAGGTGGTCTGCAAGCCCAGGAGGTGGGGGTTCCCGTTTTGCCTCAAAACCTGGCACCTAGCAACCTTTTGAATGTCACCACCAAGGACGGGTCCTTTTTGCCGTACCTTGGCCATTTAGCAAAGAAATGCTTTTGTCCACACCTGACTTTTCAGAACTGGGCAGACCTGTTGTATTTGGCAGATCAAAAGTATCTGAGGTTTACTTCTTGTTCTTTGGTCACGGCTCAAAGGGTGTTTCTTGTGGTGGTTACGTTGGTTTGGAGAACAGGGAGTGTGACCGTTTACCTGATTGCTGTTTGAAGGCTCAATCTCAGGTGGAAGGCTCCACATTACTGCATACCTCCCAACTTTTCAGGGTGGGAAAGAGGGACAGTTTGTAAATTAAGCACCGCCTCCTCATTGAGGGATGGATAATAGATAGGTTATAACAGTTACAACAATAGAAGGCAAATTAATCATTTATTGATGCAGATCTGCGTGTTACCCCCCTAAGAGGGGCACATGAGAACGAGGGACAGGGGCCATGGACTCAAAACAAGGACCCGCCAGGATCAACGGTGCCCTGGGTGTTTTCACACAGTGGGGCATCCGAGGTAGGATCTTTTAGGTTCCAGGGTCCGGCCGCGAGGGTTTTGACTCGCTTTAAACCGACTCTTTTCGTGCTCCAGGTTAGTACAATACAATGGTAATACACATGATGCAATCTTTCATAATAGGTCTGTGAAATAACCATCAACACTTTGTTAATGACTTACCAACAAATAAATAATCAGGAATTCTGTGTTGTGTGATATGTGTTAATAATTGACCAGACTTCCCTTTATCCTTTCTGACATAACCGCAGCCTGTTGTGTTCCATGGAGCATTATTATGACAGGTAGTGGAAGGAGTAAAGTTTCTCTGATGTTTACTGTGTAGGCTCCCATCCAATGATTTGCTTATAGCTTAGGTATGTCACATGATGCGTCTACATTAATTAATTAAACTGGACCTTCAGCGTGATTTAATGAAAAGCCCAAACTCTTAAAAAACGGTTCCCCAGCATCTAAAATTAATATATTTTACGTTTTTAGTCACTAACTTATTATTCTTTCCCCCACTGGGCTGCAACTCTGTTCAGGAATTTAGGATACGGGCACCGCCATCTTGACTCAGAAGCATCACACTTACTGAGGAGAGTGGGATAAGGTACATGGGGGCGGGTTATAGCTGTGCTTTGCTCGGACAGAGCAGAGCTGGGGTCAGGAAAAGGTCAGCAATCTCAGAATGCAGAGCAGCACAGTCAGGAGGCACTTCCTGTTTGCAGGCTGCCTGATAAGATGGCAGCTTCCATAAGCCGCCATCTTGGATGTTTAAAGGCTCATAACATGCAGTAGATGCAGGTAGGATGATTTTTAATGTGAGCAATCTGTATGTACAGGGTGTGGGAAACATATAAGATAGGCTCTTATTCAGAGTGAAGATCCGCTTTAAGCAGACTTGGTTTCTATGTCTAGCTCCTACGTCTGCCTTCCGGTTTCCTCTTCAGCCTCGGCAGTTTTGACCAGTTGGTTGAAAAAGTTATTTTGCCAAGTGATCCCCTTCAGGGAAGTAATTTCCAGCGGTAATGGATTCTTCATGAACTAAAAACTCATGAGTATCCTCAAGACATTTTTGGGCTTGAGAGCCTTGGGTGTTGCACACTAATTGAAATCTGAATTGTTTGTTACAATGTTGCTACATGGGCTGAGCTAGCAACTCATACATTGTATCAAATTGTTACATCTCTCCTAGGGAAAGGGGCAGAGAAGATGAGTCCTGTCCAAAAGCCAGGATTTTGACTATCCTGGGTTTTGGTTGATGCCCCCAGGGCACACCGAACGGGAATGCCCTGCTGTGTGAAACCCCCCAGATCGCCTGATCTCGCCCACCCTTCCCCTATCCTACGGCGCATGCGCAGCCTTCACGCTCTGATCCGCTTCTGCCTCTTCATCTAATAGCTTGTCTAGGGCAAGCAGATCCGAGCTCGCTGGCGGCCGCATCCCCCAGCTACCCTTTAACAGGGAGCGTGCCCGCGCCGTTCATTCACAAATGCCTGCTGCGGCCACGCGCCCTGCCAGAGGGATAGCCGGGATGCAGCCGCAGATCGAGCATGCGCTGTTGGACCAGGAAAGAAGGTGAGTTTCTGGACGACCTGGGGGGTTTCACACAGATGGGCATCCCGATTCTGGATGCCCCTGGGGGAGGGGAATCCAGCAGCCTTGGAATATTATAGATTTCAGGGCTGATGGGGCGTGGGTTTTGGTCCTCTTTAAGACAAACTTTGCCTGCTGACATGGAGTCTGCATAGTTTTGTAACCATTTGATATCTAGATGCAAGGTATAACTGGAAAACTAATAGGATGTCTGGCTATAAAGAGACTTATTCAGCATAATACTATCTCTATATAGTCAGACATCATGTTCTTAGAGCTTTCCAGCAACACCCCTCTTCTACATATACAAGCAGTGAGCACAGAGATACAGAAACTTTTAGTTTTACTCCTTGGGAAAACGTTTAGTGCTGCCTCTGCGTGTCATCCATTACCCTTTTTTAGTTATACTACCAACTGTATACACCTTTTTGATCAATACCAAGCTTTGCTTGAAACTTGCTATTGCTTGTGATCATTGCATGATGTTTCCATGCAAGGGCTGTATTGCCAGTGCTGTTATATTTTATTTTCAATAATGCATTAAGTAATACAATTATTCCAAGTATGTCACACACCCCGCCTCCAATATTCATGACATATGGGTTATATCCAGTAGAGGGCAAATTTCTGCAGAGAGGACAGGAAAAAAAAAAAAACCCCTCCCGGTCCATAAATACCTGGGACCTCCCACACATTCCCCAGTAATCGTCTCTGCAGACGGCGAGCAAGTCAGAAGATGGCTGTGCTCTTCCTTGCAGGTAAGCCGGGTTTACACCCGGCCAATTTGTCCCCATTTCTGCCCGTACCTTGTTTATTTAAATCCCTATGCCTCCCATCCTTGGCTGTAGGTGCGGGCGAGGGTAGGCTGCACCTCCGCTGGTGTACTTATAGGGAGCCATGCTCCCCCGTGAGACCCCATATTAAGGGGTAGGCGGTTTCCAGGTTGGTGATCCTGGTTTGGTACTGGTACTACCCCCCTTCCATGTCTCCCTGTTCCCCTCCAGTGGGGGGGGGGGGGCACTTTCACCTTTTATTATGCTGATATTATGCAAGGGGGCACAACCTGAAGCTAGTCGGGGGGAAGATCAGGAGCAATGTTAGAAAATATTATTTTACAGAAAGAGTAGTAGGTGCTTGGAACAAACTTCCAGCAGAGGTAGTTGAAACATCAACAGTCACTGAATTTAAACATGCCTGGGATAAGCACACATCTATCTATAAAGAGAACATACAGTATACACATAAGGGCAGACTAGATGGACCGTATGGTCTCCTTCTGCCGTCAACCTTCTATGTTTCTATGACGTGAGTGTGTGTTTGGTGCATGTTGTACACTGTGTGCGTGACTTGTTCTCTGGCCGCATGTTGGAGGCCATTGCGTTGGGAGAGAGCTTCTCCCCCCTCAGATCGCGGGGGCGGGGGCTCGGCGTGCTCGCAGCGGTCCGCCCCCTCCCCTGTCTCCAGCGCATCGCGGAGCCCAGCCATTTGCTGGGATGCTCGCCCTTCTCTGCTTGGGGGAAGGTGGGCGGGGCGCGGCGCGCGTTCCGCACTGGCCCGCCCTTCTTCTCTCTCCTGTCTCTGCTGCTGCCTGGCCGGACGGCATTACAGAAGCTGTGAGTGGCCTGCGGGGGCCCCCTTTTCTTGTGTGGTGGGGCAGCTTTGGCCCACAGTTATATATTCAGTTATATATTACATGTTTGCTATTATTATTGCACTTGGTTGTATGGCCTTGCTGATGTGTGCCTTATCTTATCTTCACGTTGTGTCTTTCAGGAGGACTCCCTATCAATATAAAAAGGAGTTCTCCCGGTCCTAGGGTCCCTTGGTTATTAAATTGGGGTCTTAAAAATCCTCCCACTAGGGACTTAATCAGCGTAATTCCCTCTGGTCATTGCGACTACCTTTAAAATCACCATATGGAGGCTCCCCAGGATACCGGGCTCGGGCTCCCTTCGGGACAATCCCGGCAGTGCGTGGGTTGTGGGGTACCCCTTACGGGGGAGAATGTACTAATTTGCATACCATGTGCTCAACAGGCCATAACGCGGCAGTCGGGGTCCCAGGCGTCTGTGTCGCCCATCTCATCTCCTACTCCACCCCGCCTTATCCGTACCCCAAGTGACACTGTCATTAGCGGGGAGTTGCATTCTGATTGTGCTAGGCTGGTCAACATCGAAAAATTTATTTCTAGCTCTGTGGCCAGAAAGGCCCCAGCTAAGAGAAGGCATCTGTCGCCGGCCACGCCGGTACTGGAATTTGACTATGATTCCCTTGATTGGTCTGATTATTACCCACTTGGGGAGGGGGAATTGTTTGAGGAATCTGATGCTGAGGATCAGCAGTTTTTTGATGCGGATACTGGGCAGGTGCAGGGGGATGCCGTGGATACCCCCCAAAGTCCTGGCCCATTTATTTGAGGTGCTGGATATTTCTCCTCCAGCGGAGGCCCCTCCGCAGAAAGGGGAATTCTTTGGGACTTCTAAGCCTCGCTTGGAGTTCCCAAATCAGAATCATTTTGAAAGCATGATCCTTAAGGAATGGGAGAGACCTAGCCGGCTCCCCGGTGTTCCTCAGGGATGGGATAGGAAGTATCCCTTTCCGGTGGACGCGGTGAAGCGCTGGTCGTCTGCTCCCGAGGTCGATGCACCCGTTCTGGGATTGTCCAACACCTCTGTTGTACATTCTCCGGACGCCGTCCCTTTTAAAGATGGTGAGGACAAGCGCATTGACCAAATGGCCTGCCATGCCTTCGCTAGTGTGGGTTCAGCCTTGCGGCCTGTTTGTGCGTCTGCGCTCATGGCTGTGGCTACCAGGTCTGTGGTTAGGGACCTGTTGAGTGGTTCCCAGCTTAATCTGGCCAGTGAGCCAGCCCTTAAACGGTGTGAATTGTTCATGGCTTTTGTTTTATCCACCTTGGATGACACAATACGCATGTGTAGTAGAACCTCGGAGTTGCTAGTGGCTATTCGCCAATTGGTCTGGTTGCACCAATGGGCGGCTGACATTGCGGCTAAGAAATCACTTACAGGGCTACCCTTCCTGGGTATGCGGCTGTTTGGAGATAAGTTGGATTCGGTGGCAAAAGGGGGAAAGTTACCACAATGTAAGAAGCAGCGTCGCTCCCTTCGGTGGGCAGGCTCCTTTAATCCTTCCTTTCGCGGTGCCAGAGCGCGGTGCCTACTCTGCCTTCAGAGGTGATTCCTGGAACAGAGGCAGAGGACCTGCCTGGGGTTCCAAGCCCAAGCCCGCTGCCAAGCCAGCTCAGCAATGAGGGGGCGCCCTCACCCTTGCGGGTGCGACACTTCTTCCAGGTTTGGGCCCGGGAGGTCACAGACAAATGGATCTTGGAAGTGGTCTCTTCCGGGTACAAACTGGAGTTCGAGTACCGGCCTCCTCACAGATTCCTCAGATCTCGGGTGCCCTCGGATCCTGGGGCTGCGCAGGGGCTCCTGTGGGCAGTAAAAAATCTTCTGGACATGGAGGTCATATGCCCGGTGCCTTTTACGGAGAGAGGCCAAAGCTATTATTCCAACCTCTTCACGGTTCCCAAAAAGGATGGATCCATAAGACCCCTTATGGATCTGAAGCTTCTCAACAGGTTCATTCGAACCAAGAAGTTCCGCATGGAGACGTTGCGCTCAGCCATCCTTTCTCTTCGTCAGGGGGACTTCATGACGTCCATAGACATCAAGGATGCTTACCTTCATGTACCAATCTTCCCAGCACACCAGAGATTTCTCAAGTTTGTGGTGGGAGATCAGCATTTTCAGTTTGTTGCCCTCCCTTTCGGGCTGACCTCGGCACCAAGGGTGTTCACCAAGGTGCTGGCAGGCATAATGGCCCTCCTCAGAGCCCAGGGCATTCGCATTGTGCCGTATCTGGGCGACCTCCTCATTACGGCATCCTCTCTCAGTCAGGCGGAGCTAGACACCAGGACGGTGGTGACGACGCTGGAGAGGTTCGGCTGGGTGATCAACCATCCCAAGTCTTCTCTCTCCCCGTCAACGGGAATTTCGTTTCTGGGCATGAATCTGGATACCGTTCAGTCCAGGGTGTTCTTTCCTCAGTCGAAGGTGCAGCTGGTTCAAGATCTGATACGTGTTCTCCTGACCAACCCTCGCCCGTCTATCCGGCTAGGGATGAGACTGGTGGGATTGATGGTGGCTTCCTTCGAGGCAGTTCCCTTTGCTCCGCTCCACATGAGGTCGCTTCAGCTCCATTTACTGTTGGCTTGGGACAGATGTCCGCTGTCATTGGATCAGTCATTTCTGATGTCTCCCCGGGTTCGGCAGTCTCTTCAGTGGTGGCTGGAACCAAGGAATCTTCTGAGGGGTAGGTCTTTTCTGACCCCTTTTTGGGAGACTGTCACCACGGATGCCAGCCTGTCGGGCTGGGGGGGGGGTTTCTGGAAGGAACATCAGTTCCAGGGGCTGTGGGGTCCTCGGGAGGCCCACACCCCCATCAATGTCTTGGAGCTGAGAGCTATTCGGTTGGTGCTGTCACGCTTGACGCATCACCTCCAGGGTTTACCGGTTTAGGTTTGATCAGACAATTGGACTGCGGTCGCTTACATCAATCACCAAGGAGGGACTCGCAGCAGGAGTGCCCTCAGGGAAGTTTCTCTGATTCTTGCATGGGCGGAGAGCAATGTTCCGTGCATCTCAGCAGTATACATTCCGGGAGTGGAGAACACACAGGCCGACTCCCTGAGCAGGGGATTCTCTCACCAAGGGGAATTGTCGCTCAACCACAATGTGTTCCAGCTCCTCTGTCACAAGTGGGGGATTCCGGAGGTGGATCTTTTTGCCTCACGTCACAAGCTCCCGGCATTTGTGTCTCTGTCTCAGGATCCTCCAGCCCTGGCAGTGGACGCCTTGTCCCTTGCCTGGAGGGATCTGGGTTTCCTGTACCTGTTTCCCCCCTTCTCCATGGTGGGCAAGGTGGTGCGCAAGCCGGCTCTAGAGGGTGCGCAATTCTGGTGGCCCCAAGGTGGCCAAGACAGGTTTGGTTCGCGGACGTCGTGCGGCTGGCGGTAGATCAGTACAGGTTGCCCCTGTTTCCGGATCTGATCACTCAAGGTCAACTTTGTTACCCCAATTTACAAACGCTGGCTTTGACGGCGTGGCTGCTGACAACCTCCATCTTAAAGGAGGAAGGTTTGTCTGATGCTGTGATTCAGACACTTGTTAGAGCTAGGAAGAGATCTTCCTCTAACATCTACTAGAGGACTTGGAGGTCCTATATTGACTGGTGTGAGGCTAGGACATTGCCTTGCAGGGTGTTTTCGATTCCTAGGATTTTGGATTTTCTTCAACACGGTCTGGACCTGGGGCTCCAGCTTAGTACCTTGAAAGGGCAGGTCTCTGCCCTGGCGGTCTTCTTTCAAAGGTCCTTTGCTTTGCATCCCTTGGTTAGGACCTTTTTCCAGGGGGTCACTCATGTGCGGCCCCCTAGAAAGCCCTTGTTGCTCGTTTGGGATTTGAATTTGGTTCTGTCGGCCCTCCAGGGGCCTCCCTTTGAGCCGATGCAGGATGTTGCACTTTCTATGCTTACACAAAAGATTGCCTTTTTGGTGGCTATTACCTCTGTTCGACGTGTTTCTGAGTTCTTTCCATTCAAGCCCCTTACTTTGAGAGACACCAGGACAAGGTGGTTTTTCGTTTTAAGCCAGATTTCCTTCCTAAGGTGGTTTCTGCCTTCCATCTCAATCAGGATGTGGTTCTCCCTTCCTTGTGTCCTAAGCCTAGCAATGACAAGGAGAGGGTCCTGCACTCTTTGGATGTGGTTCGTTGTGTGAAGTACTATTTGATGGCTAATTCTCCCTTTCGTAAGACGGACGCCTTGTTTGTGGTGCCCTCCGGGCCCTGGAAAGGTTTGGCGCCTGCCAAGTCTACCATTAGTAAATGGATACGTCAGGCCATTGTTGGGGCCTATAATGCCAAGGGGAGGACTCCCCCTTTTCAGATCACTGCTCGCTCTACTCGTACTGTTGGGGCTTCCTGGGCTTTTCAGCATCAAGCCTCTGTTGAACAAGTTTGTAAGGCTGCTACTTGGTCTTCTGTTCATACTTTTTCCAAGTTTTACAAGGTTGATGTGCGGGCCTCAGTGGATGCTGTTTTGGCCGCAAGGTTCTGCAAGCTGCAGTGGTTTAAATTTGTGCATTATTGCTTTTTTGGGATCCCCACCCATGTTGGACACTGCTATTGGATGTCCCATATGTCATGAATATTGGAAGCGGGGTGCGTGACATACTTGGAGTAATACCATTTTGTGATTACTCACCTGTAAAATGGGTGTTATAAGTATGTCACACACCCCGCTTCATCCTGCCCTTATTATATTCTGGATCCTTTATATGGTGAACCTTTTTATTGTTAAATTTTTTGTATTTGACTCTTCCTGGTCCCCTTACTGCTTTCCTATACTTGGGAATGTGTGGGAGGTCCCAGGTATTTATGGACCAGGAGGGGCTTCTTTTTTTCCCTGGCATCTCTGCAGAAGTTCGCCCTCTACTGGACATAACCCATATGTCATGAATATTGGAAGCGGGGTGTGTGACATACTTATAATACCCATTTTACAGGTGAGTAGTCACAAAATGGTATTTTTATTATTATTATTGGCTTAGTAGATTGAAAACGCAAGGCTCATAACTTGCAGTAGATGTAGGTAGGATGATTTTTAATGTGAGCAATCTGTATGTATAGGGCATGAGAAACATATAAGATATGCTCTTATTTAAGGTGAAGGTCCACTTTAAAAACCAGTAAACTGAAAATCTGGGACTATTGTGTACTGTTCAGTTGTGTGTCTTGGTAGTAATCAAAGTCCTCTGATAACCGTTGTTTATAACGGTTTTATAGCTTTTTTTTTTTTTGTCTATAAATTGTTGTTTGTGGGCTGATAAGTAAGTGAATATTTAACTATTCATTTTTTTAAATATGTGATGTAGTAAAGCACTGCCAGGTCAGGTCTGGCCTTCGCACTGGGCAAGGGGCCTTAAAGTGAACCAAATCCAGGATTTTTACCCTTCTGGGTTCTGACCTGCTTTACAGGAACATCCCGATTTGTGATGCCTGTGAACCCCCCTCATTTGTCATATTCTCACTTCGATCCACCAAACACACAACGCATGCGAGCCTCCTCCAATGAGCATTCATTGCCTTGTGAATGACTGTAGGAAAAGGAGTGATCATTGTATTCTTTGCGGCTTTCCTCCTTCTTGCATCAGGAATCCAGATTTGCCTGGTGTGGGTGGGCACAGGGACCATGGCCGAGCATGTGTCGTTGCGTAGGATCACTGAATCGAGGTATACAGGGAACCAGGGGATTTTTGTTGCCCAAATGAGTCTGTTGGGTGTTTGCAGTACTAGAGACTATTTGCTTGGTTTATGCTCTCTTTAGACTCCCCAATACATGGAGTTCAGGTCACTGGCGGTTTTCGGCCTATTTTTTTCACTGATCCCATATTTCTTCCTCGTAGGAAATGGATCTCATCGACATCCTTTGGAAACAGGACATCGACCTCGGTGTTGGCCGAGAGGTTTTTGACTACAACCATAGACAGAAGGCGTATGAACTGGAGAAACAGAAAAAGGAGCTTCAAGAGCAACTTCTAAAGGAGCAGGAAAAAGCCTTATTCGCCCATCTGCAACTAGATGAGGAGACTGGGGAATTCATCCCTATTCAGAGAGCCCCCACTGAGGCCACACAGCCCATCACCTGCCCAATGCAGGTAAGTAGTTCAAATACAAAAAGAAAAAAAAGAGTCCAACTCTGCCTACCACCATCAACAAGACCATGACGATGTGTTTTTTCTCTTTCTAGAGTAAACAAGATCTGGCCCAAGGATTTTCCTTTGATGAGTGCATCAAAATTTTATCCGATACATTCCAATTTGAGGTAAATATTGGGAGCTGATTTCTGAAAGCTTCATGTGGCTTCATATACATTCAAATCATATGGCAGATGCCATGCCAAAAGTGTATCTAAAAATTTGCTGTCATTCTCAGTATGGTTTAACAGAAATGTCTGAATCCTTAAAGCCTATACTCGCCTTTTGTTCACTGCAGCACCTCTGTGTGGGTTCTGTGAGCCTGCGGAACTCCCCCGTCCTGCGGCAGCATCTGCATACTTACTGAGGGCGGAGATCCAGTGATTCCATCTGTCATGGCTGCGGCCTATCTCGGCAACGTCCCTAGACACCTACTCCACTCATTGCAATGAATCGCTGGATCTCTCACGCTCTGTAAATATACAGATGCTGGCACGGGATGGGGAGCTGTGCGTACACAATGGACACAGTTGTTTCCGGCGAGTAAAGGTTTTTTTTTGTTATATTACTGGATAGGAACTTTAAATGATGTATTTAGAACATGGCTTTCCCAACCAGTGGTACTAGTACACTGTTGGTACTCGAGCTCCCCTCTGATGGTACTCAAGGCCACTGGGGGACAAAGTCGGGGATATAAAGCACTGCAGACAAATTCCTGCTCCAATAGTATGTGACAGGATGTAGGAGGGGACAAGTCAATAAGCTGCATTGCTGGCAAAGTAAAAGATCCCCACCATTCCCCAAGGAGCCAGTATTAGTGGTGGTAGGAGGGGTACTTGATTTAATTGTGGAGTTGGTTCTTCATGAAATCCTGATTTAGAATATATAAATGGATACCCATGTTCAAATGTAACTTTTCCATGAGACATGGTTTGTTGGGGCCCTCCGATATTTACTTTGGGTAAATTGGGCAAATCTATATGCTTAAAACGCCTCTCCCCTGTGGGTAGGGCATTACAAGTCCTTGTGCCCGTGTGTCTACATGACGGCCCCAGAACCAAGGGATGACGTCACCCCGGGGGGGGGGGGGGGACATGACCTTATGACTAATAGACAGGGATTTTGCCCTATTATTTACAACGGATCCACAACACATTTCTAGAGCTGCTCTTATGTATTGATGGCATCTTGAGATTTTCAAAACGTTGCTAGGGCCAGACACTATATTTTCTCTTGTATAACACCACCACCATGTCCTTAAACACATACAGCCCCTTTTCTCACTGCCTACTGTAGACATCTACCACTGTGTGCCAGAAAAAGGGGAAAATTTACTGCCTTGAAACGAAGATATATATGCCACAGGCTGGTCTAATCTTAGGCCCAAATTAACTTTTTTCCCCCCTGCAAAATCTGTCCCCACGATTGGCTTCTGCATAACATGCAGTTAAGAAGAAAGGCGGCTGAAAGCAATGTATGCATAAGGGGGCATCCTCAATCATGTACGGCCATGATTCACCAAGAATTAGGCAAGTAACTGGGCCTCGACTGGTCTGCAGTGCCGCTAAGTGTTGCTAATGCGTCCCAAAATTGTGCGCAGCACTCGCCCTTCCACATTCCTGCTTTTCTATGTTGCATCCATGCATTCACATCAGTGCAGACCATCAATAAGGTTAGCTGGGCATATGGGCAAGCCCCATGTTTGAAGCTGCACCTGCCTGTCCATTGAACCTTATTGCCTGTTGGCGGTCACGTAGGACTTTTTGATTTGTGGCTCCTTCCATTGTAGAGGGCAGCTGAAAAAGTTTGAAAGTTATTTGCAGCTTGTTCAGTGGAAAGGAGCTTCCATCCTGTTCTGTATTAGATAGTAAACAGAAGGATTGGTCCACGTTTGCCTTGCTATCAAGTTGAAAACTGGAAAGGATGGACCATTGTGACTGTAAGTGATTGATTGAGGGCATCCCCTGCAGCTATGAATATTTCACTTGCATTGGTTGCTAAATGGTTCCAGAGGAGCACTGGATGTATACTCGTAGAAAAGGTAAGAATAATGGAAGGTAGGTAGATGCATTTAGGTCAAATTGTTATCTGCTGAATTTAATCAGTTGTAGGAATATTTTATAGTTAAATTAAACAAGCAATATTCTTTATATCTTTTAGGCACCTGAAATGACTTATCAGGCTATGATGGCACCTACTCCTCACATTGATGTCGCGCAGAACTTCCTCCCTACAGAGCAGGTCTCTGTACCAGTCGGGCTTCCGAACACTGGGCCTAATGCGAATATGCCTACGATGGAACAGGCGTGGGAAGAACTATTGTCCATTCCTGAACTACAGGTAGCTGCCATGTTTTTGTGAAAGTTATGCCAATCTTGTGTAAAAAAAAGATCTTACAAGGGGCTCAAGGGCCTTATACTACTTAAATAGGAAGTCCAACCACTTTACATGGCCTTCAGCTGCCCCCTTTCCCTGAGTTAAGCTTAATTAGATAACCACCTAGTCACTGCGATACTCCTCCGATCAGCCTGGTGGCCCAGAAGTATTACACAGCAGGGGGGAGCTAAAACTTTTTGTGACTTTGTGCCCGTTAAGCATTAGTTACAGCAGTACCGCAGTTGGCTAAAAAAGTAAAATAGGTATTCACATAGTCATGGCGATCCTCCTCCATTCAGCGTGGCGGCCCAGCGGGGTTGGTGCTGTTGTCACTGAATGAATCTCACTAATGCTAGACCCCTAAATTATTTTCTATGCCTGGTTTCACTAGAACAACCTCAAACAAGGAACCATGCCTCTACATGGAGAAATATAACGGGTGATTAGGTTATATTTTAAGTGATACAATTCTCAATATAAAAAAAACAAAAGGGTGCTTACCTTTTTTCCCCGTTGATCTTTGCTTGATTGGTGGACCCCAGCCCGTGCCCGCAGCTTCCGCTCCCCGCCATCAATCACAGGGGTGCTGCCGTGCCCCTTCCATTCACTACAATGGAGGGACGTGTCAGGCCTCCTCATGCCCCCTCTATTGCAATGAATGGAGAGGGCACGGTAGTGCTTCTGTGACTGATAGTGTGTCTCAAACCCAACATGCCCCTGAATTACGTCCCCCATTTGGTTCCGGGGCAGCGCAGGAAGCGTCTGTGGCACAAGCTGGGATCCAGTGATCAGGTGAGTTGCTGATTGCAAGACAAACACTGATCAGTTTCTATTCGAATATAACACCGCGCTCCTAAAATTTATATAAAACCGTTAATTGCTGCAACGTACCAGACTTAATATCCCTGATGAGCCTAAACGAAATGTTATATTAGAGTACAGAGCAAATACATGAAATACCACCTTAAGTGAAATATAGATAACCTGAAGGGAAAATTAATTCAATATTCAGATGATTTAACACAATTAACCTAAAATGATAATAAAATCGTGAATCCAAATAATTCGATTAATAAATTTTACTTAGTGTCCCAAAGTCCATGCACCAACATTTAAGTGCTTGAAAAAGTGAGTGTAATAAACAAAAACAAAGTCCAAAAGTGCACTCCACTGGGCTTCCCACGTTTGTGTGCCACTCAATGATGATCAATCTTCACACCGTGATCACACCTCACACTTATATGCGCTTACCAGTAAGTAAGTGGTCATTGTGGCGTACTGCAGGTCTGTGGAAGCAATGCAGTCATGAGTCCTATTTTAATTTGTAGCTCATAAGATTCCAATATCAAATGCCTAACACGTTCAACTGCTTTTATTTCCATACAGTGTCTCAATCAGATTGAAGATTTTACAGATGTCAGCATGTATTCCAATCAAGAACCAATAATGGAGACTGTCCAGAATTACATGTTCAACAACCCAATCCCAGCTATAGAAGAACCACATGAAAACCCTGCAACCGTTTTCTCGAATGACTTTTCAGCATCCTTTACACCAAACGTGGCTGCAGCAAACACAACCTTAAATGTGGAAACTTTTTGTGAGGATATATTTTCTCTTGTTGACTCCAAAGTGACCAATGTGCCTTTATCAGAAAATTTAGACCAGTCTCTCACCAAACTTTTATGTGAATCCGCTGATATTACAGACTTATCCATGTGCAAAGCATTCAATGGGAACAATCCATCAGATTACAATGATTCCGATTCAGGAATTTCAGTCAACACAAGTCCTTGTGCTACATCCCCTGAGCAGTCTATGGGCTCCCCCATCTGCGGAGATACTCCGTATGGATACAGTGACTCAGAAATGGATGATATGGACAGCACACCTGAGAGTGTTCTGCTGGATTCTGAACAATGTCCCACATCCCTAACAGATGATTTATTCTACTCCCTGTCGCCTTTTATGCCTAATGACCCATCCTTTGAGTCAGAAATGCTTAACTCGCCCTCACAAGAGCAGCCCGTTAGGCCAGGCCCAAGTAAGAGCCCGTTCATGAAGGACAAAGCCATGAGTCGCCAGGAGGCTCGTTTCACTAGAGACGAGCAAAGAGCAAGAGCTCTTAACTTACCGTTCTCTGTTGATAAAATCATTAACCTTCCCGTTGAGGACTTCAATACGTTGATGTCCAAACATCAGTTCAATGATGCCCAGATTGCCCTCATCAGAGATATTCGCAGGCGTGGGAAAAATAAAGTCGCTGCCCAAAATTGCAGAAAGAGAAAAATGGATAACATCGTAGAGTTGGAGACCGATCTAGACAAACTCAAGTACGAGAAAGAAAAATTGCTCACTGAGAAGGGGGAGTATAACAACAGCCTTCGTCAGCTGAAGAAGCAACTTGGAGCCTTGTACATGGAAGTCTTCAACAAGTTGCGCGACGAGGATGGAAACCCCTACTCGCCTCAAGAGTATTCCCTTCAGCAAACAAAAGATGGGAACGTCTTCCTGGTTCCAAAAGCTAAGAGAATCGAGATTAAGAGAGAGCAGAAGTAAAAAGACATTGTTTTTTTTTTTTCTTTTCTTTTTTTGCTTCTATGTGGGTTAGTGCCTAAAGGGTAGCTAGAATTTTGTATGTAGCATTTTATAAAATAAAGCATATTAAATATATTTTTTAAATTAGTTGAAATACCTAGATAAACCAGCGCACAAACTACCAGTTTCTAGATTGTACTGGCCCCAGAATTCAAGAGTTTAGGCACTCTGTGGATTATGCATCAGGTTCTTGGAGGTTTACTGAACAAAGGCTGCCCCAAAACATGGCTGCTGTTCAGTGTTTATCCTGTTAGTATGAGAACTTTGATTGGGTCTCCAGACTACATTTATGTAACCGACCCAATCGTTCATCTCACAAACCTGTGGCTTAGACTGGAGACCAACATTTTTAGCACCCTCCAGATATTGATTCTCTACACTTTTCAAATAATTTTCCCGGTTTGAATAACACACAGACAGAAATTTAAAGAGAATTAGCATTATTACGTTTGATTTTGTGTGCTTTTGTTTTTGTCTTTAGTGCTTGCAGTCTAAAAATATTTTGCACTTTGACATCTATTCTATAAATGCCTTAACTATAGGATGGCTCACAATTTTTAGTGTTCCTAGAAAAAGGACGCACCCTTACGTATCCCGCTTTTAGTATAGCGTATGTTGTCTTAGGAACTGGACGACAAACAGAATAACTAGCTGGACAAGTTAGTGCAGAGGGACAGACCTCCCTCTTTTACTTCAATCCAAACGCCATCTTTTGCCGTGATTTTTTTAAAACTGTAAATATCACAAGACATCCTATTTATATAAATATAGAAGATCCTATTTTGTTTAGACATTGGAGAACAACTGCTTGATACTGGACAGTGGAAGCAGCACCCGGACTTTGAATGTTGAATGAAAATCAGCGGTTGGTGATAGATTTTTCTAAAATGGCCCATTGGTCACAAGTTTTCGTTATTGATTGTAATCCAGGTCCGCTTTCGCCCAATCATCACCAAGCCATGTTCAATTGCAAATCTTCTTTTTATTGAGATATATCCTATATCTTTATCATTCGAAGTTGTAATTTGATAGTTTTTTTTTTTATATTGCTTTCACTAGGAAAGTGCAATAAGCCTTAATAAACCTATAACATTAACTAACTTGGCAGTTTTATGTGGAGATGAGTGTTTGTGGTTTATTTGCCTTACTTTACTTGGGAAGCCATCCAGTCCTGGCAATTTTCCTGGTTTTAAGCACTTTATAGCTGTCATCATTTCTCTAGTTGTTTCCAGGGCTTCTAATTCATCCAGAGTTTTGACTCCAGGATATATGACTCCACATTTTTCCTTCCTTGGTCTGTGGCCCCTTGCTGAGGGATATTGTATAGGGTGGCATAGCAGCCCGACAGTCCTCTGTGTTAACCAGATTTAGAGGCAGATTATAGGATTGGTTGCAAGCTAACAGGGTTGAGTGCTGTGGCTCTATTTGGAGCTGGAAACCTTAGCGCTGTGGCTTGCCAGGCTCATTGACGCTGGTAGCGCCAAGAGACAGGTTCGGCTGTGCAACCACATTTGCATGCTTTATCGTGGAGAAATGGAATAAAATGTAGGGGCAAACTTTGGAGACTAGTATCTACAGCGAGCTACAGGAAATGGAGGATAGGTACATGGGTCAAGCTTCAGTGAGCTCCTTGCTGTCATATTTCCATTGCCTGGACTGTCCCTTTATCCTGCGTTTTCCCTGATGTGGTTGAATGCCACCCCCCAGAATAACAACAAAACAAATAAGTGTCCTACAGACATCTGTCTCTTTAGGGTGTGTCCCACTCAGTCTCCACCTAAAATCCACAGAATATCTTTATTCATCAGCACACCATCTTCTGCATGACAGGTAGGCAAACAGTGTTTTCCCCTCCCCCGGACAATCCCTTTTAAAAGTTTATATAAAAATGCAAGGCAGCCCAGCTCTTTGGGCATGTGTTGACTCTCTGCTTGGATGTGTGCGCAAGCATACAAAGAACATAACCTTTAAAAAAAAAAAGGTTTTACAAACATGAACCACTGGAAAATTTCCAGAGGCTCTCAAAATCATTTGGATAAGTACCCATGTTTGTTTCCTATAGAGCTGTGCACTCACTGCTTGTGTTTGTCTCACTGCAAATACAGTGGAAATATTCCTATGTGTATGCAAGCATAAAATGGCCATTTATACATAAAAATAAATAAAAGACTTTACTTGGGAAGCCATCCGGTCCTGGCAATTTTCCTGGTTTTAAGGACGTTATATGTGCCATTATTTCTCTAGTTGTTTCCAGGGCTTCTAATTGAAGCAGAGAGACCTATTCAACATATTAATTGAAGATCTTCCTGACATGCTCTTTTTGCCACCTGCGACATGAAGACGGGGAAATGTTATATAGGCATAAAAATTCTCACTGGCACAGGCTAGGAGTTCGCACTCTGGCCTGCACTGCCTCGCCTCCCATCGTTTCACCTCTTCCTGCCCTACTGCTTTAGACCTCTGCACCTCAACAGACATTACATTTTCCAACTTGACCCTGACCACTTCTTCACACCCCATTCAACTTTTATCTCAACTCCAACCACACCTCAGCCCACCTCACCTTTTCCTTCCCACTTCGCACCTCACCTCTGCTCAGCTATTCTCATCTCACCTCTTTTCCTGCCTCATCTCTGCCCACTTCTTCCCACCTCTCCTCATCCCTTACTGCCTCACCTCTGCCCACCTCTCCTCATCTCTTACTGTCTCACCTCTGCCCATTTATTCCCACCTCTCCTCATCCCTTACTGCCTCTCCTCTGCTCATTTCTCCCCACCTCTCCTCATCCCTTACTGCCTCACCTCTGCTCACTTCTCCCCACCTCTCCTCATCCCTTACTGCCTCACCCCTGCCTACTTCTTCCCACCTCTCCTCATCTCTTACTGTCTCACCCCTGCCCACTTCTTCCCACCTCTCCTCATCCCTTACTGCCTCGCCTCTGCCCACTTCTTCCCACCTCTCCTCATCTTACTGTCTCACCTCTTCCCACCTCTCCTCATCCCTTACTCCCTCGCCTCTGCCCACTTCTTCCCACCTCTCCTCATCCATTACTGCCTTGCCTCTGCCCACTTCTTCCCACCTCTCCTCATCCATTACTGCCTCGCCTATGCCCACTTCTTTTCACCTCTCCTTATCCCTTACTGCCTCGCCTCTGCCCACCTCTCCTCAACCCTTACTGCCTCGCCTCTGCCCACCTCTCCTCAACCCTTACTGCCTCGCCTCTGCCCACTTCGTCCCACCTCTCCTCATCCCTTACTGCCTCGCCTCTGCCCACTTCGTCCCACCTCTCCTCATCCCTTACTGCCTCACCTCTGCCCACTTCTTCCCACCTCCACTCATCCCTTACTACCTCACCTCTGCCCACTTCTCATCCCTTGCTGCCTCACCTCTGCCCACTTCTCCTCATCCCTTACTGCCTCACCTCTGCCCACTTCTCACCCCATGCCCACTTCTCCTCATCTTACTGCCTCTGCCCACTTCTCCTCATCCCTTACTGCCTCACCTCTGCCCACTTGTTCCCACCTCGCCTCATCCCGTATTGCCTCGCCTCGCCTCTGCTCACATCACATCTATTCATATCAGCTTTCCTGCAGTAAACTGTATTCTCTGCTTATATTTTTATTGCAGCCCCATGAAGCGTAACAAGACATATAATGTGGACCATAAACCATTGTGCCCTCCTACTCAAGGGCCAGTAATAGTCCGGGTTTTGCAGTAATCCACACAGGTGAAGTCATTGGCGCTCAGCACGAATTACCACCCATGTGCATCAGTGTGGAAATGAGCAAAACATAGAAGGTTGAGACCATACGCTCCATCTAGTCTGCCCTTATGTGTATACTGTATGTACTCTTTCTCTTAGGATAGATGTGTGCTTATCCCAGGCATGCTTAAATTCAGTGACTGTTGATTTTTCAACTACCTCTGCTGGAAGTTTGTTCCCAGCATCTACTACTCTCTCTGTAAAACAATATTTTCTAACATTGCTCCTGATCTTCCCCCTGACTAGCTTCAGGTTGGGCCCCCTTGTTCTATCATTAAGTTTCTTCTTAAAAACACTTCCCCCCTGAACCTTATTGAATCCTTTCACATATTTAAAGGTCTCAATCATGTCCCCTCTCTCCCTTCTTTCCTCCAGACTGTACAAATTAAGTTCTTTAAGTCTCTCCTGATAAGTTTTAAGTTTAAGTCCTTCCACCATTTTTGTTGCCGGCCTTTGGACCCTTTCTATTTGAATGATGTCTTTTTGCAGGTAAGGTCTCCAGAACTGTGCACAGTATTCTAGCTGTGGCCTCACCAGGGCTCTATACAGCGGCATCACAACCTTCCTCTTCCTACTGGTGATGCCTCGAGCTATGCAGCCGAGCATCCTGCTTGTTTTTCCCACTGCCTGGCTACACTGTCCACTCATCTTGCAGCTATCAGTAATCAGTACCCCTAAATCTCTTTCCTCCGAGGTCCTGGCTAACACAGTGCTGCCCATACGGTACCTGGCCTGTTGGTGGCCCTTGAGAAGGAGGGTTGAGCACCAATGTGTTAAGTGTCAAACTTTCTCCTGAAAGTCCAGCAACAGGCCACGTTTTGCACACAGGTGGAGTAACCAGTACTCAAACAGGTGTATACATATGTGGAGATCCATTTATATAAAATGGCCACTGTAACCCCAAATCTGGAAGCCTAAAGAGAAAACTAATTTGGCAATACACATTTCTCCACACGTCTCCTCCTCTGCAGCTAAAGACAAAAAAACACTACTTACCTTTTATCCCCCCACAGACCTTCGTTGAAAGTCCAGCGCTTTGTGGCTCGATTCACCTGATCCCAGTCCAGTTCCACCTGACCTCCGCCGCCATCGTCCACCTGCCATTCAACACCCATGCACCGCCTCATGCTAGTCGTCACAGGCACTATGGCATGCCCCCTTCCATTGCCATGAATGGAGGGGGGGGGGGGGGGGCGAGTCGTAGTAACTGTGACGAAGGCACAGGACGGTCCATCAGTTGTTGAATGGACATAAGACGGCGGCAGTGGCCTGGCAGTGCAGTAGCTGGATCGGGCGATCAGGTGAGTATCAGAGCACTAGAGTATCAGTGTTGGTCTGCGGGGAAAAAGGCGAGTGTAGCATTTTTTTTTTGAGCATTGAATGACTTTAGAGTGGACCAAAACCCAGGATTTTGACTATCCCGGGTTTGGACCCCCCCCCCCCCCAGGTCACCCAGTACTTTCCCGGGTCCTACGCCACATACGAAAGCTCTCATCCAATCAACATGCTTGGCTTGACTAGTCAAGATCAGCTAGGACTTGGCTAAGGGCCGAAAGGAGCGGAGTGCACCAGCAGCCACATTCCCGCTTCCCTATAACAGGGTGTCCTCCTGCACTGGCCATTCACAAATGCCGGGTACACGCACGCCCAGCTAAAGGGATAACTGAGGTGGCTCACGCATGAGCTGTTGGATCAGGGAGAAGGTACGTTTTACAGGGAATTCGGGGGGGGGAAGAGTTTCACACAGTGGGGGATCCCCAATCTGGATGCCCCGGGGGGTCAGATTTTAGTCCCCTTTAAGGAGAGCAACCATCAAACTGTTAAAGTTCTTGGATAACATAATCTGGAACGGATAATCAGCACTGTGGTGCTGAATCGAAATAAGGGCCTGATGGACATTCACAGGGATACATTGTCCAAAGTAATCTGAGCCACGTGTATAAGTGTTGTGAATAAGAGTCTGTGTTTCCCCCAACCTGTACATACAGATTGCTCACATTAAAAATCATCCTACCTGCATCTACTGCATGGTTATGAGCCTTTAAACATCCAAGATGGCGGCTCATGGAGCATCAGGCAGCCGCCTGCAAACAGGAAGTGTCTTCTGACTGTGTCGCTCTGCATTATGGGATTGCTGTTGTTTTCCTGACCCCAGCTCTGCTAAGCACAGTTATAACCCACCCCCCCTGCACTTTATCCCGCTCTCCTCTCCTCAGTATGTGATGCTTCTGAGTCAAGATGGCGGCGCCCGTACCCTAGAGTCCTGAACAGTTGCAGCCCAGTGGGGGAAAGAATAAGTAACCAACTAATAACTTAAAATATATTAATTTTAGATGCTGGGGAAATAGTTTTTTAATGGTTTGGGGTTTTCATTAAATCATGCGGAAGGTTTAAGTAAGTTAAATAAGACCCCAGGGTCTCTGAACCAGGAAGCAGAAGGGCATCCCAATGACAGATGTCTTGCTCCACATAGGGAAGGACTCCCAGTTCCCACACTGCTTTGCAGCCTCATGTGACTGCTAATGAGGTTTGTGGGATGGGCTTCTAAGTTATCCAATTGCTGGTCACAGAAGTAGGTACATATCACTTCTTTTGCTAGTAGGCAGAGCAGGGCGCCCCACCTAGGGATGCCCCCTGCCTGCCTAGTTCAGGGACCCTCCAGTCTTACTTGAAGTGATCCTATACCCAAAAAGGGAGTTGGTCATCACCTACAATACCCAGATCCCAAAACACGAACTAGATGCAGTCTGCTGTTAGCCATATTGCTCCTTGGTCCTTTCCAGTCATGATACATTTAGCTCAGCTCAGCATTGTGGGCCAGTATTATCAGTTATATTAACTGCCATTATGTGGTAGTTTACCTTGGAACTGAATTAATTAGCACATGGTATGCTGCTCACCAGCATACTACTTCCGGTTAGTGTTTTTATGAATATTGGGAAAAGGCTTTAGTAAAAAAAAGAAACAGGCAATTTCCGGGGACAGAAGGTGGCAACATAAACCTTCTATTGTGGTATAGGTACACTTTAACTGGCAGGTTCCTTTAAACATAGTGCACATAGAATACTATGGGTGATCAAAATTGTAACGAAGGCATAAGGAATTATCCAAATTGATCCCACACCCTGCAGGACTGCTGCTCAGGTCTAGGGGGTATCCTGATTGGTGATGTCTCCCTACCAGGATCCCGAATACTTCCCAAAAGTGGCCAGCAGATGAGGTGAGCTCCGGGTTCTTGTGCTTATAAGGGGGCATCACCAATCATGATGCTCCCCCGGCCCTCAGGCACAAGCAGCAGGTATTGCTTTAAAGTGATCCCATGGTGTAGAATCCTTTTTAAAGAGGAACTTCGGAGGCCTTGGAATTTAGAGAACTCCAAAACTGTCCAAGTCCTGCTTCTTGGGACATCCAAAATTAGGACACCCTGCTGTGAGAACCCCCCCTTGGATCGACTGCCCCAGGCCCCCTCCCCACTGTGGCCACATCCCTGCTCACCTCGTACCCACACCAGTCCTTTCTGAGTGGGCAGTGCAGGCAAACCCACAGCTAGAAACTGAGTGGGGATCGGCTTGACTTCGTTTAGCTGCTTAGCCGCTAGCAGAGCCAAATGGAGCTGAAAGAAATAGAGGGACACGTTCAGCCAGTCAGCGTTCTCAGTTTCGGGCATGCCTGCATCGTGGGAAATCCAGGAATGGGGGTTTCCTGGGCTAACTGGGGATACACACAAATGGAGATGCCCCACCTAAGAGGAACACCCCCCAGGAGAGTGAAATTCCCAGGTGGTGTTCCCCGTTTAAAGTGGACCAAAACACAGGATTTTGACTATCCTGGGTTTTAGTCCTTTCCCCGTTGTGTGAAACCCCCCAGATTGCAGAGCGCAACTCACCTCTTCCCGGTCCTATGGCACATGCGTCACTACTCTTCCAATCAGCTCGGAGCCGCTAACGTCATGCCGTTTAAGCCAGCGGCTCCGAACAAGCTCTAACAGGGAGCGCGCCAGCGGCGGCCACTAATAGATGTCTGCCGATGTCCCAAGGGAATTGATCGGCCCGGGAATCTTATAGAACAAGCTCGGGGGGGGGGGGGGGGGGTGGAACACCAGTTATCCTTTTTTACGAGCCAGAGCTGGGAAAGGAGTCCCGTGATTGGCCACTAGGGAGTTACGTGGGCCATGGTTGCATCCTCAGTGCAGGCTACCAGAACGCCCCGCCCATGTGCCTGCAGGTGGCCCATTGGGGGACTCCTTTCCTGAAGTGAAGGTAAGGGTATCAGGCGTTCTGGGGGGGTTATGTTCTGGGGTACTCCAGCATTCTGGATGCCCCTTCAGCTTATTCTTTATCTCTGTCTGAGGGACCCTCCCCTTAGCGAAATAGGCCCCAACAATGGCCTGACGTATACATTTACTAATGGTAGACTTGGCGGGCGCCAAACCTTTTCTGGGCCCGGAAGGCACCATGAACAAGGCGTCCATCTTACGAAAAGGAGAAGTAGCGACCAAATAGTACTTCACACAACGAACCACATCCAAAGAGTGCAAAACCCTCTCCTTGTCATTGCTAGGCCTAGGACACAAGGAAGGGAGAACTACATCCTGATTGAGATGGAAGGCAGAAACCACCTTAGGAAGGAAATCTGGTTTAAAGCAAAAAACCACCTTATCCTGGTGTTTCTCAAAGTAAGGGGCCTGGACACAGCCGCCAACTCAGAGACACGCCGAACAGAGGTAATAGCCACCAAAAAGGCAACCTTTTGAGTGAGCACAGAAAGAGCCACATCCTGCATCGGTTCAAAGGGAGGCACCTGGAGGGCCGAAAGAACCAAATTTAAGTCCCAAACGGGGACCAAAGGCTTCCTAGGGGGCCGAACATGAGTGACCCCTTGGAAAAAAGTCTTGACCAGATGATGCAAAGCAAAAGACCTGTGAAAAAAGGCAGCCAGGGCAGAAACCTGACCCTTCAAAGTACTGAGCTGGAACCCCAGATCCAGACCGTGTTGTAGAAACTCCAAAATCCTAGGAATCGAAAACACCCTGCAAGGTAAGGCCCTAGCCTCACACCAGTCAATATAGGACCGCCAAGTCCTATAGTAAATGGTATAGGAAGACCTCTTTCTAGCTCTAATCAAGGTTTGAATAACCTTACTCCCTCAGAATGAAGGTTTCAGCAGCCACGCCGTCAAAGCAAGCGTTTGTAAATTGGGGTAACGTAGTTGACCCTGAGAGATCAGATCCGGAGACAGGGGCAGCCTGTACTGATCTACCGCCAATCTTACGACGTCTGCGAACCAAACCAGTTTTGGCCACCTTGGGGCCACCAGAATTGCTGGTGTCCCCTCTAGAGCCAGCTTGCGCACTACCTTGCCCACCATGGAGAAGGGGGGAAACAGGTACAGAAACCCCAGATCCCTCCAAGCAAGGGACAAGGCATCCACTCCCAGGACCAGAGGATCCTGAGACAGAGATACAAAGGTTGGGAGCTTGTGATTGTGCCGAGAGGCAAAGAGATCCACCTCCGGAGTCCCCCACTTGTGACACAGGGCCCGAAACACCCTGTGGTTGAGAGACCATTCCCCTCGGCGAGAGAATCCCCTGCTCAGGGAGTCCACCTCCGTGTTCTCCACTCCCGGAATGTACACTGCCGAGATGCAAGGAACATTGCTCTCCGCCCATGTCAGAATCAGAGAGACTTCCCTGAAGGCACTCCTTGGTGATTGATGTAAGCTACCGCAGTACGATTGTCTGACCGAACCTGAACCGGTAAACCCTGTAGGTCAAATGTCAGACGCAACAGAACCAAGCGGATAGCTCTGAGCTCCAAGACATTGATGGGGTTGTGAGCCTCCTGAGGACCCCACAACCCCTGGAACTGCTGATCTTTCCAGAAACCTCCCCAGCCTGACAGGCTGGCATCCGTGGTAACCGTCTCCCAATGAGGGGCCAGGAACTATCTGCCCCTCATCAGATTGCTTGATTCCAGCCACCACTGAAGGGACTGCCGAACCCCGGGAGACATCAGAAAAGACTGATCCAAGGACTGTGGACATCCGTCCCATTTCAGCAATAGATGGAGTTGTAGCGACCTCATGTGGAATTGAGCAAAGGGGACTGCCTCGAAGGAGGCCATCATCAGACCCACTAGAGTCATCCCTAGCCGAATGGAAGGGCGAGGGTTGGTCAGGAGAACACGTATCAGATCCTGAACCCTCTACACCTTTTGCTGAGGTAGGAACTCTCTGGCCTGACTGGTATCCAGATTCATGCCCAGAAAGGAAATCTCCCTTGATGGGGAGAGAAAAGACTTGGGGTGGTTGACCACCCATCCGAACCTCTCCAGTGTCGTCACCACTGTCCTGGTGTCCAACTCCTCCTGGCAGAGGGAGGAAGCTGTAATGAGTAGGTCGTCCAAATACGGCACAATGCGAATGCCCTGGGCTCTGAGCAGGGCCATTATGCCCGCCAAAACCTTTGTAAACACCCTCGGTGCCGAGATCAGCCCGAACGGGAGGGCCACAAACTGAAAATGCTGATCTCCCACCACGAACCTGAGAAATCTCTGGTGTGCTGGGAAAATTGGTACATGAAGGTAAGCGCTCCTTGATGTCTATGGACGTCATGAAATCCCCCTGACGAAGGAAACCGATGGCTGAGCACAGAGTCTCCATGCGGAACTGTTTCTGATGAACCTGTTGAGAAGCTTCAAATCCAGGATGGGTCTTATGGAACCATCCTTTTTGGGAACTGTGAAGAGGTTGGAATAATAGCCCCGGCCTCTCTCTGAAAGAGGCACCGGACATATGACCATGTCCAGGAGGTTCTTTACAGCTGTCAGGAGCCCCTGCACCGCCAGAGGATCCGATGGCACCCGAGACCTTAGGAATCTGGGAGGAGGCCGGGACTCGAACTCCAGTTTGTACCCAGACGAGACCACATCCAATATCCACTTGTCTGTGACCTCCTGGGCCCAGACCTGGAAGAAGAGCCGCAGCCGTCCCCCCACCTGCAAGGGTGAGGGCGCCTCTTCATTGCAGAGCCGCCTTGGCAGCGGGCTTGGGCCTGGAACCCCAGGTAGAGGCCGGACGGGCACGACCTCTACCTCTGTTCCAGGAATCACCTCTAAAGCCAGAGTAGGCAAGACCTCTGCCCCCTCTGGCACCGCGAAAGGAAGGATTAAAGGAGCTTACCCCCCCGAAAGGAGCGGCGCAGCTTCTTACACTGAGGTAGCTTCCCACCCTTCGCCACAGAATCCAAACAGCCGAGTTCCCAAAAAAAGGCAAAGCTGTGACTTCTTGGCTGCAATGTCAGCCGCCCACTGGCGCAGCCAGATCGATCAGCGCATGGCCACCAACAGGGCCGAAGTTCTACTACACATGGTAATAGTGTCGTCCATAGCCGATAAAACAAAAGTCATGAACAATTCACACCTCTTAAGGGTTGTGAATTCAACACTGTCCGTGCTGAGCTGGGACCCATTAAACAAGTCCCTGATCTCGGACCTAGTAGCCACAGCCACGAGTGCCGATGCACAGGCAGGCCGCAAGCAGAACCCACACTGGCAAAGGCATGACATGCCATCTGATCAATGCGCTTGTTCTCGCCATCCTTAAGGGTAGTGGCGTCAGGAGTATGTACAACGGAGGTGTTGGACAATCCTAAAATGGGTGTGCCAACCTCGGGAGGGGAAGACCAGCGCTTCACCGCGTCCACCGGAAAGGGATACTTCCTATCCCATCCCTGAGGAACACAGTGAAGGCGACTCGGCTTCTCCCATTCTCTAAGAATCATGCTGTCAAAATGATCCCGATTCGGAAACTCCAAGCAGGGCTTAGAGAACCCAAAGAATTCTCCCTTCTTCGTGGGGGCCTCCGCTGGTGGGGAAATATCCAGAACCTCTAACAGATGGGTCAGGACCCTGGGGGTATCAACAGCATCCCCCAGCGCCTGCCCGGCATCAGAATCAAAGAGCTGCAATTCCTCAAACAATTCCCCCTCCTCAAGCGGGGAATAATCAGCTCAATCAGGTGACAGATGCCTTTTCTTAGCAGTGGCCTTTCTGCCCACTGAGCTAGAAATAATTTTCTCGAGGTTGGCCAGCCTGGCACATACATCCGAGTGCGACTCCCCACTAATGACCGTGTCCTTTGGGTACGGATGATGCGGGTGGGGTAGGAGAGGCGGGCGGCACTGACCCAGGGGTCCCGACTGCCGCGTTATGGCCTGTTGCGAACATGGTATGCAAATTAGTACATTCTCCCCGGAAAGGGGTACCCCACAACCCACACAACCGGGATTGTCCCGATGGGATCCCGACCCCGGTATCCTGCGGAGCCTCCATATGGTAATTTTTTGGGCAGTCGCAATGACCCGAGGGAATTACGCTGGTAAGCAACCCGGGTTGCCCCTTTAAAGTGGACCAACACCCAGGATTTTGACTATCCTGGGTCTTGGTCCACTTCAGTGGGGCACCCCCGATCGGGGTGCCCCGCTGTGTGAAACCCCCCCTAACCCCCCGAAAAACTCACCTCTCCCCGCGCCGACGTACAAGCCAGGTCCAGGAACGTCTAAGCGGCTGCCGCCGCCGCCGCCTCCCGCGCGTCCCTTTTGACGCGCGCGCGCCCCCGCCGGCCATTCGCAGATGGCCGGCGCGGGTGCGCGCACGCCTACAGATCAGGTAAGGTTTTTCGGGGGTTTTGGGGGGTTACACCCCGCGGGACATCCCGATCTCGGATGTCCCGCGGGGTGGGGGGTGATCGGCCCGGGAATCTTATAGATTCCCGGGCCGATCACCCGTGGGTGTTGGTCCACTTTAAGTCCCTAGTGGGAGGATTTTTAGGATGCCCAATTTTACTTCTAGGGACCCTAGGACCGGGAGAACCCCCTTGTTTTGCAAGTCACAGGGAGTTCTCCTGAAAGACACAAGAGAAAAGGCCTTAAGCACATGCACACACCACATATATATATAAATATATATATATATATATATATATATATATAATATAAATATAATATAATACATGCTATAACATTAAAGCCAAAATGAGCACAAGTAATGCAATAAGCACGTATGAGGGGGGGCCCCGGAGGGCACTCACGTGAGACCAGTGATGGCTGCCACCAGCACGCAGCTCCTGGAGACAGCGAGAGAGGAAGAAGGGGCGGGCCATCGCGGCCCTTCCCACACACCAGCAGCGCGGTTCCCAGCCAGGAGATTGGGCTCCGCACATGGCGCCAAGACAGGAGGGGGCGGGCCGCGGCAGCGCGCGCGCGAGCGCCCGGCCCCGCCCCCTCACGAACCACCGCCTGAGGGGGAGAAGCTCCCCTCAGGAGATACTGAAAAATACAACTCTGTGAAGTACTCACCTGTAGAGTTGATATTATATGCATACAGCACGTCCTGCTCCAGAGATAGTAATAACATGTGGGTAATCCTGCGCCTCCGGCGCCGTGCACTGCAGACATGTAGAAAACAAGCTCCTCCCGGCCCTACATATACCGAGGGACCTCCCACAAATCCCCAGCATTGAAAAGCAGTGAGAAAGAGAGGCCAGGAGAAAACAACCACCCAAAACTGGCAATAATACCAAAGATAGCAATCACCAAACAGGGGATCCAGAACAAGGTGAAAACAGGGTGGGGTGGAGCAGGACGTGCTGTATGCATATAATATCAACTCTACAGGTGAGTACTTCACAGAGTTGTATTATTCTAAGCATACAGCACGTCCTGCTCCAGAGATAGTAATAACATGTGGGACATCCAATAGCAGTGTCCATAAAGAAGGGTGGGATCCCCAACAGAAGGCAACAGCAAGCAGTTTAAACTACTGCCGCCAGCAAAACCTTGCGGCCAAACAGCGTCAGCTGAGGCCCTAACATCAACCTTGTAAAACTTTGTAAAGGTATGAACAGAAGACCAAGTAGCGGCCTTGCAAACTTTTCAACAGAGGCCTGGTGCTGAAAAGCCCAAGAAGCCCCAACAGCTCTAGTAGAATGAGCAGTAAGACGAAAGGGGGGAGTCTTCCCCTTGGCAGTATAGGCTTGAACCACAGCCTGACGAATCCATTTACTGATGGTAGACTTGGCGGGAGCCAAACCCTTCCTAGGCCCATGAGGCACAACGAAGAGAGCATCCGTCTTCTAAAGGCCTGAGTGGTAACCAGGTAAGACTCGACACACTTAACCACATCCAAGGAATGCAAAACCCTCTCCTTAGGGTTACTAGGATTAGGGCACAAGGAAGGAAGTACAATATCCTGATTCAAATGAAATGCAGACACCACCTTAGGCAGGAAGTCTGGCTTGAAGCGAAACACCACCTTATCCCGGTGTCTCTGAAAGTAGGGAGGCTGAATAGACAAGGCAGCCAACTCAGACACACGTCTAACCGAAGTGATAGCTACCAGGAAGACAACCTTGAGCGTGAGCACAGCGAGAGCGGCCTCATGAATAGGCTCAAAAGGAGCCCCCTGCAGGGCCGACAAAACCAAGTTCAGTTCCCAAACTGGAACAATAGGTTTCCGAGGAGGACGCACATGAGTGACCCCCTGAAAGAAGGTCTTGATAAGAGGGTGCTGGGCAAAGGTCTTCTGAAAGAAGATAGACAGGGCCGAAACCTGGCCCTTCAAGGTACTAAGCTTAAGACCCAAGTCTAGACCATGTTGTAAAAACTCCAGCACCCTGGAGACTAAGAATTCCCGGCAGGGAAGAGACCTGGATTCACACCAGTCAATGTAAGCATGCCATACTCTATAATAGATAGCAGCAGAAGTCTTCTTCCTGGCTTGCACCATAGCCACAACAGAAGCAGACAAACCCTTTTCCAATAAGATGGAGGTTTCAATAGCCAAGCCGTCAAAGCCAAAGTTAGTAAATTGGGATGGCGTAGAGACCCCTGGGTTAGATGATCTGGCAACCTTGGCAGATCGTACTGATCTACTGCCATTTGAACCATGTCTGCGAACCACACTCTTCTTGGCCACCTTGGGGCCACCAGAATCGCGGGTACCCCTTCCAGAGCGATCTTGCGCAGCACTCTGCCCAGAAGGGGAATTGGTGGAAACACATACAGGAGCCGAAACTCCCTCCAAGACATTGACAGGGCATCCGAAGCCAGAGCCAGAGGATCCTGAGACAGGGATACAAAGCTCGGGAGCTTGTGATTGTGACGGGACGCAAACAGATCCACGTCTGGCACACCCAAATGGTGACACAGGGACTGAAATACCCTGTCGCAGAGGGCCCATGTTAGAATCAGAGATACCTCCTGGAGAGCACCCTTGCTCCGGGTTCCTCCCTGATGATTGATGTAGTCTACGGCCGTCCTGTTGTCTGAGCGTACCTGAAACGCCAGACCCTTCAGGTGCTGGGTCAATCGTTCCAGCACCAACCTGACCGCCCTGAGTTCCAGGACATTGATAGGAAGATGGGCCTCCTGAGGTCCCCACCTCCCCTGGAAGCGCAGGGACTTCCAGAATCCCCCCCCAGCCCGAAAGACTGGCATCCGTTGTGACCGTCTCCCAAGAGGGAGCCAGGAAGAATCTGCCCCTTGTCAAGTTCCTGTGGTCCAACCACCACGCAAGGGATTGTCTGACCGAGGGGGGAACCACCCAGATCTCGTCCAAGGACGCTGGGTCCTTGTTCCATACTGACAGGAGGTGAAGCTGCAGGGTTCTCAAATGGAACTGGGCAAAGGGCACCGCCTCGAAGCTTGCCACCATCGAGCCCACCAACTGCATTCCCTGCCGGATGGAGGGATGAGGGATCGAGAGCAGGGACCTCGCCTGCGTTGTCAGAGCTTCCACCTTCTGTGGAGGAAGGAATATCCTTGACTGAACCGAGTCCAGAATCATCCCCAGAAACGAGAGGACTTTGGGTAATTGATCACCCAGCCGAAGGACTCCAGGGTGGACACTACCAACCGAGTGTCCAGCTCTGCCTGCCGCAGAGACCGAGAGGTGATGAGTATATCGTCCAGGTAGGGCAACACACGTATGCCCTTTAGTCTTGAGACATCACCCCTGCCAGCACCTTGGTGAACACCCTGGGAGCCGACGTAAGGCCGAATGGCAGAGCCAAGAACTGATAATGCTGATCCAACAGCGCAAATCTGAGAAACCTCTGGTGCCCTGGAAACACCGGAACGTGCAGGTAAGCGTCCTTGATGTCCACAGATGTCATGAAGTCCCCTGGGCGCAGCGAGGCAATGGCCGAGCGCAAAGTTTCCATACGAAAATGCCTGTTTCTGACAAATCTGTTTAGGATTTTCAAATCCAGAATGGGTCTGACTGGCCCGTCCTTTTTGGGCACCGTGAACAGGTTGGAATAAAACCCCATGCCCCTGTCTCTTAAGGGGACCTCGCAAATGACCCCGAGATCCAGAAGGTCCTGCACAGCCAGCATCAAGACTCGAGCTGAGGCAGGGTCCTGTGGGATCCGGGACCCAACGAACCTGGTAGGGGGCAGTACAGCAAATTCTATATTGTAACCAGAGGACACTACCTCCTGAATCCACCGGTCTGGGACGAGGCATCTCCAGATATGCTCGAAGTGCTGTAGACGTCCCCCCACCCTGACGGGCGAGGGCGCCCCTTCATGCTTGGGGGGTCTTGGGGGGGGGGGGGGGCTTTGGGCTTGGGCCCCCAGGAGGAACCAGGACGGCGTCCTCTGTTCTTGTTCCCGGACTATGCGCGAGACCCAGCGAAGGACACCCCTCTACCCTGCTTGGCCCCACGGTAGGGGGTCGAATGGGAGCTTGGGCCACGAAAGGGCCGAATCTGACGCTTGCGCTGGGGCAACTTGCCACCCTTGGCAAAGATATCTAACCTTTCTCCAAACAGGCGCAGCCCTTTAAATGTAAGCCCCGTAAGGGCCTTCTTGGCGACGTTGTCAGCAGCCCACTGGCGTAACCAGACCGCACGGCGTATGGCTACCACCAGAGCAGAGGATCTAGCGCTCAGCTTAATAGCATCGTCCGATGCAGATAGGATATAATTCACAAAGGTGGCCAGAGCGTTGGCAGCATCAGAGGGCAAGTCATCCGCCCCTTCCAGAGCAGTCTTAACCACAGTCCTGAGCGCCACCGCCGTGATGGCTAAGGCGCAAACCGGGCGGAGCGACGCTCCCCCAAATGCAAAGGCATGACATGCCAATTGATCAACTCGCCGATCCTCTAAATCCCGCAGCGTAGTAGTGTCAGGGGAGTGCATAATAGTGTTGGACAGACTCACAATCGGGGCATCGACCTCGGGCGGTGATGTCCAACACTTAACCAGATCGGCAGGAAATGGATACTTCTTATACACTGCTTTAGGGATCCCCTGGAGTTTGCTGGGGTGTTCCCATTCTTTCAGCACTAGGCTATTAAAATGAGTTTGTTCGGGAAACTCCAACCGCACCCTAGCGGTATGAAACAGATCACCCCTTTGCCGAGGAGCCGCGGGAGGGGGAGAGAGGGATAACACATCAAAGATCTGGGTCAGCAGTCTATCAATGTCGTCCTGGGACCAATGATCAGAACCAGACTCCTCCTGACTTCTGTATTTGTCATCGTAGGACCCTGAGTCAGAGAACAGTTCCCCTTCCTCTGATGGGGAATGTGCATAGGAAAGCAGTAAATCATCAGATTCTACAGGAAGAATAGTAGATTCAGGATTCAAATGACGCCTCTTGGCAGTAGCCTTGCGCGCCAAGGAGCCAGCGATTACGTTTTCCACACTAGCCAGTCTAGAGGCCAAATCAGCGTGAGAGTCCCCACTAGTATTGGGGGTTAGGCTCAAGCTTGGGGGAGTAGGGGAAGTAAGGCGAGGTGCGGGCCCAGCCTCGGAAGAGGTGGGGAGACCGGCTAGCGCCTGCTGGGCACAAGGGACGCAGACCCGTGCATTGTCACCGCTGCTAGGTAAGACCCCACAAGCTTGTCCCAAAGGAACCCCGTTCACAATATCCTGAGATGCCTCCATATGGTGATTATTAAGTTCAATATGCCAGTAGGGATTGACGCTACAAAGCAACCCTGGATGCCCCAATAACCCGCTGGGAAGTGGAGTAATTTCTTAAAATGGTCTGGACCGGGCGCTACGCCGGGCCGGGAGAAGCCACCGAAGTCCGCGTCCCCGAACAGAGCTGCCGTACGCGCCATATAATACAATAAAAGCGATGCAGTTAACTAAAAACTTAAATGTGAAGCGCGCTCTGACACCCGGTAACGGTTAAAAGCTATAGGACTCTAGTGTAATTAGGGCAAGGTTAGGCCATCGTACACACAACCCCCCCCCCTCTTTTTTCCCCCACTAACGGGGGAATCTAGGGAGGAAGGTGACCCAATATGCAGGGTTCACCGTTACATGGGGCGTGGGGGCACTGGTGCGGGAGGGGCATCCAACTGAAGGCTCACCATTCGCCTTAACTGCCTACCCTATGGTGGGGGATTGCGGTGGAGACTAGCTCCGTAAGCACACTAGGTGCTGCCTACCTTCACCCGACCAACGCAGCCCAGGCTGGTTGGCATTAATTCACAATGAGGACGGGTGGAAATAGTCCTGCAGGGCCTCGGGCTGTCAAGCCCCGCTCGCCTGCGAGAGCGTGATACTTCATGTCTTCGCAGTTCCAGCACTGCAGAGAAATCTGGGGATTTGTGGGAGGTCCCTCGGTATATGTAGGGCCGGGAGGAGCTTGTTTTCTACATGTCTGCAGTGCACGGCGCCGGAGGATTACACACATGTTATTATTATCTCTGGAGCAGGACGTGCTGTATGCTTAGAATAAAAACGATCCGGGCAAATGGCGGCAATGAGCTCCTGGGCGCCTAGTGACAGTAAAAGCACACATCCATACACGCATTCACACTGAAGTGAAGAACGGTTAAACATAAAAGATATATACCCCCCCCCCCCCCACTGGAGGGATACAGAGGAACCAGGAAGGGGGGAAATCCCACACTAGGTGTTTCAGGGATATATGGGACAGGGCATCCCAAAACCGGGATCACCAACCCGGATTCCACCTACCCCGTTATAAGGGGTCTCACGGGGGAGCATGGCTCCCTAAACACCTCTAGAGGTGCTGCCTACCCTCACTCGAACCTGCAGCCAGAAATAAGGCAAAAAATGGCCGGGTGCACCCGGCTTACCTGCAAGGAAGAGCAGCACACATCTTCTGACTTGCTCCCCATCTTGCAGAGAAGGAACTGGGGAATGTGTGGGAGGTCCCAGGTATTTATGGACCGGGAGGGGCTTCTTTTTTGCTTTCATCTCTGCAGAAGTTCACCCTCTACCGGACCATAACCCATATGTCATGAATAGTGGAAGCGGGTTGTGTGACATACTTGGAATATACTACTTCACAGGCTTTTCCCCGGTAGCGATCATCTTGAAGCTTCCTTTCCCAGCCATGCTGCCGCCTGGAGTTGACAGAAATAACCCACAATGCACAGCAGCAGAAAACCCAGCAGCACTTCCACTTTGCAGGTGGCCTGCAGGCCCATAGGCACCATTTCAGGGTAAAATCGACCACAGCAGGAATTACAAAAAGGTAAATTAATTTTTTAAGTGCAGCAATCTTAATTGTCCTGGGAAGGGATGTATGAGACCATTGCTTCTTCTAAGGGTGTTGGTCTAATTTAAGCCCTGTGCATCCAAGTCAGATAACATAGTGCAGAAACAGCCCAGGAAATATCCCCTTTTTTCTCATGAAGCAACAGTTTCCATTTTCAAATTGTCTCCTATGGGTTGTCAATTGTGTAAAACTGTTACACCCCCACCAATAATAAAGTGGACCAGAACACAGGATTTTGAATATCCTGGGTTTTGGTCCTTTCCCCGGGGCACCGGGTAAAAGTATAGATGGCAGCAGATCAGGTTGGGCTTGGAGCACCTGATAGTTGTTCATTGGAGCCGGATGCCAAAAGCAAAATCCTGAAACACAAAATGTCTTCCATAAAAACTGCAAATGACATTAGCCATGCAGCGACCTCTCCATGGGTGGCCTGCATCTTTCCATCTGCTAAGAAGGGACCTCTAAAATAAGAAGGACCTGAAGACAGCACCATAAGTCTGCCTGTGGAGGCCTGGAAAGGTCAAGAGGGAGACATCAGCTGAAGATAAGCAAAGCCAATCAGCTGTGGAGTGTTTTTACTAAACGATTGTACCCATAGATGGTCGCTTGGATGTGGGATTTGAGTCAAACAGAGGATTGGAATTCTCAGAGTCCGGTTTGGCCCCTTTACAAAACCAGAAAACAAGATAAATCTGGTTGTTTTTGGTGAAAACCAGTCGGGCCTGTTTGCAAAGTTCTCATACACAGGACATGTTCCAGATGCTGCTGTTTGATAACTAATGGAAGAGTAAATACCAGCCACACACCCAGTTCAGTTATCAGCATTCTGTGTTGGTCAGTTCTACGGGACACCATAAGCAGATAGAACCAGAATAGTTGCTAGCACACAGTCTGCATATCATGATGGCTACCAGATGTGGTTGTGGCACCTTAAAGCCAATCACAGAATTTTCACAATCTCTGGTTTAATTCCCTGTCCCACTATGTGAAAACCTCTAGATCACCAGTATGCATTTTACCTTGTCTGTAATTATATCTTGTAAAGTAATAATACCTGACCACCAATCCAATGCACGTGCTCTCGTCTGACCGTTGTCCCAAGTAGGACATGGACACGATCCCACTCCCAGACTATCTCAATAGCTATGCGCAGGAGCATGTCTCAGTCCAGAGATGCTGGGGATGTGGTTCAAAGAGGGTGGATCCCGAATTTGGTCCCACGTTTAGATTCGGCCAGGTTGGGTTTTGTTCTGCTTTAAAGGAAAGTTCTATTTTTGTGTACTTTTCCAATGACACTAGGGCTGGGTGGAAGCTTCTGAAGCCAGAAGTTCTTTCTGGTTCCAGCTTGGTGTTGACTATATACAGCCAGTTCCCAATTTAAAAAAAAAATAGCGGCTTCCATACACCAGGCCCCCCAATTGTTTGCACAGGCCATGTCTACCCACCAATTGGAACCAGGCACACAAACCGGGGCTGCTGGAGTGGTGGCAGGTAAGCGAAGACTAGTCTAGTCCCACAACCAGGTCCAGGGTCGGCACCAGGTTTATGCGGGCCCTTGGGGAATAGAGTCACAATGGACCCCTTGTGGTGTGGTATGATACTCCATACATGGTAATAAAAGCAGCATGAAAAAAATAGAAGGCATGACAAAGTATAGAAGGAATGACAGGAAGAAGTAAAGAAAGAAAGATTAAATAGAAATGACAGGGGAAAAAGCAGGAAAAAAAATTTAAAAAAAAAGATGGAAATAAAAATACAATTCTGTGATTACTCACCTGTAGAATTGGTGGTATATGTATACAGAATGTCCTGTTCCAGAAGATATTCCTTACACTTGGGTTATACATCCAGTAGATGGCGCTGGACTGCAGAGACAGAAAAGTGGCTCCTCCCAGCCCCATATATACCAGGGACCTCCCACAAAATCCCCAGTATTGAAAAGCAGTTAAAATGGAACTGGGAGAACTGTAACCTTTACCAAAAAACTGATCAATCACCATACAGAGGTAACTAAGAAAAATTATAACAAAGGTGGGATGGAACAGGGCGTTCTGTATACATATAATACCAATTCTACAGGTGAGTAATCACAGAATTGTATTATTCCAAGTATACAGCACGTCCTATTCCTTACACATGGGACATCCAATAGCAATGTCCGTAAGGTAGGGTGGGATCCCCAAAAGTAACAGCGGGCAGTTTAAACCACTGCCGCATGCAGAACCGTGCCAAAAGCAGCATCAGCTGAGGCCCTAACATCAACCTTGTAAAACTTTGAAAAGGTATGAACAGAAGACCAAGTAGCGCCTTGCAAACTTGTTCAACAGAAGCTTGGTGCTGAAAAGCCCAAGAGGCACCAATAGCACGAGTAGAATGAGCAGTAAGGCGGAAGGGAGGCTCCTTCCCCTTAGAGTAGGCCTGAATCACAGCCTGACGGATCCACTTGCTGATAGTGGACTTAGCCGGAGCCAGACCCTTCTTAGGTCCAGAAGGAAGCACAAAAAAGAGCATCAGTCTTGCTGAAGGATTCAGTAGCCACCAAATAGAACTTCAGAGTTCTGACTACATCCAAAGAATGCAAAACCCTCTCCTTAGGGTTACTAGGATTAGGACACAGAGAAGGCAAAACAATGTCCTGATTGAGATGAAAGGCAGAAACAACCTTAGGTAGGAAATCTGGATTAAAACGAAACACCACCTTGTCCTGGTGTCTAAGGAGGCTTGATGGAAAGCGCCGCCAACTCAGAAACACGCCTAACAGAAGTGATAGCCACCAAAAAGACCACCTTAAGTGTAAGAATGGACAAAGGGGCTCCTTGCAAGGGCTCAAAAGGAGACCCCTGCAGGGCAGATAAGACCAAGTTCAAGTCCCAGACTGGTAACAAAGGCTTACGTGGGGGACGCACGTGAGTAACCCCTTGGAAAAAGGTCTTGACCAGGGGATGCTGAGCAAAGGATCTTTGGAAAAAAATGGCCAAAGCAGAAACATGACCTTTCATAGTACTGAGCAGAAGACCCAGATCCAAACCATGTTTGAGAAACTCCAGAATCCTAGGAAAAGAAAACACACGACAATGGAAGAGGACCTCTTCCTAGCCCTGATCATGGTATTTACAACCGAGGCAGGCAGCCCTTTTTCCATCAAGATGGAGGTTTCAACAGCCAGGCCGTTAAAGCCAGCGTTTGTAAATTGGGGTGGCATAGGTGCCCCTGAGTGAGCAAATCTGGAACCCGGGGCAGGGCGTACTGATCTACTGCCAACTGCACGATGTCTGCAAACCACACTCTTCTTGGCCAACAGGGGGCCACCAGGATGGCTGGCACCCCTTCCTGAGCAATCTTGCGTAACACCCTGCCCAGCAGGGGAAACGGGGGAGCTGGAAACTCGTCCAAGACATTGCCAGGGCATCCATGGCCAAGGCCAGAGGATCCTGGGACAGAGAGACAAAGACTGGAAGCTTGTGATTGTGCCGGGGATGTAAACAGATCCACATCCGGCTGACCCCAGCGGTGGCACGGGAAGCGAAACACCCTGCTGAGGTCCCCCTGCTCAGAGAGTCTGCCTCCAGATTCTCCACCCCGGAATGTACACGGCTGAGATGCAGGGAACATTCTCCTCTGCCCAGGACAGGGACACTTCCTTGAGGGTCCTCTTGCTCCGGGTCTCTCCCTGATGATTGATGTAGGCAACCCCCGTCTGGTTGTCTGAGCGGACCTGAACAGCCCGACCCCAAAGGTGTGGGGTTAAGTGGGTGAGAACCAACCTGATCACCCTCAATTCTAGAATGTCGATAGGGGCATGGGCCTCCTGAGGGCCCCACTGACCCTGGAATTTCAGGGACTTCCAAAAACCCCCCCAACCTGTCAGACTGGTGTCCGTGATGACAGTCTCCCAGCAGGGGGCAAGAAAGGATCTGCCCCCCAGCAGTTTCCTTGAGTCCAGCCACCATGATAGAGACAGCCTGACCAGAGGGATCAGGACAAACACCTGATCCAAGGACACAGGGTCCCGTTCCCATACTGACAAGAGGTGAAGCTGAAGAGGCCTCATGTGAAACTGAGCATATGGAACCGCCTCGAGGCAGGACACCATCAGGCCTACCAGCTGCATTCCCTGCCTGATGGATGGATGAGGACAAGACAGAAGGAGCTGAGCTTTCTCTTGAAGATCCTCCACCTTCTGCTGAGGAAGAAAGATCTTGACCTGAGATGAATCCAGAATCATGCCCAGAAAGGACTTTACCATGGAAGGAGACAGGGAAGATTTGGGGTGGTTGATCACCCAGCCGAATGACTCCAGAGTGGACAACACCCGCTGAGTGTCCAGCTCTGCCTGATGGAAGGACTGAGAAGCGATAAGCATGTCGTCCAAGTAGGGAAGAATGCGAATGCCCTGAGATCTCAGCAGAGCCATCACTCCTGCCAGCACCTTGGTGAATACCCTGGGAGCAGAGGTGAGACCGAAGGGCAAGGCCACAAATTGGTAGTGCTGATCCTCCAGAGCGAACCTGAGGAATCTGATGACCTGGAAAGATGGGTACGTGAAGGTAAGCATCCTTGATGTCTACAGAGGTCATGAAGTCCCCTGGGCGTAGGAAAGTCACAGCTGAGCGCAGAGTCTCCATGCGAAAGTGTCTGAATCTGACAAATTTGTTGAGAAGCTTTAAATCCAGGATAGGTCTGACGGACCCATCTTTTTTGGGAACAATGAAAATATTGGAATAATAGCTTTTGTCTCTTTCCCTCAAGGGCACCCGGCAGACACCCAGTTCCAGAAGGCCTTGGACAGCCAGGGAAAGACCCTGAGGGGGTTTGGAGCTAACCAAGATTTGATGAATCTTAGGGGTGGCCAGGCTGCAAACTATCTTGTAACCGGAGGACACTACCTCCTGAATCCACTGGTCTGAGACGTGAAGCCTCCAGCCATGAGCCAAGAGCTGAAGCCGCCCCCCCACCCGGATGGGTGAGGGCGCCCCTTCATGCCTGAGGAGGCTTGGGGGAGTACTTAGTCTTGGGACCCCAGGGGGGGCCAGGGTGGCCACATCCTCTGCCCCATAAATCTCCACGGGCTCCAGCAAAGGAAGCTCCCCGTCCAATTCTGGAGCCCCTGAAGGAAGGAGAAAAGGCACCTGAACCCCAAAAGGACCGAGGCTGCCTTCTACGCTGAGGTAACTTGCCTCCCTTAGCAAACAAGTCCAGACGTTCACCAAAGAGACGCAGCCCCTTGAAGGGAAACCCAGCGAGAGCCTTCTTAGCAGCATTGTCAGCTGCCCACTGGCGCAGCCAGACCGAGCGGCGTATCGCCACCAACAAGGCAGATGCCCTGCCACACATTCTAATGGTATCATCCAAGGCAGAGAGAACATATGCAACAAATTCCTCACAACGCAGAAGAGCTCTATACTCTTCACTACCAGCATCATCAGGGGCCCCATCTAAGAGACCCCTGAGCAGGCTTTAAATAGCAACAGCCGTTATGGCAGAGGCACAGACCGGACGGAGCGCGGTCCCCACACAGGCAAAGGCATGGCCAGCCAGCTGATCAATGCGCCTGTCCTTCCCATCCCTCAGTGTAGTAGAGTCAGGGGAATGCATGACGGATGTGTTGGACAACGCCAGAACTGGTGCATCCACCTCGGGAGGACATGACCAACGTTTAACCATTTCAGCAAGAAAGGGATACCGCTTATCCCAACTCTTTGGCACCCGGGGGAGCCGGCTAGGCCGTTCCCACTCCTTGAGCACCAATTAAATTGAGCTTGTTCAGGAAACTCCAAGCGTGGCTTAACAGTATGAAACAGCTCCCCCTGCTGCCGCGGGGCCACAGCAGGAGGAGAGATACAAAGTACATAAAAAATGTGAGCCAAAAGCCTGTCAGTATCATCTGAAGCCCATGGGTCATGGCCAGAATCGGCACCATACACTCTAGGATGTTCCTCAGATGAGTCTGAATCAGAAAACAATTCCCCCTCTTCTAGGGGGGTATAACCGGTAACATCAAAAAATTCCTCAGCCTCCATAGGAAAGAGGGAAACACCAGGTGATAAATGCCGCTTGTTAGCAGAAGCCTTAAGCGGGCCAGAGCCAGTAATAGGTCTCTCAAAATGGCGCCCCCATATACCCCAAAGAGCGCGAACAAGCGCCCACATAAGACCAGCCAATGATGGCGCAGCAATGCCTGAGGTGATGTCGCCGCTGGAGTACAAGAGTGCGGCGGCGCCAAAAGAACCAGTGCAACCAATTCAAAGAGAGATCAACACATAAATCATATTATAAAGACATGCACCCCCCCCCCCAAGATCTACCAGGGAGAGCGAAGGGGAAGTGAAGGCCAGCCTAAAGGGAGCCAACTGCGGGGACAGGGGGCGAGGGGCATAAGACGTGGGAGGGGCATCCCATAAGGCTCACCATGGGCCTGTACCACCTACCCTTTGGTGGGGGACTGCGGTAGGAGCAGCGCTCCTTAGCACCTAGCAGCGGTGCTGCCTACCATCACCCGAACCAGTGCAGCCTAAGCTGGGAGGTAGTAAAAGGAAACGGGTGGGAATAGTCCTACAGGGCCGCAGGCTAATAGCCCCGCTCACCTGCGAGTAGAGAGAGCCATCTTCTAGTCATCGCAGCCCAGACTGCAGAGAAGAACTGGGGATTTTGTGGGAGGTCCCTGGTATATATGGGGCCGGGAGGACCCACTTTTCTGTCTCTGCAGTCCCACAACCATCTACTGGATGTATAACCCAAGTGTAAGGAATATCTTCTGGAACAGGATGTGCTGTATACTTAGAATAAATAAATGGAAGAAAAGAATGAGTCTCTCCCAATGGCCAATTTGTCCCTGGCTGACAGTCCTTAGTCCTGGTTACTGCACGGCCCTGAGTCATGCATAAGGGCTGCCTGCGGTAGAGTAAATGACGTGGGCCCTCCCAAGGTGCAGGGGCCCCAGCACCTGCCGAGGTCACATGAATTATTTTCACCAAATCTAACCTAACCTTCTGCCCTCTATACTTTACCCAAACCTGATCTTTCCTAAAAGTACAAAACTGCACCTAAAAGGCCATGAGAAATATATGGGTAATTCATGCACTTGTCTTGTGTTCCTTTTAAACAGTTTTAGGTGTCGGAAAACCTAGAACCACCTAGTGGGTAAGTGAGATTTAGAAAATGGAAAGTGGTATTTGATGAAGGAAAGGTTGGTAACACCTGGTCTAGTGCTCGCTGACACAGCCCAGCCATGGAGTCTTTGGAGAAGGCCACAAAACTGTACCTAGCAGGCTTGATCTAATGGCTAAAAGATCAGGACTCCAAACATGAATTAGGAAACCTAACCAGCTCTCAAGTTGCCTGGCCAAAATCACCTGCTATTGGGGTCCCCCTGAAGGCCAGGCCACTTAACAGATGCCAGCAGTAATGGCAGGGGGCATTCAATGTTCAGAAAACGGACGCTAAAATCCAACGTGAACACTGCCTACAAACAGAATAAGTATTTAAATACATTTGTTAGAATGCTGATGTTACACCCGCTAAATCGGATATCCAGTTAATGACTTTAGTAGAGGAGGTGCAGCTGCCATGTTTGTACGGCCACTTCCCTTATCTGTCCGCTCAAAACAATGGAGGACAGGGAGTATTTAATGGGACTGTCCAGGTAAAAACAAAACCATACATAGCAGCTGATCAGCGATATTCTGGTACTTTTGAAACTCCCCTCCGCCGGCGATTTAAGTCAGGCTGGACCACAGCCTGGCTCTCCGCTTATTGCTGCCATCACAGTCAAGACCTGCTCCATTATTTCAATGGTGGGCGCATGCAGAGGGTTGGAACACCCTCTTCACCCCCTGTACTAAATGGATCGGGCACAGCCACTCATCATGACTGATGCAAGAGGATGGATGCAAGGGCTCCAGGCAGCCAGAAGCTGCGGATGAGACCGTTTCACTCGACATTGTGCAAATCAGCTGCATGTGTTTATTATTGTTGTCTGTATGGAGACTTTAATGTAGTGCTCATTGATGGCATGGTAGGGCCTCCCTAGAGAGCCTGGCAGGCCGTTTTGAAGTGCACTAAATCTTCCATGGAGGGGATCACAGATCACAGGGACACTAAACACCCTAAGTGAGCCCTGCATAAGAGAAATTCGCCTTCTAGCATAGCTCCATACAATGGGGGTACAGATAACAGCTGCACACAAGAAGTGCACAGCAGTTTTCTGGAGGGATCATGGAGGATTCACGTGTCCTAGGCTTTTCATGTGACTGTTAAGAACAGACTTAAAAGCAGCCCCACACCAGTTTCCTAATGAACAGGTGTGGGACAGTGCTGTAATAGGCTCGGGGGGATCCAGATTGCTGAAGACCCCTCAACAACCCAAAATCTTTCCCTTCACCTCGATTCTCATCCGAAAAGCTGTCCTCCAATTGGCCGCCAGCAGTCATGTGCGCCTTCTTTCCTGGGCTACGTGGCTGCCAGCGGTCAAATGGAGGACAGGTTTTCGTCCGAGGTGAAGGTAAGGATTTCGGGATCAGGCAATCAGATAAGGCACCCAGTGCTGGACTAGAAGCAATCACCTGCAGACAAAAAAAAGGTAAGCATAATGCATTTTAATTTAACCTATTCGCTTTAAGTCTTGTCTCTTCGCAACAATCCTGAGGCAGGACCATTTGGTCTTGATAAAAGGTCAGATTGGATGGTGTTCAAAATGTATGGTGGGAATGTGTTAAAATGAAGAAATCTTGGGCGCATTACAACTGCATAACAGGACATATGGATTGGATACCTCAAATAATCCTCAGGTAGTTTTACCGTCTATGTTCCTGGGATCCTGGTGGGCTGATAAAAAGGGATCCCTCAGACACTTTGTATCTGCGGCAAAAAATACAATTCTGTGAAATACTCACCTGTAGAATTGGTATTATAAGTATACAGTACGTCCTGCTCCAGATAGATTACTTACACTTGGGGTTATCCTCCGCCAGATGGCGCTGCACTGCATAGACATGTAAAACAGGCTCCTCCCGGCCCCTCAAATACCCGGGGACCTCCCACAAATCCCCAGCATTGAAAAGCAGTGAACAAGAAACCGGGAGAATATAACCACCCAAAACAAAACTGGTAACTATAACAATGATGATAATCACCATACAGGGGATCCAGAATAATGCAACAACAGGGTGGGGTGGAGCAGGACGTACTGTATACTTAAAATACCAATTCTACAGGTGAGTATTTCACAGAATTGTATCATTCTTAGTATACAGTACGTCCTGCTCCAGATAGATTACTTACACTTGGGACATCCAATAGTGTCCATAAAGTAGGGTGGGATCCCCAATAAGAAAAGCTAACAGCAGGCAGTTTAAACCACTGCCACCTGTAAAACCTTGCAGCAAAAAACAGCATCAGCTGAGGCCCTTACGTCAACCTTGTAAAACTTTGAAAAGGTATGAACAGAAGACCAAGTAGCGGCCTTGCAAACTTGTTCAACAGAAGCCTGGTGCTGGAAGGCCCAAGAGGCACCAATAGCACGAGTAGAATGAGCAGTAAGGGAGGATTCTTCCCCTTAGCTGAATAGGCCTGAATCACAGCCTGACGGATCCATTTGCTGATAGTAGACTTGGCAGGAGCCAAACCCTTCCTAGGACCGGAAGGGATCACAAAAAGAGCATCAGTCTTCCTGAAGGACGCAGTGACTACTAGGTAATACTTCAGAGATCTGACCACATCCAAGGAGTGCAAAACCCTTTCCTTAGCATTACTAGGATTAGGGCACAAGGAAGGAAGAACAATATCCTGGTTCAAATGAAAAGCAGACACCACCTTAGGCAGGAAATCCGGCTTAAAGCGGAACACCACCTTATCCTGGTGTCTCTCAAAGTATGGAGGCTGGATAGACAGAGCCGCCAGCTCAGACACACGCCTGACCGAAGTAATAGCCACCAGAAAGACAACCTTGAGGGTAAGTACAGCCCGCGCAGCACCCTGAATAGGCTCAAAGGGAGCACCCTGCAAGGCAGACAAGACCAAATTCAAATCCCAAACAGGGACCATAGGTTTTCGTGGGGGACGCACATGAGTAACCCCCTGAAAGAAAGTTTTGACCAAGGAATGTTGAGCAAAGGACTTCTGAAAGAAAACAGACAGGGCAGAAACTTGACCCTTCAAAGTACTGAGTTGGAGACCAGACTCCAAGCCTTGCTGTAAGAACTCTAGAACCCTGGGAACTGAGAACACCCGACAGGGAAGAGACCTAGACTCACACCAGTCAATGTAAGCATGCCAAACCCTATAATAGATGGAAGATGAAGACTTCTTCCTAGCCTTCACCATGGTCTCAACCACGGAGGCAGACAAGCCCTTCTCCATCAAAATGGAGGTTTCAGCAGCCAGGCCGTCAAAGCCAGAGTTTGTAAATTGGGATGGCGTAGGGAGCCCTGAGTGAGCAGATCTGGCACTGCTGGCAGGACGTACCGATCTACTGCCATCTGCACCACGTCTGCGAACCACACTCTTCTTGGCCACCTGGGGGCCACCAAAATCACTGGCACCCTTTCCAGAGCAATCTTGTGCAGTACCCTGCCCAGCAGGGGGAATGGAGGAAAGACATACGGGAGCCGAAATTCCTGCCATGACATGGACAGAGCATCTGTGGCCAAGGCCAGAGGATCCTGAGACAGGGAGACAAAAGCCTGGAGCTTGTGATTGTGACGGGATGCAAACAGATCCACATCCGGTAGACCCCAGCGGTGACACAGGGACTGGAATACCCTGTTGCAGAGGGAACACTCTCCCTGACGAGAGGTCCCCCTGCTCAGAGAGTCTGCCAGTAGATTCTCTGTCCCTGGGATGTACACAGCCGAAATGCATTGAACATTGGCCTCTGCCCATGTCAGAATCCGCGATACCTCCTGGAGGGCCCTCCTGCTCCAGGTCCCTCCCTGATGGTTGATGTAGGCAACCGCCGTCCTATTGTCTGAGCGCACCTGTACAGACAGACCTCTCAGGTGATTGGTCAACTGCTCCAGTACCAACCTGATTGCCCGCAGTTCCAGAATGTTGATGGGTAAGTGGGCCTCCTGAGGGACTCACCTCCCCTGGAACCGCAGGGACTTCCAGAATCCCCCCCATCCTGACAGACTGGCATCCGTGGTGACTGTCTCCCAGGAAGGGGCCAGGAAGGATCTGCCTCCAATCAAGTTCCTGTGGTCCAGCCACCAGGAAAGGGACCGTCGGACCGAGGGGGGGAGCACATAGATCCCGTCCAAGGACGTTGGATCCTTGTCCCATACTGACAGAAGGTGAAGTTGAAGAGGCCTCAAATGGAACTGAGCAAAGGGCACCGCCTCGAAGCACGCCACCATCAGGCCCACCAACTGCATTCTCTGCCTGAGGGAGGGCCAGGGGCACGATAGCAGAACCTCACCTGCGCAGTTAGAGCTTCCACCTTCTGCTGAGGAAGGAATATCCTTGACTGAATAATATCCAGATTCATTCCCAGGAATGGGGTTACCGGGGAAGGGGACAGGGAGGACTTGGGGTGATTGATCACCCAGCCGAAGGACTCCAGGGTGGACACTACCAGCTGAGTGTCCAACTCTGCCTGTTGCAGAGACCGAGAGGTGATGAGTATGTCGTCCAGGTAGGGTAGCAAGCGTATGCCCCTTGACCGCACCAGAGACCTCACCCCTGCCAGCACTTTGGTGAACACTCTGGGAGCTGAGGTGAGACCAAAGGGCAGGGCCACAAATTGGTAATGTTGGTCTTCCAACGCAAATCTGAGAAACCTTTGGTGTCCAGGGAACACAGGAATGTGAAGGTAAGCATCTTTGATGTCCACCGAGGTCATGAGATCCCCTGGGCGCAGGGAGCCAATGACCGAGCGCAGAGTTTCCATGCGAAAACGCTTGTTTCTGACAAATTTGTTGAGTATCTTTAAATCCAGAATAGAACCCCTTGCCTCTTTCTCTTAAGGGGACACTGCAAATGACCCCCATATCCAGAAGGCCTTGCACGGCCTGCATCAAGACCTGAGGCAGAGTCCTGGGGGATCCTGGACTTGACGAATCTTAGGGGGGGGGGGGGCGCACAGCAAACTATCTTGTAACCAGAGGACACTACCTCCTGAATCCACCTGTCTGAGACGTGATGCCTCCAGACGTGCGCAAAGTGCTGTAGCCGTTCCCCCACCCCGATGGGCAAGAGCGCCCCATCATGCCTGGGGAGGCTTGGGAGAGGGTTTTGGTTTAGAGCCCCAGGAGGCGCCGGGGCGTTGTCCACTGTTCGTGCGCCAGGGGTCTGTACGAGCCCCCGTGAAGGACACCCCTTTTGCCCTGCTTAGCACCGCGGTAGGGGAGTGAAGGGGGCCCCTGGCCCCGAAAGGGTCGAGACTGCCGCCTGCGCTGGGGTAACTTACCTCCTTTAGTAAAAAGATCTAGGCGATCTCCAAACAGGCGTAGCCCCTTAAATGGAAGCCCAGTAAGGGCCCTCTTAGCAGCATTGTCAGCAGCCCACTGGCGCAGCCAGACCGCGCGGCGTATAGCTACCGCCAAGGCAGAGGTTCTGGCACACATCCTAATGGCATCATCCAAGGCAGATAGGATAAAGTTCACAAACATATCACAGTTAGACAGTGCATTACATGCATCAGGTTGCCCTTCATCAGACCCATCAAGTACACTTCTGATCAGGGTCCTGAGCGCCACGGACGTAATGGCCAAGGCACAAACCGGGCGCAGCGCCGCCCCCACAAACGCAAAGGCATGACATGCTAATTGGTCAATGCGCCGGTCTTCAGCGTCCTGCAGCATAGTAGTGTCGGGGGAGTGCATAATTGAGGTGTTAGACAACCCTAGAATAGGAGCATCGACCTCAGGGGGCGATGACCAGCACTTAACCAGGTCAGCAGAAAAGGGATACTTTCTGTCCCAACTCTTAGGTATGCTGGGAAGTCTACTGGGACGTTCCCACTCCTTAAGCACGAGGCTATTGAAATGGGTTTGCTCAGGAAATTCCAGACGAGCTTTAGCAGTATGGAAAAGCTCCCCCCTTTGCCTGGGAGCCGCAACCGGGGGAGAGATAGACAAAACCTCAAATATTTGGAGCAACAGTCTGTCAGTATCATCCGGGGTCCAAGGGTCAGAGCCAGAATCGTCATGACCCCTTAGTCTCTCATCAGATGACCCCGAGTCATAAAACAGCTCCCCTTCGTCTGATGGGGCGTAGCCATACAGATGCAACAACTCCTCAGATTCCATAGGAGACGGAGTGGCATCAGTAGTTAAGTGACGCTTTTTAGCGGAGGCCTTGCGCGCTAAGGTATTAGCGATCAATCTTTCAACACTGGCCAGTCTAGCAGACACATCAGGTTGAGAATCCCCGCTTGTATGTAATTCAATGGGGGTGAGACTCAATCTTGGGGGAGTAGGTGAAGTGAGACGAGGTGCAGGCCCAGCCACCAGAGGGGCGGGCTGCAACGTTAGCGCCTGGTGTGCGCAAGGGACACAGACCCGCGCATTGTCACTGCTGATAGGCGAGACCCCACGAGCTACACACAGCCGGGCTTGTCTCGAAGGAACCCCGGTCCCAATATCCTGGGATGCCTCCATATGGTGATTATTAGGCACAATATGCCAGTAGGGATTGACGCTATAAAGCAACCCTGGATGCCCCAATGACCCGCTAGGGAAGTGGGAGTACTTATACTAGGCCCAACTACAATACACCGGGCCGGGAGAAGCCACTGGATTCACCGGTCTGAAAAACACAATGAGAAGAAGGGGTGTCAGAGTCATACACAGAAAATTATGAGTATTAAAGTTGCCCGCGAGGGCACTTCCAGACCGCGGGAGGGGGGGACGTTACGCGCGCGACTGTACAGGGAAAGTCGCCAAAAGAACCAGAGCGGGCCGTGACGCAGGGTGTGCCAAGCCAGGTCCCGCCCCCCCCCCCCCCCCGAAGAGCGCAAAGTCCACAGACAAGCTGCCAATGAGGACGCAGGAGAGTCTGAGGCAACGCCGCCGCCCGGTGCGGGGCATCCAATGAAGGAAAGGGCGCGCACGGCGGCAGCGTTCGCAATAGTAAAAAGCAAGTCAGCACGGCGGTTGACACATAAACTAGTCCCAACACACATACCAACAGGCGATATACACGAATCACGGTACACGCTCTACCACACACACCCCCCCCCCCCTTTTTCTCCCGAAGGCTACGGGGAGAATGAGGGAGGCTGGCGGCCCTTTGTACAGGGCCCACCGCTACCGGGGCATGGGACAAGAATGCGGGAGGGGCATCCCATAAAGGCTCACCATCAGTCTATACCACCTACCCTTTGGTGGGGGACTGCGGTGGAGCAGCGCTCCTTGAGCACACATGGTGCTGCCTACCTTCACCCGACCAGCGCAGCCCAGGCTGGGAGGCACATCACATCAAGGACGGGTGGGAATAGTCCAACAGGGCCGCAGGCTTTAATAGCCCCGCTCACCTGCGACAGAGTGATAATTTCATGTCTTCGCAGTAAGCACTGCAGAGAAATCTGGGGATTTGTGGGAGGTCCCTGGGTATTTGAGGGGCCGGGAGGAGCCTGTTTTACATGTCTCTGCAGTGCAGCGCCATCTGGCGAAGGATAACCCCAAGTGTAAGTAATCTGGAGCAGGACCTACTATATACTAAGAATATGGTAATCCCTCGCCACTGGCATTCTGCGCACCTTCCATTATGGAGAAGTAAAGCGAGCTGGGATGCATCACAAGAATGGAGGAGCTAGTTGCAGAGGTGAGGGACACTACTAGAAAATTTCTCAAAACCCGGACAGCATAGTTTATATTTAGGGAATTGTGAGAAGGCGGCTAAGCATTTGGATTATGACCTGCAACACAAAGGATTACAGTAGAGGGTTTTTCATGCTGGCAAATATAGAACCACACAATATACATAATACAAAGCTGCAAATGCTCATATGGAAAGTGTGTGAGAAGTGCCCTTTTCACCCAACATCCCCCCCATTACTTATATTTTTCTTTCCACTACAGCATTACAGAAGTCCAACACTAAGCAGTCTCCTTTCTTCTCCACTTTAACTGTTGGTATTTTTTTAAAAAGATATGATTGTAAAGCAGAAGTGTTTTCTGGTTCCCCACAACCAAATGATAGGATTAGTTATAGAATGCCATACCTGTGCATAGACCGGAAAGATCACTTTTTTGATGGGAAGCGGAAGTTAAACAAGCCTTCAATATAAGATATGTTAGACCTGAAGTTCAAAATGTTTAATATAATTTGGAAATACACGTAACATGTATGGCATCGATTTAGATGCAAAAGCAGATTGTAATGTTTTTCAAGATGCTATATACTTCTGTGTCAGATTTTAATTAAAAAAAAAAAAAAAAAAAATTCTGTTAGTACTCACCTGTAGAATTGGTATTGTAAGTATACAGCACGTCCTGTTCCAGAATATTTCTTACACATGGGTTATACATCCACAAGATGGCGTTGGACTGCAGAAAAAACTTGTGGCCACTCTTAAATAGCCAGGAACCTCCCACCAATTCCCAGTGTTGACAAGCAGTTATACAAGAAGCCGGGAGAATAATAAACACAAAATGAACAACCACCATACAGAGGTAACCAAAAATAATGATAACAAGTGCGGGATGGAACAGGACGTACTGTATACTTACAATACCAATTCTACAGGTGAGCACTCACAGAATTGTATTATTCCAAGTATACAGCACGTCCTGTTCCAGAATATTCCTTACACATGGGACATCCAATAGCAGTTTCCATAAGGTAGGGTGGGATCCCCAAAAGTAACAGCGGGCAGTTTAAACCACTGCTGCCTGCAGAACTTTGTGGCCAAAAGCAGCATCAGCTGAGGCCCTAACATCAACCTTGTAATACTTTGAAAAATTATGAACAGAAGACCAAGTAGTGGCCTTGCAAACTTGTTCAACAGAAGCTTGGTGCTGAAAAGTCCAAGAGGCACCAATAGCCCGAGTAGAATGAGCAATAAGGCGGAAGGGAGGCTCCTTACCCTTAGCAGAATCGGCTTGTACCACAGCCTGACGTATCCACTTACTGATGGTGGATTTAGCCGGAGACAAACCCTTCTTAGGTCCAGAAGGGAGAACAAAAAGAGCATCAGTCTTCCTGAAGGATTCAGTAGCTACCAAATAAAACTTCAAAGTCCTAACCACATCCAGAGAATGTAAGACCCTCTTAGGGTTACTAGGATTAGGACACAGAGAAGGCAAGACAATGTCCTGATTGAGGTGAAAAGCAGACACAACCTTAGGCAGAAAATCTGGCTTAAACCGAAACACCACCTTGTCCTGGTGTCTCTCAAAATAAGGAGGTTTGATGGAAAGCGCCGCCAACTCAGAAACACGCCTAACAGAAGTGATAGCCACCAAAAATGCTACCTTAAGCGTCAAGATAGACAAAGGGGCCTTACGCAGAGGCTCAAAAGGAGGACCCTGCATAGTGGATAAGACAAAATTCAAATCCCAGACTGGTAACATAGGCTTACGTGGAGGTCGCACATGAGTAACCCCCTGGAAGAACGTCTTAACCAAGCGATGGTTGGCAAAGGATCTTTGGAAGAAAACAGCCAAGGCTGAAACATGACCTTTGAGGTTGAAGACCCAAGTCCAAACCATGTTGCAGGAATTCCAGGATCCTGGGAACAGAAAACACCGGACAGGGAAGGGACTTAGACTCACACCAGGCAATGAAAGCATGCCATACCCTATAGTAGATAAAGGATGAGGACTTCCTCCTAGCCCTAATCATGGTATCAACTACAGAAGCAGGCAGCCCCTTCTCCATCAAGATGGAGGTTTCAGCAGCCAGGCCGTTAAAGCCAGCGTTTGTAAATTGGGATGGCGTAGCTGCCCCTGAGCAAGCAGGTCTGGATCCTTGGGCAGGGCATACTGATCTACTGCCAACTGCACGACGTCTGCGAACCACACCCTTCTTGGCCAACAGGGGGCCACCAGAATGGTTGGCACCCCTTCCTGGGCTATCTTGCGCAGCACCCTGCCCAGCAGAGGAAACGGATGGAATACATAGAGGAGCTGAAAACTCGGCCATGGATGCATTAGCAATGTCTTGGAAAAGGTCAGAGGGTCCTGTGACAGAGACAGACTGGAAGATTGTGATGGGACGCAAACAGATCCACATCCGGCTGACCCCAGCGGTGGCACAGGGAGCGAAACACCCTGCTGCTGAGGGACCATTCTCCCAGACGAGAAGTCCCCCTGCTCAGAGTCTGCCTCCAGATTCTCCACCCCAGGATGTACACAGCCGAGATGCAGGGAACACTCTCCTCCGCCCAAGACAGTATCAGGGACGCTTCCTTGAGGACCCTCTTGCTCCGGGTCCCTCCCTGATGATTGATGTAGGCAACCGCTGTCTGGTTGTCCGAGCGGATCTGAACAGCCCGACACCAAAGGTGTGGAGTCAATTGGGTGAGAACCAACCTTATCGCCCTCAGTTCCAGGATGTTGATAGGGGTATAAGCCTCCTGAGGGCCCCACTGACCCTGGAATTTCAAAGACTTCCAGAAGCCCCCCCAGCCTGTCAGACTGGCATCCGTGGTGACAGTCTCCCAGCAAGGGGACAGAAAGGTCCTGCCAACCAAGAGGTTCCTTGAGTCCATCCACCATGAGAGAGACCGCCTGGCCAGAGGGGACAGAACAAACACCTGATCCAGGGACCCAGGGTCCCGATCCCAGACTGACAAAAGGTGTAGCTGAAGAGGTCTCATGTGAAACTGAGCATAGGGTACCGCCTCGAAGCAAGACACCATCAGTCCCACCAGCTGCATCCCCTGCCAGATGGAGGGATGAGGACAAGAGAGCAGAAACTGGGCCTGAGCTTGAAGACTCTCCACCTTCTGCTGAGGGAGAAAAACCTTGACCTGAGATGTATCCAGAGTCATGCCCAGAAAGGACCTCACCAGTGACGGGGACAGGGAAGACTTGGGATTGTTGATCACCCAGCCGAAGGACTCTAGTGTGGACACCACCATCTGGGTATCCAGCTCGGCCTGATGGAGGGACCGAGACGTGATGAGAATGTCGTTCAGGTAAGGAAGGATGCGAATGCCCTGAGATCTCAGCAGAGCCATCACGCCTGCCAGCACCTTGGTGAATACCCTGGGAGCCGAGGCGATACCGAAAGGCAAGGCCACAAATTGTTAGTGCTGATCCTCCAGAAGCCTCTGCCCCTTTCCCAGAAAGGCACCAGGCAGAGGACCCCCAACTCCAGAAGGTTTTGGACAGCAAGGCACAAACCCTGAGCTGACAGAGGGTTTTGAGCCATCCGGGATCTGATGAATCTTGGGGGCGGCCAGGCTGCAAACTATCTTGTAACCGGAGGAAACCACCTTCTGGATCCACCTGTCTGCTACACGTCGCCTCCAGACATGAACAAAGAGCCGAAGCCGTCCCCCCACCCGGATGGGTGAGGGCGCCTCTTCATGCCTGAGGGGGCTTGGGGGAGGACTTGGGACCTCAGAGGCCAGGGCGGCCACGTCCCCTGCCCCAATAGTCTCCGCGTGCTCCAGCAAAGGAAACTCCTCAACCAGCCCTGGAAGCCTGAAAGAAGGGGAAAGAGGCACCAGACCCCCGAAAGGGCTGAGAAGGCCTCCTGCGTTGAGGTAACCTACTGCCCCTGGCAAACAAGTCCAAGCATTCACCAAAGAGGCGCAACCCCTTAAAGGGGAACCCAGTGAGAGCCTTCTTAGCAGCATTATCAGCTATCCACTGACGCAGCCAGACAGAGCGGCGTATAGCCACCAAAGTGCCAGATGTCCTTCCACACATTCTAATGACATCATCCATGGCAGAGACGATATATGCAACAAATTCATAGCAAAGCAAGAGAGATCTATAGTCTTCACCTCCCGCGTCATCAGAGGCCCCATCTAAGAGACACTTAAGCAGCCCTTTAATAGCAATAGCCATAATGGCAGAGGCACAAATCGGGCGCAGCGCAGTCCCCACACGGTCAAAAGCATGACAGGACAGCTGGTCCATGCGCCGGTCCTCACCATCCCGCAGGGTAGTAGTGTCAGGAGAATGCATGACAAATGTATTTGGACAACCCTAGAATGGGCGCGTCCACCTCAGGAGGACAAGACCAACGTTTAATCACATCAGCAGGAAAACGGATACCTATTGCCCCAACTCTTGGGCACCCCAGGTAGCTTACTAGGCCGTTCCCATTCCTTGAGCACTAGATTATTAAAGAGTCTGCTCAGGGAACTCCAAGCGTGGCTTAACCGTATCAAAAAGCTCACCCTGCTGCTGCAGAGCCACTGCAGGAGGAGAAATACAAAGCACTTCGTATATGTGACAACAACACGTCGGTATCATCTGAGGACCATGGGTCTTCCCCAAAGGGAGACCCGGTACCACCATAGATCTTAGGTTGTCCCTCAGAGGATTCTGAATCAGAAAACAATTCCCCCTCCGATGGGGTAAGGGCCAGAAAGTGAGTAAGGTCCCTCATCCTCTACAGGAAAGAGGGAAGCAGCGGGAGATGAATTCCGCTTCTTTGCAGAAGCCTTACATGGGGCTGACCCAGCAATATGTTTTTCAATGCTGGCCACCCGTGCAGCCAAATCAGGTTGAGAGTCCCCGCTAGTATGCCCCTCACTGGGGGTCAGATGTAAGCATGGGGGGGGGTAGGTGAAGCCAAAAGGGGCGCAGCACCAGGGCCCGCAACAGACAGTCCGGACTGCAACGCAAGTACCTGCGGGGCACAGTTTACACATACCCTGACATTGTCACTCACAGGGGAAACCCCACACGCAACACACAGCCGGGCTTGTCCCGAAAGAACCCCAGGCACATTATCCCCAGAAGCCTCCATATGGTGATTTGAGTGGCACAACAGGCCAGTATAGGGTTAAGGCTAGTAATAGCCACCCGGGATGCTCCAAAAACTCGCTACGGAGGTGGGAGATTACCAAAGGGAAGAGGGCCGGGAAAAACCACAGTGACGTTTATCCCGCCTGAAAGACATAAAAGACATCCCCATAAGCATTTACAAGTGAGAAGCAGAAAGAAAAAACACCCCGCAGGGACACTCACGGACCACACTGGTAAAGGAGCAGCAGCGCATGCAGCACGAGCGAAGGTGGAAGAGAAGTAAAATGGCGCCCGCACAGACCGAGGTGCGGGACGCAGAGATGGGACGCCAAAAGCGACATCCGCATAGCCCCCCCGCCGAAGAGCGCGAATCGCGTCCCACGTGATCTCGCCGTCTAATGACAGTGCAGCAGCAGATGAGGCAATGTCGCCGCCGTCCACGGAGCACTGTACAAGTGGTGTGGCGGCGAGCGTATTAAGTAAAATACTACAAAAATACTCACCTGTAGAATTGATATTAAGAGTGTAGATCCCATCCCGTTCCGAAAGATATCCTTACTCATGGATTAATGATCTTCAGATGTCATGTGACTGCAGAGCAGAAAAAAGTGGCCCCTCCCGGCCCATATATACCGAGGCACCTCCCACAGAACCCCAGTATTTAAAAAGCAGTTAAAAGCTGGGAGAAAATAACCAACAATCACCATAAAAGAGGTAACAAGAACAACAAGGGAGGGACGGAACAGGACGGGATGTACACTCATATCAATTCTACAGGTGAGTAATCACAGAATTTTATTATTCTTAGTGTACATCCCATTCCGAAAGATATCCTTACTCATGGGACATCCAATAGCAGTGTCCGTAAGGTAGGGTGGGATCTTCAAAAGCAACATCAAGCAGTCTAAACCACTGCCGCCTGCGACCAAAAGCAGCATCAACTGCCTTATCAACCTTGTAAAAATTAGAAAAGGTATGAACAGAAGACCAAGTTGCGGCCTTGCAAACTTGTTCAACAGAAGCTTGGTGCTGAAAAGCCCAAGAGGCATCTATAGTACGAGTAGAATGAGCAGTAAGACGGAAAGGAGGTTTCTTTCCCTTAGCAGAATAGGCCTGAATCACGGCCTGGCGGATCCACTTGATGATAGTGGATTTAGCAGGAGCCTGGCCCTTCTTAGGACCAGACGGAACCACAAAGAAAGTATCAGTCTTCCTGAAAGGTTCAGTGGCCACCAAATAGAACTTCACAGCCCTAACCACATCAAGAGAGTGTAACACCCTTTCCTTGGAGTTACCAGGGTTAGGGCACAAGGAAGGCAACAAAATGTCCTGATTGAGATGAAAAGCAGACACAACCTTAGGCAGAAAGTCAGTTTTAAAGCAAAACACCACCTTGTCCTTGTGTCTTTCAAAATAAGGAGGCTTGATGGAAAGCGCCGCCAATTCAGAAACACGCCTGACTGAGGTAATAGCCACCAAAAAGACTACCTTGACAGTGAGAGTGGGTAAAGCCGCCTCCTGCAAGGGCTCAAAAGGGAGACCCTTGCATGGCAGACAAAACCAAGTTCAAATCCCAAACAGGTAACATGGGCTTGCGTGGAGGACGCAAATGAGCAACACCTTGAAAGAAGGTCTTAACCAGATGATGCTGAGCAAAAGACCTTTGGAAAAAAACAGCAAGAGCAGAGACATGGCCCTTCAGAGTACTAAGCTGAAAACCCATATCCAAGCCATTTTGTAAAAACTTCAATATCCTCGGAATTGAGAACACCCGACATGGAAGTGACCTAAACTCACCAGTCAATGTAAGCATGCCAAACCCTGTAGTAAATGGTAGAGGAAGACTTCTTCCTAGCTCTGATCATAGTATTAACCACAGAGGCCGGCAACCCCTTGTCCATCAAGATGGAGGTTTCAGAAGCCAGGCCGTCAAAGCCAGCGTTTGTAAATTGGGGTGGCGGAGCCGCCTCTGAGTGAGCAGGTCCGGTACCATGGGCAGGACGACCTGATCTACTGCCAACTGTACGATTTCTGCGAACCAAATATTTTGGCCAACACGGGGCCACCAGAATGGCTGGCACTCCCTCCTGGGCTATTTTGCACAGCACCTTGCCCAGAAGAGGAAACGGAGGAAAAACATAAAGGAGCTGAAAGCTCTTCCAAGACCTTGCCAGAGCATCCACTGACAGGGCCAGGGGATCCTGTGACAGGGATACAAAGACTGGAAGCTTGTGACGTGACGCAGAGATCCACATCCGGCTGGCCCCAATGGAGACACAGAGTGAAACACCCCGTTGCTGAGGGACCATTCTCCCATGCAGAGGCCGCCCTGCTCAGAGTGTTTCCAGATTCTCCACTCCCGGAATGTACACCGCTGAGATGCAGGGAACACTGTCCTCTGCCCAGGACAGAATCAGTGATACTTCCTTGAGAGCCCTCTTGCTCCTGGTTCCTCCCTGATTGATGTAAGCAACCGCTGTCTTGTTGTCTGAACCGACAGACCCCGAAGGTGCATGGTCAGCTGGTAAAGCACTAATCTTACTTCCCTCAGTTCCAGAATGTTGATTGGGGCATGGGCCTCCTGAGGACCCCACTGTCCCTGGAATTTTAGGGACCTCCAAAAGCCCCCCCAACCTGTCAAGCTTGCATCCGTGGTGACCACCTCCCAGCAAGGAGTCTAAAAAGATCTGCCCTACTGGCAGAATCCTTGGGTCCAGCCACCATGACAGACCGCCTGACCAGAGGGGACAGAACAAATACCTGATCCAGGGACCCTGGATCCCGATCCCATACTGACAAGAGATGAACCTGGAGAGGCCTCACGTGAAACTGAGCGTATGGGACACCATCAGACCCACCAGCTGCATAGCCTGTCTGATGGACGGATGAGGGCAAGACAGAAGGAGCTGTGTTTGTGCCTGAAGACCCTGTATCTTCAGCTGAGGGAGAAAGATCTTGACCTGATAGGTATCCAGAGTCATGGCCAGAAAAATCTTTACCCTGGAAGGAGACAGGGAAGACTTGGGAAGATTGATCACCCAAACTTTTCCAGAGTGGATACCACCGTCTGAACATCCAACTCTGCTTGTTGCAAAGTCTGAGAAACTACAAGAATGTCGTCCAGCTGACCAATGCGCCGGTCTTCCACATCTTTTAAGGTGGTAGTATCAGGTGAGTGCACCAGAGGTATGAGATAGTCCCAGAATTGGTGCCTCAACCTCCGGTGGGGAACACCATAATTTAGCTGTATCCAGGGGAAAGGTATACCTCTTGTCCCAGATTTTAGGTACACCTGGAAGTCTACTAGGCTTTTCCCATTCCTGTAAAATGATATTGTTGAAATGTGCCTGTGCAGGGAACTTCCAGCACGGTTTAGCAGCATAAAATAATTCTCCCTGTTGCTGCGGAGGGGGGGGGGGGGGGGTGGCAACAGGGGGAGATATTTCAAGCACTTCAAATAAATGGCCTGTCATTATCAGCTGCATCCCAAGGTTTGGACCCGGTCCTTGGATCATCAAAAGACCTATTCTGATCCTCAGATTCAGACTCCGAATAATTGTATTATCAAATGCCGTGTCTTGCCAATAGCCTTGCGTGGCTCATAACCGCCCATCCGCCTCTCCAGATCAGCCAATCTAGTAGCAAAATCAGACTGGGCATCCCCGGTAGCATGCGCCACAACCGGAGCCGAATGCAAGAGAGGGAGTAGGCAAGGCATCAGGGGAAGCGGCCCTCAGCAGGGGCATCCCAGACAACCGCGCAACGGTCTGCTGGGCGCAAGAGAGACAGACCTTGAAGTCGCCAGGTACAGGGGAAATCCCACAATCATAGAACCGGCCTTGTCCCGAAGGAACCCCAAACTCATTGTCTTGAGAAGCCTCCATATGGTGATTATTGTGGCTCACAAAGGCCAAATGGGAATAATGCCAAAGCAAACCCGGGATGCCCCAAATGCACCGCAAGGGAAGTGGGAGGATTTTAAGACATAAGACAAATTCCCTTATCAATGTAAAGGCCGGGAGAAACCACTAATTCTATAGGCCTAAAAGACAGAGGATCCCGTAAGCACAAGATATATCACAGTAATAAAAATAATAGGCCGCGAGGGCACTTACAGACTGCACACGAGCATCAGCCGCGCCGCACCGCTGAGACAAGATGGCGCCCAGACATACTCGAGGGGCGGGCCACGGGGAAGCGACACAATGCGTCACTCGCCCCGGCCGCCTCCCTTCGAAGAGCGCGAAAAGGACGCGCCCACGTGACCTAAACAGCCAATGGCTGCGCCAAGGAGCCTGAGGTAAATGTCGCCGCCCTATACAAAGCGGTGTACAATAGCACAATATTAGAGAAAAAGAAAAACAATTCAAAAAGACAACCAATTCAAACCGGGATCACTGCATAATGCGCTCTGCAGGAGCCAGAGCATAAAAAAACAAAGGTGCCACACAATACATGATACACAACATCTAATACAAGGAACACCCCCCCCCCTTCCCCTAAGGGACTCAGGAATGAGGGGAGGCAGCGGTCACAAGGGAACCACTATTGAAGGATAGGGGGTGACAGGCACACAAAATGCGGGCAGGGCATCCCATAAGGCTCACCATGGCCTGAGCCATCTACCCTTTGATGGGGGAGTTGCGGCGGAGCATAGCTCCTTAGCACCTAAATATGGTGCTGTCTACCGTCAACCGAACGCTACAGCAAAGGCTGGGAGGCAGTATAGTAAAAACAGAACAGGTGGGAATAGCTCAACAGGTCCATAGGGCCAAAGACCCCCCTCACCTGCCTGAAAAAGAGACAGACACTTTCTCGTCCTGGCAGTCCGAGACTGCAGAGAAAAACTGGGGTTCTGTGGGAGGTGCCTCAGTATATATGGGCCGGGAGGGGCCACTTTTTCTGCTCTGCAGTCACGTGACATCTGAAGATGATTAACCCATGAGTAAGGATATCTTTCGGAACGGGACGTACACTAAGAATAACACAGCAACACAATAATAAAGTGAAGAAGGAGGGGGGGGGACCGGAGGGGGGGGGATTGGGTAAGGAAGACCCAGAGTGCAGGAAGGGGCAACCCACAAGGCTCACCATAAGCCTATACTGTCTACTCATGTCAGTGCAGGGATTGCGGTAGGAGCAGTGCTCCTCAGCACCTGACCCTGGTACTGTCCTACCTTCACCCGAACCAGTCAGCCAAGGCTGGGAGGCAGTGGGTCTGGAAACGGGTGGGAATAGTCCTGCAGGGCCGCAGGCTGATAAGCCCCGCTCACCTGCGCAGTATAGAGAGCCATCTTCTATCTTCGCAGTCCAGACTGCAGATAAAAACTGGGAATTGGTGGGAGGTTTCTGGCTGTTTAAGGGGCCAGGAGTGGCCACAAGTTTTTCTGCAGTCCAGCGCCATCTTGTGGATGTATAACCCATGTGTAAGGAATATTCTGGAACAGGACGTGCTGTATACTTGGAATAATTAACGGATATTGAAAGTTCCCACAGATTTGTTAGGTCTTCCTTTAAAGCATAACATCAAGTTTTTAGGAGTTTTAGTCAAACCTAAAAACATTTTAGCTTCATAAAAGCAACGCTATACTCACTAGTACAACACGGCTAGGTCCAGGAACACTTTTGGGGGCAATAGTATACCATAGTAGTGAGTGGATTTGGGACCCATGAGGAGTCTGAGCTGTACCTAGCAAGGTGTTTTTAGGAGACTACAAACCACATATAAACGCCAGTAAATATAGAAAAATAATTTATTGAGTTAGTAAAAAAAAACGTTAAAAAGTTAAATGAGAATAAGACTTAAAAAAGCAAGTGTAAATTTTAGGTACCAACAACAATGCCACTGGAAGATACTAAAAAGTGAGGAGTCATCAAGAGGTCGGCTCTCATAAAACGGCTTATGGGCGTCCAGGCTTCTTATCTGCCAGAGGAGCTCCCAGCAGCTTCTTACAGGAAGCCAGTATAATGAACATTGTCCTCAGTTGAGAATTTAAGTGCTCATCAGAGAAGGATTAAACCAGGATAACATCCAAAATAAAACTCCTGCATCTGGATTGTGCAGCTGAGCTAAGTGCTCATCTTTTTCGTTTTTTTAAAAAATCTGTTTAGGGGCATAATGATGGCCCATGTAATATTTAGCAATCCAGAAATCACCACTGCTTCCAACTGCGCAAGATCAAATCCATAAATGTGTAATTAGTATTCAAGCCGACTGGTTCACATGATGAAGAGTTGCTGAAGTGGTGACATTTTCGGTAGGCAGCCCAAGTGATAAGAAATTGTCCTTATAGATTTGTGACTGTCACCATCTGTGGTTAAAATCATCTGGACACCTCTGCCATCCAAAGTGAACACCTTGGCAAAAATAAATAAAAAAAAAATTAGCACATTTCTTCAGCCTACTAACTGGGCAACCACTTTGTTGCTCCAGGATAATCGTCCCCCATGTCTAAACCAGTTTATTATACAGAAACTGCAAAAGGGCTACGCAGGAAGATTTAGAGAACATCTGAACTAAAGTTGAAGGTGGCTGACACCCCCCCCCCCCAAAAAAAAAATACTTGAGAGCACAGGTTGCTATAGCGCTAGCCACATGACTAAATAGTATGTAGGAGTCCCAAAAGGTCAGTCAAATATTGAGGGATGGAGGTTGTGAACGCTGGTAATATTAAGACCATTATAATTGCGCATCAACGTGGTGAAGACACAAAGTGCTGTGAAATGATGGTGGCCAGGTGCAGAAGGTGAATTGGGACATAAGCCTATACAGAGACAATACTGTTGGTTTTACATTTTTGTAAGCGGCTTCAATAATGGAAGGACACAGACAAAGTAATTATACATATTTACTAAAAATCAAGTAAAGAAAATTAGATGTGTATGTAGCTAAACTAAAACAACTAAATTCTTAGGTGTGAATCCAGCCTAAAAGTCTCTGAGAAGGTGAAAGTTAAAGCCAAAGCAAAAAAACTGTAAACCCTATGGTAAGGTGGCAGAAATCAGCTCACCTGGTTTCCTGCAACAAAGGGTAGAAGCCATAGCAGGACTCAAAGCACCATGCAAAAATCACGCCACTCTGCCTCTGTGCTCTCAAAATAATTTTAGCATTGCTAGCCACAGTGGTCCTGTAGCGTCTGACCACAGTGTTGTGCTTAAGACTCAAAAAGCTGCACCGTGACATGCCCAAACCAGAAACTGAAGTGAAAAAAGCATCCTCTCAGAATACACAAGGTATTTACATATAAATCAAAGATTTTGAGATGAATTGAAATGGAACATTTTACACTGGTTCTTACACAGGAAGCTAGTGCGTGAAACTGGGGCTTTAGGGCACTTGCCCCTGCTAATGCCAAAAAAAAAAAAGTTTGAAAGTTTCCAGAAAAAAACAAACATTCTCTTCTCTCCATAAAATCCATCAAAACCTGGTGCATGTTTCATCATGACCACATACAATGCTCATAGCGGAATACGTTTAGAACAAAAATCAAAATTCTTTTTCCATAGAGGTCTGGATGGAACGAAAAAAAAAAAAATCAGAATGGGAAAATCTAATTTCAGGCTGATCCAACTTAAGTGGAAATTCCTTAAGACAAGGAAATGAGGCGCAGTAGTATTTCTGGCCTCCATGTGCCTGTATGACCTCCCTACAATGCCTGGGCATGCTCCTGAAGAGGCGGCATAAGACCGGAATAAAAGCATCAATCAACTACTGGACAGTCTGTCTTGTTCCATCCACCAATGCCAAAAATGTATCAATCTCCCAGATGTGCTCGATTGGATTCAGGTCTGAGGAACGGACAGGCCAGTCAAAGGATCAATGCCTCAATCATGCAGGAACTGCTGACACTTCTGATGCATGACAATGCTAGGCCTCATGTCGCTGAAGCAGCCCAGGGCCCACTGCACCTGCTTATGGTGTCACAATGGGTCCAAAAAAAATCAGACCCTTTTTATTTTTGGTCCGATGTTCCTCTAACTGGACAGGCTGATTTCACAGATGTGTGATTGACTTGGGAGTTTTATTTGTTCCCTTTATTTTTTGAACAGTATAAATACAAAGGATAAAATCTAAGTCGGAAGTTTATCAAATAAAATCTTAAGTAGAAAGTCTTCTAGGCAAGCCCATGGGAAAGATCTACTTACTTGTATAGGATGTCCATGAAATTAACAGCAAGCTGCTTCCGCCAATGCATCATGGCCACCAATCGCTCCTGTGAAGCAAAAACTCATGTTAGCCCAATTTTAGCCATTTGAACATTCATTTGATTGGCTAGAGAATGAAACCACGCCTTACCTAGTCTTATGGCCCTTTCTTTTAGGTCTCACTGCTAGACCTACCGACTTTTATGGGCCTTTTGACCTGCAGTAGCTAGCATTCTAGAAGGCTTCACAAGATGTTGCTCTCTTGCTAGTCTGTCTTCTTTATTTCAGCTGTAACTAGTCTTGGGAAAGCGCCTCACTATCAGCATTGTAAATCCTGATTTTTTTTTTTTTTTTGATACTTCTTGAGAACTTGCAGCTCTTGCTCCTGCTGTAACTCCTTTAATAAGGCTGACTGAGTCCATACTGTAAAGGCTGTAGATGTCCTGTGCTAGAGAGGTCTCATGTAATCCACTGGTCTATAAAGTCATTGCTTGGCAATTTCTAATACGAAAGACAGTGCTTAACGCCAAACACACTACTAAAGTAAGCTTTACGTTTTTAATATGCTTCATACAAACCCATTTAGTGCTGTAAATGTTACTCAGGTATAGGTTTAATTTGGTCTAGATCGGTGGTGCTCAACCCTCCTCAAGGGCCACTAACAGGCCACGTTCTGCAGAGCTCCACAATAATGCACAGGTATAGTAATTGCTTCTCAGGCAGCCTGAATATGAATGTTACCTGGGCAGCAGAGTGGAAATCTGCCAAACATGGCCTGTTGGTGAAGGAGCATGTGTGGTCTAGATCTACTAAAGTGCAAGGTTTTCAAGATTTTATTTTTCTTAAGAAAATGAACACATCTACAATTGCATTTTTGTAAACTGCATGGGCAGGGAGGCACACCCCTGCTGAAAGCCCGATACAGGGCACAGATACTCACCTGCTTCAGCGACCCCACGACAAACTACAGCCCTGTCTGATCACAGGTGCATGATCACTAAGGATCAAGCCTGCTGGATGGCTGTTTTAGGAAGTTTTTAGGGTGAAAGTCTGAGGTTATTGTAGAGTTGTTGATATCCCCACAGCTCTATACAACGCAAATAAACTGCTTAAAGTGGCCTGTTTTGTTCCCTCGAGGCAACCCGAATAGAGATGCTCTGGCTGTGTGATCCCTAGAAAGAGGTTTGTCACTCACCTCTTCCTCGTTTCAACAGCGCATGCGCAGGCTTTCCTCCAGGGTCTGCCGTGACTGGGTCATTTGCCTCTCATTGGCTAGAATGGGGAGCGCGCACACTGCCGCATCCCCAGTGGTGTGCATGTTCCCACCTTAGCCTATCTGAATGGCTGGGCCAGGAGTGTGTGCACCACAAGGGACATACCAGCGCACACTCCATTGTCAATAAGAGTAGTTTGTCGATTGAAAGTCGTGGCAGACGAGAGTCTGTGCATGCGCCATTAGAGCGGAGATAGAAGAGTCAGGTGTCCCGAGGGGTTTCAAACAGATGCATCCTGCCAGGCAAGCAGCCAGCCCTGGAATCTTTTAGACTCCATGGCATGGCCGATGGGTTTTGTTCTGCTTTAGAGGTGTATCATAAAATGTAATGCATAAGCTGAGAGGAAGCACGGGAGGGCTTTGGTCACAGGAGACTAAGGATTTTTATATTTAGACCATCAAAGCAGAGTCCAGGGGGAGGGGGGGAGAAATCAGACACTAAAACTTGCCCCACACTGCACAGACTGATCAAAGACAGCTATTCAACATTCAATTAGTGGACTAATCACCAGGATTTTCATTATGCTGTTTGGATCCAGCCCAGTTCGGTGTTTCGACGCTCGGTCAAGTCCCCATCCCTCCCCGATCACCTACTCCACTCAGCTTCCAGCCACTGACATGGCACATGTGCTTGCCCAATCCATCGCTTTATGCAGTTTTGGACTCTGCATTGCCATAGGGAGGTGGGAAGGCTGCATCCTGGGTTTCCATGCAAGCTAGGCCTGGGAGTGCGCACAGCTGCAGGGATTCAGTCCGCAGCGATGGACTGGGGGAAAGGCAAGGGGGTTTGAGGATGATCTGGAGGAGCTAATCTGGCCCTGGAGTGATTTTTTAGACTCCAGTGCCACAGTGCTGAATAGTCCCGCTTTACAAGGAGAGGAGACTGTAGGTTTTGTCCTTGCAGCCCTTTTCTCACCCCAAGCTCAGCGAGAAATTACCACACCACATATGGGGGGGGGGGGGGGAGCTACAAGTACAGGTTTGGTAGTAAGGGGGACTACACTTTCTTCAACTTGCAAAGCATAATTAAACAAAATACAATTTAAAAACAGGTTACAATTGTATTGCTCCTATGACAAAAAAAAAAAGTTTCTGTAAAAAATAACACCAAAGTCCATATTATAGGACTTCTGTCCTCCTAAAAGACTTTATGGTCCACCCATAAAGATGGGCAGGAACCTCCCTACTGTTATCCCATGACCCAAGCACCCAGATACTATTTGCAAGACACTGCTCCCCCATCTGACCTGGTCCCACTATCCAACTAAAAACGTACCCAACTGCCGGGGCGGGGGTTCTCCCGCAATGGGCAGCAGTGAGCGGACTCAGACTGACGGGTTAGGTGGCTTTGGGCGGGCCCGGGCGGCCCCACGGTTGTTTTTCCGGGGACATCCCCGGCCCCACGTACCCACACCTGAAGGTGAGCAATCGTGATTACCCTCATTCCCCATGTTCAGTCGATGTAAAGTGTTCCATTGAAGTCACCATACTATGGGGAATGATTTGGGGCCTGTGTATGTTGCAGAATGTAATCATTTGCTGTACCCTCTCTCCCTTCCCCATCCTCCTTTTATTCTGTACCCCCCTCCCCGTCTTTTGAAAAACCAATAAAATTTGATTATATTAAAAACGTACCCAAAACGCTGAACTAAGAACTTCCAATATAAGTAACACTTGTTCTTTCTATGGTCAGCCATTTAGAATGTTTTTTGCAGACTCCTTGTTTTGTTATATCCACTGCTCTGAATTAAATTGGACCAATCAGCAGGATTTTAACTATCCTGGTGATTGATCCCATTCTGATTTGGGATGCCCCGCAGTGCGAAGCCCCCAACATCGCCCAACACCACTCACCATTCTGCAGTTTCCACAATGCATGCGCTTGTCCAATTAGTGCTTTATGCTATGCATAAAGCAGTTATGGAGCATCAGCTTAGGGAACACAGGCGTCCACATCCCCAGCTCTCCTGTGGAGTGCGTGCTCCTGGCCTAACTGAAGGCTGTGGCCAAGGAAGGTGATCTGGGGGGGGGTTCACAACAGTAGGACATGCTGAATCGACATGGCCCTGGAGTCTTTTATCCTCCATGGTGGTCATCGTGGTGACTGGAATTTGACTTGTCCATTTTAAAGCTTGGTAAAAGTTGCCTAAATTTATATTGACAATTTTGATACTGGTTTGTGCGCCACTAACACCCGTTTGGGCAGCAGTTAATACAGCACATGTTGCTGACATCCAGGACGCATCAGGCTTCACTCAGATTGTTATCACCAGCCTATAACCCCACTGTGGTAAAGTGTATAAAAAAGTGGTGGATGGGATCTATATTTCCCATGAGTTTTTCAGGCAGGCACTATCCATGCCGGGATATCAAGAGATCCAATCCACATCCCGGGTCCTCTACGGGTTTTTCCCCTACTCAAAGGTCTTTCCAGGTGATGAGACTAATTGAAGGAAGGAAGCCCTATAAAAAAGGAATTTCTGAGGCTTCCAGAGTGAAGATGGAGAGGCTGGAATGAGGAGCCCGGGCCTTGCTGCTCCCAATACTGACAGTGCTGAATTGCATCCAAAGGACTTTGTGTTATCTGTTCTTGGAATCTGGATTAACAGCCTGGACTTGTATGCCCCGAAAAAGGAACTGTGATATCAAGGACTTGCAATACGCTGTAATTACCATACACTGGACATTGCTAAAGTTGGTGAGGTAACCGCTTGCTGTACTGCATTGTATCCTGCATCATACTCTGAAGTTAGATTTTGCCTGTTGGACTTTGTTTTCAATAAATAGCTTATTATTTGATTAAGAACTGTCTTCAGAATCATTGCCTTGGCCCCAGATCCTGACACCACATATAATGCAGAGGCATGTCACCAGATGTACTAAAATGTCCCCAAATTTTTTTTTTGCTCATCAGCTCAACTCGCTTCCCCTCTTTTCAAAATAGAATCCCGATTTGGGATGCCTCCGATGAGACGAGGAGGGGGGGCAGGGCGCGGCACATTTGATAACCGTGCCTGCCAGTTTTTACCAAATCATGTCATCACCCTGGGAACATTTAATGCAGCCCATAAGCTGGGTTTTGAAAGGAAAACTCCTTTTATCAGACCAGCAAATTTACTTATCAGCATGTGGTATCACCATGATCGCGTGGCTCTGTTATTAAAGAGCAACTTTCCTGGCATTAAATGAAGCTCTTCGTATACTATCTGGCTACAAGTACCAGAATGCTTCCACTGTTGCGGATGAGCTAATTAGCAGCTCTGGGTAACAAGGCAGCAGTTATAACTACCCCAGTAACCCGTAACCCTTTAGCTAATGGAAGACTGATCCCCTTTCTGAAGAGGCTGAAATAATGCAGAAGGGGTTAAAGCAGTCTGCTTCAGCCAATTAGATGATTAGCAAAAGCCAAAGTCAGGAAGTTTCTGGAATGTACCAGATCACCATCACGTATCAGACCACCAATACATTGCTAGAGAAATTTGTCTTTTATAACAAATTTGCAAATAGACAATTAAAGGAATTCATAGACAAGCGCAACACTTGAGTGCATCATATTGGCACACAATGGAAACCTTTAAAAATGCCATCGAAAGTGTAATTACCCTTCAAGACTAGGTTTTTCCCACACCAGCAACATGGGGCGGGGCCTCCTCCCGCTGCAAGCCTGAGACCAGGCAGCCTCATAATCACCCACTATTGAGCCTAAAATGGCAGACATATCCAACCCAACTGGTTGCCAGCAGTCCCAATTTAGGTCACCCATTTTTAGTAGTGAGGGAAAACCTTTTACTTTACAAAAAAAAAAAAAAAATATGGTGGTCTGAACTGACACTCAAGATTTCTTGTTAATGGTTTGGTCACAGAATTCAGGAAGCAGAGAAAAATCTCAGCTATGACTCTTACAGACTACATAAGTCGTAGCTGTGAATTAAAGCAGATGTCCAGTCTAAGTGTGACAAATCCCCGATGCAGAGGCGGGGTAACAACAAAATACAATTCTGTGATGCCCACCTGTAGAATTGGTTTCTCTCTTCTTCCACTCAAGGGTGCCCCTGAATCAGCTACAAATGTGTTAACTCTTGGTCAAAGGCGAGACTGCTAGATAAAAAGTGTGGTCTCTCTCAGCCTAGTAATTGAAAAGCACCCCCTAGTAATTGAAAAGCAGTAGGAACAGCGACCCGGGACGATGAAGGAATCTTAAGAGACCCCATACTTAAAGAGGACCAACAGTCAAAACTGAATTAAATCAGACTAACACAAACAGTCCTCATATGCATCCCTCGCCAGAGCAATTTAGATTGCTGCACATAAAAAATAATTTACCTTTTTCTAACGCCTGCTGAGGTAAATTTTACAAACAAGATGGCTGCTCATGGGCTTGCAGGCCACCTACAAACAGGAAGTCTTGCTGGGCTTCCTGTTACTATGCATTTCACTTATGTCAGTTGGAAGCGGAAGCTCCAAAATTGCTGCTTCTTTTCCAACTGTGCCAGGGTGTTGGTCTGGTCAAGGAAGAGACCTATATTCTTGCCTCTTCTCCATGAATATTTTTCTTGTTTTTTTCATTCTGGCACACAATATGTACAAAAGGCTCCACCATGGCTAAGGTGTCTAAAGAATGATGCAGTAGTCCAGCAACAGGGAGGGTGTGATGCCCTGGAGCGGAAGAGAAACATTCCACAGATGAGAATCAGAATTGTGTTTTCACTCTCATTCCACGCCAGGGCGTCACCAAATCAGATACGAATGGGACGTCCCAAAGCAGTACCCTTAAGTCAAGAGTGGAAATCACGAGTGTCAACCTTATTTCCTTTGACCCAATGAGTAATCCATGTGGAAATCAAAACTCAACTGAAGCAGTGACTGCAGTCTAATACCTTTCGCCCAAAAGAGTCATCCACTGACGCTCTTACATCTACCTTGTAAAACTTGGTGAATGTATGAACAGACGACCAGGTAGCAGCTTTGCAAACCTGATCCACTGAAGCCTGGTGAGAAAGGCCAAGGATGTGCCAATGGCCTGGGTAGAATGGGCAGTGACCCAAAAGGTGTTCCCCTTATAACGGATCAGATCTATCGACTAATGGTAGATTTGGCCAGTGCCAGACCATTATCAAAAATGATAAACAAGGAGTCAGTCCTGTGAAAAGTGAAAATATAATACCTAAGCTCTCATCACATCCAAGGAGTGGAGAACTATCTCCTAATGGCTAGTAGGAGCAGGACAGAGAAGGAAGAATCACCTCTTCATTAAGATGGAAAGAGGAGACTACATTTTGGAAGAAAGACCTGCTTAAAGCGGAAGACCACCTTGTCTTTGTGTAGCACCAAGTAAGGAGATTCGACTGATGAGGTTGAAACTCGCATTACAGATGTAGCCACCAGAATATGACCATGGCCTCGATTCAATAAAGGTAGAAAAAAATTCAATTCATGAGAAAAAAGCTTGAGAATTTCACTGTAGCTGAATCACCAGAAAAAAAAAAACAATTAAAGTCAATGGTACTTTTTACTACTAAAGGAAAAGTAGAGAACTTTTTACACTGTAGTAAAAAGTGCCATTGACTTTCATTGTCTTTTCTGGTGATTCAGCAACCGCGAAATTCTCAGGCTTTTTTCTCATGAATTGAATCTTACTACCATGAGAATTTTTTTCTACCCTTATTGAAATCGAGGCCCTTGTCATAAAAAGATGCGTCTGCTAGAGGTTCGATTGGTGGCCCGAGTGGCCGATAGAACTAGATTCATGCCCCAAGAAAGGCTTTCAGGGGTGGATGCACATGGGTGACCGCCTGCATAAAATGTCTTTAATCCCAGAGACCCATTGCAGAGAAGGCTTCTAGAGAGGTTAAAAAAAAAAAAAAAAAAGTACAAGGCCGAGACCTGTCCCTTGAGGGTACTTAACCCGAGAACACTCATTGAGTCCCTTCTGAAAAAATTCCAGTATCTTGGAAATAGAGAACGAAAGCAGACCTCGTTTAAGATTTACTATAGAGTCTGGCGAGTTATTTCCTGTTGCGCATCCAGGGGTTATGTCTGCAGAACGTTCTCCAACTCGCCAGACTCCATAGTAAATCTTAAACGAGGTCTGCTTTCTGGCCCTAATCATTTGTTGATGACTCCAGTAGACAGCCCTCCTTAGGGTTGGGAGGTCAAAGTTAGGAGCCAGGTTGTCAAAGCACTCAAAAATTGGAGTTCCTGACGCAAAAATGGGCCGATGGTTGGGTAGCCACCAAGATTCACCCTCTGACATTCTTACCATGCATGAAAACCAATTTCTTGGCCAGTAAGGAGCTACCAGGATGGTTAGAATCCCTTTGCCAACACTGTGACCTCCTTGGAGGGTAGTACTACAGCGGCAGTGCACTTGGGGCAGATGATGCGGTCCCTTTCTGGCGGCTCTCTGAATGCACAGGGGACATAGGGCGACACTCTCTACTAAAGATACAAGACCCAGACGCCTCAGTCATGGTGAGTCAGTCTGTTATGCCCGAGGGCCTGAGGTATGTGAAGAATCTCGATCAAATATGATTACTCCCAAGATCCTATAGATGGACCAGTACCTACTCCACAGAGATCTCAGTGAGAGCAAGAAAAAAAAAATACATTTAGAAGCACTCCACCTTTAAAAAAATAAAAATAATAAAAAGGTCAGATTAGATCCCATTGAGAGGCGAGGACTGAGGGAGAGCTGTGGCCCAGTGAAGAGCAGGCCGACCGGCAAACACTGCCGAGCAGGCCAGAAAAGCCTGTGGCTGTGTGTCCCTTAGAAGGGATCTGCCAGTCCTTAGTGTCACTTAACCACATTGAGGATTAGGGGAAAAAAAAAAAAAAAAAAAGAAGGAAACCCCGTAGTGCCCCCAGGACCCTGGTGCTTACCCTCACCCTGACCAGTGCCTTTGCAGTCCCAGTCCAACTACAAGAATGAAACTGGAGGACGTGCCGGTGGCAGCCAGAAGTATATGAAGACTGGGAGAGACCACACCTTTTATCTTGCCAGTCCTGCCTTCAGCTGAGAGTTGACCCACTTGTATCCGATTTGGGGACCCTGGAGTGGAATATGAGAGAAAACTCCTTGCTCACACATAATGCAGTATTCTGGCACAGGGCGCAGCCATCTTTTATCTGCTGCACAGAGCGGCTTCACTTGCTCTGTGCGCAGCTCCACCCACCCGTGAATGGGTGGGCAGGCACGTGCAGGGAAAGACGCTCTGAGCACAGTGTGTCACATTGCTGGATGCCGGAGGAGAAAGTTTTTGTAACCCCCTTCCAGCCTCAGTGGCAAGAAGGGTGGCAGGGCAGGGAGAGGCTGAGTGTCAAGTTTTCTTGTTGAGTACTAATATGCAAGTAGTAGCACAAAGGTTAGCCAACATATGCACAAAAAAGCAATTCTGTGAGTACTCACCTGTAGAATGTTTTTTGTTCTTGCATGGCACGGCCTGCTTCGGTATTCATAACAGTAGGGTTATTCCGCCACAATGTAGCGCAGTGTACTGCAGAAGAGCTGTGGCATCTCCCGTCCCCCTATTAAAACGGGATTAACCATAGAGTTCCCAGCGTAGACAAGCAGTGAGACAAGAAGCCGGGAGAGAATAGAGGTAAAAAAAAAAAAAAATGTAAAAAACCCAATTAACTTGGAACAACCACCATAAAGAGGCAACCAAGAATAACGATAACAAGGGTGGGTCGAACCAGGCCGTGCCAGGCAAGAACAAAAACAATTTTACAGGTGAGTACTCACAGAATTGCTTTTTTCTTTATTGCATGGCACGGCCTGCTTCGGTATTCATAACAGTTGGGACATCCAAAAGCAGTATCCAAAAGTAGGGTGGGATCCCCAATGAGTAACAGCCGGCAGTTCAAGTCACTACCGCCTGAAGCACCTTGTGGCCAAAAGCAGCATCCGCTGAGGCCTTAACATCAACCTTGTAAAAAGTATGAACAGAAGACCAAGTAGCGGCCTTGCAAACTTCCAACAGAAGCTTGGTGCTGAAAAGCCCAATAAGCACCAATAGCACGTGTGGAATGAGCAGTAATTGTAAAGGGAGGTTCCTTCCCCTTAGCAGAATAGGCTTGAACCACTGCCTGACGATCCACTTGCTGATAGTGAATTTAGCCGGAGGCAAACCCTTCCTAGGTACAGAAGCGAGAACAAAAAGAGCATCAGATTTCCTGAAAGGCTCAGTAGCAACCAAATAAAACTTCAGAGCCCTGACCACATCCAGAGAATGCAGTGTCCGCTCCTCGGAATTAGCAGGATTAGGACACAATGAAGGCAAGACAATGTCCTGATTAAGATGAAAGGCAGACACCCGCTTAAGCCGAAACACCACCTTATCCTGATGCCTCTCAAAATAAGGAGGTTTGATGGAAAGCGCCGCCAGCTCAGAAACTCTCCTTACAGAAGTGATAGCCACCAAAATGGCTACCTTAAGAGTCAGAATGGGCAAAGCAGCCCCACGGATAGGCTCAAAGGGAGGACCCTGCAGAGCAGACAACAGCAGATTCAAGTCCCAGACTGGTAGCATAGGCTACATGAGTAACACCCTGGAAAAAAAAAAAAAAAAAAAAAAGTTTTAACCAACCGGTGGTTGGCAAAGGATCTTTGGAAAAAAATTGCCAGAGCTGAAACATGGCCTTTGAGGGTAAATAGTTGAAGGCCAGAATCCAAAACATGTTGCAAAAAATCCCAGAATCCTGGGAATGGAAAAAACCCGACAGGGAAGAGACGTGGACTCACACCAGGCAATGTAAGCATGCCAGACCCTGTAATAGATAAAGGACAAGGACTTCTTCCTAGCCCAAATCATAGTATCCACAACAGAGGCAGGCAACCCCTTCTCTGTCAAGATGTAGGTTTCAGCAGCCAAGCCGTTAAAGCCAGCGTTTGTAAATTGGGATGGCGTAGCTGTCCCTGAGTGAGAAGATCTGGATCCCTGGGCAAGACATACTGGTCTACTGCCAAATGCACAACGTCTGCGAACCACACCCTTCTTGGCCAACAGGGGGCCACCAGGATGGCCGACACCCCCTCCTGGGCAATCTTGCGCATGACCCTGCCCAGTAGAGGGAACACACAGGGAAGCCGAAACTCCGTCCAAGGCATTGCCAGTGCATCCGTGGCGAAGGCCAGAGGATCCTGTGACAGGGAGACAAACCTGGGAAGTTTGTGATTGTGACTGGATGCAAACACGTCCACATCTGGCTGACCCCAGCGGTGACACAGGGAGAGAAAACACCTGGTATTTGAGGGACCATTCCCACAGACAAGACGTCCCCCTGCTCAGAGTCCACCACCTGGTTCTGCACCCCCGGAATGTATACCGCTGAGATGCAGGGGACATTCTGTTCCGCCCAAGACAGTATCAGAGACACTTCCTTGAAGGCTCGCTTGCTCTGAGTCCCTCCCTGATAGTTGATGTAGGCAACCGCTGTCTGGTTGTCTGAGCAGATCTGAACAGCCCGACCCCGAAGGTGTGTGGTCATCAGGTGGGACAGAACCAACCTGATCGCCCTCAGTTCCAGGACATTGATGGGAGTATGGGCCTCCTGGGGGCCCCACCGACCCTGGAACTGTAGGGACTTCCAAAAGCCCCCCCCCCCCCCCCCAGCCCATCAGACTGGCATCCGAGGCCCTCCACCTTCTGCTGAGGAAGGAACACCTTGACCTGGGAGGTATCCAGTGTCATGCCCAGAAAGGACCTCACCAAAGACGGGGACAGTGAAGACTTGGGAAAATTGATCACCCAGCCGAAGGACTCCAGAGTGGAGATCACCACCTGGGTGTCCTGTTTGGCCTGATGAAAGGACTGAGGCACAATGAGGATGTCGTCCAGGAAGGGAAGGATGCGAATGCCCGGGTTCGTAGCAGAGCCATCACTCCTGCCAGCACCTTGGTGAACACCCGAGGTGTCGAGGTGATACCAAATGGTAAGGCCACAAACAAAATGTTTGAAACTGACAAACTTGTTGAGGCCCTTCAAGTCCAGAATGGGCCTCAGAGAGCCGTCCTTTTTGGGGACCGTGAAGAGATTGGAATTGCACCCCTGACCATGGAATTGTACCCCTGACCATGTTCTTAATGGGGCACCAGACATTGAACCGCCGAAAGTAACCCTTGAGCTGACAGGGGGTTTAAAGACATCCGGGATCTGATGAATCTTGGGGGTAGCCAGGCTGCAAACTATCTTGTAACCGGAGGACACCACCTCCTGAATCCACTGGTCTGAAACATGGCGCCTCCAGACATGAGCAAAGAGCCGAAGCCGTCCCCCCACCTGGATGGGTGAGGGCGCCCCCTCATGCCTGGGGAGCCGAGAGGAGGTTTGGGCTTGGAACCCCAGGAGAGACCGGGGACGTCCACGGGATCTGCCACTGCCCCAAGAATCTCTGCGGCTACCTGAGTAGAGGGAGCCACGACCTCCTCTGGAAGAACGAAGGGAGGGGAGGGAGACGGAGTTCCCCCGACAAGGCCGGGGCTGCCTCCTACGCTGAGGCTTGCCGTCCTTGGCCAAAACATCAAGACGCTCACCAAAGAGCCGCAGCCCCGCAAAGGGGAGCCCAGTGAGAGCCTTCTTAGCAGCAGCATCAGCTGCCCACCGACGTAAGTGGCGCATAGCCACCAAAAGTGCAGAGGCCCTACCGCCCAGCCTCACAGCATCATCCATGGCAGTAAGGGTAAATACAACAAAATCAGAGCAAAGCAAGAGGGCCCTATAATCCTCCCTCCTCCTACCAGCCATAGCACCATGGCAGAGACGCTTGAGCAGTTTAAGGGCAATAGCAGTAATAGGCAGCAGCACAGGCCGGGCGCAGTCCAGCCCCCACACAAGGAAAAGCATGGCAGGCCAGCTGATCCATGCGCCGGTTCTCGCTGTCCTTCAGAGTGGTAGTGTCAGGGGAAGGCATGACCGAAGTATTAGACAGGCCTAGCATGGGAGCGTCCACCTCAGGGGGACAGGACCAACGCTTTACTAGATCAGCAGGAAAGGGATACCTCTTATCCAATCCCTTGGGCACAGCGGGCAGCCTGTTAGGGCGTTCCCACTCCTTAAGCACCATAGAAGTGAAATGGCCCTGCTCAGGGAACTCCAGACGCTGTTAACCAGAAAGAAAAAGCTCACCCTGCTTTCTTTAAGCCACCTCAGGGGGAGCAATGTGCAAGATTTCAAAAAATTTTGACAGCAGATTGTCAGTGTCCTCAGGGTACCATGATTCCTCCCCGGACGCAGACCCAGGGTCACTAATGCAACCCTCCTGCTGGTCCCCAGAGGGGTCAGAGTCCTGGAACAGTTCCCCTTCCTCTAGGGAATAAAGTCCACCAGTGGCATCAAATTCCTCATACTCAGTGGAGTGGAAGGGTGTGGAAGTCAGGTGCTGCTTCTTGCCAGAAGCCTTCCTAGGAATAGGCCCGGCAAGCTGCTTCTCAATGTTGGCCACACGAAGTGCCAGATCAGACTGTGACCCCCTGCTAGCATCCCCCTCACTGGGAGCTAATTGCAGCAGTGGAGGGGGGGGGGGGGGCGCAGAGCTGGGAAGCGATGCAGGCAAACCAAGCTGGAGCGCAAGGCACGCACACTCACAGGGGATTCACTGCAGAGGAAACACTGGGAACTCTATGGTTAATCCCGTTTTAATAAGGGGACGGGAGATGCCACAGCTCTTCTGCAGTACACTGCGCCACCTTGTGGCGGAATAATCCAACTGTTATGAATACCGAAGCAGGCCGTGCCATGCAATAAAGAAAATTCCCATTGCACCCATTTTTGGGTCAACTGCCAATACATAGTGCAAGTGCTGTAGGGTACTCTTCCGCAGCATTTTCCCCCTCAGAGGTGGGGGCAGTTAGGCCAAGTCTTAAATTCATATGCAATACAGTGGGGACAGGGACCAAACAATCATTAAAGCAGAAGGCAATTAAGAGTAGAGGCTAAATCTTTACTTTGAAGCTTGAACAAAGCTGGACCATAATAGTGTTCAGGTTTTTACACGTCTCTAAAAGAAACTGGCCCACCATTTTAACCATGCGAGAATGGTATGCTAAAATAATCATAAGCATGATCACAGATACAAGCCAGTTTTTATTAGAAAACACATACACGGGGGGGGGGGGGGCTTGTGGAGGTGGTGCAGGGTGTAAACATTCAAATTCGCTAAGCATGGTTATATCAGCATACCCCGTACTAGGGGGAACACAAACCTAATGCAATACACATTAAGTACAGTACTAATTCAGCTTTGATACAAAAAGATAAAAAAAGGTACTATGAACCAAGTACAATTAAAGTGATCTCACACACTAATTTTTTTTTTTTTTATATCCAATACTACCATTTAGCATACATTAATAAAAATACTTAAGGGAAGGCAGCTGCAGTTTTCACAGCAGGCATAATGATTCCTGTTGTCCTGCACCATCTCATTCAGCACAGTTATCAGATGCTAGGACGCATGCCCTGCAGAAGGCCGTGAACTAGAACAAGATGGCACAGGACTTCGGCTGTTCATTCAGGAAGTAGGTTTATAAATTTATGCTAAACCTTATTATTGAAGCAGAAGTCCTGTCAAAAATCACAGGACGGTGTGCATCTCGAATCTATAAACCACTGCCGATAAGATGGGGGGGAACGGGGCCTTAGATACTTACTGCTTCTCTATTTCATGTCCCACGTGACTTCAAGAAGCTCATCTCACCTGATGAGTCAGATAGGCTTGATCTCTATCTTATCAGGTGCTGACAGCAGGGCATCCCAATTAAAGGGGGCCACTTTGCTGCATAATGAAAAGGAAGACCTACCTCTTAAAAAAAAAAACACATTAGAGCGACATGATTGGAGTACAAGCCACCAGGCTGCTCCCACACAGAAGCCATTAAAAAAGGCTTGGCGTGGGTATGCGCATCAGCCAAATTTGTGTGGGTATCCCCAGGGAATACACAAAGCGGGGCACTCCAAGTCGGAATAATGGGGAAATTAGTATTTTCCCCCCTTCAACAAAACTTAAGATTGCGATTGGTGCATGAAATGCAAAACATGTTTTAGGCTAGATAAGGACATTGGAAGGAAGGATGATGCTGGTGGACTTCCATCCCCAGACCTCAATGTGTCTGGAGCAGCTGAACTGACAGTGACACCTATGCTAAAATTTAAATAGATTTCATAGATCCTCAAGGTGAACGACATCTGGTGATCACTGCTGATAGTTCATTATAAATATCAAACTGTACCTTTTTTACTCTGGACTGGTACACTGTATTACAATTAAAAGGCAATTAAATGGCCGCTTAAAACCCGTTTTTCCAAATCAAAAATACTGCCTGCCTTGTCACCCTCACCTAGCACTAGGAGGAGGGGGGCAGGGGGTATTTTTAATTTGGTAAAACTGGGCTGAGTGGCCATTTAACAGTTTACTAGCTCATGGGAATGATTTTGCTGAGTAACGCTTTATATTCTGATTACATATCACTAAACTACCAAAACTATTAAAAAAAAAAACTTTAAAAATTTCCTTAATTCTTTATTCCTGTACCACTAGCATTATAGGCGGGATAATATATCGGACATCACTGGATAAAGGGAAACATACTACAACAGATAAAGATCTCAGGAATGTACATCTAAAGCAACACTACATTTCAGTATTCATCAGCTGCACTGATGGAAACAAAAAAAAAAAAACAAACTGTGGCTATTACAGTCCTGAACAAGAAATGCCTCCTGTATAAGCTGCAGTAACTTTACTGACTATGGATCCTCGCTGCTCCTTTAGTAGGTTTTATTTATTTTTTTAACTTTTTTTTTTTTTTTTAGTTCCTCTAATGCACATGACGACTGTCTGAAAGTAACCTGCAGCTTTCCTGACAAATCCTCGCTCTCCTAAGAACTGTAGCCTGTTGAATGATACAGGACAAGAAGGTTATTACTCAGGTCATCTGTCAGCTAAACTAATAAACAGCACAGAACAAAGTCAATAGGTTACCTGTATTGTGTGTAGGCTCAAAACCTTCTGCCTCCGTAGCCGCCACCTCCCCCGCTGCTGCTGCTGCCGCCAGATCCGTAGCCACCTAAACAAAATAGAAAGTATGCAACAGGCGGTCAGTCCTTGCATAGGCGCGGCAATGACATCGCTTGGCACTCAAGCAGAGTGAGGAAGAATTGCCTAAAATCTGCTCCTTATAGGGGAGGTAGAATGGAGCAATTCAGGGGATGCGAGTGTGGGTTTTGGTACGCTTTTGATTGAACAGCATAAAAATGCATGTATGTACCAATAGAAACATAGAAGGTCGACGGCAGAAGGAGACCATACGCTCCATCTAGTCTGCCCTTATGTGTATACTGTATATTCTCTTTATCTTAGGATAGATGTGTGCTTATCCCAGGCATGTTTACATTCAGTGACTGTTGATTTTTCAAGCACCTCTGCTGGAAGTTTGTTCCAAGCATCTACTACTCTTTCTGTAAAATAATATTTTCTAACATTGCTCCTGATCTTCCCCCGACTAGCTTCAGGTTGGGCCCCTTGTTCTATCATTAAGCTTCTTTTTAAAAACACTTCCCTCCTGAACCTTATTCAATCCTTTCACATATTTAAAGGTCTCCATCATGTCCCCCCTCTCCCTTCTTTCCTCCAGACTGTACAAATTAAGTTCTTTAAGTCTCTCCTGATAAGTTTTAAGTTTAAGTCCTTCCACCATTTTCGTTGCCGGCCTTTGGACCCGTTCTATTTGAATAATGTCTTTTTGCAGGTAAGGTCTCCAGATCTACACACAGTATTCTAGCTGTGGCCTCACCAGGGCTCTATACAGCGGCATCACAACCTCCCTCTTCCTACTGGTGATGCCTCGAGCTATGCAGCCGAGCATCCTGCTTGCTTTTCCCACTGCCTGGCTACACTGTCCACTCATCTTGCAGCTATCGGTAATCAGTATCCCTAAATCTCTCTCCTCCGAGGTCCCAGATAACACAGTGCTGCCCATACGGTGTTCAGAGCAGGGATTCCTTCTACCCAAGTGCAGGATTTTACATTTAGAGACATTAAACTCTAGTTTCCAAAGTTTAGACCATCTATCCAGTAAAGCTAAATCATTTTCCATGTTGCAGACACCTCCAGGAATATCCACCCTATTACTAACCTTTGTATCATCAGCAAACAGACAAACTTTTCCTACCAAGCCTTCTCCTATGTCACTTACAAATATATTAAAAAGAATGGGGCCCAGGACAGAGCCTTGCGGCGCACCACTTGTAACTCGCCTTTGTTCAGATTGCACGCCATTTACACCAACGCTCTGATACCGATCCCTCAGCCAACTGGAAATCCACTGAACTATCCAGGGATTGAGTCCTACCTTCAATAACTTATCTATGAGCTCCTTATGTGGTACAGTGTCAAAGGCACGCAAATAACCAGTCACTATATAAACTACCCACCTCCATAGGGGCCACCGCCGCTTCCGGAGCTTCTGCCACTGAAGCCTCCACCGCCCTTCATAGGCCCATAACTGGACTGCTGCTGGCCACCATAGTTTCCAAAATCATTGTAGCTTCCTGTAAATTAATGAAAAAGTCGTATTTCATTAACACAACACATGTAGCACAATTAGCTGGGGAGTTAAGACCACATCCTTGAAGACTGTTAAACTAGCAAACTGTTAAGCTTTACAAAAAGCAGTTTCCAACCAGTTTAATACTTTCAAATGGTTAATAAAAAGGTTTTAAAGCTTAGTATAATCTTCATGTCCAGCATCTAGCTCAGCATTCCCCTGAACTTTTCACAAGGCACGTGTTGTAGATCTCCACACAGATGCACGGGTGACGTGCAGCAGCATTATTGAGTCGGCTCCTCAGAGATTCAAAAAACATGACCTGTCTGGATGTCGAGGAGACAGGTAACGGAACACTGGTTTACAATTTAATCTTGTCAGGTATTTGCCAAGACCACTTACCACCAAAGTTTCCGCCATCATTGTAGCCATCATATCCACCACCACCATATCCTCCACCTTGACTTCCAAACCCTGGACTACCGCCATAACCCCTGCTACCATACCCAGGGCCACCACCATAGTTGCCACCACCTAAGTAAAAAAAAAAAAAAAAATGCATAAATGAGAAAGTTAAAAATTGTAGCATATTAGAAATAAATTAGCGAAAACCCTAACTCAAGTATACTACACTACTGGCCTTTGTAGTCTGCATAAAAGTACTTGCCTACTTTTTACAGATTAGGCTGTTGTATTGTGGAATCATCCAATATTACAAAGATATTTACACACCCACCCTACACATCAGGCAGTCCCCTATACACCCCAACTGAAAACTTGCACTTTTTTTCTGCTGGTAGGCCTAAAATCCAGTGGCGATAGGTGTGATCTGCTCCATCGCAATGCCCAAGCCAGCCTGTGAAGAGCAGCCAACCAAGCTTTTTGAAACCCCCCAGCCACCTTTCCAGCCATTGTGCCAAGCACAATTTAGACAAAAAAAAAAAAAAAACACCTGATCGCCATCATCCAAAGATGCCAGCGAGAGGGCGGGGTTCTGCATGGCAGCTGCGAGCTTGAGAGACAGACCAGTGCAGTCACACAGCTGCACATGATTGGGTGACTGACCCGTCACTCAGACACAGGCCGCTCAGCCAATCCGTGTGCTTTGTTTCTCTCTGCAAGCCGCGGGACTCTGATGTTGTCTCTCTAACATCTCTTAATATAAACCCAAAGCATTGCACAACAGAGAATTGCAACAGCAATAAGAAGTTAGTTCAGCACAGGCTGGCTCAGGAGACCGGGCATTAAACCGGACCTTCACCATGATTTAATGAAAAGCCCAAACTCTTACGTTTTTAGTCACTAAATTATTATTCGTTCCCCCACTGGGCTGCAACTCTGTTCAGGAATATAGGATACGGGCGCCGCCATCTTGACTCAGAAGCATCACACTTACTGAGGAGAGGAGAGTGGGATAAGGTACAGGGGGGCAGGTTATAGCTGTGCTTTGCTCAGACAGAGCAGAGCTGGGGTCAGGAAAAGGTCAGCAGTCCCAGAATGCAGAGCAGCACAGTCAGGAGGCACTTCCTGTTTGCAGGCTGCCTGATAAGATGGCGGCTTCCATAAGCCGCCATCTTGAATGTTTACATGCCCATAAAATGCAGTAGGTGCAGGTAGGATGATTTTTAATGTGAGCAATCTGTATGTACAGGGTGTGGGAAACATATAAGATAGACTCTTATTCAGAGTGAAGGACCGCCTTAAACTGAGGAGATATCCCCTTAAAAGTTGAATGGAATGTGCCAAACACATCACCCCCTGGTCCTTCCTGATTGGTTCAATTTAGCTTCCATTGGGTGGACACTCCAAGCAAGTGGCTTCATTTGAATTTATGTATTCACTAAAAAGCCCCACATCCACAATGCATTTCTGCTCACAAATAAGGCAAAATGCTAAATCATGGATAACATCTCTAAAACCTAACTTAAATGATCTTGGGGCTTCATTAATTTCTAAATCCAAAATTGCTGCTTAAAACGGAGTGAAAGAAAACCCACCATTGGTCGACCGCTGGCTTCCCCCTGGGGCTTCCCGAATCAGGAAGCGCAGCTGTGTGAAACCCCCCAGGGCGCCCGTACACACCCACCTTTCCCTGATACAATGTCAGCCGCCCCATTGTTAATAGGGAGCACACGCTGCCACATTCCCACCGTCACGTGTACTCTCCTGCAGAGGATGCAGCAGCGCCATTATAGTCAATGAGAGCCATTTTCCAAAAGATGTAAACAGAGTAAATAGCTCACTGGCTGAGCACCCACGCCGCTGGACCGAGGAGAGTTTAACTGGGGGAACTAGGGGGCTTCGCACAGCTGGGCATCCCGAATCGGGAAACTCAAAATTCCACAAAGTGCAGAGGTAAAGTGTTCACTAAAATACGGACAAGATTTTAGAACAAGAGGGAAAAACTACTGCACTTACTGTCTCCACCGTAGCCATTGTATCCATCTCCATCACCATAGCCGCCACCTCCTCTGCTGCCACCGCCGTACCCACCTGGGGGACGCAAGGTAGATAAAAGTTAGTGGAATCCAAATGAGTCAACAAAACAAAACTATGCTAAACAGCACATTACCCCTGCTCCCAAAGCCTCCCCCACCACTGCTGCTGCCTGATCTTCCAAAGCTTCCTCCACCACTTCCATAACTTCCACCTCTTCCCACGAAGCTGCTTCCGCCTCCTCCGCGTCCTGAAATTAAGAGAAATAAATAACCCTCAAAGAAACCAGAACAGGTTTCCCGTGTTGCAAGAAGCATACATACCCCTCTGGGTGGTTGCAGTCTGCATCTCTTGCTTTGAAAGGGCTTTTTTGACCTCACAGTTATGATTGTTGATCGTGTGATATTTTTGAACTAAAAAGTAAAAGTTAAATAAAGTTACCAAAAATAAGACTAGTAAGTTATACCACCTCTAAAGGATAAACAATAACAGTATTAAAAAAGGAAAGTCCATCTGACAAGAGTGGTGGAGGAATACAATCCGGTAAACTTTGGTGGTGGGGGCCGGAACGTCGCAGCCCTCACCTTGACAAGGACTTCGGGGGTAAATGCTGATGTGTACGGCAATGATAAAAGCATCTTAAGAATATGTGGCAATTACTTATTTGTCTTGAAAACATATAACACGATTTGCTTCACTGTGATGTATCAGGATATCAACACCAGAAAACTATTGTATGTATTCGAACCATGTTGGGAAATGCAATAAAAAAAAAAAAAAGGAAAGTCCACCTTCATGGCCCTTTGAAAGTGTATATTGTGTGCCAAAAGCATTTCCTCAAGGTGCTGAGCTTATATAGCAATTTGTTTCTCATAGAATACTGCTGCTGGGCATGTGTAAGAATTTTATATGGTCTTAGTATTTGTGCAATTATGGGTATCTGTGCAAAAATGTAATTCATTAATTGCTGTGCTCCCTGGTTCACAGTCTTTTAGACTCCAGGACAGTAAGTAAAGGGTTTTGGCCCGCATCAGATCACCAGAGCAGCATCGCTTTTAAAGCCGACACAGATTCCAAGAGGGCCAGTCCTGGAATCTAAAGGTTTCCAGGGCAAGCTGCTGTCCTTCCTCTAGGGCAGGGGTACTCAACCACTTCTTGTAAAGGTCCATTTAAAAAGGCATCCGGTGAGTGGTGAAGGTCGTGGGGGTGGATAGTTAGAAATCAGCACAATGGGGGAGGGGCTGTAGATTTCCCAGGCAAAACTAAAAAGCCGCTTCCTCCCCAACCTGCCCTAAAATCCTATTGGGCACTGGAAAAAAATAAAATTCTGTGAGTACTCACCTGTAGAATTGATTTTGTAGTATACAGCACATCCCGTTTCCCCCAAATTATTTACGTCTGGGATATCCGCCACAAGGTGGCGCAGTGGACTGCAGAAAAGACTTGTGGCATCTCCCGGCCTCATTAAAAGGACAGGAACCTCCCACAAAATCCCAGTGTTACAAGCAGTTAGACAAGAAGCTGGGAGAATAAAAAAGGAACCCCAACCAAACATTTGAACAAATCACCATAGAGAGGTAACCAAGAATAATGATAAGTAAGGGGTGAAACAGGACGTGCTGTATACTACAAAATCACAGAATTGTATTTTTCCAAGTATACAGCACGTCCTGTTTCGCCAAATTCTTTACGTCTGGGACATCCAAAAGCAGTGTCCGTAAAGTAGGGTGGGATCCCCAAAGAGCAACGGCGAACAGTTTAAACCACTGCCGCCTGCAGAACTTTGCGGCCGAAAGCAGCATCAGCTGAGGCCCTAACATCAACCTTGTAAAACTTAGAAAAAAGTATAACAGAAGACCAAGTAGCGGCCTTACAAACTTGTTCAACAGAAGCCTGGTGCTGAGAAGCCCAAGAGGCACCAATAGCACGAGTGGAATGAGCAGTAAGGAGGAAGGGAGGCTCCTTCCCCTTAGCAGAATAGGCTTGCTCCACCGCCTGACGAATCCACTTGCTGATAGTGGACTTAGCCGGAGGCAAACCCTTCCTAGGGCCAGCAGGAAGAACAAAAAGAGCATCAGTCTTCCTGAAGGATTCAGTAGCTACCAAGTAAAACTTAAGAACCCTGACCACATCTAAGGAATGCAGAGTCTGCTCCTTGGAATTAGCAGGATTAGAACACAAGGCAGGCAAGACAATGTCCTGATTGAGGTGAAAAGCAGACACAACCTTAGGCAAGAAATCTGGCTTAAACAGAACCACCACCTTGTCCTGGTGTCGCTCAAAATAAGGAGGCTTGATGGAACGCGCCGCCAACTCAGAAACACGCCTGATAGAAGTAATAGCCACCAAAAAGGCCATCTTAAGAGTCAAAATGGGCAAAGCAGCCTCACGGAGAGGCTCAAAGGGACGACCCTGCAGAGCAGATAACACCAGATTCAAATCCCAAACTGGTAACAATAGGTTTACGTGGCGGACGCACATGGGAAACCCCCTGGAAACAAGTCTTAACCAAACGGTGACTGGCAAAAGATCTTTGGAAAAATATTGCCAGAGCTGAAACATGACCTTTGAGGGTACCAAGTTGACGGCCCAAACCATGGTGCAAGAATTCCAGAATCCTGGGAATAGAAAACAACCGACAGGGAAGAGATTTAGACTCGCACCAGGCAATGTAAGCATGCCAGACCCTGTAGTAGATAAAGGACAAGGACTTCTTCCTAGCCCGAATCATGGTAACAACAGAGGCAGGCAACCCCTTTTCCATCAAGATGGAGGTTTCAGCAGCCAAGCTGTCAAAGCCAGCGTTTGTAAATTGGGATGGCACAGCTGCCCCTGAGTGAGCAGATCTGGATCCTTGGGCAGGACGTACTGATCTACTGCCAACTGCACGATGTCTGCGAACCACACCCTTCTTGGCCAACAGGGGACCACCAGAATGGCTGGCACCCCTTCCTGGGCTACCTTGCGCAGCACCCTGCCCAACAGAGGAAACGGGGGGGGGGGCCGAAACCCGTTCCAAGGCATCGCTAGCGCATCCGTGGCAAAGGCCAGAGAATCCTGTGACAGAGAATGGAAGTTTGTGATTGTGATGTGAAGCAAACAGGTCCACATCCGGCAAACCCCAGCGGTGGCACAGAGTGAAACACCCTTTCGCTGAGGGACCACTCCCCCAGCCGAGACATCCCCCTGCTCAGAGTCTGCCTCCAGGTTCTCCACTCCCGGGATGTAAACTGCCGACATGCAGGGAACATTCTCCTCCACCCAGGACAGTATCAGGGACACTTCCTTCAGGGCTCGCTTGCTCCTTATCCCTCCCTGATGGTTGATGTAGGCAACCGCCGTCTGGTTGTCCGAACGGATCTGAACAGCCTGACCCCGAAGGTGCGGAGTCAACTGGAAAAGAACCAACCTTATCGCCCGCAGTTCCAGAATGTTGATGGGAGCATGGGCCACCCAAGGGCCCCACTGACCCTGGAACTTCAGAGACTTCCAAAAGCCCCCCCCCCCCCCAACCTGTCAGACTGGCATCTGTGGCGACAGTCTCCCAGCACAGAGGCAGAAAGGTCCTGCCCACTAGGAGATTCCTTGAGTCCAGCCACCACGAGAGGGACTGACTGACCAGAGGGGCCTGAACAAATCTCTAATCCAGGGACACAGGGTCCCGATCCGAAACTGACAAAAGGTGCAACTGAAGAGGTCTCATGTGAAACCGAGCATAGGGAACCGCCTCGAAGCATGACACCATCAGGCCCACCAGCTGCGTCCCTTGCCGAATGGAGGGGTGAGGGCAAGAAAGTAGAGACTGTGCCTGCTTCTGCAGGCTCTCCCATTTTCTGCTGAGGCAGAAAAACCTTGACCTGATATGTATCCAGAGTCATGCCCAGAAAGGACCTCACCAAGGACGGAGACAGAAGACTTGGGATAGTTGATCACCCAACCGAAGGACTCGAGTGTGGAGACCACCATCTGGGTATCCAGCTCAGGACTCGAGTGTGGAGACCACCATCTGGGTATCCAGCTCAGCTTGATGGAAGGACTGAGACGCAATCAGAATGTCGTCCAAATAAGGAAGGATGCGAATGCCCTGAGATCCCAACAGAGCCATCACCCCCACCAGCCCCTTGGTGAAGACCCGAGGTGCCGAGGTAAGACCAAACGGTAGGGCCACAAATTGGTAGTGCTGATCCTCCAGAGCAAACCTGAGTAATCTGATGACCTGGAAAGATTGGAACATGAAGGTAAGCATCTTTGATGTCCACAGAAGTCATGAAATCGCCCGGGCGCAAGGTACCGACCGCCAAGCGCAGAGTCTCCATGCATAAATGCTTGAACCTGACAAATTTGTTGAGGCGCTTCAAGTCCAGGATGGGCCTCAGGGACCCATCCTTTTTGGGAACCGTGAACAGATTGGAGTAGAAGCCTCTGCCCCTTTCCTGGGAGGGCACAGGGCAGATGACACCCAATTCCAAAATGCTTTGGACCGCAAGCCCTGAGCAGACAGGGGTCTTTGAGTCATCCGGGATCTGATGAATCTTGGGGGCGGCCAGGCTGCAAACTATCTTGTACCCGGAGGACACCACCTCCTGAATCCACCGTTCTGAGACGTGCACAGTCTCCAGACGTGAGCAAAGAGCCGCAACCGTCCCCCCACCTGGATGGGTGAGGGCGCCTCCTCATGCCTGAGGGGACTTGGGGGGGGACTTGGGGGAAGATTTGGACTTGGGAGACCGGGGCGACCACGGCCTCTACCCCGGCCCCAAGGGTCTCTACATGCCCCCGCAAATGGTGCACCCCGACCAGACCTGGGAGCACAGAAGGAGGGGAGGGAAAACCAGCCCCCCCGAAAAGGGCCGCGGCTGCCTCCTGCGTTGAGGCAGCCTACCATCCTTGGCAAACAGATCCAGACGAAATCCCCAAAGAGCTGTAGCCCAGTAGTAGGGAAGCCAGTGAGCGCCTTCTTAGCAGCATTATCAGCCGCCCACTGACACAGCCAAACAGAGCAGCATATAGCCACCAAAAGGGCAGAAGTCTTACCACAAATCCTGACTGCATCATCCATAGCAGAAAGAATAAATGCCACAAATTCATAGCAAAGCAGGAGGGATCTATACTCCTCCCCCCTATTGGCATTCGAGGCATTATCCAGAACGCACATGAGTAGCCCTTTAATAGCAAGAGCCGTGATGGCAGAAGCGCACACAGGGCGCAGCGCAGTCCCTGCACAAGCAAATGCGTGACAGGCCAGTTGATCAACATGCCGGTCCTCACCATCCCTCAGAGTAGAAGTGTCAGGGGAATGCATGACCGAGGTATTGGACAACCCAAGCACAGGAGCATCCACCTCAGGGGGACACTACCAGCGCTTAACCACATCAGCAGGAAATGGATACCTCCTGTCCCAACTCTTAGGCAGGCAATCTGCTAGGATGTTCCCACTCCTTGAGCACCAAATTATTGAAGTGGATCTGCTCAGGGAACTTCAAGCGCTGTTTAACAGTGTGAAAAAGCTCACCCTGCTGCTTTTTAGCCCGGACAGGAGGGGTAATACACAATGCTTCAAAAATGTGAGCCAACAGCCTATCAGTATCCTCAGGAGACCATGGGTCTTCTCCAAAAGGAGACGCAGTGCCACCATAAATCTCCTGCTGCTCCTCAGAGGAATCAGAGAAAAGTTCCCCCTCTTCTAGGGGGTACAGGCCAGGGAAAGAGAACTGTCCCTCATCCTCCTCAGGAAAAAGGGAAGCAGCGGGAGTTAAATGCCGCTTCTTGCCTTACGGGGGACCGGCCCAGCAATATGCCTTTCCAGACTGGCCACCCGCAAGGCCAAGTCATAATGTGATTCCCCACTAGCATGTCCCTCACTAGGGGTCAAATGCAGGCACGGGGGGGGGGGGGGGGGGGTAGGTGATGTAGAACGGGGCGCAGAGCTGGGCAGCGTAGCAGGCAACCCAGACTGCAGCGCAAGTACCTTCTGGCCGCAGGGCACACATACCCTGACACAGTCACTCACAGGGGATACCCCACACGCGGCACACAGCTGGGCTTGTCCCGAAGGAACCCCAAGCACATTATCCCCGGAAGCCTCCATATGGTGATTAAAATGGGCACAGTGGCCAGTATAAGAGCCACCCGGGATGACCCAAAACCCGCTAGGGAAGTTGGGAGATGACAAAAGGAAAGAGGGCAGAGAGAAACCAGAGTCAGGTTTATCCCACCTGAAAGACATAATAAAAACACATAACAATCCCATAATGTGGCGAAATAGCAAGACGACAACCCCGAAGGGGACTCACGGACCAAGAGACCGATTCACCAAGATCCGGACAGAAAAAGGAAGCGCGCAGCAGCACACGAGGGCCCCAGTACACCGCAGAGCCAAAATGGCGCCAGAACGGACCTTGAGGGGCAGGACGCGGGCGTGTGATGCAAAAAACATCATCCGCGGGACCCGTCCCCCCGAAGAGTGCGAAATCACGAGCCACGTCCCCCCAGCACCAATGACAGCGCAGGGCGCAGGTACTCACGACAGCGTATGTCGCCGCCCGCCGCAGAGCGCCGTACAAAACGGCGCGGCGGTGAGCGCACATAAAGACAGTAATAAGAAAAGGCAAAACTACTCAGGACACCACCACCTCCCCCCCCCCCCCCCCCCCCCTGGCAGGGAGAGCGGGGCAGGGGCACCAAAGGCAGACATATGGGGGGGGGGGGGGGGGGGGAGTAAGGACCCACAATTACAGGTAGCAGGATGGGCCATCCCACAAAGGCTCACCATAAGCCTGAACTGGGATTGCGGTTGGAGCAGCGCTCCGCAAGCACCCGACCCTGGTGCTGTCCTACCTTCACCCGAACCAGGCAGCTGAGGCTGGGAGGCAGTGGGTCCAGAACGGGTGGGAATAGCCCTGCAGGGCCGCAGGCTGGTAAGTCCCGCTCGCCTGCGCAATATAGAGAGCCATCTTCTATCTTCGCAGTCCTGACTGCAGAAGGAAACTGGGAATTTGTGGGAGGTTCCTGTCCTTTTATAGGGCCGGGAGATGCCACAAGTCTTTTCTGCAGTCCACTGCGCCACCTTGTGGAGGATATCCCAGACTTAAAAGAATTTGGTGAAACAGGACGTGCTGTATACTTGGAAAATGAAACTTTTTTTGGCTCCATAGAACCTACAGCTCTGGCCCGCAGCACACTGCTTTAACCCCCTTTCCTGTCCCTTTGCATTATGTGCAGGCTGTGTACAGGGGTGGACTAGAGCCTAAAATGTTACTGGCAATAAGGTCTGGTAACAAGGATGGATAGATAGAGCTGGGGGGGATGAATGGGAGAGAAGCTGTAAGGAAGAGGGATGGAGAGAGAGCCGGGCTCTCGGGGCAGGGGTCAGGAAACTTTCCCCCCCGAGGTCCGCATTCAGACCCAGGTCCGTCTGTTGAGCATCACTGCTCTAGGGTATTCCAAATCAGGATGTCCCACTGTGTGAAACCCCTACGTGTTGCTGCAACCCCAAGCCTCTCTGGGTTGTGGCGTGTTCCCACCCACAACTATTCAGATAGGCCGGGAGCATGCAAGTGTCTGGGGATGCAGTCACACTCGCTCCCGATTTATGGACAATCTGGTGGTTTTCACATAGCAAGACATCCCGAATGGGGATACTTATGCGGCAGGGACTACAGGATAGTCAAAATCCTGGGTTCTGTTCCGCTTTAATACAATTAAACTAAAGCTAAGGCTCCGGCATCCATGAGTTTTCTTTACCTTCTCTACAGAAATTGCCAAACAAAACTTAGGTTTACAAAAATATCCTAAATCACAGTGGGGATTTACACACAGATTGGGATGCCTCGGAATCTTTTAGATTCCAGGGCTGTGCATATGTAGACAGACCTGGCTATATTTATTAATCAGTTCTGACTATATTTATTAATCAGTTATCACCCAGATGTATGCATTAAAAACACAGCAGAACTGGTCCCAAAAGCAAAATGTATTTACTGCCCAGCAATTCAAGCTTCGTTTCACATCTAAGATAAGCTTGGGAAACAATGTACATGGTCAGGTTTGTAAGGGGGAATTAGAATCAGATATTTTACTCACCAACAATTTTGTCAACAGCGTCATGATCATCAAATGTGACAAAAGCAAATCCCCTTTTCTTTCCAGATCCACGATCTTCCATGACTTCAATGGTTTCAATCTTGCCATAGGGCTCAAAATAGTCCCTCAAATGGTATTCCTCAGTGTCTTCCTTAATGCCACCTACAAATATTTTCTTAACAGTGAGGTGAGCCCCAGGCTTGACAGAATCCTATGTGTGGGAACAGAACAGGTTTTGGTTTTATTAACCCAGTTTTAAAGAACAAACAAGAAGAAATACATTAAAATGACAAGACTACCTCTCTAGAGACGGCTCTTTTAGGCTCAACAACGCGACCATCAACTTTATGTGGACGGGCAGCCATGGCAGCATCAACCTCCGACGCACAAGTGTAGGTCACAAAGCCAAAACCCCTGGAGCGCTTTGTCTGTGGGTCTCTCATAACCTAGAAGAAAATAATTAAATTATACTAAATCTAAATCCTGGGACAAATAAGCAGGCTATGAATTGAAAGAACCAAAGTACAGGGGAGGGCAGAGGTAAAAAGGCTTTAGGGTTGGTCACACACAGACACAAGAAGAGCATTTTATTTGAGTTGACCCCTCTAATTCCAGGTGGGCAAGTACATAGGCCACACAACATCACAGCCACAGAAGTCAAATGAAGAAAGAAGCAGCAACGCATTTTTTTCAGTTGTATAAATAATTTTTCAGTTGCCGTAGGACCTTCAATTATCTGGTGTCACTGAAGGTTCTAGCTCCAGAGAAGCCAGCAAACCTAGCCCTGGTTTCTGGCACACTCCAAATGGGCGAAGTGCAAGGATTTTAGGAATTAACGGATTACAGGTAGATGTAAACAGTAGCACAATAAGCCTGAGGAAAAAATGTGTAAATTGACTATATACAATAAGAAAAACATTCATATGTACTACAACAATCATACCCAAAATGCAGATGCAGTTTCTGTTCCAGTTACAGTTGTAAAAGTCACCAAACTGGAACAGCATCTGATCTGCAAATGCATAGGTGTGAATGGTGGCTAATAAAAAAAAAGATAACCAATGGTATGCAAACTAAGTAGCAGAACTTACTACACAGTCCGTAAGCGTTCCCCAACGTTCAAAGTGTTCCTTTAGGCTGTCATCGGTTGTCTCAAAACTCAAGCCCCCAATAAAGAGCTTTCGGAACTGCTCAGGCTCCTTGGGTTCAGGGCCCTGTGAAAGAAAAGAACTATAACGTGGTCTTTCAGGAGAGACAGCACAAGGCCAATAACCAGAGTTACTATCCCTGTAGATGTAAGCGTTGCAATGTTCAGCACCATTACTGGCAACTGTGGGATGGTCACGCAAGGAATCTGCACCATAGGCATAGCAAATGTTTGCAGCGGACTGTCACTTTATACGGGTAAGTAACTGCATCCATGCCAGTTAGCTTAAAATACTACAATTCTGTGATTACTCACCTGTAGAATTGGTATTATGAGTATACAGTACGTCCTGCTCCAAATCTAATACTTACACTTGGGATATACTCCGCCAGATGGCGCTGGACTGCAGAGACATCGAAAATAGGCTCCTCCCGGCCCCTCAAGTACCCGGGGACCTCCCACAAATCCCCAGCATTGAAAAGCAGTTAATGAGAAACCGGGAGAATTAAACAATCCAAACCATCAACTATAACAATGATAACAATCACCATACAGGGGATCCAAGAAAATGCAAACCAAGGGTGGGTTGGAGCAGGACGTACTGTATACTCATAATACCAATTCTACAGGTGAGTAACCACAGAATTCTATTATTCTTAGTATACAGTACGTCCTGCTCTAAATATAATACTTACACTTGGGACATCCAATAGCAGTGTCCATAAAGTAGGGTGGGATCCCCAAGAAAAATCAACAGCAGTCAGTTTAAATCGCTGCCGCCTGAAGAACCTTATGGCCAAAAGCAGCATCATCTGAGGCCCTAACATCAACCTTGTAAAACTTTGAAAAGGTATGAACAGAAGACTAAGTAGCAGCCTTGCAAACTTGTTCAACAGAAGCCTGGTGCTGAAAAGCCCAAGAGGCACCAATAGCACGAGTGGAATGAGCAGTAAGGCGGAAGGGAGGATTCTTCCCCTTAGCAGACTAGGCCTGAATCACAGCCTGACGAATGATAGACTCCTGCCAAACCCTTCCTAGGACCAGAAGGGATCACAAAAAGAGCATCAGTTTTCCTGAAAGGTGCAGTAGCCACCAGATAGTACTTCAGACACCTAACCACATCCAAAGAGTGCAAAACCCTCTCCTTAGCATTGCTAGGATTAGGGCACAAAGAAGGAAGAACAATATCCTGATTCAAATGAAAGGCAGAAAGTCAGGTTTGAAACGAAACACCACCTTGTCCTGGTGCCTCTCATAGTAGGGGGGCAGAATGGACAGCGCCGCCAACTCAGACACACGCCTGACAGAGGTGATAGCCACCAGAAATACAACCTTGAGCGTAAGAACGGCCAAGGCAGCATCCTGCACAGGTTCAAAGGGAGCACCCTGCAAAGGCTGACAGAACCAAGTTCAGATCCCAGACAGGCAACATAGGCTTACGTGGGGGGCGCACATGAGTGACCCCCTGGAAAAAAAAGTCCTGATCAGAGGGTGCTGTGCAAAGGACTTCTGGAAGAAAATAGCCAGGGCAGAAACCTGACCCTTCAGAGTACTGAGCTGGAGTCCCATCTCCAACCCATGCTGCAGGAACTCCAGAATCCTGGGAATAGAGAACACCCAACAGGAAGAGACCTAGACTAACACCAGTCAATGTAGGCACGCCAAACCCTGTAATAAATGGAAGAGGAAGACTTCTTCCTAGCCTTTATCAAAGTATCCACAAAAGAGGAAGACAGCCCCTTCTCCATCAAGATGGAGGTTTCAGCAGCCAGGCCGTCAAAGCCAGAGTTTGTAAATTGGGATGGCGTAGTGAGCCCCGAGTGAGCAGATCTGGCACCAAGGGCAGAGCGTACTGATCTACTGCCAGCTGTACCACATCTGCAAACCACACTCTTCTTGGCCACCTGGGGGCCACCAGAATTGCTGGCACCCCTTCCAGAGCAATCTTGCGCAGAACCCTGTCCAGCAGGGGGGATTGGAGGGAAGACATACAGGAACTGAAAGTCCTGCCATGACATTGCTAGCGCATCCGAGGTCAAGGCCAGAGGATCCTGGGACAGAGAGACAAAAGCTGGGAGCTTGTGATTGTGGCAGGACGCAAACAGATCCACATCTGGTTGGCCCCAACGGTGACACAGAGATTGGTCCCTATGCAGCAGGGCGTTTCATTCTCCCTGGCGAGAGGTCCCCCTGCTCAGAGAGTCCGCCAGGCGATTTTCCACCCCCAGGATGTACACAGCTGATATGCAGGGGACATTGGCCTCCGCCAAAGTCAGGATCAGAGACGCTTCCTGGAGGGCCCCCTTGCTCCGGGTCCCTCCCTGATGATTGATGTAGGCAACTGCCGTCTGGTTGTCCAAGCGCACCTGAACAGGCAGACCCCGAAAGGGAGTAGTCAAGTGAGCCAGAACTAGCCTGATCGCCCGCAGTTCCAAGACATTGATAGGTGTGTGGGTCTCCTGAGGGCACCACCTCCCCTGGAACCGCAGGGACTTCCAGAAACCCCCCCCAACCTGACAGACTGTCATCCGTGGTGACCATCTCCCAGGAAGGGGTAAGAAAGGATCTGCCCGCCAACGGGTTGCCTGAGTCCATCCACCACGAGAGGGACCTCCTGACCAGCAGGGGGAGAGCACAAAGACCCTGTCCAGGGACGCTGGGTCCTTGTCCCATACAGACAATAGGTGAAGTTGCAGAGGCCTCAAGTGGAACTGAGCATAAGGGACCGCTTTGAAGCATGCCACCATCAGGCCCACCAGCTGCATCCCCTGCCTGATGGAGGGATGGGGAGAAGCTAGGAGGGAATGAGCCTGTGCAATCAGACTGTCCACCTTCTGTTGAGGAAGGAAGATCCTTGCCTGAACTGTATCCAGATTCATTCCTAGGAATGGAGTTACCAAGGAAGGGGACAGTGAGGACTTGGGGTGGTTGATCACCCATCCAAATGACTCCAGAGTACTGGTAGTGTTGATCCATCAGAGCGAACCTGAGGAACCTTTGATGACCTGGGAACACAGGAATATGAAGGTAAGCATCTTTGATGTCCACAGAAGTCATGAAATCCTCTTGGTGCAGGGAACTGATGGCAGAGCACAGAGTTTCCATGAGAAATCGCCTGCCCCTGACAAACTTGAGGATCTTCAAGTCCAGGATGGGCCTGACTGAACCATCTTTTTTGACTGTGAATAGGTTGGAATAAAAGCCCTTGCCTTTTTCTCTTAAGGGGACCTGGCAGATGACCCCCAGCTCCAGGAGGCCTTGCACTGCTTGCACTAGCTCCTGAGCTGACACAGGGTCCTGAGGAACCCGGGATCTGATGAATCTTGGAGGGGGACAGGCAGCAAACTATCTTGTAACTGGAACACACTACCTCCTGAATCCACCGGTCTGAGACATGAAGTCTCCAGACGTGAGCGAAGTGCTGCAGCCGTCCCCCCACCCGGATGGGTGAGGGCGCCCCATCATGCCTGAGGGGGCTTGGGAGGGGATTTTGCTTTGGGACCCCAGGAGGAGCCAGGACTTCCACCTCCTCTGACCCTACTCCAGAAATCTCCCCAGGCCCAAGGAAAGGAAACCCCCCTCCCCTGTCTGGCACCACGGTAACGGGAGGAGAAGGAACCCTGACCCCGAAAGGGCCGAGATTGCTGCCTGCGCTGGGGGTAACCGGCCTCCCTTAGCAAAAAGGTCCAGGCGGTCCCCAAACAGGGGCAGTCCTTTAAAAGGAAAACCCAGTGAGGGCCTTCTTGGCAGCGTTGTCAGCAGCCCACTGGCGCAGCCAAACCGAGCGGCGTATAGCCACCACGAGGGCAGAAGTTCTGGCACACATTCTGATGGTGTCATCCAATGCTGAGAGGACAAAATTTACAAAAACATCACAACTGGAGAGTGCATTAAACACCTCACAAGGCAAATCATCAGGGGCACTATCAAGCATATTTCTGATAAGGGTTCTAGTGGCCACAGCAGTAATGGCAAAGGCACAGACCGGGCACAGCGCCGTCCCCGCAAAGGCGTGGGATGCCAGCTGGTCAATGCACCGGTCCTCAGCATCCCGCAGGGTAGTAGAGTCAGGGGAATGCATGACAAGAGGTGTTAGATAGCCCTAGGATCGGGGCATCCACCTCAGGGGGGAATGACCAACATTTAACCACCTCAGCAGGAAAGGGATACTTCCTATCCCAACCTTTTGGCACCCCGGGAAGTTTACTGGGGCGCTCCCATCCCTTGAGCACAAGGGAATGGAAATGTGCCTGCTCGGGAAATTCCAAACGTGATTTTGCTGTGTGGAAAAGCTCCCCTCTTTGCCTGGGAGACGCAACAGGGAGAGAGATGGACAGAACCTCAAAAATCTGGGTCAATAATCTGTCAGTGTCATCCGGGGCCCAGGGGTCCGAGCCAGAATCGTCATGACCCCTTGGTCTCTCATCAGATGAGTCTGAATCAGAAAAGAGCTCCCCTTCAGATGGGTATAGCCACAAAGATTCCAAAACTCCTCAGTTCCCATAGGGAAAACAGTGACATTAGGCGTCAGGTGCCGCTTCTTAGCAGGGGCCTTACGCGCGACTTAGCAATCAACTGCTCAACAGTAGCCAGTCTAGAAGACACATCAGGCCGAGAATCCCCACTAGTATGCAACTCAGTAGGAGTCAGGTTTAAGCTTGGGGGAGTAGGCGAAGTGAAACGAGGTGCAGCCACTGGCAGGCCAGATTGCAATGCAAGCACCTGCTCAGCACAGGGTACACAGACCCGCGCCTTGTCAGCGTCAGCATGAGGCTGCCCACACGCTACACACAGCCGGTCTTGTCCCGAAAGGGACCCGGGTGACATTATCCTGGGATGCCTCCATATGGTGATTATAGCAGCGCTATACGCCGATAGGGAATAGCGCTATATAGCAACCCCGGATGCCCCAATAACCCGCTAGGGAAGTGGGAGTATTATTTTTACAAAGCCTACAAGTTATATACTAATACAGGGCCGGGAGAAGCCAAAAGGGTTCGCCCCGCCTGAAAGACATAAGCAGACAAGACCTGTAAGCACACAGTAACAAAGTGAAAGATATAAAGCCGCCCGCGAGGGCACTTACGGACCGCGGTAGGTAGGGGTCCGTCGCGCATGGGCCAACCAAGCAGGATAAAGATGGCGTCGGTATACCTCGAGGGGTGGGCCGGTATCAGCGATGACGCGGCGCCATAGACGGACCCCCCCCCCTCCCGAAGAGCGCGAATCCAGAACGTGCAAGCAGCCAATGATGGCGCACCAGCGCCTGAGGAAATGCCGCCGCCAAGCGCGGAACCAAGTCAGCGCGCGGCGGCGGCAATTTTTAAAAAGACAGTAAAGGCAAGTCAGTGCGGCAGCTGATACAAGACTAAACAGAAAGGAAACAGAAAGGAAAAAAAGTGTAAAACACAGAATGCATAGCATACACATTTACACCCCCCCCCCCCTCTTTTCCCACGAAGGCTACAAGGAGGATGAGGGAGGACAGCGGCCATTTAAACAGGGCCCACCGATGGGCAGGGGCAAGGGGGCAATAGTACAGGAGGGGCATCCCATAGAGGCTCACCTTAAGCCTGAATCGCCTACCCTTTGGTGGGGGATTGCGGTGGAGCAGCGCTCCTAAGCACCTAACAGCGGTGCTGCCTACCTTCACCCGACCAGCGCAGCCAAGGCTGGGAGGCATATTACTAGTGGAACGGGTGGGAATAGTCCTACAGTGCCGCAGGCCAATAGCCCCGCTCACCTGCAAGTAGAGAGCCATTTCTCATCCTTCGCAGCCAGACTGCAGAGAAATTTGGGGGATTTGTGGGAGGTCCCCGGGTATTTTAGGGGCCGGAGGGAGCCCATTTTCGATGTCTCTGCAGTCCAGCACCATCTGGCGGAGTATATCCCAAGTGTAAGAATTAGATTTGGAGCAGGACGTACTGTATACTAAGAATATCAGGGCTGTGGAGTCAGAGGAAATTTTGGGTACCTGGAGTCGGCAAACAATGCAGCGACTCAGACTCCTACTAAATTTTGATTTAGCAAGTTTAAATGTTCCAATTCACAAAAAGTTATGACTTCTCTATTGTAAGAATAAAGACCAACGCATGCAGTGCCTCACGTAACCGCAAAACGAACACGTTAAGTGACCGTGAAGAAGCATGCTTTTCATGTGCTTCACTATATGGCACGCAACGCACAATTAGAAGCGGCAATACTTATACTTTGCATAGTGTTGTGTTCTGCTGTTACAGGGAACCCATGGGTAACCTAGCCTCTCACTGATAAGGGATTAAGTAAATATGTTTTTTGCCGGACTAGAGACACATGTATAAGTGAAGGGAATGGAGGATCAATAGTTCAAGACTGAAGCTGTACCATTGGAAAAACTGCTGTCATTCAGCAAAAGGCTATAAAAACTTGTAAACTTCGATTGTTAGCTTAAACATGACTATGGGATTCTACTAGGGAAATCAGGTTTTATAATAAAGGCCCCTTTCTGGATCCTCCCACTGCCCCATCTTCAGCAGAAGATCAGCACACAGAAAGGAGAAGGCAGATTCTGCCCAACTACCTCTCTCTGCTAGAAGTAATGACATGTATGTTGCCTTTCTTTCCTTCAAGGAATGTATAAAATACATTCACATATTAATACAGAGGAGTCGGAGTCGGGGAGTCGGAAGTACAAAAAATACCATTTTGTGAAATACTCACCTGTAAAATGGGTATTATAAGTATGTCACACACCCCGCTTCAAGATATCCATAACATGTGGGTAATACCGACCTGAAGAGGGCGTTCTGCAGAGATAGCAAAAAGAAAGCCCCTCCCTGATCCATAAATACCTGGGACCTCCCACTCATTACCCAGTATAAAGAAAAAGTAAGGTAAGGGACCAGGAAGAGGCAAATATAAGTCAAAACAAAGCAAAGTTCACAATATAAAGGATCCAGAATACAAGAAGGGCGGGTGAAGCGGGGTGTGTGACATACTTATAATACCCATTTTACAGGTGAGTATTTCACAAAATGGTATTATTCTAAGTATGTCTCACACCCCGCTTCAAGATATCCATAACATGTGGGACATCCAATAGCAGTGTCCATAAAAGGGCGGGGATCCAAAACAAGGCAACAAGGTACAACTTAAACCACAACAGCTTGCAGAACTTTGCGGCCAAAAACAGCATCTGCTGAGGCCCGAACATCAACCTTGTAAAACTTGGAAAAAGTGTGAACAGAAGACCAAGTAGCGGCCTTACAAACTTGCTCAACAGAGGCCTGGTGCTGAAAAGCCCAGGACGCTCCAACCGCACGAGTAGAATGAGCAGTAACACGAAAAGGGGGACTCCTCCCCTTGGCAGAGTAGGCCCCAATGATGGCCTGACGAATCCATTTACTAATGGAAGATTTGGCAGGAGACAAACCTTTCCTAGGCCCAAAGGGCACCACAAAAAAAGCATCAGTCTTACGAAAGGAAGACGTAACCACCAGATAATATTTCACAACACGAACTACATCCAAGGAATGCAACGCCCTTTCCTTGTCGTTGCTGGGATTAGGACATAGAGAGGGCAGAACAATGTCCTGATTCAGATGAAAGGCAGAGACCACCTTAGGAAGAAAATCCGGCTTGAAACAAAAGACCACCTTGTCCTGATGCCTTTCGAAGTACGGAGCTTTAATGGACAAGGCTGCCAACTCAGAAACACGCCTAACCGAAGTGATAACCACCAAAAAGGCCACCTTTTGAGTAAGTGAAGACAAAGCGACCTCATTCAAGGGCTCAAACGGAGGACCCTGAAGAGCAGAAAGAACCAGGTTCAAATCCCAGACTGGAACAAAGGGCTTCCTAGGAGGCCGTACATGCGTAACTCCTTGGAAAAAGGTCTTGACTAAGGGATGAAGTGCAAAGGACCTTTGGAAGAACACCGCCAGGGCAGAAACCTGCCCCTTCAAGGTACTAAGTTGAAGCCCCAGATCCAGACCATGTTGAAGAAACTCCAGGATCCTGGAAATGGAGAACTCCCAACAAGAGAAAGACCTACTTTCACACCAGTCAATATAGGACCTCCAGGTCCTATAGTAAATAGTAGAGGAAGAGCGCTTCCTGGCGCTAATAAGAGTCTGAACCACCGCGTCAGAAAGACCTTCCTCCTTCAAGATGGCGGTTTCAGCAGCCACGCCGTCAAAGCCAGCGAAGGTAAATTAGGATAGCGTAGCCGACCCTGGGTGAGCAGGTCCGGCAGTAGAGGCAGAACGAACTGATCCTCTGCCAGCCTTACCAGATCTGCGAACCAAACCTGCCTTGGCCACCTTGGTGCCACCAATATCGCCGACGCGCCCTCCATGGCCAGCTTGCGCACCACCCTGGCTAACATTGGAAACGGAGGGAACAGGTAAAGAAACCCCAGATCCCTCCAGTTCAGGGACATGGCATCCACCGCCAGGGCCAGTGGATCCTGCGAGAGAGAAACAAATACCGGAAGCTTGTGATTGTGACGAGAGGCAAAGAGGTCCACCGCCGGGAACCCCCACCTGAGGCAAATCAAGTGAAACACCTGAGGACTGAGGGACCACTCCCCCTGACGAGAGGAGGCCCTGCTCAGAGAGTCCGCCTCCGTGTTCTCCACTCCCGGAATGTAGACTGCTGAGATACACGGGACGTGGCTCTCCGCCCAGTCCAGAATCAAAGACACTTCCCTGAGGGCACTCCTGCTGCGAGTCCCCCCCTGGTGATTGATTTAAGCAACCGCCGTCCGGTTGTCCGACCGGACCTGAACTGGCAGGCCCTGCAACTGATAAGTCAAGCGAAACAGAACCAACCTGATGGCTCTCAACTCCAGAACATTGATGGGCTCGTGAGCCTCCTGCGGGCCCCACAGACCCTGAAACTGGAGGTCCTCCCAAACACCCCCCCAACCTGACAGACTGGCATCTGTGGTGACTGTTTCCCCAACACAGCGCCAGAAAAGATCTGCCCTTCAACAGACTGACAGACCCCAGCCACCATTGCAGGGATCGACGAACTCGGGGAGCCATCAGGAAGGACTGATCCAACGATAGTGGAGACTTGTCCCAAACCTTCAACAGATGAAGCTGAAGCGTCCTTGTATGGAACTGCGCAAAGGGAACTGCCTCGAATGAGGCCACCATTAACCCCACCAGCCCCATCCCTAGCCGGATGGCCGGACGAGGGACCGACAAGAGAAGCCGAACTAACTCCTGAATCAAAAGAATCTTGGCCTGGGGCAGAAACACCCTGGCCTGCGAAGTGTCCAGAGACATTCCCAGAAAGGTCACTACTCTGGACGGAGAAAGAGAAGACTTGGGGTGGTTGATCACCCAACCGAACCTCTCCAGAGTGGACACCACCACCCTTGTGTCCAACTCCGCTTGGTTGAAGGAAGAGGCCATGATCAGAAGATCGTCCAAATAGGGCACAATGCGGATACCCTGCACCCTGAGCAGAGCCATCACCCCCGCCAGCACCTTGGTGAACACCCGAGGAGCCGAGGTGAGACCGAAAGGGAGTGCCACAAACTGAAAGTGCCGATCCTCCACCACGAACCTGAGAAACCTCTGGTGTGCTGGAAAAATCGGAACGTGTAGATAAGCATCCTTGATGTCTATGGACATCAGAAAGTCTCCCTGACGAAGAGAGTGAATAGCCGAGCGCAGCGTTTCCATGCGGAATTTCCGCGGCCGGATGAACCTGTTGAGAAACTTCAGATCCAAGATGGGACGGACCGATCCGTCCTTCTTGGGTACCGTGAACAGATTGGAATAAAAATCCCTGCCCTGATCTGAGGGGGGCACTGGTCAAATGACAGCCATGTCCAGAAGATTCTCTTCTGCCAACAGGAGTCCCTGCACCGCCAGAGCCTCCGAAGGCATCCGAGACCTGAAAAATCTGGAAGGGGGGCGGAGCTCGAACTCCAGCTTGTAACCGGAAGACACCACTTCCCGGATCCATCTGTCCGAGACCTCTTGATCCCAGATCTGAGAGAAGTGTCGAAGCCGTCCCCCCCACCCGCATGGGTGAGGGCGCCCCCTCATTGCTGAGCTGGCTTAGCAGCCGGTTTGGGCTTAGAGCCCCAACTGTAACCTGGACGGGCACGTCCTCTGCCCCTGCTCCCAGAATCTCCTCTGGAAGAGGGGAAGGCAAATCCCCTGCCAGATCTGGCCCCACGAAAGGAGGGGGTAAAGGAAGGCGCCCCCCAAAAGGGACGGCATTGTTTCTTGCGTTGAGGTAACCTACCACCCTTGGTGACAGAGTCCAATGTCTCTCCAAAGAGCCGTAATCCAACAAAAGGTAGAGCCGTCAGTGACTTCTTGGACATAAAATCGGCCGCCCACTGGCGCAACCACACCGACCGCCGAATAGTCACCAGCAGAGCCGACGTCTTACCACACATCATCAAGGTGTCATCCAAGGCTGTTAACACAAAAGATAAAAACAACTCACACCGTTTAAGGCTAAGGAACTCTTCACTACCAGGACGAAGCCCGGAAGAAGTCAACAGATCCCTGACCACAGATCTGGCAGCCAACACCATTAGCGCCGAAGCGCAAACGGGCCGCATGGCTGACCCAACGCTAGCAAAACCATGACAAGCCATCTGGTCAATGCGTTTATCCTCTCCATCCTTGAGGGAGGAACAATCAGGTCTATTTAAAACAGAGGAGTTGGACAACCCCAAAACCGGTGCATCCACCTCGGAGGGGGATGCCCAGCGCTTAACCGCCTCCGAAGGGAAGGGATATTTCTTATCCCACCCCTGAGGAATGCCAGGGAGCCGAGCCGGCCTGTCCCATTCCTTAGCAATAATTTTGTCAAAATGCCTTTGCGTAGGAAACTCCAAGCGCGGCCTGGATTCCTCAAACAACTCACCCTTCTGCTGTGGCGCCTCCTCGGGAGGGGAAATATTCAGAACCTCCCAACATCAGAGCCAGAGCGTGAGGAGTATCCGAGAATCTCCCCAAGTCACCAAGCTCGGCATCAGCGCCAAAAGACTGCTCATCGTCCGAAATATCTGAATCCTCATACACCTCCCCTTCCTCTAGCGGGGAATAATCAGACCAATCCAGATTATTAACGTCATCAAGGTCATCCACCGGCGGAGCCGGCGACAAATGCTTTCTCTTAGCTGGAGCCTTACGGGCGACCGAGCTGGAGATAATTTTCTCAAGGTTGGCCAATCTGGCGCACATCTCAGATTGCAGCTCCCTGCCCATGACAACGTCACACGGGGTGCGTGTCAAGGTGGGAGGGGGAGATGAAGCGACCGGCGGTGCTGACCCAGACGCCTGGGGTTTGGACTGCCGCGTAATAGTTTGCTGTGCACAAGGTATACACAGAAGCACATCGTCCCCAGTAATGGATACCCCACACAACATACACTTCCGGGGTTGCCCCGAAGGGGTCCCAAGCCCAGTATCCGGGGATGCCTCCATAAGGTGAACTTTTAGTAGTCGCTATGACCCAGGGAATTACGCCAATAAGCAACCCGGGATGCCCCTGTAATGTCCCGAGTGGGAGGATTTATGATCAATAAAATGAACCCAGGGATCTAGGACCGGGAGAAACCCCCTAAATACTACTGATGATCCTCCTGATAAAACCTCTGCCTGAAAGACAGAAAGGAACCCAATAAATGCCAAATAGGACTAATATAAGGAAGTAAAGCTAGAATAAATAGGGCCCACAGGGCCACTCACAGATCCGTAGGGAGCAGGAGCACTGGAGACCTTGCAGCATCCGTGAAGTGAGACGCAGGCCGAGATTGGGGCGTGGTCAGCGCGGACCGCGCGAAGAGCAAAGTCCGCCCCCTTCCTCTATCAGTAAGGAGCCACAAGCTCCGCATCGGCACCAGAAACAGAGGGGACGGAGCCGCGGCGACGCGCTGAAAGCCCGGCCGTAGACGCGAGGGAAGAAACTCCCTCCCTCACAGCCTCCTCAGAGAACGGCGCCGCCGACATGCCGCGGCGCCGGTCTAAGTGACACAGCAGGCGGGTGCGACCGCGGCGTCCAGCGGAGCACCCGCCCCGCTCGCTGCAGGGAGACACAGACAACGACAACGGGGGGCTGGCCGCGGCAGCGCGCCGAGGGCCGGCCCCGCCCCCCCCAGAAGTGTGTGAGGGGAAAACTCCCCTCACAAGGTGAAAAGACCGGCGCCCCGGCTGTAATGGCGGCCGCGGCGCCGCAGACAGTAGAAAAGCACACACACACACAATAAAGACACACCACACAAAGTGCATAAAAGAATAAAATGAATAAGGACTAGCCCTAAGATAGAGACCCCCAACCCCCACTGTGATAAAAAGGGGGACTGTGGAGGGACCACCCAGGGGCAAATACCAAGGGACGGGGCATCCCAAACCAGGATCACCAACCCGGTGTAACCGCCTACCCTCTTATTTAGGGTCTCACGGGGGAGCGCTGCTCTTAAGCACCAGAGGTGCCAATATACCCTCGCTCGGGCCAGCAGCCAAGACTGTGGAGGCATGTATCTAAAGGTCAATCCAGGGAAAAAGGGGGTCCGAGCGGAAATAATCAAATAACAGGCCGGGAGTTATCCCGGCTACCTGAAATCCCCCTGTGCAAGGAGGAGCCATCATCTTCTTACTTGCTCGCCGTCTGCAGAGATGGAAAACTGGGTAATGAGTGGGAGGTCCCAGGTATTTATGGATCAGGGAGGGGCTTTCTTTTTGCTATCATCTCTGCAGAACGCCCTCTTCAGGTCGGTATTACCCACATGTTATGGATATCTTGAAGCGGGGTGTGTGACATACTTAGAATAACTGAGGAGTCGGAACATTTATCTACCGACTCCACAGCCCTGAAGAATATACTGGTCACCAAACTAGACCAATACAACAATAAATAAAAAATGTGATCTAACTGAAGGTGCATGCACAGAAGCCTGTAAGTCATCCCAAGGCCAAGTTTAGGAGGCGCTGGCCACTGTAGAATGTGCTGTTGCTTACAGGTGGAAGACGACCTGAAGATAAGATGGGACTCGACTCATTATGGGGTAGGCTTCCCCCCGAGTACCAAGTGCAGGACTGCCTTAATATACAAGAGATTATATATGTCTGCTAATAAGCAGGGTGAAGATGCTATGTCACCATTCCTACCCGGCACAGGCCACTCAGATTTCTCTAGCTAAACACGGCTAGTAAAAAAAAGCATAACAGGTTTATAAATGAAAGCATACTTACTGTATCCTCCGAAGACGTCCAATGCTTCTGGTGCAAAACAGAAAATAGTTTTTACTCCGAGACATCCATTAAAACATAGTAACACAACCACCAATCTGAATGCCCTCCCAAGACCGTCACCCCACAGCCATTAAGTAAAAAATAGGTGTAGGATCGCTGTTAGTCTGTGTCAGATAAAATAAAAGTGTTTTATTGGGCTTACCAACTCAGCAGCCCTGTTTTAAGCAGACCTTCAAAATCTAAGGCAGGGCTAATACCCCCCAATGAACCACTATCTACAATGTTGAGAAAATACCTTGCAGTATGGCCCTAACTAGTTCAAATTAGCACTTTGATGGGTCTACTTTCATGGACTTGCCCACACATTACAAAAAGCTTGGACTACTTAAAACGCCTGTAGTTTATAAGCAATTTGCGGGTTGTCTGAGGATACACACCATGGCCTTGATTCACTAAGCATTGAAAAAAAAGGAAGACAATGAAAGTCAATGGCACTTTTTACTACAGAGTAAAAAGGGGTAAAAAGTTCAATACTATTTTCAGGAGTAAAAAAGGGCCATTGCCTTTTCATTGTGTTCCTATTTGGTGATTCACTAACAGTGACATTCTCAGGCTTTTTTTCTCATGAATTGAATTCTTTACCACCATGAGAATATTTGGTGATTCACTAACGGACATTCTCAGGCTTTTTTTCTCATGAATTGAATTCTTTACCACCATGAGAATTTTTTCAATGCTTAGTGAATCAAGGCCCATGTGATAAACTACTAGAGAATACATTAAATTATTTAATTAAAATTTATTGTCCCAAACATGTGAACACTAAACAAAATAAAAAAAAAAAAAAAAAAAAAAAAGACAATTCTGTGAGTACTCACCTGTAGAATTGCTTTTGCTATGCATGGCAAGGCCAGCTTCAAGAAGTCCTTACATATGGGATATTCCGCCACAAGGTGGCGCAGTGTACTGCAGAAGAGTTGTGGCTCCTCCCGGACCCATATAAAAACAGGAATCACCATAGACCTCTCCAGTGTTGACAAGCAGTTTTACAAGAAGCCTGGAGGTAATAAAGGTAAAAAAGGTAACAAACCCCAACTAACTTGGAACAACCACCATAAAGAGGCAACCAAGAATAACTATAAGGGCGGGGTGAAGCAGGCTGTGCCATGCATAGCAAAAGCAATTCTACAGGTGAGCACTCACAGAATTGTCTTTTTCCTATTGCATGGCACGGCTACTTCAAGAAGTCATTACATATGGGACGTCCAACAGCAGTGTCCGTAAGGTAGGGTGGGATCCCCAAAAAGTAGCAGCAGGCAGTTGAAACCACCACCGCCCGAAGCACTTTGCGACCAAAGGCAGCCTCGGCCGAGGCCTTAACATCAACCTTGTAAAACTTGGAAAAGGTTTGAACAGAAGACAAAGTAGCGGCCTTACAAACTTGTTCAACAGAAGCTTGGTGCTGAAAAGCCCAAGAAGCACCAATAGCACGAGTGGAATGAGCAGTAACCATAAAAAGGAGGAACCTTCCCCCGAGCAGAATAGGCTTGCTCCACCGCCTGACGGATCCACTTGCTGACAGTGGATTTAGCAGGAGGCAAACCCTTCCTAGGTCCAGCAGGAAGAACAAAAAGAGCATCAGATTTCCTGAAAGACTCAGTAGCAACAAAATAAAACTTCAGAGCCATGACAACATCCAGAGAATGAAGGGTCCGCTCCTTGGAATTAGCAGGGTTAGGACACAAAGAAGGCAAAACAATGTCCTGATGAGATGAAAAGCAGACACAACCTTAGGCAAGAAATCCGGCTTAAGTCGAAACACCACCTTATCCTGATGGAGCTCAAAATAAGGAGGTTTGATGGAAAGCACCGCCAGCTCAGAAACTCGCCTGACCGAAGTAATAGCCACCAAAAAGGCCACCTTAAGAGTCAGAATGGGCAACGCAGCCCCACGGAGAGGCTCAAAGGGAGGACCCTGCAGAGCAGATAACACCAGATTCAAGCCCCAAACCGGTAGCATAGGCTTACGTGGCGGACGCACATGAGTAACTCCCTGGAAAAAAGTATTAACCAACAGGTGATTGGCAAAGGATCTTTGGAAAAAAATTGCCAGAGCTGACACCTGTCCCTTGAGGGTACTAAGTTGAAGGCCCGAATCCAAACCATGTTGCAAAAATTCCAGAATCCTAGGAATAGAGAACACCCTACAAGGAAGCGACTGGACTCACACCAGGCAATGTAAGCATGCCAGACCCTGTAGTAGATAAAGGACTTCTTCCTTATCCATCAAGATGGAGGTTTCAGTAGCCAAGCCGTTAAAGCCAGCGTTTGTAAATTGGGATGGAGCAGCTGTCCCTGAGTGAGAAGATCTGGATCCTTGGGCAAGACATACTGATCTACTGCCAACTGCACGACGTCTGCGAACCGCACCCTCCTTGGCCAACAGGGGGCCACCAGGATGGCTGGTACCCCCTCCTGGGCCATCTTGCGCAGCACCCTGCCCAGCAGAGGAAAAGGAGGGAACACAGAGGAACCGAAACTCCATCCAAGGCATTGCTAGTGCATCCGTGGCAAAGGCCAGAGGATCCTGCGACAGGGAGACAAACCTTGGAAGCTTACGATTGTGGCGGGACACAAACCGTGTCCACATCCGGCTGACCCCAGCGGTGACACAGGGAGTGAAATACCTTGTTGCTGAGGGACCATTCCCCCAGCCGAGACATCCCCCTGCTCAGGGAGTCTGCCTTCTGGTTCTCCACCCCCGGAATGCAGACCGCCGAGATGCAAGGGACATTCTCTTCCGCCCAAGACAGTATCAGGGATATTTCCTTGGAGGGCTCGCTTGCTCCGAGTCCCCCCCTGATGATTGATGTAGGCAACCGCCGTCTGGTTGTCCGAGCGGATCTGAACAGCCCGACCCTGAAGGTGTGTGGTCAGCTGAGAAAGAACCAACCTGATTGCCCTCCATTTCAGGACATTGATGGGAGCATGTGCCTCCTGGGGGCCCCACCAACCCAGAGACTTCCAAAAGCCCCCTCAACCGGTCAGGTTGGCATTTGTGGTGACAGTCTCCCAGCACGGAGGCAGAAAGGTCTTGCCCACTAGAAGGAGTCCAGCCACCATGACAGGGACTGTCTGGCCAGGGGGGACAGAGCAAATTCCTGATCCAGGGACACAGGGTCCCGATCCCAAACTGACAAGAGGTGCAACTGAAGAGGTCTCATGCAAAACTGAGCAAAGGGGACGCCTCGAAGCAGGACACCATCAGGCCCACTAACTGCATCCCCTGCCAGATGGAGAGACGAGGACACAAGATCAGAGCCCGTGCCCGCTTCTGAAGGCCCTCCACTTTCTGCTGAGGCAGGAACACATTGACCTGAGAGGTATCCAGAGTCATGCCCCAAAAGGACCTCAAAGAAGGAGACAGTGAAGACAGTGAAGACTTGGGAAAGTTGATCACCCAGCCGAAGGACTCGAGAGTGGAGGTCACCACCTGAGTATTCTTCTCGGCCTGATGATCAGAATGTCGTCCAGGTAAGGTAGGATGCGAATGCCCCGATTACGCAACAGAGCCATCACGCCTGACAGCACCTTGGTGAACACCCGAGGCGCCGATGTGATACCGAAGGGTAAAGCCACAAACTGGTAATGCTGATCCTCTAGAGCGAACCTCAGGAATCTCCGATGACCTGGAAAGATTGGCACATGAAGATAGGCATTCTTGATGTCCACGGTGGTCATGAAGTCGCCCGGGCGAAGGGTACTGACAGCCGAGCGTAGAGTCTCCATGCGAAAGTGCTTGAACCTGACAAACTTGTTGAGACCCTTCAAGTCCAGGATGGGCCTCAAAGACCAGTCTTTTTTGGGGACCGTGAACAGATTGAAGTAGAATCCCTGACCCCGTTCCTGGGAAGGCACCAGGCAAATGACTCCTGACTCCAACTAACGTTGAACCGCAAGGCGCAAACCCTGAGCTGCCAGAGGGTTTTGAGGCATCCGGGATCTGAGGAATCTTGGGGGTGGCCAGGCTGCAAACTATCTTGTAACTGGAGGACACCACCTCCTGAATCAACCGGTCTGAGACGCGAAGCCTCCAGACGTGAGCAAGAGCCGAAGCTGTCCCCCCACCCAGATGGGTGAGGGCGCCCCCTCATGCCTAAGGGGGCTTGGAACCCCATGAGAGATCGGGCGACCACAGGATCTGCCACGGCCCCAAGAATCTCTGCGGCTACCCGAGAAGAGGGAGCCACAACCTCCTCTGGGAGCACGAAAAGGAGTGGAGGGAAGCGGAGGGCCCCCAAAAAGGCCTAGGCTGCCTCCTACGCTGAGGCAGCCTACCATCCTTGGCTAGAACATCCAGACGCTCACCAAAGAGCCGCAGCCCCGCAAAGGGGAGCCCAGTGAGAGCCTTCTTAGCAGCAGCGTCAGCCACCCACTGACGCAACCAAACTGAGATGTGCATAGCCACCAAAAGGGCAGAGGCCCTGCCACTCAGCCGTACCGCATCATCCATGGCAGTAAGGACAAAGGCAACAAAATCAGAGCAAAGCAAGGAGGACCCTATGATCCTTCCCCCTCCTACCAGCCGTAGCGGCATCGAGGAGATGCTTGAGATGTTTTTAAGGGCAATAGCTGTAAAGGCAGCAGCGCAGACCGGACACAGCACAGCCCCCACAAATGTAAAAGCATGGCAGGCCAGCTGATCCAGATGCCGGTCCTCACTGTCCCGCAGTGTAGTAGTGTCAGGGGAAGGCATAACCGAGGTGTTGGACAGCCCTAAAACGGGATCGTCCACCTCAGGGGGACACGACCATCGCTTGACCAGGTCAGCAGGAAAGGGATACCTCTTATCCAACCCTTTGGGCACCGTAGGCAGTCTACTAGGACGTTCCCACTCCTTGAGCACCATATTAGTGAAATGGCCCTGCTCAGGGAACTCCAGACGCTGTTTATCAGGACGAAAGAGCTCACCCTGCTTCCTCCTAGCCACCTCAGGGGGGACAATGTGCAAGATTTCAAAAAAGTGAGCCAACAGGTTATCAGTGTCATCAGGGAACCATGAGTCCTCCCCAGACGCAGACCCAGGGTCACTGTCGTAACCCTCCTGCTGGTCCCCAGAGGAGTCAGAGTCCTGGAAAAGCTCCCCCTCCTCTAGGCAGTAACGGTCACCAAAAGCATCAATTCCCTCATCCTCCTCAGCAAAAAGGGACGGCGAGGGAGCCAGGTGCCGCTTCTTGCCAGAGGCGTTCTGTGGAACAGGCCTGGCAAGCTGCCTTTCAATGCTGGGCACACGAAGTGCCAGATCAGATTGTGACCCCCTGCTAGTATACCCCTTACTGGGGGATAAATGCAGGCGCAGAGGGGTAGGCGATGCCGGGCGCAGAACTGGGAAGAGAAGCGGGTAGCTCAGCCTGGGCCGCAACAATACCCTGGGCGCACGGCACGCACACTGCGGCACTGTTACTCAAAGGGGATGCCCCGCACATGGCACATAGCCGGGATTGCCCCGAAGGACCCCCGAGCACGCCATCCCCAGAAGCCTCCATATGGTGATTAACACAGGAGCAATAGGCTAGCACAGGGTAAGTGCTAATAAAAAGCCACCCAGGATGCCCCCAGACCAGGAAGGGGGAGATGAGGGGGGAGGGAGTAGAGCCGGGAGAAACCACAACCCACAGTTGTCCCACCTGAAAGCCATAAGTAAAAGGCACATAAACATCCTGCAGTCCAAGCCCCAAGTAGACAAAAAAGCCCCCAAAGGGGACTCACGGACCAAGTAGACCAAAGGATCACCAAAGCACCAGACCGCAGGAGGGAGCGACACAGGAGGAGATCACTGCCGCAGCCCGGGAGGGAAAGAGGGGCCCCAGACGCGCGTCAGACAAAATATAGTGCCGGCAGAAGAACCTCGAGGGGCGTGCCGGTGGGGGACGATGCGATACGCATCATCCCCCGGCCCCGCCTCCCCCGAATAGCGCGAAAAACGGCGCTCACGTGACCGCTCCGGCACCATACAGGAAAAAAATGCCTCACAGCTATAGCGCTACCCGCCGCAAAGTGAGGCACAAAGCGGCAACGGCGGCGAAAAAACAAGTTAAAACACAGTTAAAAACACTCGTCGCCACCAGAAACACCACACATACTGAGGAGAGGAGAGCAGGATAAAGTGCAGGGGGCTGGGGTTATAGTTGTGCTTTGCACAGACAAAGCAGAGCTGGAGTCAGGGGAAGAAAGCAATCCCAGAATGCAGAGCGACACAGTCAGAAAACACTTCCTGTCTGCAGGCTGACTGATGCTCCATGGTCCCCCATATTTGATGTTTAAAGGCTCATAACATGCAGTAGATGCAAGTAGGATGATTTTTAATGTGAGCAATCTGTATGCACACGGTGGGGGAAACATAAGATATGCTGTTATTCAGGGTGAAGATCCACTTTAAGACTTTGTGAACACCCTCCTTTCAGCTGAGCCGCCTCAGCAGCAGAGGATGACTCATCCATGCTTGTTTCAGTGCGACAGTCCACTCCATAGTGAATTCATTTTCGGGACTGAGAAAAGGGAGTTAGCAGAAAGGAGCAGTTCAGCAGGGTTTATCAGCGAATGCAAAGTGCTGGTGAATGAAAGATGCTGCCACTGACAGGGGCAAGCTGAAAGTAGCTAACTTAAAGCATATTTGTTCAGAAATTGTATTCCAATTAAATATCTCAAGTGTGTTATGTCCTATCCAAGTCGCCCTATTGCTTATATAATCGTGAGAAAATACCCCATGTTACCATTTTACTGCTGGAAATGTATTACTAATTATCAGCCATTTGCTGGGTCGGGCATTTGCTTACCAACTCCATAGCCCTATTGACCAGGAATTAAAGCAGACCTTCACCCTGAATAAGAGCATATCTTATATGTTTCCCACACATACAGATTGGTCACATTAAAAAACATCCTAACCGCATCTACTGCATGTTATGAGCCTTTAAACATCCAAGATGGCGGCTCATGGAGCATCTGACTTTCTCTGCATTCTGGGATTGCTGTCCTTTCCCTGACCCCAGCTCTGCTCTGTCTCTGTGCAAAGCACAGCTATAACCCTGCCCCCTGTACTTTATCCCACTCTCCTCTCAATATGAATGATACTTCTGAATCAAGATGGCGGCGCCGGTATTCTAGAGTCCTGAACAGAGTTGCAGCCCGGTGGGTGAAAAATTAACATAATAGTGACTAAAAAAGTAATATATTAACTTTAGATGCTGGGGAATAGTTTAAGGGTTTGGGCATTTCATTAAATCATGCTGAAGGTCCGGTTTAAAGTACATTTTCAGGCAAATTATAAAAAATAAATAAATAAAAATAAAATACAATTCTGTGCAATACTCACCTGTAGAATTGGTATTATACGCATACAGTACGTCCTGCTCCAATATAATACTTAGATGTGGGTAATCCTCCGCCAGAGGGCGCTGTTCACTGCAGACATGCAAAAACAGGCTCCTCCCGGCCCTTCATATACCCAGGGACCTCCCACAGATCCCCAGTATTGAAAAGCAGTGAGAAAAGAATCCGGGAGAAACCAACCACCAAACTGGTAACAATAGTAATGATAACAACCATACAGGGGATCCAGAAAATGTAAAACCAGGGTGGGGTGGAGCAGGACGTACTGTATGCGTATAATACCAATTCTACAGGTGAGCATTTCACAGAATTGTATTATTCTAAGCATACAGTACGTCCTGCTCCAATATAATACTTACACATGGGACATCCAATAGCAGTGTCCATAAAGTAGGGTGGGATCCCCAACAAAAAAGGCACAGCAGACAGTAAAGGAGCTGTCACCTACAAACCTTGCTACCAAGTACGACATGAGCAAAGGCTCTAACGTCAATCTCATAACAAAACCTTTGAAAAGGTATGAACAGAAAACAAGCAGCGGTCTAGCAAACCTGTTAACAGAAAACCTGGTGCTGAAGGGCCAAAAGGTACCCAAACACCAGTAGAACAGAATAAAAAGAGGGAGATTCTTCCCCCTTAAAAGAATAGGCCAGTGTAACGGGAGAAGGAGAAGCCACCGAAGTCTTGGCGTCTGAAAGACAGAAAGGGGATAAGAGGGGGGTGTCAGTGCCATGCGCAGCCGTAACAAAAAAAAATCATAGGAACAAAAAAACGCCCGGGAGGGCACTTACATGACCAAGGGAGGAGGCGGATCGCAACCACGCGAGCGAAGACCGTCAAAATGGCGCCAAGCGACCTCGAGGGGCGGGCCTGATCTGGCAGTGACGTGGGGCACGTCATGCCAAGTCCCCGCCTCCCCCAAAGAGCGCGAAGCTCTAACCAGCGCAACGTCAAGAACAGTAGTGGATAGGACACACATACCGAGTGTAATCAAGTAGATTGCTCTCACACTAGAGAATGATGCTGCCGCCCAAGCTGCACACTTATGTAATGAATGGACACACACGCGCGCAACCAGACAAGGTTTATGCAGAGCAAGGAGCAAGGCACTGACACCCAAGTTTAAATAAAAGGTCAACAGCCATAAACGTGATAACATTACGCTGGGACCGCCACACACAGACCCCCCCCCCCCCCCTTTCTTTGCCCCCGAGCTACAGGAGGAAGCGAGGGGGAAGCGGACCTGCACCCAGGGTTCATCGCTATGAGGGGCATGGGCAACAATGCAGGAGGGGCATCTATTAGAGGCTCACCATCGGCCTAAACCGCCTACCCTATGGTGGGGGATTGTGGTGGAGCGTAGCTCCGTGAGCACACGAGGTGCTGCATACCTTCACCCGACCAGCGCAGCCCAGGCTGGGAGGCACATCTTTATCGAAGAGGACGGGTGGAAATAGTCCCGCAGGCTGTAATAGCCCCGCTCACCTGCGAGAGAGTTGATACTTCATGTCTTCGCAGTCAGCACTGCAGAGAAATCTGGGGATTTGTGGGTGGTCCCTGGGTATATGAAGGGCCGGGAGGAGCCTGTTTTTGCATGTCTGCAGTGAACAGCGCCCTCTGGCGGAGGATTACCCACGTGTAAGTATTATATTGGAGCAGGACGTACTGTATGCTTAGAATAATGCATCGCTCCTAGTGCAGGGCAGCAGCGCTCACCTGAAAGGCTGGATCCAGGTCCCTCGCTGTCCGGCACGCCACGCTTAGCGGGCTTCCCTTCCTGTCTCGCACAGACACCCCCACCATCAGTCACTGTTAGCTGCCACATCCCCCTCAATTGCAGTGAATTGTGGGGGCATCGGCACGAGTCAGGAAGAGAAGCCCAATGAGAGAACACTGCTGCATATGGTGCTGGGGGACCTGGATCCAGCCTTTCAAGTGAACGCTGATGCCCTGGACTAGGAGCGATGGTCTGGAAGAAAAAATAATTATAGATTTTTTATTTTATTTTTTTTTTTTTATTTGCCTGAAAATTGTCTTTAAGGCTGCCTTGCCAGGACTAAATCGGGCAATGCAAATACAGGGAGGTCACCAGACAGCATCCCTGATCACCATGTACTGTCTTTGCAACACTGAAGGTAAGCATATTTGCTTTGCAAAGCCCCTACTCATTTGTATTTTTTTAATGAAAGAACCACTGGTCTAACAAGATGAAGGCTATAAAACATCAAACACGTGGATCCATATGAATGATTTCAATGCAGAAAATAAGACCTGACCACATGGTCTTGGTAAGCCAAACATACATACCGATTCATCTTGCCATCGATCCTACAGAAAAAAAAAAAAAAAACCTTTACAATAGAAACACAGCAGTTAACATAGCAAACAAATCTATACATTATTTTAAAGTCCAGCCCTCTCCTGGCACGGAAGTTACAGAAAAAAACCCCAATTAGCGCAATGGTAATGGCATTTCCAGTAGTCCTTCAGGACAGCTTAGCCGAGTAGCTCCTCCCACCTAAATAGAAAACACAACGTGGACATGGTTAAATACCCCGCCCCTTCCTGAACCTGTATTTTAACCGAGGAATCCCAGAAAAAAACATGTCAAAACCATAATCTCAAAATATACCTGGGTGGGATGTAGGCCGTCTTGGAGGACTGTCAGGCCCAAGGCCTGATTATAGAATAAGCATGTGCATTATAAATGTATTTGTGTATAATGTATAGTCCAAGACCTGAGTGAGGGGGTCACTCAGACTGTGCCCGTTTTGTGAATTCCAGTTTTATGGGGGGGTTCTGTTTGTGGTACTTCCTTCTTTGAAGTCAAGAGCCTTTGTAGCAGCAGGATGTGCTGTCTCTGGACCCACCATAAAACCAAACTGAGATAAGGGAACTGGAAGAGAGATGCCCTGTTTCTTGTCGAACAAAAGATCTACTCTGTAGTGCCTCAAATGTGCGTGGAGAAGCCCAAATTGTTTCTCTGCAAATCTCCACCAGAGATCAAGTCACACAGGAAGCAGAAACTGTTCTGGTAGAATGTGCCCGCAGGGATTTTGGGGCTTGCCCCCTAGAAGATAACTGAACGGCTTATTTAATCCACCTGGCAATGGAGGCTTGGAGACCTCTATATACTGACATAACAAATTGAATGCCCCCCCCCCTGTACTTTATCCCACCCTCCTCTCCTAAGTGTGATGCTTCTTAGTCAAGATGGTGGCACCCATATCCTAAAGTCCTGAACAGAGTTGCAGCCCAGTGGGTGAAATAATAACAAGCGACTAAAAACTTAAAATATATTAACTTTAGATACTGGAGAATAGTTAAGGGTTTTCAATAAATCATGGTGAAGGTCCGGTTAAAAGCAGGCATACAGCCTAAAATAGAAGCCCGTTGCCTGGGAATTAATGCAGACCTACATCCTCCATGGGAAAGTCCCCACAGGAAAGGCGCGAGCACAGATGTAAGAGTAGATTACATGAGGGGGCGGGGCTAGAAGCAGCAGCAGCCAATGGAAAGGTTTCTTTTTTTTCAATTCTTGGACTTAGGCCTGAGGCAGCCCTATGGTTTTGAAAAAGACCTTGCTGTTGCTAAGGGCAACCGCCCAAAACGAGGGGGCAGCTTCACTCTCAGTCACACGCCCCCCTCAGCGCCTAGGCCGCGGCCTTCACGGGCCCGAGCCGCCTCCTCACACAACTGAGGCGGGAAGCCGCTGGCGTGACGTCGAATTCTAGTGCCCCACGGTTGCTCGTCACTCACCTCCATCCCTGGCCGAGGCATGACGTCCAGCTCACTCCAATGCCACTACTAGGACCAACAAGCGAGCGGAGACAGGAAGGCGCGCTACTAGTTTACGTCACTGACGTGCTACTGTGACTAGGCCTAGCCCCGCCCACATCCCGCCTTCTTTCGGATGTCTCGCACTGCGCCTGCGCATGGAGGGGCGACGTGTCAGGCGCTCTGTGGGAAAATGAGCTGCGACGTCAGTGGCGGCCATTAAAGTGATATTAAAGGTAACGGCGATTGTTACACCGTTGTGTCGGCCTACGATTACATTGAAGGAGAAATGGCCCAGATATCGAGGTTTACAGGTTCAGCTTATTATGGCTCTTCTGAAGAAAGTGGGCGTGGCCCTTAGCGCTGGCCTGTTGCATAATAGTATAATGGGCGGGGTCTGTTTGAGGTCCTGCTTCAGACACAGGCCTTACCTCTCTAGCTGTTGCTAGGCAACATTGGATGTATATACCTGCATTCCTAGAGGCACACGCACACTCCCACATGCGTGCACTCCCATGGCTGCAAACACGCACATGAGAGCAGGGCCGGACTAAGTGTGGTGGAGGCCCCAGATACAGTATTTTTTTTCCTTGCCAAGTAATCGATTGGTGGTTTTCTGGCACCTGCCTACTTACTGGAAAGTCAGATCGAGTCCCTTGTGCCCCCCTTGTGCCGGTGCGTGCTGCTCGGGAACTCCTGCTTTGCCATTCTGGGTGGGGGGTAGTGTAGTCGCTCGGCTGGTCCAGCAGAAAACAGTTCCCTGCATTGAGCTGCCAGCGGCTGTGCTTGGTGGCTTATGTGCAGTGACAGCTCTGCACCCATCACTGTAGCGTTGCTGGCGGTGACTTTGTTGCTCTAGACTCTCTGTCCTGCCCTGTGGTAGCTTTGGTTTCATTGCTGGCCTGTCGGACCAAAGACTGAAAAGCCTCCTGGACCAGACCATAACCCAAAGGTTGGTGGAGGCCCCCTTTGCAGGGCAAGTGGTGGAGGCCCCGGGGCTTGCGTCCCCCCTCATAATCCGGCCCTGCATGAGAGCACTAGCACAGGTGCATGCATTCACCCCCACATCATACCTCCCAACTTTTGAAAGCCGTAAAGAGGGACAAAAGAAGCCACCTAAGAATTAAATAGGGCACCCCTCATTACACAACCAGTTAGGACACACACGCAAACACACACACATAGACACAAACACAGACACACATACACAAACACACACATAGACATACACACACACATAGATGCATAGACACACAGACACAAACATACACACACACACACACATAGACATAGACGCAAACATACACAGACAAATACACTCACCAGTGTGACCATTTCCCCTCCTGTGTGAGGCTCCTTCCTGGAGTCCCGCCCCCACCCACTGAACAACCAATGAAATAACAGAATAGAAAAAAAAAACCCTGACTCTCAGACTCCCGGCTGCCGCGGCCTCTTGGACGTCCCCTGCCACCAGCCCCGAGTGTGCAGCTCAGCGCTTACACTCGGGGCCGGCAACGGGGGGCGTCTGAGAGGCCGCGGCAACCCCCCGGCAACGGTGTGGGACAAGAGTATGCGCCGTGGGACCAAGTAATAAAAATGTGGGCAGTCCCGGGAAAATCGGGATGGTTGGGGGGGTATGCCCACATGTACACACCACCAGCCGCACGCTACCAAACAGAATCCCCCCCCCCCCCCGAGTCATGCGCCCTGAACTGTGCGTGTGCACACTCTCAAACACGTGCGCATCCGTGGACTAGCATGCGTGCACCCCCAGCAATGCATACATGCACTCTAAAACACAAGTGCGCACACCAAGACATGCCTGTGAGCTCCCTGAGCTGCGCATGCGCGCACTCCCAAACACGCAAACGCATGCATTCCCAAACGCATGCCCCCGGACACGCATGCACGCACCCTCAGCCATGCATGCACCCCACCATCCATAGCTTCCAACTTTTCAGGATTGGAAAGGGGAACAATTGTTACATTAAGCCACGCCCCCTCATTGATGCATAGGAGATAGGGTGTAACAGTTACAATAGAAACACTTTGAATAAGCAAATTAATCATTTATTGATGCAGATCTGCATGTTACACCTCAAAGAGGGGCAGAGAAGAACAACGAGGGGCAGGGGGACATGGACTCAAAAGAGGGACAGTCCCTCCAAATCAGGGACAGTTGGGAGGTATGGGCCATCTCTGCATGCCGCACCCCCAGCCACTTATGCGCGCACTCCCAAACATATGCATGCACCCACTGGACTTGCATGCATTCATCCCAAAGCCATGCGTGTGTGCACACCCAGCTGCACATGCATGCACTCCCAAACAAATGTATCCACCCATGTATCCACCTCATATGCATTCCCAAGTACATACATGCACCTTGGGCTCCGGTTGGCAGGAGGGGGGCTGCACAGCTCCACTTGGAGGGAAAGGGCCTAGTCACGGGGCTGCAGGAGGGCAGCCTGCATTAGCTCTGGTTGTCGGGTGGGAAGGCGGCCTGTCTAAACTCCAGTTGGCGGACAAAACGGCAGCCTCCCCAAGCTCCAGTTGGCAGACAGAAGGGCAGCCTGCCCAAGCTCCAGTTGGCGGACGGAATGGCGGCCTGCATGAGCTCCGGTTGTCGGGCGGGAGCCTGCATAAGCTATGGTAGCTGAGCGAGAGGGTGGCCTGCATGAGCTCTGATCGCTGGACGAGAGGGTGGCCTGCATGAGCTCTGGTCGCCGGGCGAGAGAGTGGCCTGCATGAGCTCTGATCGCTGGACGAGAGGGTGGCCTGCATGAGCTCTGGTCGCTGGGCGAGAGAGTGGCCTGCATGAGCTCTGGTCGCTGGGCGAGAGGGTGGCCTTCATGAGCTCTGGTTGCCGGGCGGGAGGGAGGGTGGCCTGCATGAGCTCTGGTTGCCGGGCGGGAGGGTGGCCTGCATGAGCTCTGGTTGCCGGGCGGGAGGGTGGCCTGCATGAGCTCTGGTTGCCGGGCGGGAGGGTGGCCTGCATGAGCTCTGGTTGCCGGGCGGGAGGGTGGCCTGCATGAGCTCTGGTTGCCGGGCGGGAGGGTGGCCTGCATGAGCTCTGCTCGCTGGGCGGGAGGGCGGCCTGCATTAGCTCCGGTTGTCGGGCAGGAGGGCAGCCTGCATAAGCTATGGTCGCTGGGTGGGAGGGTGGCCTCCATCAGCTATGGTCGCTGGGCAGGAGGGTGGCCTCCATCAGCTATGGTCGCTGGGCAGGAGGGTGGCCTGCATCAGCTTTGGTCGCTGGGTGGGAGGGTGGCCTGCATGAGCTCTGGTTGCTGGGCGGGAGGGCGGCCTGCATGAGCTCTGGTTGCCGGGCGGGAGGGCAGCCTGCATGAGCTCTGGTTGCCAGGCGGGAGGGCAGCCTGCATGAGCTCTGGTTGCCAGGTGGGAGGGCAGCCTGCATGAGCTCTGGTTTCCAGGCGGGAGGGCAGCCTGCATGAGCTCTGGTTGCCAGGCGGGAGGGCAGCCTGCATGAGCTCTGGTTGCCAGGCGGGAGGGCAGCCTGCATGAGCTCTGGTTGCCAGGCGGGAGGGCAGCCTGCATAAGCTCTGGTTTCCGGGGCGGGGGGGGGGGGGTCGAGCTCTGGTCGCTGGGCGGAAGGGTGGCCTGCTTCGGTCACCGGACAGGAGGGCTGCATGCGGTCGCAGCATTGACAGCAGGGCTTACCGCCTCCGGAGGTGTGGGGGGAACTGTCGGCCACAGGGCTGGGAAAAGGTGAGCTTTATTGGGCAACCTGGGGGGTTTTACACAGTGGGGTATGCCACATCATGGGTGCCTTAGGGGCAGTAAAAATCCTGGGTTGTGGTCCACTTTAAAGAATAAAACCCCCAAATTTCAGTTTCTAGGCTTTTGTCACTGGTGGCGACATCCCAACTTGGGAGGCCCCCCTGTTAGGGGGCAGCGGGGATGTGGCCATCTGTCCACTTGGCTAGACTCGGCCCTTAGCCGATACTGCCGAGGGCAGCCGAGAGCACTAAACGGATGATTTTTATGGGGTGGCCCGGGGGCAAGGACCAAAACCCATGATAGTCAAAATCCTGGGTTTTGGTCCCCTATAACTCACCATTTCCTTGTTCCCATGGCACATGTGCGGGTCGCTTAACAAATCAGCAGCACTCGTCTTATTGAGAGCGACAAGGAAATCTTTATGGAGCGAGCGCCAACAAGCCGCCTCTAGCCTTGCGCATGCCTGTGGCAGCCATATTGTTGGCCTGGTGCGTGTGCTTGCCTAGCTAGAGAGATAGTGGGGATGTGGCAAGGCCTTGGTGAAGAGGTGAGTTTATTGATTGGGTGATTCAAGGGGTTTCATTTTGGGATGCCCTATAAATAAATAGCCCACCTCCATAAAAGTCTTATAGACTAGAGGGGGGCAGCCCTGAAGTCTAGAAGACGTCAGGGCCGGTTGCCTAAGTGCCCCTGGGGTATTTTGATTCCACCATACCCACCAACCATTGCATGCCTGGATATAGTGTCAAAATTCTGGGTTTTGGTCCCCAAAATTTCACTTTCTAGGTTTTTGTCACTGGGGGCGCCCTGGCGCGTGTGCATGCCTAGCTAGAGGGATAAGGGGGATTCGGCAAGTCCATGGTGAAGAGGTGAGTTGTTTGGGTGATTCAAGGGGTTTCATTTTGGGATGCCCTATAAAGAAGTAGCCCACCTCCATAAAAGTCCTATAGACTTGAGGGGGGCAGCCCTAAAGTCTAGAACAAGGGTATTCAACCCGCGGACCGCGGCCGCTTGCTCTCCGGACCCCATGGCCGGCCGAGGCACAGTGGGCAGGGCAGGCGGCCGGGAGGAGAGACAGCGGGGAAGTGAGAAGAGACAGTGGGCGGGGTAGGCGGGCCGGAGGAGAGACAGCGGGCAGGCGGGCAGGCAGGCGTCAAGCCGGGAGGAGAGACAGCGAGCGGGGCCGGTGGGCGGGAGCAAAGACAGGGGGTGGGGCCGGAGGGCGGAAACCCAGGGGACGGCGGACTGGTGCAGAGACGGGGGCGGGGCCGGCGGGAGGAAACACAGGGGCCGGCTGACGAGAGGAGACAGGGAGCGGAGCCGGCGAATAGGAGGAAAAACAGGTCCAGCTCTGCCTCATCTCAGCTCTCCCTGTTCCCAGCTCTGCCTCATCCCAGGTCTCCCTGTTCCCAGCTCTGCCTCATCCCAGCTCTCCCTGTTCCCAGCTCTGCCTCATCCCAGCTCTCCCTGTTCCCAGCTCTGCCTCATCCCAGGTCTCCCTGTTCCCAGCTCTGCCTCATCCCAGCTCTCCCTGTTCCCAGCTCTGTCCCATCCCATCTCTCTATTCCCAGCTCTGCCTCATCCCATCTCTCTATTCCCAGCTCTGTCCCATCCCATCTCTCTATTCCCAGCTCTGCCTCATCCCATCTCTCTTTTCCCAGCTCTGCCCCATCCCATCTCTCTATTCCCAGCTCTGTCCCATCCCATCTCTCTATTCCCAGCTCTGTCCCATCCCATCTCTCTTTTCCCAGCTCTGTCTCATCCCATCTCTCTATTCCCAGCTCTGTCCCATCCCATCTCTCTTTTCCCATCTCTGCCTCATCCCATCTCTCTTTTCCCAGCTCTGTCCCATCCCATCTCTCTATTCCCAGCTCTGTCCCATCCCATCTCTCTTTTCCCAGCTCTGTCCCATCCCATCTCTCTTTTCCCATCTCTGCCTCATCCCATCTCTCTTTTCCCAGCTCTGCCCCATCCCATCTCTCTATTCCCAGCTCTGTCCCATCCCATCTCTCTATTCCCAGCTCTGTCCCATCCCATCTCTCTTTTCCCAGCTCTGCCTCATCCCATCTCTCTTTTCCCAGCTCTGTCCCATCCCATCTCTCTATTCCCAGCTCTGTCCATCCCATCTCTCTTTTCCCAGCTCTGTCCCATCCCATCTCTCTATTCCCAGCTCTGTCCCATCCCATCTCTCTTTTCCCAGCTCTGCCTCATCCCATCTCTCTATTCCCAGCTCTGTCCCATCCCATCTCTCTTTTCCCAGCTCTGCCTCATCCCATCTCTCTTTTCCCAGCTCTGTCCCATCCCATCTCTCTATTCCCAGCTCTGTCCCATCCCATCTCTCTATTCCCAGCTCTGTCCATCCCATCTCTCTTTTCCCAGCTCTGCCCCATCCCATCTCTCTATTCCCAGCTCTGTCCATCCCATCTCTCTTTTCCCAGCTCTGCCCCATCACATCTCTCTTTTCCCAGCTCTGTCCCATCCCATCTCTCTATTCCCAGCTCTGTCCATCCCATCTCTCTTTTCCCAGCTCTGCCCCATCCCATCTCTCTATTCCCAGCTCTGTCCATCCCATCTCTCTTTTCCCAGCTCTGCCCCATCACATCTCTCTTTTCCCAGCTCTGCCCCATCCCATCTCTCTATTCCCAGCTCTGTCCCATCCCATCTCTCTATTCCCAGCTCTGTCCATCCCATCTCTCTTTTCCCAGCTCTGCCCCATCACATCTCTCTTTTCCCAGCTCTGTCCCATCCCATCTCTCTTTTCCCATCTCTGCCTCATCCCATCTCTCTGTTCCCAGCTCTGTCCCATCCCATCTCTCTATTCCCAGCTCTGTCCCATCCCATCTCTCTATTCCCAGCTCTGTCCCATCCCATCTCTCTCTGTTTATTTAAAATCAGTGCACCAAGGGTAAGAGCTGTAGGCTCGACATGGTCAAACAAAAAAAAAGTTGCTGTTTGTTTCCTCCCCAATGTCCAATAGATATAATGCCAGAGGGGGGACAAGCAGCCTTTATTTAATTATGCTTCTGGAATATATAGCTCCCTAGTGCGCTGATTTTAACCTACCCCCCGGTTCCGGACCTTCAGCTTGTGGCATACTGCTACAAGCGGACCTCTACAAAAAGTTCTTGAGTACCCCTGGTCTAGAAGATGTCAGGGCCGGCTGTCCAAGTGCCCCTGGGGTATCCTGATTCCTCCATGCCCACCGACCATTGCATGCCTAGATATATAGTGGAGATAAAGGCTTGGTGAAGAGGTGAGTCGATTGGGCATTCAATCAATTTCAATTTGGGATGGCCTATAAAGAGATATGACCCTCTCTCTGGGATGCCACAAAACTTTCATCGGCCAATGTTACACACGTGGCCTGAGGACGTGTAGGGAGTGAGTTCGGGATCCTGGGCTCTGTGGGCCACGTGTGAACCATGTGGGGTGGAAATGCTGACAGGCTTGGGACACTGGCAGGAAACACATATATTCCACAGGAGACAGTCTCTTCAACTTCAAAATTACTCACTTTAGTAGTAGCTTGCTGGTACACTTCAAGTGGACCAAAACCCACCCTGGGGTCTATGAGACTCCAGGGCAGGCATACTCGCTCCCCCGGGGCATCCAGATTTGGGATGCCCCGCTGTGTCACACCCCCAGGTCGCCTGAAAACTCACCTTCTTTCCCTGTCCAATAGCGCATGCACGAGCAGCAGCCGCATCCCCGCCTTTCAGTAGTCACAGATACAATCCATGGTTGTCATCACTTCTATCAAGAGCATACAAAGTCAGTTCCTCTTTAGCAGGAGTAACGCTGCAGCAGGTTAAACATCACAAATCTGATCTCTCAGCAGTAACCTTTGAAAAGTATAGAGCAGTAAATAAATCATGTAAACAAGTAATAAAGCTGGCGAAAGCACAGAATGAAAAAAATGTGGCTAAAGAAACAAAACCAACTATAAACATTTCTTTAAACATATAAACTCAAAGAAACCAATATCAGAACAGGTAGGTACCCTAATTAACGATAGTGGGGAATTGGTCACTGGGGACCGGGAAATGGCAGAGCTGCTAAATGGGTTCTTTAGCTCTGTGTACACAAATGAGGAGCAAGGTACTAATTCAGGCGTTGCCACCGCAAACAATACCCCAAGCATAATTCTCACCTGGCTAATCATGGATATCATCCAAGAAAGACTAAATCATCTATATGTGAATAAGACTCCAGGACCGGATGGACTTCACCCAAGAGTTCTTAACTCGGCTCAGTTATTTCAGCATTTCTCTGCTTTGGATATTTAAAGACTAACAACCTGTAAGCTTAAAGCGGACCTTCTCCCTGAATAAGAGCATATCTTATGTTTCCCCCACCCTGTACACACAGATTGCCCACATTAAAAATCATCCCACCTGCATCTACTGCATGTTATGAGCCTTTAAACATCCAAGATGGCGGCTCATGAAGCATCAGGCAGCCTGCAAACAGGAAGTGTCTTCTGACTGTGTCGCTCTGCATTCTGGGATTGCTGTTCTTTCCTTGACCTTAACTCTGCTCTGTCTGTGAAAAGCACAGCTATAACCCCACCCCCTGCACTTTATCCCGCTTTCCTCTCCTCAGTATGTGTGATGCTTCTGAGTCAAGATGGCGGCGCCCATATCCTAGACTCACTAACAACTGGTATAGTGCCAAGGGATTGGCGCAAGGCAAATGTGGCGCCCATGTTTAAAAAGGGCTCTAGGTCTTTTCTGGGTAATTACAGACCTGTAAGCTTAAAATCCAATGTGGGAGTTGCTCCATCACTACTATTTATACAAAATTATTATTCAGGGCCTGGGAACCAATTTACAGCCCAGTTTAACCCTCTCATCATCAATCACATATAATATATCTAATAATAATAATTTTGTATAAATAATAGTGATGGAGCTACTCCCTTGACTCCTAAGAGACTACATACAGGGTTATGTGACTATGCATAATATTCTAAGTGATAACCAGCACAGTTTTACTAAGGACAGAAGCTGCCAGACTAACCTGATTGGCTTCTATGAGGAGGTGAGTAGAAGCCTGGACAGAGGGGGGCAGTAGATATAGTATTCTAAGCATACAGCATGTCCTGCTCCCGAATAGTAATAACATGTGGGTAATCCTCCTCCTCAGGCGCCGTGCACTGCAGACATGTAGAAAACAAGCTCCTGCTGGCCCTACATATACCGAGGGACCTCCCACAAATCCCCAGATTTCTCTGCAGTGCTGGAACTGCGAAGACATGAAGTATCACGCTCTCGCAGGCGAGCGGGCCTTGTGGCCCAAGGTCCTGTGGGACTATTTCCACCCGTCCTCTTCAGAAGAAATATGCCTCCCAGCCTAGGCTGCGCGGGTCGGGTGAAGGTAGGCAGCACCTGGTGTGCTGAACGAAGCCATGCTCCACCGCAATCCCCCTCCATAGGGTAGGCGGTCAGGCCGATGGTGAGCCTCTAGAGGATGCCCCTCCCGCAATTTTGCCCGTGCCCCTCACAGACTTAGTCCATGGACACCGGAAGTGGGGGGGGTGTGTGGCAGCCCTAGTGCTAATTCGCCTTAGACCTTGGTCCTTTAATCAGGGGGTCAGTGTCGCGCCTCACTGTACAGTGCGAGCTGTCTTTTTTACTAACAGTCTGCTTCGGCAGATTCATTCCAGCGTGTCAGCATTAGAAGTTGCTTATTCTCCGCTGCTCTACTTTGCCGTTGGTTGGAGCTTCACGCTCTTTGGGGGAGGCGGAGACTCGGCATGACGCGCCTCGCGTCACAGCCTGGCCTGGCCCTCCCCTCGAGGTTCGCTGGCTCCATTATATTCGTGCGCGCGCGTGGTGTGGCTCGCCTCCTCCCTTGGTCATGTAAGTGCCCTCCGGGGCGGCATGGTTCTATGTTTTTCAGACAGCGCATGGCACTGACTCCACTCCCCTTGTCCCATTATGTCTTTCAGAAGCCAAGACTTCGCTGCCGTCCCCGGCCTAACATATATTACAACAGGTCCTCTTTACAAATTCTCCCACATTACTAGCGGGTTTTGGGGCATCCAGGGTTGCCTATTGCATAAATCCCTGCGTCATACTGCTTAAAAATCACCATATGGAGGCATTTCAGAATTACGGAACCGGGGTCCCTCCGGGACGTGACTGGCTTTGTGCAGTGTGTGGACAGCCCCTGGCTGAGGCTGACAGGGCACAGGTCTGCGGACAGTGTGCAGAACAGGCAGGTTTGCTAACAGAGGAACCTCCCTTCCTCACCCCCGTCTCCCCGCTCCCAAATATCACTCATGACGAGTCCCACTCCAGCGGGGATGACCTGCAATCAGTGCCGCGAGCGTTGCCCACGGCGGAGCAGGTGCTTTCTGGATTGGCGGAGCGTATGGGCCCTGGTAAAAAGCGGTCCCTGATGCCTCCAGGCTCTCCGGTTCCTGACGATACAGATGATCCTGCTGATATGCAGGACCCTGACCCTTCCGAGGAAGGTGAGCTATTTTCAGACTCGGGCTCCTCCCATGGGATGCCCGCGGGCCGTGATGAATCTGAGCCTGGTTCCTGGGGTCTGTGTAACACAGATGAAATCCTTATCAAAATTTTTGAGGTTTTGTCAATCTCTCCTCCTGGGGAGATCCCCAAGCCGAAAAGGGAGAGTTTCCATACAGCGCCGCCGCGCTTGGAGTTCCTAGAACAGGAACATTTCCAGAATATTATATCCCAGGAATGGGAATCGCCTTGTAAGCTTAAAGGGATTCCAGGGGCCTGGGAATGGAAGCACCCTTTTCCCCCTGATGTGGTTAATTTATGGTCAGCTCCCCTGGTGGTGGACGCGCCAGTTATAGGGGTCACAAACCCCCCTTTTATGACTGCTCCCTTTTACCGTACCCTTCGGGATGCTGAGGACCGGCGCATTGACAGACTGGCCTCACACGCCTTCTCGTGTGCTGGGACGGCCCTGCGCCCGGTTCGTGCCGCGGCCATCACGGCGGTGGCCGCCAGGACTCTTGTCAGAAAGATACTAGATCACCGCCCTGAGGACCTCCCTTGGGGGGTGTTTAGTGCGCTATCAGACTGCGAAGCGTTTGTGAAGTTTATTCTATCAGCACTGGATGACACCATTAAGATGTGTGCTAGGAACTCAGCACTTGCGGTAGCCATTCGCCGCCTGGTCTGGCTGCGACAGTGGGGCGCCGATGGAGCTACAAAAAAGGCTCTCACTTGCCTTCCATTCAGGGGACGGCGGTTATTCGGGGCCCGCTTGGACCTTTTTGGGAAAAAGGCTATAGCACCCTTCCGCAGAAGGCCGCTCCGGCCTCCACGAGGCAGGGTCACCCCTCCCCCTCCCTACGTTAGTGTCAAACGCGAATCTGAGGTGTATTTCCAGCTGTTCACTTACACAGGATATGATGAGTACATGACCTTGAATTTTAGAGGTTTCAGGTGTGAGGAAGATGCAAGTGATGCCATCGCTTTTAGTTATAGATTTTATGTTTAGTCCAAGTTCCCTTTTAAGTAATTTAAAAATTCATTTTCAATGGCCCTTGCTTTAATTTCTCGGGCAAAGAAAATTATGAAATAATTACATATAGGTCCTGCTACCTCTTAGAGCAAAGCTTTAATCTTTCACAGCAGAGAATTAAGTTCATGCCCCGGAGCCTTCGGGAAGATCTTTGGTAGGCAATCTTTCTGACTTTCATTAAGTATTTACTGAAGTGGAAGTGGAAGAGGCCTGATGAATACAAATTGGACTAAGGTCATTATTTATGCACATTCAATTGTACATAATTAAATAGCAGGCAGTATTCTCCTGTTATAATTCGTCGAGAGTTATTGAAGTTGCCAAGGAATACGGCTAGAGAAGAATACGTTTAATTTTCATACGTTTTTGATTTTAAAACATGGCAGACCTGGGCTGAGATTAACCTCTTTTCACTGATCCATATAATTAAATGCTCACTGCGCTATGGGAAGTTTCTGTCCTTGCTGATGAGCAGTATACAAACTGGAGCATGACCTGCCAGCCCTTGTTTCACGGGAAATGTTGGGAGACAGGTTGGTGCTTCAGCAGCAACTTTCATTAAAGTAATAAGCAAATTGTATGTGCAGGAAGATCGTATACATGGACTATACATTATACATTATGGGATATACATTATATAGAGATGTAAACAGAAAAAGAAAATCCCAGACTGAGACATAACATTGTCACAAACTTGCTCAATATGACAGAAGGTTTTCCAGTGCTTGGAACAATCTGTGACAATATAACGTGTTATGAGTAGGGATGAGCGGACCCGTTGACGCTCAGGTTCGCCAAGTTCGGACGAACTTGTTGCCAAAGTTCGAGTCCCCAGACTCAGCCCGAACCCAAACCCCATAGAAGTCAACAGGGACCCAAATTTGGGGGCCCAAAATGGCTGAAATGGGGTAGTAAGGGCTAGAGGGCTGCACATCTGGGGGGAGTTTTAAAGTGGACCAACACCCAGGATTTTGAATATCCTGGGTCTTGGTCCACTTCCCCGGGGCACCCCGATCGGCTATGTGAAACCCCCCAGATCGCGATTAAAACGGCGCATGTGCGGCCGCTCATCCAATCAGCGTGCTCAGAGCCGCTGTGGTATGTGCTTCAATGAGACGTGTTACCACAGCGGCTCCGAGCACGCTGGCGGCTGTATCTCGCGCTTCCCTCTAACAGGGAGCGTGCCCGCGCCGGGCATTCACAAATGGCCAGCGCGGGCACGCGCCCTGCTAGAGAGAAGCGCGAGATGCGCCCGCGCATGCGTCATTGGATCGGGGTCCAGGTAAGGTTTCTGGGCATCCTGTGGGGTTTCACACAGCGGGACATCCCGATTTTGGATGCCCCGCGGGGAGGGAACTGATCAGCCTGGGTGTTGGTCCACTTTAAACTCAACCCGCTGCAAGTAACTGACAGCAGATTTTTTTGTTGAGACTTTTTTTTTTTCATATTTGGGTATTTTTCATTAGATAAAAATTTCAACTAACGAAAAATAGCCTGACTTTTTTAATTGTATTTTTTCAGTTTTCAGTGTTTTACTTAGCTACAATTTTTATCTAATGAAAACATAGACCTTTTTTTTGGTCACTTTCCCTTGTTTGAAAAATCATGAAAAAAATCATGAAAATCACATTACATTGCATTACATTATAGTTCTTTTTTCTTTTTCTTTTTCTGTGGGGGCTTGTAACCCAGGGCTCAGAGGCCGTGCTATTGGCGGCCCCAAGTTACAAGTCCTTTACACTTTGGTATGGGCTCTGGCTCTTCTTCCGCACCCCTGATGCCCCAAATGGGGGTGCAAGTAATGTGTCATTTTTACTGCATTTTACCTGGCAGGTGCCATGCCAGTTCCTGACCATGGTGAACTGGTATAGTGGTACCAAGGACCCCTTACCAGTTAGCCCCAGCTGAAAAAGAAATAAGATACCACAGAAAAATCTTTTTATTTTTCTCTATTTAACTTACCGGTATACTCAACTGTTCCCACATGTACATCTTCTGTCCCTCACTGGCACCGCCTGCCTCCTCCGGCAAATCTTACGTGTCCAGGGCTCTTCGGGGCCCCCTCCAGCCTAAAGATGTGGCATCGCCGGCCGTCAGCAGCTGATAGCTGCGCTGCCATTTGGATGCAGAACACAGGTTCCCCCTTCTTTCATCCTTCCTATCCAGCGAAGGACTGAAGTGAGGGCCCAGGTAGCTGGCTTTTATACTTTGAGGCAAGGCCTCCATGGAATCTCCCTGATGTCATTGCTGATGTTACAGAAGGGGTGGGGCCTAGGGAATTTTCCCCATGCCACCCCCCTAGGCCCTTTCTTTTTGTGGTGTCATAAGTGATGTCATGGAGTTCCACAAATGCCCCCGCTCCTAATATTAAAGCCGCTCCCTGGTGGCTCATCCTGGATTCCCTCGGCTGGGAGCCAGGATGAACCTGTGTTCCTCTCCTTGCTAAATGCCACTGGAGCATGATCCTTAGATGCCCCACTGGGAGACCACCTGGGGAAAGTAAGTATAGGTTAATTAAGAACAATAAAAATGTTTTTATTAAACTTGTGTTTGTGTTTTATTTTTTTCACTGGACCCCTATAATAGTTTATACCTCATTACCCACACCACCAATGGGCATGGTGGAGGCTGGGGGCCCATAGCATGGGCTGGCGCTCTGCACTGTACCTGTGCTATAGGGCATAAGGGCTTGTAATGGTCAGGGCCAGGTGCCAGCGGGTGGCCCTTGAGCCCTGGAATTACAAGCCCCTATGCTTGGTTTGCTGGGTTGCTAAATGCTTAGATTGGGGATCCCACCCCAAATTTAACACTTTAACTCATGCCCATTGGTGGTGCGAATAATAGTGCAAATCCATGGGACCCCTTACCGGTTCAGAATTAATAAAATAAAAACACACAAATGTTTTTGAGAAATTAATTTTTAAATCTTGGTTAACTTATATTTACCTTCTCCATTTGGGCTCCTACGCATGCTCCTTTAAATGTATGCCGCCAGAGCATCTAAGGACACTCCAGCGGCATTTAGAAAGTAGGGGAACACAGGTTTCCCTCCTGTTCATCCCGGCTCCTGGCCAGGGATTCTATGATGAGCCGCTTAGGAACGGCTTTTATACCAAGAGGCAGGGCCTCTCTGGAATTTCCCCAAAGTCACTTATGATGTAACAAAAGGGGAGGGGCCCACAGGGGTGGCACGCGAAAAATCCCTTCTAGGCACCGCCCCTTTTGTGACATGTGAAGTCAGTCAGAGAGATTCCAGAGAGGCCCCGCCTCTTTATCCAAGTGGCGCCACAGCCGTCAGCTTCTGATGGCCAGCACCAGCACATCTACAGGCTTGAGGGGGACCGAAGAAAGAAGAAGAGACGGCACAGGACAAAGAAGAACAGTCGGATCCGAGGAAGACATTGCCAGCGGGGGACAGAAGATAGGTACAGGTGAGTAAACAGAAGAGAAGGAACAGATGAAAGTAAAAAAAAAAACAAAGACTAGATGTAAAAAAAATTATAAAAGAAAAAAACACAAATATAATCAATGACAGAAAGAATAAAAGAAACAAAGAATAGAAGTAAAGAAACAACCGAAGGAGTGATGCGAGAAAGCAGGAATACATTTAAAGAAGGATGGATCAATCGAAGGGGAAGACTGGAGGAGAATCTGGAATAACGTGCGGACGACGCCGCTGAATGTATTAGCGACTAAAAACGCTTACAAAATAGTACTCCGGTGGTATTACACCCCGGCGAGACTCCATAAATGCTCCGCCTCACACTCCCCCAGATGCTATAGGGGGTGTGGAGCAATTGGGGAGTATCTCCATGTTTGGCGGGAATGCCCGTTGGTGCACGGCCTATGGAAAGAGGCATATATAATTTTACTGTCACTGAAGCAGCATCCCTAGACACGGGATGAGTGGAACCTAGTGAAACACTTGCTGGTCGCGGTGCAATTAACGGTGGCGGCAAACTGGAAAGCCCCCAAACTGTCATGGCAGGAAGTAGAGGTGAGAATGGCAAATATAATGGTGAATGAGCAAATGACAGCCTCCATCATGTCCAAGATGGAGACGTTTGACCAGGTGTGGGAGCCGTGGAGGGAATTCAGTAGAAAAAAAGCATAAGGGCTATTAGGTTTAATGACCTCCGAGAAGTGAGATGTGGAGCTGTCGGGTATCGAGCCGGGAGGACGGGGAGTCGCGCGGGACGCCCACTCCCCCCCCCCCATGGGTGTCTTGCCATCGTCGTCGCCCCCCGCCCCTTATCCCTACCTCTTGTCTCCCCCTACTTCTTTTCTATCTCTTTTACCCTTTTTTGATTGCCCTTATCTCCCCCCTCCCTTCTTCTTCTTATATTTTAACTCTCTCTGTTTTAGTTTGGTGGTCCACTCAGGACGCCTTAATATGCTACTTGCTGTTGGAAGTATTAAGAGTTTACAGCGACTACATTGCACTACATGCTCCACTGTGGCTCCTAGGAGGGTCTTTGGTGGAGCAGAATTTACCCCCCCCCCCCCCCAGGGTGGTCCTCCCTGGTTGGGGTTAAGACATAAATGATGTATTTCAAGCTGCCTTGAAATGGTAGGGACCCGTAGAGGATCTATGTTTTATGTGTATTATGCTCAGACCTGTCATCATCAGTTTGATGCATTGTCACCTGGATTGGAACATACTGTAACTGTGTACTATGCTGTAAACTTTGAATTTGCTCAATAAAAATATTGTAAAAGAAAAGAAGGATGGAAGAAAAGAAAGGTAACTAAGAATAAAAGAAAGGATAGCAGAACTGAAAGAATAACAGAAACAAAGTAAGTATAGAAGCAATGACAGATAAAAAAGCAAGGAAAGAGAAGATCTGACAGAAAGAAACATTCTCCTCATGGCCTATTTGCCCCTGGCTCAGAGTCCTGGTTTCTGCACGAACCGGCGTCCTCTGCATAGGAGGAATGAGGTTGGCCCTCCCAAGTTGTAGGGGCCCTGGCACCTGCCCAGTTCTGACGCCTGCCCTGCATCAGAGGTCTAATCAACTGATGCAATTGTCACAGTATGTAATGTATTTACTTGGCCAATAATAAACTGATTCTGATTCAATTAGAACTGTCACAAAGTCACTGCCTCTTGCATCTGCACTGCACTGCACAAAAGCCATCTGCACAGTTAGATGAGAACGTGTGCACAATGCCATTACTGTGTACAGAGGCACTCCTGCAGCAGGACGTCCTATTGGGGCAGCGCCAGTGAACTTGCAGTTGCTATATTCATACCTCTCAACTCTGCCTCGTTTGGAGGGACTGTCCCTCCTTTAAGTTCATATCTCCCTGTCCAGCGTTGTTCTCTTTTGTCCCTCTTTGAGGTTTAACATGTAGATCTGCATCAATAAATGATTAATTTGCCTAGTCAAAGTGTTTATATTGTTGTAACTGTTACAACCTACTCTTATCCATCCCTCAATGAGGGGGTGTGGCTTAATTTACAAATGGTCCCCCTTTCCCACCCTGAAAAGTTGGAAGATATATATATATATATATATGTATAAACAATAAAAAGTTGTGGCCCCAGCAACCACAGAGAAATATCCCATAGGCACCAAAACCCCAACAAATCACATAACTATCCTCTCACATTATATACGTAAATTTATTCTAAAAATACAAACATATAATTAAAGACAATTTTCACAGCAGGGACATTACAGCCAAAAGAGTGTTGTGCTGTGTCCACAAGTATAATCCATCACAAAACCAATCAATAATCAATTTTATACATTAATACAAAAGCCGGGATATAAAGTGCCAGTGCAACCCTAAAGTATTCTCATCAATGTGCCCTAAAGTGCTCTATGCAATACCAACTGATCAATACAGAAAGAGAAAATACAGTACAAAATACAAAGTGCTCAATCAAGGTCAGCATAAATATGAAGATATCACCATGAGTGAAGGCTGAGATAGTGTCCCTGCTGATGCCTGGTATTACCCACGCGTTTACCCACTTGAGCACTATATTTAACTAGGAAATGGCAGACAGGTAAGACACCTGGCACCTTGAAACGCGTGGGTAATAAAGGATAACAGGCATTTTATACATTTGTATTAATGTATAAAATTGATTGGTTTTGTGATGGATTATACTTTTGGACACAGCATGAAACTCTTTTGGCTGTAATGTCCCTGTTGTGAAATGTGTTTTTAATTATATGTTGTAAGTTTGTTTTTTTAGATAGTTATGTGATGTTGGGGATTTGGTGCCTATGGGATATTTCTCTGTGGTTGCTGGTGCCACAACTCTTTGTTGTTTATACCTTTATATTTGAGGGAACCCCTTATTGGCGCACCTTACCCAATTGTTTATTATTAGTGGGGTGGTGCAGGAGTGAAATATTTTGTGAGTTAATATATATATATATATATATATATATATATATATATATATATATGAGACGTCGTGGGGGGGTCACTATTGAAGCTGCAGGTTTAACTTCACTAATGATATGCAAACTCACTTATAGATATAAATAGCAGCTTTTCTTTGCTGTGAGCGGAGCTGATTCACTTGGTGTTATTCCACTTTAAAGGGATTGACCACTTATATAAAAATACAAAAGAATATTCAACCTTTTCGCCCCGCAGCTGATCGGTCCTATTCAGCGACTCCCCCAACACTGGATAGAATCCTGTGCTAGCCGGTTCGGATCTCCAGTCAGCAGCATTTCTGTGTTGGGACTGCACCTTTCTGCCATCAGTCACAGGGGCCATGCTCTCATGCACCATTCCCTGCAATGATGGAGGTGTGCTGCTGCCTGAAATGCCTGCTCCATTGTAGAGAATTAGAAGGCATTGCTGCTCCCATGTGACTGATGGTGGGGGGGGGCACAGGATGCAATACAATCGACTCCAGTGGAGGCTGATCAAGCAACTGGGGTATCCTGATTTGGGATGCCCGACTGTGTGAGCCCCCAGATTGCCCAGCATTCACGCACCTTTTCTGGAGCTCCCATGCTGTGGGACTCGTCGGACTTGGCTGCATCCCTGGCCTCCACATAGCTGAGGTGAGCTCCGGTGCCCAGCCAATAGGGGGGATGCACCCCTATTTTGAGCTCAGTGTCTAAACCGGGTTGTATGCAGTACATTAATATATGCAACATAAGGAGCTGATTAGACGAGAGCCTGTGTCGTGGGATCAGGGAATAATGAGTTTTGGGGGCAAACTGGGGGTAGGACCAAAAAAGGGGATAGTGATAATCCTGGGTTTTGGTCCACTTTAACTTTATCTAAGGTCACAGAAAATGGGAGCGACACATGTTACATGTGATCGCAGATGGATGTTTGGCAAGCTGCCTCCTCTACTCCATCGCTTTACAAGCATGATCGCATTAAACATTTCTTTTTCCCTTGGCTCCACTTGTCTTACATTATCAGCTACAAATTCCCTCTACAGTCCTACAGTCTAGCTGGGCAAATGTATAATGACCTCATATCCTGATAACTCTGTAATTAAGATCCTTTTACCATCAATCGGTGTTAATGGAAATAAGCAATTGTTAGAAGAGCCTTTCGGGTGGCCAATTATTTTCTATGGATGCAGGTTCATCTTTAAGCAGTCAGTAAGCAAACCATGAATAAGGCATCACCAGCTTAACTGTTCAGTGGAATAGGGTTGTCATCACTTTTAGTATTGCTGATAAAATGATTTAAGGGATTGTCCAGGCTAACTGAAAACAAAACAATGTTTGCTCACTTGCCACACAGAGGATTCACCCTGTTATGCAGCAAATAAAATGCTGTTTTTGAGATGTATCCCCCTTCCTGTAGCCCAGTCCCTGTATTTTATGTATTCATGACCACTTTTTTGTAAGAATATGAGGCTTGATGCAGAGCCTCCCCGTTCTGCTATCCCGTGCATTTTCCCGTTGGTTTTGGGCTTTGATCGGGTCAGGAAAAGGTGCTACGTTGATTTTAGTGTGCGTTTATGCGCTCAGGTGTGCGCTCAGCCGCCTTTCCGATTGTCGGCTCGCACGAGGCTGTTTTCCGGGAAAACTGACGCCTCGTTAATTGGCCCGTTTTTTTCAGTGATGCAGAGCCTTGGTTTCCGATTGAAATCAGCCTAATAAAACGGGGCCGCCGAGCCTTCACTTACGGCAAGTTTGACCAGCCGTATTGGAGCTCCGTGCTATTTGGAAATGCATTCCTCTGTGGGCCAACATCATAGGTGCCAGCTACGCCGTCTGGTAGTTCTGAGTATGGCAGAAACCAGGCTGCAGCGCACGCCTTTGGACATCGATGGCATGAATGACGTTGACCTATTCGAGCTCACCCGCCTTAACCGTGTTTCTCTCCATGCCTTGTATAGCGAGCTGCGGCCATGGTTAGCCCCCACCACAAGAAAGGGGCATGCAATTGCAGGTATGACCAAATTGGTTGGCTGCCTGCAATGTTTGGCGAACGGCTCGTTCCAGAGACTGGGTGCCTTCTCCGTGGGGATGTCCCAGTCTACGCTGAGCCGCAGCCTAACCAAGTTTTTGGATGGCATGGCTACCCTGGCACAGAATTACATTTTTTTCCCTCAAACAGGGGAAGCCTGGAATGCGGTTAAGTTGGGCTTTTATAACATAGCCGACATGCCCAACGTCCTTGGTGCAATCGATTGCACACATGTCTCGCTCATCCCCCCTGCGGACCAGGAATATCTGTTCAGGTATGTGGTTTGGGTCTGCTTTTTTTCTGGTTATCACACATTTTTTATGGCTCACACTAATTACACTTGTGTTTTGCTTGGTGCAGGAACAGGAAGATGGGCCATTCCATCAATGTTCAGGCAGTGGCGGGCCCTGATCTTCAATTTTTCAGTCTGTTTGCTGGCTTTCCTGGGTCCACGCATGATGCGCACATTTTGAGGAACTCCAGGTTTCAATCTGGAGATATTTCTGGAGGATGGTTACTGGGTATGTGTATCAAAGTTGTATTTCTTGGCCCCCAGGTTTGAATGTGGATTTGCCACTACCCCACTAATCTGTGAGACCTTTCCTGGAAACTTGCAAAGGTTTTTGGTTTAATTAATGGGTGAAAGTATTCTCCACTATTGGCTTATGTTCTGGCCCTCTTATCTCAGTAGCATTACGCAGACATTTTTAAGGAGTGTACAGGTTGCATGTGTTTGTAGGCTCAGTAAAAATGTCAATTCCTCCCACCCTACCTAGCTCACCTATTTGTCCCTGTGTACTAATGTTTCTATGCACACCTAAACCTTTTTTTAGGCATCCACCTTATGTTTGTCTTTGGTATTTTTGCAGGTGACTCAGGCTATCCCTTGTTACCATGGCTGCTCACACCCATCCTGCACCCATCTTCCCAGGCACAGGAGCGCTACAACACAGCCCATAGGAGGTCTCGCTCTGTGGTGGAACGTGCCTTTGGGTTGTGGAAGATGTGTTTCCGATGTCTGGATCACAGTGGGGGTTCTCTTCAGTATCAGCCTGGCAAGGTTATCAAAATAATTATTGCTTGTGGGGTCCTGCACAACCTTGCCATTAGAAGCAGGATTGCTGGGGGCGCATGCGCGCGGCGTGGTGAGATGGTCGCACCTTGATCACGCTCCGCACTCTCGGGGGCCGCCTGTCTACCTGACGGGACCAATCGACGGGCAAATACCTGATTCTGATAGCTGCGGACCTCAAGCACCTGGTGGATACCCTGGCGGTCAATAATATGGGTAATCCGAAGAAGAAAATGGCTAAAGATCCCGGCGGTCAACATTCCAAAATGGCGACCGGCATGGAGGGCGAGCTGGCGGCACGTGGAAGTGAGCGGGAGGACTCCCGAGACTCCTCAGACAGCTGGACCCAGTTCCCATCTCAAATAGTGGGCTCTGGCCCCCCCATCACGCTAGACCGAGCCACCCTCCAACAGATCCGGGAAATGATCAGAGAAGAAATGACCACCGTTTCTACTAAAACAACTGCGGAGCTACTCGGAGGCCTAAAAGACCTAGGTAACCGCACGTCGCAACTTGAAAACCATATTGGCGACGCTACGCTTATCATGGAGGGGCATGAGCAAGAAATTGAACAGCTTCACGATCTAGTTCGCACTTTGCAATCACAGCATGAAGATCTTGAAAACAGGTGCCGCAGAAAGAACTTACGCTTCCGAGGCCTACCGGAGTCCATGGAAGACGCCAGGGGCTCCATTACTGCGCTCATCCAGGAGCTTGTCCCGGACATCCCGCCCGAGAAGTTAGAACTGGAAAGAGCCCACCGTGCCCTGACCACTCGCAAATCGGAGGGCCCCCCGAGAGATATAATTGTGAAGTTTTTATATTTCCAAACGAAAGAAGCTGTTCTTAAAGCGGCCAGAGGTAAATCCTCCCTGTCTTTCCAAGGTACCAGCTTCCAAATCTTTGCTGACCTGTCGCAATCCACGATAATGAAGCGACGTGCATTCCGACCCTACTTAGAAGTCCTACAAAGGTCAAATATTAAATATCGCTGGGGCTTCCCGTTTAGAGTTATGTTTTCCTATAACGGCAAGCAAGTACAGGCCTCCACGCTAAGGGAGCTCCGGGATCACTTCAAGCAGTTGGACTTAACTCTCCCAGGCCTCACCAATGACTCGGGCAATAGATCGCCCATCCAGCATGACTCTAACAAGGACGGCCCTGAGGAACGTGCCCCAACTGACAACATACCCAGATCACAGCGGAAGCAGAGGAAACAAGTCTTAAAGTGACTCTCTTCCCAGTCGTTCCAGAGATCAGGTGATGGATAAAGGACGCTGAGGCCATTCATATATCCTTTTTCTCTCTTTTTATCTTACACACCTCATGTAGAGGTAAGAACTCGGCCCATTGGACTGCCCGTCGATTGGTCCCCCAAGTTCTTGCAGAAGAACCCCTTCTGCATTCTCAGGTTCATATTGTGTTATGTGACAACTGTTCCTTTTGCCTTAAACTATGTATGCCTAACAGGTGTCTAGGGAAGCGCTTGGTGTACCTGGACACCTGTTATGACTCCCTTAATCCACTGAATCTTGTTTTAGGCTTGATGATCTGATGGGAATAGTTGTTAAGTGATGTTGGTTATCTTTCCACCCACTATGTGGGATTCTCTAATATTGATTGTTTGCTAAGTGACAACTAGTCATCTTTTTTTTTTTCACTATGCATGCCTGACAGGTGTCAGGGGAGCCTCTTGGTGCACCTGACCACTTGTCATGACCCCCCTCGATCGCCTAGTCCTATTTTGGACTTGGTGATTCGATGGGTATAGTTGTTAAGTTATGTTAATCACCACCTCGCCTCATTACATGGGGAATTTTGACAATGTTTGTTAACCTGAGGGCGTCAAGCAATCCACAAAGTGGGGGGTAGCTAAAATGCCTTTATTTCCTATGACTTATTGCAGGAGGCTGTGAGTTCATTTCTTGGCTCCCGAGAGCTACGCAATCGGTCTGACCCCTCTCCAGCGGGAAATACCCTCTGGTGAGGTGACACTAGTGACAAGAGTCACAATAATGGAGTTATGTGTTTATACTATAGTACATTGCTTTGCTTTATGTCCGAATGTCTGTGACCTTTATGTTTTTTCTCTCACCCAAACTTTTGTTTTATTTCTTAGCCCTACTAGACCTTCCCCAGCCTCTACCAACCCCCAAACCCAACCATCTTTCCCTTCCTATAGCCTTCCCCGGGGGGGGTGGCGCCCAGCCATACTACAACCTGGAGGTATGTACCATATAGCATGATACATCTAGTCAATGGTGCTTAAAGTTGTTTCGGTTAATGTGCAGGGACTAAACTCCCCGAATAAAAGATCCAGGGTTTTTAGATACTTTAGCTCCACACACGCAGACATAGTCTATGCTCAGGAATCTCACTTTTCTGTCTCCTCGACCCCTAAAATCCTAAATCCTAAGTATCCACTGGTTTACCACGCTAGGGCCAAAACAAAGCAGAGGGGAGTATTTATTGCTTTTCATTCCCGAACTCAATTTAAATGTGCCAAGCAAATTTCAGATCCTGCAGGCAGGTTCCTATTGCTCCAGGGTACGTTGCAAGACACAGAAGTCACACTCTTAAACTATTATGCGCCAAACTCAGGCCAGAATGATTTCTTGAATAAACTATGCAACCTCCTAGTCAAACATAAGAAAGGGACAGTACTTGTAGGAGGTGACTCAAATCTCACACTAGACCCGGTATTGGATAGATCTGCCCCGCCAACAGCACAGCACAGAAAAGATGCCCACCAATTCCAATCTCTAATTTCTGAGGCAGGACTGGTGGATGTCTGGAGGGATATGCATCCATTTCAGAGAGACTACACACACTACTCAGCCCCCCATGGCCTACATACCAGGATTGATCATTTTTTTACTCACAAAAACTTCCTTCCTAGTATCTCTCGTGCTCATATCCACCAAGTACCATGGTCAGACCATGACCTACTTAGTGTCACTTGTAGGTCATTGGTAATTAAGCCCGGCTCCTCTGCCTGGATGCTTAATGATGCTCACTTAGCCTCCAAGGAGAAGGTGCTAGAGACTGTGAAGGAAGCGGAGCTCTTTTTTTGCACAAATGTCAATTCTGTCCAGTCGCCGTCGGTTCTCTGGGGAGCATTCAAAGCTGTGATGCGGGGGCACTTTATCTCCAGAGCGGCCAGGACTAAAAGGGAAAAAGCTCAGCTTATGAACACACTGGAAAGGGAATATTTAACAGCATCCCAGGCATTCAAAACCACGGGCAGTGTAGTTAATAGGCGGAGACTAGAGAAGGCCAGAGTGGAGCTTAACTCGCTCCAGATGCAGGAGGCTGAGCGTAGATATAAATGGTCTGCCCAAAGATACTACACCCTGGCAAATAAACCTAATACTCTTCTGGCATCACAGCTACGATGCCAGGCGAAATCCCACCCATCCATTAAATTAAGGGTCAGAGACGGGCAGGTCACTAGTAACCCCTGCAAGATCCTAGAAGAATTCAGACAAGGCCTAGCAAAACTATATGAGACACACAAGGGATCAGATAGGGGGGCTATGAAGAAATACCTTGATAATGCTATTCTACCCCAGCTGGACTCTGACTGGGCTGAATATGTAGACGCAGATATAACGGTACAGGAGGTGAAACAGGCAATAGCTTCTCTCAAACCTAATAAGAGGCCCGGACCTGATGGCTATACAGCAACTTTCTATAAAAAACTAACAGATGTGATTGCCCCTCACCTCACAACAATGTATAATAGCATTAAAGGAGGTAGCCACTTTGATCCGGAGTCCTTGTCTGCTGCCATTGTTATGATCCCAAAGCCAGGGAAAGACCCCTTAGCTTGGCAGAATTACCGCCCTATCTCTCTGCTAAATCTAGATCTAAAAATCTTGGGGAAAATTATTGCTGCCAGAATCAACACATCTCTTAACTCCCTAATACACTCCGATCAGGTAGGGTTTGTCCCAGGGAGGCAGTCTTCAGATGGGGTAAGACGCATAACACAGCTTATAGAAGTGGCTAGGTCCACACAACCAGATGCTATGTTGTTGTCCCTGGACATGGAAAAAGCTTTTGACTGCCTCTCCTGGGACTACCTGATGCAAGCTCTGGATAGATGGGGCTTTAGACAAGGCCTCAAGTCCTGGGTTAGCGCTATGTATCATTCACCAACAGCTAAAGTGAAATACTCTGGGTTTGAATCAGCCTCCTTCTCCATCAATAGAGGCACGCGTCAGGGGTGCCCTTTGTCCCCAATACTGTTCATACTAGCCCTAGAGCCGCTAGCATCCAACATTAGGCACAATCAGGCAATAAGGGGAATTCCCTATGGAAAGGAGGAACACAAATTATCTATGTTTGCAGATGACATGTTGCTCACTATCTCTTCTCCTCATATAACGGCACCTAACCTGGCCTCGGAGTTGGAGGTTTTTGGCAATATGTCAGGCCTTAGAATTAATGCTGGTAAGTCACTGGCCATGGGACTCTCTTTAACACAACAGACCAATACTCTATTAAGGGGCAACTTTCCCTGGCTTTGGGTCACGAAGCTCCCATACCTAGGAGTCACATTAACCACATCTGTTGCAACGTTATATAAAGCAAACTACCCAGGTCTATTTAACCAATTGAGTACCCTTCTGTCCACTTGGCGTCAAGTAAATCTCTCATGGCTGGGGCGCCTGGCAGCGGCAAAGATGACTATCCTGCCTAAGTTGTTATATTTTTTTAGAGTCCTTCCTATTAAGGTAACTAAAAATGCCCTCCAGCCACTACAACAAAAGCTTAACAAATACATCTGGGGGACGATTAGACCACGGATCGCTAGGGGAACGCTATATTGTAGAAAGGAAGATGGAGGCTTGGGCGTTCCAAACCTATATAAATATTATATGGCGGCGCAGCTGGCGGCACTGCTCTCTTTGCATGCTACAACAAATATACCTGGCTGGGTGCAGATGATGTCTAAGAGCTGTGCTCCAATTTCTGTGGCATCAATTATCTGGACTCCAAAGAAACTTAGACCAGAGACCCTGGTACAGAGCATAGGCCCAGCACTGGATATCTGGGACAGGAATGCGAAGCTCAGGGGGTGGTGTTCGTCACATGTGCCGGCAGCTCCTATCCTGGGAAACCAGTTGTTTCCCCCGGGATTAGAGTCAAGACAGAGATTTAAGTGGTGGGAGGAGCAGGGATATCATACAATACAAGACCTGCTCGCAGGTTGGAAAGGGGAATCCTCATTCTCACTAACCAATAGAATCATAGCGCCCCCTGCTGAAAAATTTAGGGCACTACAACTGGATCACTTTGTCAAATCACTGATTCGGGACCTGGATCACTTTAGTAAACCTTCGGACTTTGAACAGAGATGCCTATATGACCCACTGGCGAGAGGAGCAATCTCAAAACTCTACGCATCCCTGGTCAAACCGGAAGGAACAAACTCACACTTATATAAAACTAGGTGGGAAGACGATTTAGGGAAAATAGGGGATGAGCAAACCTGGCCAAACATATGGAAATCAGCAGGAAAGGTGTCCTACAACACGCTCATTCAGGAGAACTCATTCAAGGTCCTGTTTAGATGGTACCTCACCCCTGCTAGAATACACAAGTTCAATGTAAATACCTCTCCCATGTGCTATAGGGGATGTCAAGAGGAAGGGACTATGCATCACATATGGTGGAACTGCCCTCATGCCTACAAGTTGTGGAGCGATGTATACAACCTCCTGTCTACGCTCTTTACAGGCACTTACTCCCCCAGCGCATGGGAAGCTCTCCTCTCTTATAAGACAAATAATTTTAGATCTATCCAATGGAAATTAGCTTTACATATTTTCTCAGCAGCAAGACTAATAATAGCTAGGAATTGGAGGAGTGGACACTTACCCTGGCAGATGGTGATTACAAAAATTTCTGATATTATGTTAATGGAAAAACTGACGGCAATAGCCCATGACGACTTTGATCGCTTTAGTGAAATATGGTCCCCATGGATAGACTTCATTGGAGTGAGTAGAAAAGTTGGGGACGTCTAGGACCCATGATATGGGCGGGAACTGTTGGTTGGGTCCTCCCCTCCCCCCCCCCCCAGCTCTCTATTATCCTCCCCCCCTCTCTTTCTTCCTAATATATCACCCCTTGATCACTCCCTTCTCTTCCCTTTTCCCTCTGTTTCGTGTCAACGGGTTCCCCTTACCCTCACCCCTTCTTTTGTTCTTACTGTTCGGCTCTCGTGTAATGGCATATATACAGTTAGAGGTTATGCCTCGTTATTGACAAAATGATAATAACTGCTTCTTACAATAACCACTTGGTACCTTATGTTTATTTGTAACTTTTTACATTTTGCACTCTTTTTCTCCTTGGACCATGTAATGTGAACTTTTTATAAATGCTGGTTTTGTCATTTTATTTGTATATGCTGTTGCTGATGAAGTCCACAGAATGTCTTTACCCAAATTTTGTACTGTCTACTACCGCTTTTCTATAAACAATAAAAATCATTGTAAAAGAAGCAGGATTGCTAGATATACTGACCTGGGTGCAGAACCTTTCCCTATTTCTGACGAGCAGACCCCTCCTTACACTGGTACACCAAGTGGGCCGGCACACACAATCCGTGCTGACCTTGTGGCCAATGTATTTTCTTGAAACCACCCCCTGTCTGCAGGCTGGGGAAGATTAAATCACACCTAATAAGTGTTACATGCTGGTCACAAAGCGACTCTAAATGCATTTGGGCTTTACCTCTGCTGCCGGCGCATGTCCATTTTTGGCCAACTATATGATTTCAGGTCCACAACTGTCCGCTTGATTTGTTCAGTATCTCGATGGACAGAACACCATAATGTACCCAAACAGCATTGGCAACAGCCATGCTTTGTGCTTATCAAAAACGGCCTGTTAGGGACCCACGGCGTGGTTATCGCCCACATGGGTGTGTGTTGTCCCCTGCATCACTTGAAATAGATGGTTGGCTATCTGGGGAGTCGTGTGTGGTTTTTGGGCCGGTGGTTGAGAATGGGTTAATGTCTCCTTGCTCCTGCGTTTTGGGGAATGTGCCTGTGTCTGTGGAGTCCCCACCGTTTTAGTTGGTGCATGTTCTACATGTGTCTTGTGCCTGCTTTTGTGTTTTATTTAGGATGAGGCATGTGTGCGGCTGGCTCTTTGTGCTCCCTTTAGGTCTGCCCATATTGATATGGTATCCCACACCAAGCGGAGTGCCTTGAACTTTAAATATTTTTACAACTGCGGTTGCGCGCCTGCGCGCACGCACGCACGTCACCGCGGGGGAACGTCAGAGCTAGAATTTGAAAAAGAAGCCAAGATGTCCCCCGCCATCTTTACAACGGAGCAGGACGAGCTCATCATGGATGTGAGTATGCGAGCGAGCGTGCGTTTATGTGCGCGCACACATTCCTTGTAATTAAAAAAGAAAAAAACGCAAGAATAGTCTGAAACAACTTAGTTTGTCACGTTACAGACCAGCCCACCTTAGTTTAACCCATGTACGCAGCTACAAACTAGCCTACATGCAGATAGCAGAACTAGGGCAATGTGAGGCAGCAAGAGGTTAATAAAGTGACTTGATTTAGGCCAGGAAACTTGTTAATGTATTTTGTGGATTAATGGTGTGTCCTTGTCTCTTTTTCTAACAGATGATGCTGAGGAATCGCTACGACTTCCTGCCGTCAGATTATGACAAGCGGACGTTGGCCCTGGCGGTGGTGGACGCGATTGAAAGAAGATCCCAAACCACCTATACCTTCACTCAGATCGCCCAACACTGGTCTGATTTAAAAAGAAGACATAAGCCCCGGGTGAGGCGGTACTTCGCAACACATTTCCCATGTAAGTGTAGAAAATGTCAATGCACCTCTAACCCTGGCATCGCCTGGGCGTGGTTTAATGATTGTGTTTGTATTTCAGCCCATGAATGGAATTTGCGGTTCCGCCCCACCCGGACCAGGACACGCAGCCCAGTGTTGGGCGAAACAGGTGAAGGTGTAGGTGGCCCACCGCCAGGGTCAACGGCCACCCCCTCCTCTGTAAGTGATATGGAGGAGCCGCTGGACCTCAGCATGCAGGGGAGGGGGCAATCTGACGGCAGGGAGTCGAGCAGAACAGAGCCTCAACCTGACTCCGGTAAGGGAAATATAGTTAGATTTGTGGTAAGACATGCATTAAATACAGATACTCATGTGCCCTATTGTTGTAGATTCAGACGTCGCTGGAACATCCCAAGGGATGAGTGAGGAAGGGGGCGAGGAGGAAGAGGTTGCTGGGGAAGGTGAGTAGATTGATACCTAGAAGCCTAACCTAATATTATATTAATGAAAGAACAACAGTCTCTAATATCAGTGTGTTTGTCATTCATACAGATTCCCAACTGCCACAGAGGGAGTATGAATGGAGACTCCGCCCCCGACGCAATGTGCGGCCTAAACCTTGTAAGTGGTGTTTATTTAAACTAAAGTAAATGAGCAAACATTTCCATTTTAAACATAAAAAACTTTAACAGTTCCCTCAAAATGTATCCAAAAAAGCCCTTAAAGCGGACCTTAACTATGAATAAGAGGCTAGCTTAGATAGTTCCCACATCCTGTACATACAGATTGTCCACCTTACAAATCATGTTACCAACCTTTTCCATAGCACATCTCGGCTCTGTGTGAGCAAAGCACAGCTATAACCCACCCCCTGTACCTTATCCCACTCTCCTCTCCTCAGTAAGTGTGATGCTTCAGAGTCAACATGGCGTTGCACGTATCCTAAATTCCTGAACTGAGTTGCAGCCCAGTGGGGGAAAGAATAATAATTTATTGACTACAAAATTAATATATATTAGTTTAAGATGCTGGGGCAACGTTTCTGAAGAGTTTGGCCTTTTCATTAAAACACGCAGAAGGTCCCATTTAATAAGTGCACAAACAATCAAAAAAAAAATGCTAAAGTAATGTTGTTTTTCATTCACAGATCAAAGAACACAGGCTACAGACCCCGAGGCCTAATTTTTTTTTGTTGGAAAAAAAATTGTAAATATGTTTTTTATAGTTTAAAAAAAAAAAAAAAATTTAATACAAAAACACAAAAAAAAAAAAATACTAATAAATAATTAATAAGATTTCGAGAGTTGTGTTTCCTGCAAAAGTACCATCACACAACATCAGCACACATTTACATTACACACCAAAGGTTTAGATATGGGCCAATAAAAAGAAAAAAAAAAAAAAAAAAAAAGTATGCATTAAGGACAAGGGAGAAGGAACTACTAGATGATTTAGGTATGCATTATGGACAAGGAAACCCCCACCAAAAAAAGCAACCAAAAAAAAAATTTGTCTCAAATTTGCATTTGTGGCCATATGCATATTCCAATGGAGTTTGCGGGATGTGCGCTTGCGTGTAGCCAGATTGGCAACTGAAGAGCCATGGAGATGTAAGTATACTTGCTAAAACCACCAAAATGGAAGGTCAAATACGACGGAAACCAAGCAGGTACGTTCAAAAAGGCAGGAAAAATCAGGGAAAAACGGGCCGCCCGTGTGAACGTGAACGGGAGCCCCGATCAAATTGAAGGCACCCGAGAGAGCAAAAAAAGCTTTCCGAGTAAAGTGAAATTGACGGATCAGTTAGGGAGCCATTCCGACGGAGGCTCTGCATCACATTTGAGCCACGATTCAAACGGGAGACCCGGACAATCGGAAGGTTTTAAGGGCAGTTCAGAGGAGGCTCTGCATCAGGCCCATGGAGGTGGACCTATCTCCGTACCTCTTGAATCAGATTGTTTGGGACACATCAATGCTTGTGTGTTCATATGAGGATAGCTGCGCCATGCTTTGCGTGTCTGTTTTCTCTGTTTCTTTGTATAGGTCCACTTTTCAGAGCTTAAAATCTGGTCATCAGTAAGTGAAATCCCAAAAGGCTGGACTGCAGAAAAAGGTCTGGATTGCACCAGGATGAACCCTCTGTGTGACAGTCATGGGAATAATGCTTTGTTTTTACACTTATCCTGGACATTCATTTAATGTAGCAGCTTGCCCTCAGCATATATGATAATCAGATAGATATATGCAAGTGTGCAACTGCAAATGAAATGTGGAACGAGTTACAGAAAGTGAAAGAAAGATCAAACCACAGCTATAAGCTTAATCTCATGAGAAAACCATATCATTCTAAGCCAAGTGACAGACAGAACATGCAGGGCTATATAAGAGACACCCTGGAGATTGTAGAATGCCTCAGAGGCATTGGGGAAGAAATAAAAGATTTTTATGTTGCTGCACTTCTATAAGGGGTCTTCCAGAAAGTTATGACACACTTGTCATTGCACTAGATGCCCGGCCAGATAATGCGATCATACTAGGCTATGTTAAAGGCAAACTTGTTGATGAGTACAATAGAAAAGCAGAGTCCCTAAGCAAAAGTAGTGAATCCAGAGCAGAGGCAGCATTACAGACACAGGATTTCTCTAAAATAAAGATCAATCTAAATGTCAGGGGACTAAAAGGACACTGCAGATCTTTAAAAGCTAGAATGAGTCATCTTCAGTAGGAGAATGTTCAGCAAAGGGATACGTTTGCTGTGGAGCAAGCTGATGCTCCTGATTATATTGATGTTGATGAATGTATCGAAGCCATGTTTAATGGTAAAACAGGCACAGCTGCAAGGAATGCAGTATGACAAACAACAAACATTTTTTCTCTAACCTCGATGAAAGCAAGTCAGAAAGAGTTATCTTAGCTAATGGTCACTATATGACTTCAGAAGGTATGGGGAAGGGTTATATTCACTGTCCTGTTTCCCCATCACAAACCAGAAAGATCCCAGTAAACTATGTGTTTTATGTTCCCAGTCTTGAAAGCAATCTTTTGTCAGTGGAACAGCTCACTAAACATACACACTCTATCAAAAGTGACAATTAAAGGTTAACTCTACCAGCTAAACTGCAAAGAAAGTGGGTACAGTGCTAGATAAGATCTGCATAAAAACTGTATCCATGTGTGGCACAGACGTCCAGAAGCAGTAAGGAAGTTAGCTCAACAACAGCAGATGGAATTGCAATAGTCCAATGCAGTCAAGTGATGAAATGCACCAGTTGTCTTAAAGGGAAAAATGTCCAGAAAACCCTTTGCTAAAAATAGCAGCACTAGATCAGCACAGCTACTGGATTTGATACATACAGATATATGTGGTCCAGTAAGTGTTTAAACCACCAACAAGAAACAATATTTTCTCACATTCATTGATTATATTTCCAGATACACAATTGTCTACCTGCTGTACAGCAAAGATGAAGTGTCACAGAAAGTTGAAGAATATCTTGCTGTAATGTTTAACACATTTGGAAGCCCTGCGTGCAGATAATGGAACTGAATATACATGTGGCAAAATGCAAACCATTTTGAAAAAGAAAGGAATCGTGTTTCAGACTACCATTCCATACAGCCTAGAACAAAACGGTGTTGCAGAGAGATAGAACCACTTGCTCTGTGAAAGTCCTAGAAGTATGCTGTTTGTTGCAAATCTACCTACAACAATTTGGGGAGAAGCCACCATGACAGCATGCTCTCTGTAAAACAGACTGCCAGACAGAGCTATAAACAAAACTCCATATGAGCTAACGTTTGCATGAAAAATCCCTTTAATGTGAGTGATGTTTACAGGTGACTTTGCCTCCATGCTGCAGGAGTTTAGATAGGCACAGACTTGGGGACTGTCCACTCTAATAATGATTGGTTCCTGTGGCTAAATATTAGTGCCAGGAAAAAGAGAGTGCTGTGCTGATGCTGAAAGGTTTGAAGGAAATAACCTCCATGGTGTGTGAGTTGCCGCACCCGATCATGAATCTGGCTAAGCTCCAATTCAGATTCTTCAGCCGCTCATTAATATGTGCAGCCCAAGAAGCTGAGGAGAGCCATGTCTGTGCTGTGGGAACACCAGCAAGGTATGTGTATCAGCTGATTGGCAGGGTATCACAAAGCGAGATGCCCTCAGGAGGGGGACCAAAACCCAGGCTAGTGAAAATCCTGTATTTCGGTCCATTGTAATCTTTTGATTACCAAGTCTTACGACGCTTAAGTTGAATTACTCAACCTGCTGTCTCTTGCACTCTACATGACCGTCAGTGGCCAGTGATTCCTCAGATGTGCATGTATGCATGCTTATATGGCTTACTGGCGGGAATAGGTTGAGCAGGATCTCTACTGCTGCCCCAAATGATTCTGGAAAGTTTAGAATTTATTCTTAGGGCTTCGTTATCAGTGGGGCATCCCAAATTGGTACAGTATGCCTGAGGGGGGAAGGTGTTAAGCGGACCTAAAGTCATTTTTTTAAAACTAAAATCCTATCTTTGTAATATAGCAGGAAGGCCTAACCATAGACTATAGCCTCGATTCAAAGACACATTCTTCCGGACTTCCGTAACTGTCTGTGAAAGTGTGGGTGGGTGTTGGTCTTTTTTTTGCTTTTTTTCGTTCATTTTTCATTCGTACGAACGTTCGGGAAAATGTATATATGAGCTTTCGATGAACAGAAGCAAATCGGAACATTTCCGTTAGTTCGGATCATTTTCCAAACAAAATCTGATATTTTTCGTTCGTTCAGATAACTTACGTTGTTGGGATGGGCTTGCGTCTGATTCAGAGAGCTGATTTCCGACGGACCACCACCCTATAAATCCGTTTCATTTCCGATCCACTTACGGGACCTTTGAGGGCTCGGATTGCTATTGTTGAACATGTTTTGCGGCTATGTGGAGGAGTCTGCGCACCAAGGCATTGCATGTATAGCAATGCATACCTAAATCAATACATTTCATGTATGCCTTATAGATGCATTTTAATTCTGACCTTAATTAGTCCTTAGCATGTAAACATTTATTTTCCAACACATCCATATAATTGCTATATTTTTTTAGACTTATGTCCTTTGTGAATTATATTTGGATTGTTGAACTTGAATCTTAATTTGTTGTAGGACTTATTGTTTTAGTCGGTTACCTTTGCTTTGTGTAATTATTTTATATTTGGTTGCAGGAACCGCAAGATGTGCCACTCACACAACATACAAGGAGTTTTTGGTCCAGCTATGCGATTCCTCAGTGTTCTTGCAGGGCATCCAGGGTCGTCCCATGATGCTTATATATTGCAGAGCTCCGGCTTATTTCGTCAGTTTGAGTCAGGAGAATTATCTGGTGGATGGCTCCAGGGTAAGTTTGCTCATATTCCATCAAGCCATTTTCACTGTATGGCAATGAATATAGTTGATGACTCATGTCTTAACCTATGGCTGTTTTTAGCCCTTGATGACATGTAAAACAATATTGTAGCTTAGAATGTGTATTTTATGTTAGTATTTTTAAATTCTTTCAGGGGATTCTGGATATCCACTCCTGCCCTTGCTCCTGATGCCCGTTCTTTGCCTGCAGAATGCGGGCCAGGGGTACTCTAATCGGGCACTATGCAAAACCCGGGCCGTGGTGGCGAGGGCCCTCTGGCTTTTGAAGTCCAGATTTAGGTGTTTGGACCATACAGGGGGGGGGCACTGCAGTATGACCCCAATAAGGTTATACCAATATTTTAATTTACGTGGCAGTTGGTGGGCGAGATGCAGGAGCTGCGCAACTCGTTGGGGACCACAGATGCAGAATAATGTTCTGTTGCCTGCCATTGCTATGTATTTTGTTTTTTTTTTTGTTGTAAAAATTTGAAATTTTCAACATTTTAAAACATTTTATATTTTATGATGGAATAAAAAAAAATGCTACAGTGTCATTTCATTTACAAAATACATTAACACAAAACTAATGGGCCCAGAAATATTTAAAGATGAATATTCACATGACCGAGAAGTGATTTGGGTGAGCTTTAAGGGTCCAAAAGGGAAGATGGAGGATAGCGCTAAGTGGTTTAGCTAAACATTGTAGTACAAGTGTCAAATATGTAGGCGAGCGCTTTAATGAGTTAAGTTTGTAGTGCGCAGGCACAAGATCGTAAGGATTTTCGTCTGGACGATTATTTTTGGTAAAAGTGAAACAGAATTTATCGGGAAACGTAAAGGATTAGTGGGAGGAGACGATGGGAAAAGGGCTAAATCGAAAACCTACGTTGTAACCAGAAAAATGAAACAGAAAAGTCATGATGGAAAATGAAATCCTCGTACTCTGGCATACGAACGGACGGAAACTTTACAGAAGGTTTGCAATGCATGCATAGAATCGCTCGCACACTCATACGAGAGCGGGAAAATTTGAAAGTAATATGAAATCGACACTAAAACTGTAGTATTTTTTTGTCTCTCTGAATCAACCCTTATATCCAACAGAAAACAGAATGAAGCAGACACCTGTAAATATTAAATGGTGACATTTATTTGACGCCGTATTCTTTTGCTGGGGCACAAAAGCTCGCAATTAGAAGTGATGTTGTTTTATGTGATATCTGTAACATTTTCAGCAAAGCCTTTAACAATGAGGGTTTGTCACAAGTGGCTGATGAGCCGCCTGACAGGTTAATGGCGGGTGAGAAAGTGTTTACTATCTCTGTCATAAAAGGCTTTATTTGCAACTTTATAGCTCACCCTCCTAGATGGTTTAGACAGAGGTTGTATTTCTAGGGAGGAGATGAGGAGAGGGGATGCAAAGCTGCGGCACATTTGTTACTGTTCACAATACTGTTCACAGTATTTACAATCTCCGGAATGCAGGTGTCTCTCACAGACCATCAGACCACAGTGGTGATTTTAGTTTTCTGGGAACTATACATTTCTGTGGAGGTCCTAAGTGGGGCTCTCTGGGTGGACGAGTAAGGCTGGGGAGGTGTACGAGTGGAGCTTGGAGTGGGGTAGGTGAGCAGTAGAGGCAGGGCTGGCCTTAGGTTGAAAGTCAGCATATGCAAGACTACAGGAAGGTGCCTCCCAAAGGGACCGGGCCTTGAGTGTTCTGCCCTGATAGCTATATATGTGCTTTTTCTCTAAAGTGGAACAACCACCCCATTGGTCGGCCTAAAAGACTCCAGGGCCGTCTGATCAAACAATCTTGGGGCATCCCAAACCCTCTGTAAGCCCCCAGATTGCCTCGCTTCCATCAACTTTTCCCGGGTCTCCCACGTTGCACTCGCCAGCTGCTCCAACGGCCCATGTGCGAGCCACGGCCACATGCCCTGCTTCCCTCTAATAGGGAGCCCCAAAGGGGGGGAATTGATCGATGGGGAAATCTTATAGATTCCCGAGCCAATCGGCATGGGTTTTGGCCCACTTTAAGTCTACAGCTGCCATTCAGAGCACTGCCGACATCAGAGGAGAATAGCAGTGATTAGATGAGTTGTTGGCTTAGCATAAGGGGAGCAAGGGGTAGCTGGGAGTTAAAAAAAACCTTGGAATTCCCCTTTAAGTGAACCAGTTACTTATGTCTTATACATGTTTTACTTTGCGGTACAGTTTTGCTGTTGAGCTTCTTTCACCAGAATGAGCAGTATAGCTACATGTAACGCAATCTCCTTGGCCCTCGGGGGAGTAGCTCAGTAGGAGCTCAGTGCTCAGTAGGAGACTGGCGGGTGTACCTGAAATGACTGAGGCAAATTCTCCGCCACGGGCGCATGCGGTGTGGGAGCGTCTCCCACCAGACAGTCCTCCCTAGCTTCACTGCTCGCATATAAGTCGGGGACTGCTTTGCCGAATAGCGAGGAAATAACCCCCGGCTACAGCTTTTAATTAAGCCCTGTGAGTTGTTTATAACTTTCTTAATTACTTGTGCAATCAATTATTGCTAATCTCCTATAAAACTCTTCTAATTAAATGCCAAAAGGGAGGATGAGGGAACTTATAACAAGCTCTGAATGTAGATAGCGGCACAGGGGCATTTAAAGGGCACCCACCACCTGATCTGCCACTCGGGACAATTCACTATAATGCTGCTCTCCAGTATATGTGAGAGAACTCATCACTTCATGATGAGCCTGCTGTGAGGAGGGCTCTCAACACTTATTATATATTATTATTATTACTATAGGTAATAGTCCATAGTGTTTATTGTGCAACATATCTTTACATTTCTAACATCAGAAATCTATAGCTCTTTAAACTTAAAGCTGACCTTCAGCATGAATTAACTAAAAGCCCAAACCCTTAAAAAACTATTCCACAGCATCTAAAATTAATATATTTTAGTCACTATTTAATATAAGTTAAGTTGAATTAATATAAGTTTTTAGTCACTTACTTATTATTCTTTCCCCCACTGGGCTGCAACTCTGTTCAGGACTCTAGGATACTGGCGCAGCCATCTTGACTCAGAAGCATCTCATACTGAGGAGAGGAGAGCGGAATAAAGTACAGGGGGCGGGGTTATAGCTGTGCTTTGTACAGACAGAGCAGAGCTGGGAAAGAATAGCAATCCCAGTGTAGCGGGCGAATGCCTGGCCGCGGGCACGCGCTCTGGGGAGCGAGGGGGATTCTTGGACCTAGGGTAGGGCATCCCATGTCAGTACGGCATGTGTGGGTGGAGGTGCACTTACTGGCTCGAACGTCGCTTGGATCCAGGGATGACACTCATGGTTGAACTCAACTCGGTCTTTATTGGTTGGCTTCCTTCCATGGCAAACACAGCAATCAGTCAGTACAGCATGATCCTTAGGTTACAACAACAGTCAATGGTAATGGTCGCCTCCATGGCTGGCTCTCGGCTCCTCCACACTACATTGCACTGCATCCCCTCATAGCAAAGTTTAGAACAAAGAACACTCAACGGCACATGCGCAAACAGCGGACGCAACATCGCTAACCCCTTAGCAGGACGCGTTCCTGTGCCAGGCATTTGTGTATGGCTGGCGTGGGCATGCTCCCTGTTAGAGGGTAAGTGGGGGGGGGGGTTCGGCTGCCAGTGTGCTCGGATCCACTCACATTAGACAAGCTCCTGGACGAAAGGGCTCAAGCAGATCCGAGCGCGCTGATTGGACCGGCGGCAGCGCATGCATCGTAAGAGGTGAGTTTGTTCGAGCGACCTGTGGGGTTTTCACACAGCAGGGCAGGGACAAGGACCAAAACCCAGGATAGTTAAAATTCTGGGTTTTGGTCCACTTTAAATGTCAAATGCCCCATAGTCAAAAAAGATTGTGGGTCAGTTTACATCCCCAATCCTCGGGCATTTTGATTCCCACTGCTTATAGGCTGTAATGCTGCACGCCATGGTCCTGGAGTCTTAAAGTGAAACAAATCCCAGGATTTAGAATTTCCCTGGTTTTGTTCCATGCCCCCGGAGCATCCTTGGGATGCCAAACTGTGTGACTGCCCATACAAACTCCCCTTTCCCTAAACCCTGCAGCGCACACACGGGCTCTCATCCAGTCTCAGCCGTTTGCCACACATATATATATATATTTTTTTTTTTATAATAAAGCAGGAGATGAGCACAGGCTTCAGTTTATTTCTGCTCAGTACAAATAACACAGAAGTGAACGCTCTCTATGACATCGCATGACGAGGTCTCCAACCGGCGAGAGGGAAGGGAATGGAGAGCACGGGGGACCCCTCCTTGTTCTGGAGGTTACATTTGTAATACTCCACATACCCTCTGTGCCAAGCCCAACTTGGCCACTAACATAAAAAAAAACAACTTACTGGAAGGGCGGGCAGGTAGGGTTCTGTTGGAAAGGTTGGCTGCAGCAACCCCTTTAGGCTGCTGTGGGTAGGGAGGGTTACAGTGACCCCTTGAGGCTGATGTGGGTCTGATTGCAGGGACCCCTTTAGGCTGATGTGGGTGGGGTGCAGGGACCCCTTTAGATTGATGCGGATGGGGTGCAGGGACCCCTTTAAATTGATGCGGATGGGGTGCAGGGACCCCTTTATGCTGATGTGGGTGGAGTTGCAGGGACCCCTTTAGGCTGATGTGGGTGGAGTTGCAGGGACCCCTTTAGGCTGATGTGGGTCAGGTGCAGGGACCCCTTTAGGCTGATGTGGGTCAGGTGCAGGGACCCCTTTAGGCTGATGTGGGTCAGGTGCAGGGACCCCTTTAGGCTGATGTTGGTCAGGTGCAGGGACCCCTTTATGCTGATGTGGGTTAGGTGCAGAGACCCCTTTAGGCTGATGTGGGTCAGGTGCAGGGACCCCTTTGCCACACATATTTAATGTTCGGCAAACAGTTCTGTTTACGTCAATTTTGAGCTAAAGCGGGGCATCCCCAGCTGCGTGCTTGCTCCCATCCCCAGCCTAAATGGCTGGGGGTGGGAGCACGGACACAGTCCAAAAATGTCAGGGTTTGGGCGGCTCTCACTTTCTATTGTTTACAGTGCCAAGGGAGCAGTCAGAAGAGATGAGCTTTGCTTCGCCCCGGGGAATGGGGGGTACACACATCGGGGCATCCCAAATCGGGGAAGGTCAGCAGCAGACCCTTTGTTCCGCTTTAAAGACTACAGGGCCAGCCGCTAGCTTGCCCCCCGGGGCACCCGGAGTCGGGAGGAGGCACCGGTAACCTTTACAGCTGGCTCCCTCATTGGGTGCACCTGCACAATGGGATCACCAGAAAGATACATTTTCTTTGCAATCAACAGAGGGAGGAAAAAAAATGGTTGTTGGTCCTCTTTAAAGAGGAAAAAAAACCATGTGATTTTTACTATCCCGGCTTGTTACCTGTCCCAGGGCATCCCAATTGTAAACCCCCCTGCTCGCCAGTTATGATTACCTGTACCATAATCCCGTAGTGTTCTATGCCATGCTTATTAAAGTGGACCGAAATCCTGGTAACCTGGCTTTTAAATTGAAAAGACTCCGGGTCCACATCCCTGTTATTCCAATTTGGGATGGCCACTGTGTACCCACCTCCCGAGTCTGAGTCGTAGGAGTGACAGGAAGGTGAGTGACCTAAAAAGCTAGAGAGAGACCTACACAAAGCATGGCTTCCCAATTTGGGATGCCCCACTGAGAGGAACAACACCCCGAAAAGTTAAAATCTGTGCTTTGTTCCTCTTTAAAGAGTTCCTTTCCAGCGGGGCATCCCAATATGAGATACCAACTCCTGTTGCCCCCTGCAGTTAAGAGGTCATAATGCAACCGGAAACCTCCAACTGGAGCAGGGCCGCTTCTAGGGGAGGGTGAGCAGGGCGGTCGCTTAGGACGCCAAGGCTATTGGGGGCGCTGTTATCCCACCCATCCTGTTTTCTGCAGATAAGTCAGGGCCACTGTTAGTGGTGAAGCTATAAGACAGTCCCCTCATCCCCCATATTAGGCCCAGTCACTGGGAGGGGGCATTGCCTGCTTCTAAGGTAAAGGCATGGCATGGCACATACCTGTATGGGGCAGCAGCAGCACCATAGGATGGGTGAGAAGAGGGAAGAAGTGTTATTTTGCCTAGAAACTGCCCTGAAGTAGAGAAATACAGCTGTCGTGGCTTCCGATCACATAGAGATCCGGCAGTGGAATAGGTGAGTAACTGGGAGAGACTACCCTTGTATGCAGTAGGCCTGTCTATAAAAGAACGTCTTGGGATTGGGGCCCTGCAGTTCATTGTTCTACCTCTAGTAGGCAGATAAAGCAGGCCTACAGTAAGAAAATAACCATCAATGGAATTGGGAGGCACCACCAGTAAAAACCCAGAATTTTGCCCCCCCCCCCTCGGATTTTGGTCCCCCTTTCAGGGGCATGTTGATTTGAAATACCACTGTGTGTGAAATATTCTGGTTCGCCCGATTCGGCGATCCCACAACACATGTGCTGGCCCCTGCTGACATCCCTGATGAGCATAAACATGTCGCCAGGCAGGCTTGAACTGTGTGTCATGCCTCTTTCTTCTGGGTTGTTGCACCTGCTGGCAGCCATTCAATTCTTCCTGGCACACACATGTGCCTTGAGATTGCTGGATCCTATGGGGGGTTTTGAGGGGTTTTCACAAGGCACAGGAGCTCTGTATGATGGTGTTGCAGAGTGTGAGTGCTGGGTGTGTTGACTATCTGGAGTTAAATCCAGACAGACATTTGTGGTATAACAGGAACGGGCTTTACTGGAACATGAATGCAGTAAGAGAAGGTCAGCTTACATGGTGGATAACATAGACAGGAAAAAGAAGTCATAGAGATCACCTCAATGCACAGGAAACACAACACACAGCAGAGAATGTACAACAGAGACACATAGGTATATGTAACAGCCCCATCTACTGTCACAAATGTAAACTGCATTAACCCAGCAATATAGATGTAGATCACACACAGAGCTGTAAACTGTTGCACAGTGTTAGATCAGAAACAGCTGCACTCTGCAGTGCCACACAACTCCACCTCGTGCCCCCAGTCAGATGGAGCTCAGCTTAAAAAATGGGAATTTCTCTGTAACATAGGGCTCTCTAAAAGCAGTGGCTTGTCTGTGTCTTTGTGTGTGTGTGTGTGTGGGGGGGGGGGGCATATGGCCAGGTAAGGCTAGTTTTGTGTTTTTATTTAAGGTGGACCAAAACCCCTAGTACCCATCCCTAGAATCTAAAAGACAAGGTGGTTGGCTGAAAGCGCTCCCTGTTTTGGTTGCCCCATGTCCGCAGTATACCCACCTCTATCCGGTGATCCCTACAGAGCATGCACAGGTTGCCAGTGGCATCCCCTTCCTCTGCTTGCATTAACAACAGGCAGATCTTAAAGCCAGACAGCAGGGTAATTGCATCCAGAGGGAGCGGCCAGAAGGAGGCATGTGGCAAAATGGCAAAGAATGTTCATTCGTTACTGCATATTATAGTGGACTAAAACCCGGCTGTGATTTTCACTATCCCGGGTTTTGGTCAGTTCCTCTAGGGCATCCCGATTTTGGATGCCCAGCTATGTGAAATCTACTTACCTTGCCGGCAATACTCCAATCAGCTTCTTTGACCATGCATATGAATGTGCCTCTGGAGGAGCTGAATGGAATCCTAGCCATACTCGCAATAGGCGTGCAGCACCCCCTGCATCACTTGGCTTTGCGCAGCCACGCCAGTCATTCAGTTATGGCAGCCGCTGCCGCGTAGAACGGTCACCAGCCAATTATGTACCGTGGGCTCGTTGGATAGGTAAGAAAAGTGGGTGAGATGGGTTTCACATAGTAGGGCATCCTAAAGCAGGAGTAATTATCTAACCAGGGATGCGGCAGCAGTGGGCGCTCCCCATTTAAAACAATGAGAGCAGTCTGGCGATTGATGTAGCACAGCGGCTCAAATCAGAAGAGAGCCATGCGCTGTTGGAGTGTGGGAAGGTAAGTTTTTATGCGCGACTAGGGGGGTTTCACACAGTGGGACATGAACTATCCCAGGTAGAATGGGAAAAGACAGTGGTTGCTGCTAGGCTTTGTTCCACTTAAAGTGGACCAAAACCCATGATTTTGACTATCCAGGGTTTTGGTCTGTTCCCCCGGGGCACCCCGATCAGGGGTGCTGCACTTTGAAACCCCCCGAGCCCAACTCACCTCTTCCCCTTCCTACTGCGCATGCGCGGCCGCTAGTCCAATCAGCGCGTTCGGAGCTGCTGACGTCACGTTGTCTATGGCTTCGTCTAAGGCCAGCGGCTCTGAGCACCCTGGCGGCCGCATCCCCCACTACACTCTAACAGGGAGCGTGCCCGCGCTGGCCATTCACAAATGCCTGGCAAGGGCAAGCCCTGATAGAGGGATAGCGGGGATGCGACCTTGGCTTGCTCATGCACTGTTGGACCGGGAAACAAGGTAAGTGTATGGGGCGACCTGGGGTGTTTCACACAGCGATTTTGGGGTGTTTCACACAGCACATCCCGATTTTGGATGTCCCGGAGGGAGAAAATCGGGAATCTTATAGATTCCTAGGCCGATCACCGTGGGTTGTGGTCCACTTTAAAGTGGACCAACACCTTTTTTGACAAAATGGGTTTTGGCCACAACACCCGGGGCCAACTGCTCGCTCATAGCCACCCTGCACCTCTGTTTAACATACCGCGTTCCCTTGGCAAAACCGTGAGGACTCACCCATTATTATGGTCCCAAAAATAACTCCAGACCTATAAGATCCCCATGCTGATCGGCGTGGGGTTTTGGCCCACTTTATGCCAGGAGAAGCCAGTAGGTTTAGGATCTCAGCACGGCAGCCCCATTATTTTTCCCATAACAGGTTTCCCTCTGAGCCCCCTTTTTCTTCTTCTTCTTCGAGTCTTTGCTCTTTCAGGTTTTAACGAGCAGCGAAGTGGCTGCATGCAGACTGTAACGGGCTTGACCTCGGGATGCACTCGCCATAATGCAGGACTACAGAGTGCGACAGCCACTAGGTGGCGCTCCAATCCGCACTTCCCCATGCAGCTATGGCATCCTTATGGAAGCTGACGGATGTGCAGAAGCGAAATAAAAGATGGAGACAAACGCCAGCCCGCCAAAGACCTAAAATAAATGAAGCATGTGATTGATGTGTGCGTTCAGGACAGTATCTAACACATAACCTAGTAAATCTGAGGCCATTATCAACACCATGCAGCTATTCATTTGACTGGAAGAAGCCGCACAGAGAACCGGGGGAGGAGGGGGAGTTGGGCGAAGGTGAATAGAAGGTCTGCGTAACCCCCGGCATGCCAGGCAGAATTGTATGCGCTGTAGAATTTTGTGGCCGCATATTTTTGGCATTGCGGGGTTTTACTATGGAGGATTTCTGGTCCGTTTTTAATGTTTCGTTTTTTTTTTTTTTTATTGACTGGCACACGGCGCCAGGATCGGTTGCGAAATGTCTCCCTGTGCAACATTTAGATAGACTCACAATTAAAGGGAAAGAAATGGAGGGAACACAGAAAACAGAGAGAGAAGGAGAGAAATGGAATACAATGGCCATCAATGCACAAAAATAAAAAAAAGAGAAAAAAAAAGACTGAAGTAAGGTGAAAGAAAAAAGATATCAAATGTAGAAAGACAGAATGAGGGAATGTGGAAAGGAGAAAGGGAAAAGGATGAATGTGGAAATGAGCGATACGAAGGGGTTTGGAAAAGAGAGAAAAAAAACAGAAGGTGAAACTGATAGGAAAACATATAGAAGGTGAAGAAAATACAAAAGAGGACGAAATACAGAAAATAGATAGAGGGATATGGATGAGGCAAGAAAACGAGTAAAAGAAGGTAGAAAGAGAGAAAGGTGTAAAGAATTTGACAGGAAAGAGAAAAAAGAAGGATCAATAAGGAGAGTCGAAGGGAAGGCGGAAAGAGAGGAAGACGTAGACGTAAAGTTGAAAAGAGAAAGAGATGGAAGGAATGTAGAAAAAAAAGAGAGAGAGGAGGGAAAGTGAGGAAGAAATTGTGATGATGTAATAAGAATAATAGAGATGGAAAGAATGTGAAAAGAGAAGAAGGCCATGGCCTGGCCTCCAAATGTTCCCTGTGCAAAACCTCAGGATGGTGCACTGCCTCCCCCCCACAAACACACATAGATTCACACCTAAACAGAAATAGATGGGGGGAGCGTAGAAAAAAGCGAGAGAAAAAAAGGAATGGATTCAATTAAAAGAAAAGGGAAAATCAAGGAGTAAGATGGAGAAAAACGAAAACAATGTAGGAAAACATGGAGGCTGATTGACTACTAATGCCAGGTATCGGCAGATGAGCGCCTGTATTGTGGTGCTTAGAGCGACCGCTGGTAGATGCTGTAAGCAGGTATCGGGCGCTAGAGCGTCTTGGTCGCTGTAGTAACCTGGCCAGCATTGATGAATGTGATGTATGTATGTTGGGCGCTCTAACAACACTTTAGAGCCAGACCTGTAATGACAATTCTGCATAAAAATATAAAAAGTCCAAAAAGTTTCTAAAAGTGTTTGTTTGCAGCCAGGAGAAGCAAAAAAACAACAAAAAAAAAGTCAAACACACTGTTTAAACACAAGCAAATGAACGGCCATAGAAATGTATGGGAGAGCGACACTGAGCGAATGGTAATACCTGGCACTCCTGAGCCTAGAGTGCCGGCGCTATACGCTGAGTCGCCTGTAATAATACATGTGACGCTACATGGCGCTGTTAGATGCACTCACCAGATTCACTTTCTTAAATGTGGTTTTGCGTACAGCGCCCGGCGTTCACCAGACGCTGCCTGCCGCTATCCCTTCTTAAATAACCCCCTTAAATTCACACCTAAACAGAAACTAAACTTAGAAAAAGAGAAAGAAAGCGATGGATTAAACTAAATTAAAAGAAAAGGGAAAAGAAAGGAGTAAGATGGGAAAAGAAAGAAAAAAATGTAGGAAGACATAGATAAGTTGAAATGAGAAAAAGAGATTGAAGGAATAAGACAAGAGAAAGATGGAGAAAAGAGGGAATGTGGAGGGAAGGCAAAAAGAGAGGAAGAGAGAGAAAGGGTGAAATGAGAAAAAAAGAGATGGAAGGAATGTGACAATGACAATGAGCGAATCTGGAAAAGATAGAGAGCACAGATAAGATATAAAGCAAGGATAAGGGGGGGGGAGGCGGCTAGAGAGGAAGAGGTAGACAAGGTGAGATGAGAAAAAGAAATAGAAGAAATGTGAAATTCTGTAAGAAGGAAGGATTGTGGAAAAGAGGAGGAGGAAATGTGAATAATGAAAGAACGATGGAGGGATTGATGGAGGAAGGGATTGCAAAAAGAAGAGGGATGGAAGAACCTAAAAGAGAGATGGAGTGAATGTAGAAAACAGGAAGAGAAAGAAAGATAGATTAAACAAGAAAGTAGGGATGCAGAAAAAGAAAAAGAGGTGGAAAAAAGATGGAATGTGGAAAGAAGAAAGAGAATTGGTGCTGATGTGGTGCTGATGTGGAATAGAGAAAGAAAAGGAAAGGGGAAATAAGAACAGGAAAGTGATGGAGAGAACTTAGAAAAGAGAAGGAGCAAATGTGTAAATAAGGAGTGAAGGCAGAAAGAGAGGAAGACAAGGTTAAAAAAAGAAAAAGATTCCCTCCGAGTTGGACTGCGCTGTAACCCAGCGGGCGGGCCGCAGTGGACACTTTATGCCCCTGCAATAGGTCGCAGCCTGTATGGGTCTGGTAGGGCGAAGCCCTGGTGGTCGGGACCGTCCAGCCCATTCCCGTCCTTCAGAATATATGTCAGTTGTCTTATGGGTTATCACCCCTTGCGAGTTGTTAAAGTGTTTTTTTTTCATCTTATCCTGTTTAAACAATTGTGGCACGGTGCTTGAGGGCTAGCGCCCGGGCAGGTGGGGGCCGCCGACTGGGTCCTGGGGCACGACAACCTGGGCCCCATAGTACTGCTTGGTCCCGGCTCATGGTCGGCTGCTTCTGGGCTCCCTCTTTCGGACCGGCGGGTGACAAATGCGCCGTACATTTTGAGCCACCGATCGGCGCGCCCGCCTGCTTGTGGTTGGGGCCCTGGCTGCCTGGAGGGATCGCGTGGCGGGACCCATCTGCCGGCTTGCCGACCTGGTGACTTGGTTGCTGTTGTTATTCTATTAGCATATGTGCGGGGAGATGTGTTGCCACTCAACGGGAGGTTTGGGCGTAAATGTTTGTACGGGTTCTCTTCATGGTACGTTCATTTAAACTGACTATTTATCTCCTGAGGCATCCAGTCTGATGATCATTGGCCTGAGCTGCTGTCCCCCTAAGCCCGGAGAAATTCAGCTCAGCTCACCCCCCTGAGCTCCCTCGGTTAGGGTTGGGGGGTCCTGGATAGGCCATGGACCACCCACCCCCTCCCCTTTCCCCCCCTCTTTTTTGTTATCTTGCGCACCGACCCTACGCTGCTTAAAGTGGACCAACACCCAGGATTTTGACTATCCTGGGTTTTGGTCCACTTCAGGGGGGCACCCCGATTAGGGGTGCCCCGCTGTGTAAAACCCCCCAGAAACCCCCAAACTCACCTCACCACGCTCCCACGGACAAGCGGCGGACAAGGCAGCGCGTCCGCCGCCGCCTCCCGCGCGCCCCTCTGACAGTGCGCGCGCCCGCGCCGGCCATTCACAAACGGCCGGCGCGGGCGCGCGCACGGCTAGAGGAGTGCGCGGGAGGCGGCGGCGGCCGCTGCCGCCGCCGATCAGGTGAGTTCTTTTGGGGTTTTGGGGGGGTCCCTCACCGCGGGACATCCCGATCTCGGATGTCCCGCGGTGAGGGGGGTGATCGGTCCGGGAATCTTATAGATTCCCGGGCCGATCACCCATGGGTGATGGTCCACTTTAATTCGACTACCTAGGCGCGGACGATACCCCGCTCAGAGATGACCCCCCCCGTAGAAACCCAGAAACTTCCGGAAGTGTGTTTATTCCCCGGAAGGCAAACTTTGGACTCCCTCGGAGTCACCAACACCTTTACACCCCCTCTTCCCTTCCCCCCCCGCCCTCTCCATCCCGGAGCGCTGTTCTCGGGTCTGAGACACAGATCCTAGAACCCTCTTTAGAACCACCACCTAGCCCAACCTCCACCCCCCGTCTCTTCCCTTCTTTTTTTTTTTCTTTCTCCTCCTCCTATACCCAGTGTGATACCAACACCATGAGCCAACCTCAAAGTATGTACGCAGGAGCTAACCTCAATTTTAAATTGCTCCTGCACAATGTACAGGGATTTAACGCCCCACATAAAAGATCTAAAGCATTCCATTGCTACAAGCAGTTACAGACTAACATCTTGTGCCTTCAGGAGACGAGGTTCTCAACCACAAGCTCCCCTAGGTATCTGAACCTGCAATACCCCACCTTCTTCCTAGCTTGTCATACGGAGAAGACTCGGGGTGTCGCTATAGCATTCCGGCAGAATGTCCCTTTTAAATGTGACACCCAAGTAGCTGACCCGACTGGTCGATGCTTGATCATAGTAGGACACCTAAGCGACACACAGATGACGTTTGTGTCGTATTATGCGCCAGACAAACTTCTTTTCCCACCTTTTGAGAAAGATAAAGGAGCATAGTAAGGGTATAATGATAGTGGCCGGGGACTCCAATATTGCTTTGGACCCCAAACTGGATAGGTCATCCCCGCAGGCAGGTAGCCCCCCTTCCACCACCTCACTGGCGCAGAATCCCCCACACCGAATCAATGCCATGCTAAGAGAGGCTTCTCTGACAGATATCTGGCACGAGTTGAACCCTAAAGCACGAGACTATACCTTTTACTCAAACCCCCATAACTCATTCTGCAGGATTGATCACATCATGGTCCCTCAGAACATTATCCCCATGGTCAACAAATGTCAAATCTTGACCACACCTTGGTCTGATCATGCCCCGGTAGCTATGAGGTTTGTTGCATCCCCTCCGATTCCCAAGCCGTTCAGGTGGAGGATAAACGACTCCTTACTAACACGCAAAGATTCTCAGGAGCAAATTTTACAATCCATAAAAGACTACTTTGCAGTTAATGTAAACTCAGCCACGGCGGTGACTGTTTGGGAAGCCCATAAAGTGGTCAGAAGGGGTAGTCTCATCGCCCTAGCTACGTCCCTCAAGAAAAGTAGAACCGAAAATATAGCCCACCTCACAGCCAGCCTAGAGCAGCTGCAAAGGGACTGGAAAGCAAACCCCACCAGGGCGCTCAAGAAAAAGGTGGATGAGGCTAGCATACAACTTAATTTGCTGTTAGATGAGATTGCAGAGAAGAGGCTTAGATGGGGCAAGCAGAAGATGTATGCAAGGGCCAATAAACCTGATACACCCCTGGCGAACAAGCTGCGATATTCCGGGCCAAGACAAACTCTGGTTTCGCTGAGAGCCCCAGAGGGGACCCTTACGGCCAACCCCGTTAGAATCATCAGCTCCTTGTTAAGCAAGCTTTATGAAGCACCCCAGGCATTTCCCCGGGACTTGGCAGACAAAATGTTTAATTTTCTTAGAGGCTAAGGCAAACTAAATCAAACTCCCTTGGAAGCGTTCATAAGCATGATCCCAAAGCCGGACAAAGACCACACAAACCCTACAGACCCATCTCACTACTCAATGTTGATCTCAAGATCCTGGGGAAAGTCCTGGTCACTAGGATCAATGAGTTTCTAGGAGCACTAATAAGTAAGGACCAGGTGGGGTTCATCCCATGTAGGCAGGCCTCTGATAACATTCGTAGGTTGCTCCACTTAATCAAGCTGGCCCAACAGAGGGACATCCACAGTTTTCTCCTGTCACTTGACATTCAGAAAGCTTTTGATTCTATATCGTGGGACTACATGACTTGTGCCCTTCAAAAATGGGGATTTGGGGACAACCTTCTTGCTTGGATCAGGTCCATATATTCCTCCCCCACAGCTAGAGAACAATACAGCGGCTACCTTTCGGACTCATTCCAGATTAGCAGGGGCACACGGCAGGGAAGTCCACTCTCCCCAGTTTTATTTGTACTGGCTTTGGAACCGCTGGCAATAGCCATCCGGGCAAACCCAGACATAAACGGGGTGGAACTAGCGGGGTATCACCATAAAGTATGCCTATTCACGGACGATATTCTACTAACCCTCTCGCGGCCACACACCTCCCTGCCTAATGTACTTAGACTCTTAGAGGATTTCTGAAAGCTCTCAGGCCTTAAGGTTAACAAGGAGAAGTCGCTGGGGCTAAACTTGAATATCCTCCCCCAAGCTCTAGCTGCTCTTCATTCTAATTTCCCCTTCCGGTGGGCTTCGGGGGCACTACCATACTTAGGGGTCTACATTACGCCCCACTACCACTCACTGTACCAGGCAAATTATCCCCCCTCTTTAGATCCCTGAAGTCATTGCTGGATTCATGGCGAGGGGATGAGATTTCATGGATTGGGAGGATAAATGCAGTGAAAATGACCTTGCTACCCAAGATGTTGTACTATTTTAGGACATTCCCAGTGCATATCCCCCTGCATCAGATTAAGAGTATGCAGAACAGTATCATGAAGTATGTATGGGGAGGCTCCAGAACAAGGGTAGCAAAGGCCACCATGTTTAGGCATAGGAGGGAGGGGGGGCTGGGAGTCCCATGTATAAACAGGTACTACATGGCAGCACAGATGGCTCAGCTCCATAGTCTGCATCTCAGAATGGAGACCCCCCTTTGGGTTTCTTTAGAGGCTCCCATATGTGATCCTACCCCCATTGACAGCCTATTATGGATCCCACCGCAATATAGACCCCGCATGGAATGCCCAATCCTGTGTCACTCTTTACGCATATGGGATAGCGTAATGTACTCTGGAGGTTTAATTTTGCCACATCTCCCGGCAATGAGATTGTTTAAAAACCTGTGGTTCCCCCCAGGGAGAGAGAGCCCAGATGCATTTGCCTGGTGGGAGCGGGCGGGCATCAACAAAATCTACCATCTTATGGGCGGGGAAAAAATGATCTCTTGGTCCACGCTGGCAGCGTGGGTAAATGTGCCAACGATCGAGCAATACAGATACCTTCAGATCCGCCACTGGCTCACCCCCCTGCTCAGAAATAACATCTCGGGATCTGATGTTACTGCTTTTGAGAGGGCCTGCTTGCGGGGGACTCCAGCATCGGGTCTTGTATCCATGATCTACTCTCACGGCATTGCCTCTTGACTCGAAGCATGGGTACATGGCTAGATGGGAGGCGGACCTAAACTTGGTGAAGGACAGAAAGGGATGGATAGATATTTGGCATGGGATTAACAAATGCTCTATAAATATCACCACCCTGGAAGCAGCGTATAAAATGTAGACGAGATGGTACCTTGTGCCATCTCGGATAGCAAAAGCAATCCCTGGGTACCCAGCAGCTTACATATCTGGTGGGAGTGTCCAAAGGTTAGGAGATTTTGGTCAAGGGTCTTTGGCTTGCTGTACACTCTCCTGCAGACCAACGTTCGAAGGGACCCCTGGGTGGCGCTGCTACATGTGAGACCAGGAGGCATCACCAAATCCCAGCATGCCCTACTTACCCAGGTCTTGTTAGCCGCAAAGTTAACAATTGCGAGTTCCTAGAAGAAGACTAACGTCCCATTCCAGGCGATGAAAGAGAGGCTGAGGGGGATCTTCGTCAATGAAAAGCTGACCAGTTTCCTAAAATATTCCCAGGTGCCTTTGAGGAAAAGGGGCAGAGGCTACTATTCCAATCTTTTCACTGTTCCCAAAAAAGACAGGTCCATCAGACCTATCCTGGATTTAAAGTGCCTCAACAAATTTGTCAGATTCAAACACTTTAGCATGGAGACTCTGCGCTCCGCTGTCAATTCACTACGCCCAGGGGACTTCTTGACCTCTGTAGACATCAAGGACGCTTACCTTCATGTACCAGTATTTCCAGGTCATCAGAGATTCCTCAGGTTCGCTCTGGAGGATCAGCACTATCAATTTGTGGCCTTGCCTTTGGTCACACCTCGGCCCCCAGGGTATTCACCAAGGTACTGGCGGGCGTACTGGCTCTGCTGAGATCTCAGGGCATTCGCATCCTTCCTTACTTAGACAACATTCTCATCATGTCTCAATCTCTCCAGCAGGCCAAGCTGGATACTCAGCGGGTGGTGTCCACACTGGAGTCTTTCGGCTGGGTGATCAATCACCCCAAGTCTTTCCTGTCACCGTCAATGGTAAGGTCCTTTCTGGGCATTACTCTGGATATGTCTCAGGTCAAGATTTTTCTGCCTCAGCAGAAGGTGGAGAGTCTTCAGGTCCAAGCCAGGTTCCTTATGTCTTGCCCTCATCCCTCCATCCGGCAGGGGATGCAGCTGGTGGGCCTGATGGCGGTTCCATATGCTCTGTTTCACATGAGACCTCTTCAACTTCACCTCTTATCAGTTTGGGATCGGGACCCTCAGTCCCTGAATCAGGTGTTGGTTCTGTCCCCTCTGGCCAGACGGTTTCTCTCGTGGTGGCTGGACTCAAGAAACCTGTTGGTGGGCAGATCCTTTCTGGCCCGTGCTGGGAGACAGTCACCACAGATGCCAATCTGACAGGTTGGGGGGGCTTCTGGAAATCCCTGAAATTCCAGGGTCAGTGGGGCCCTCATGAGGCCCACACCCCTATCAACATTTTGGAATTGAGGGCAATAAGGTTGGTTCTCTCCCAATTGACTCGGGGCGGCGGTTCAGGTCCGCTCGGACAACCAGACGGCGATTGCCTACATCAATCATCAGGGAGGGACCCGGAGCAAGAGGGCCCTCAAGGAAGTGTCCCTGATACTGTCTTGGGGGAAGGAGCATGTTCCCTGCATCTCAGCTGTGTACATCCCGGGGGTGGAGAATCTGGAGGCAGACTCCCTCAGCAGGGGGACCTCTCGTCTGGGAGAATGGTCCCTTAGCAGCAGGGTGTTTCGCTCCCTGTGCCACCGCTGGGGTCAGCTAGATGTGGATCTGTTTGCATCCCGTCACAATCACAAGCTTCCAGTCTTTGTCTCTCTGTCCCAGGACCCTCTGGCCTTGGCCATGGATGCACTAGCAATGTCTTGGAAGAGCTTTCAGCTTCTCTATGTGTTCCCTCCTTTTCCTCTGTTGGGCAAGGTGCTACGCAATATTGCTCAGGAAGGGGTGCCAACCGTTCTGGTGGCCCCCCATTGGCCAAGAAGGGTGTGGTTCTCAGACGTGCAGTTGGCAGTAGATCAGTATGTTCTGCCCAAGGATCCAGACCTGCTCACTCAGGGTCAGCTACGCCATCCCAATTTACAAACGCTGGCTTTAACGGCCTGGCTGCTGAAACCTCCATCTTGATGGAGAAGGGGCTGCCTGCCTCGGTTGTTAATACCATGATTCAGGCTAGGAAGAAGTCCTCATCATCCATCTACTATAGGGTCTGGCATGCTTACATTGACTGGTGTCTAAGTCGCTTCCCTGTAGCGTGTTTTCTATCCCTAGGTTTCTGGAATTCCTGCAACATGGTTTGGATTTGGGTCTTCAGCTTAGTACCCTCAAAGGTCATGTTTCTGCTCTGGCCATTTTCTTCCAAAGATCCTTTGCTCACCATCATATGGTCAAGACTTTCTTCCAAGGGGTTACTCACGTGCGTGCTCCACGTAAGCCTATGTTACCAGTATGTGACTTGAACTTGGTCTTATCTGCCTTGCAGGGGTCTCCCTTTGTGCCTTTACGTGAGGCCCCTTTGTCCATTTTGACTCTTAAAGTAGTCTATTTGGTGGCTATCACTTCTGTTAGGTGTGTTTCTGAGTTGGCGGCGCTTTCCATCAAACCCCCTTACTTTGAGAGACACCAGGACAAGGTGGTGCTTCGCTTTAAGCCAGATTTTCTGCCTAAGGTTGTGTCTGTCATTCATCTCAATCAGGACATTGTTTTGCCTTCTCTATGTCCTAATCCTAGTAACCCTAAGGAGCGGGTTTCACACTATCTAAATGTGGTCAGGACTCTGAAGTTCTATTTGGTGGCTACTGAATCTTTCAGGAAGACTGTTGCTCTATTTGTGCTTCCGTCTGGACCTAGGAAGGGTTTGGCTCCAGCTAAGTCCACTATCAGCAAGTGGATCCGCCAGGCTGTGGTACAGGCCTATTCTGCTAAGGGGAAGGAGCCTCCCTTCCGCCTTACTGCTCATTCTACTCGTGCTATTGGTGCCTCTTGGGCTTTTCAGCACCAAGCTTCTTTTGAACAAGTTTGCAAGGCCGCTACTTGGTCTTCTGTTCATACCTTTTCAAAGTATTACAAGGTTGATGTTAGGGCCTCAGCTGATGCTGCTTTTGGTCGCAAAGTTCTGCAGGCGGCAGTGGTTTAAACTGCCCGCTGTTACTTTTTGGGGATCCCACCCTACCTTACAGACACTGCTATTGGATGTACCATGGGTAAGGAATATTCTGGAACAGGACGTGCTGTACACTTAGAATAATACAATTCTGTGATTACTCACCTGTAGAATTGGTATTATACGTATACAGCACGTCCTGTTTCACCCCACCCTTGTTATCATTATTCTTAGTTACCTCTGTATGGTGATTGTTTATATGTTCATTGTTGAATTCTGGTTATTGTTCTCCCGGCCTCTTTTTAACTGCTTGTCAATTTGTGGGAGGTCTCTGACTTATATAGGGTCGGAAGAGGGCACAAGCTGTTTTCTGCAGTCCAGCGCCATCTTGTGGATGTATTACCCATGGGTAAGAAATATTCTGGAACAGAACATGCTGTATACGTATATTACCAATTCTACAGGTGAGTAATCACAGAATTGTATTTTCTGAACATATATACACCAGCAGCAGAGCAAGAACATATGGAATGACATTGTTTCTACACTGTAACACTGACACTGCAATGACAGACCTACACATACAATTCTGACAAAAATAAAAAAAAAATAATATATGACAATATAAGTCTTTGGTTGGTGGCCAGGATAGCCAAAACAATCATCATATGATAAAATAGTGGAAAAAATTGGATCCAAACTCTATTTATGCACAAACAAATTAAAGACCACTAAATTGTATGGGAGAACGCTACTGAGCGACAGGTGCTACATGGTGCTGCTGAACATACAGCACCGGCCCTTTACACTGAGCCACCGCTAGTGATACATGTGACGCTACATGATGCTTTTCGAGGCGTTCATCAGATTGACTTTCAAATATATGGAGGCTAATTTAAGACTAGATCATCTATGTAGCGGCGCTTAGAGCGTCTGTTGCAAGCGAGTGTCTGGCGCTATAACCTAGTGTAGCAGGGGGACAAGTGGCGTTGTAGTATCCTGTCCAGCATTGATAAATGTGATGTCTGTAGGGGGCGCTGTAGAAGCTCTCTCCCTGATTCACTGCAGAGCCAATGGAGAACGCTAGGTGGTGTCCCGAGGTCAAAGCGCCCAAGGCAACACTACATCTAACAATGGAACAGAGTTTTATATAAAGTGCGCCCGGCACTATATATAAAACACAATGAACGTTTTTGGTGGCTGGGCAGGAGAGACACACTATGATTTGAGCCAAAAATTTAGAACATTACTTTAGGAAAACGCTACACAACCAAATAAAACACCATTGAAATGTATGGGAGAGCGCTACTGAGCAACAGGTGCTACATGGCACAGAACACACAGCACTGGCGCTTTACACTGAGCTACCGTTAGTGATACATGTGACGCTACATGACGCTATTAGAGGCGCTCACCAGATTCACTTTCATATATATGGTTTTCACATACTTTGCCCGGCTTCACTTGACTCTACATGGCGTTAGCGTTTCTTAATTAACCCCCATGGTTTTCACATACTGTACCTGGCATTCACCTAACGCTACGTGGTACTACGTGGCATTAGCGCCTTCTTAAATAAGGCCCCATGTTTTTTTCAAGCTGAACTTTTGTGAGTTAGAGAAAGGCACATGTGAAGTGTCAAAGTGGCTTCTCATATGTTTGCTAATGTGTATAGCTAAGTCCTCTGCTTTTATATTATTGCATTGATAGGAATATGCATGATCTATTTATTATATGCACAAAGCTGGTGATTTAGGTCATTTGTAAAAACGTACTTTTATTTATTAGGCTTATTTCTTCTTCCTAAGGATCCCTCCTCTTCATTTTATTAGAAATATCCATGAGATCTTCCATAACGACCGGGCTACGTGAAACTTAGCTCCTGGCCAGGATCTAACAACTGGTCTCCCAAGTTGAGGTTGGTATTAATTACAGTTTTACATTTTTCTCAAAGGTCAGCACAACAGAATGAATGTGGGTTCCTTGCTCGTCCTTCCTTACTTTGTTTCTACTCTAATAGTATTTCCAGACATTCAGATGATATAAATCTCGATTAGCCAATACAAGGCGCTCCTTTTTTTTTTTGTATGTGAAATGTAGTTAAAGCGTTACAGGATACTGTTTCTATTAATCCTTGTCTCTCGGGTATTCGGGAAGATCAGGTACTTTTCATAAAAGATTTTTCAGTGTCAGAAATGAATAGACAAAGCGCATGATAGTATTATCTACCCGACATGAAAATACCAGATAATGTCTTCACAGAAACTAAAGGAAAATATGATCAATGATATATTTCTTTGTTCTCCGGTAATGACGTTTTGAGATCATACTGAAGGCCGGGCAATTTTACACTGGATTTAGAGGCCGAGGAAGAATTCTAATATTTCTGTCCTGAGGTCAAAAACACGGCACTTCAGAAATGAGTTAAAAGAACTTTCTAAAACATAATTGTACATTATAACAGTCAGAGTTGCACAAATATCTTATTCTCTGTTTGGATGTGGACCAATCTTTTTCCAAAAATGTAGGAATATGGTCCTCCTGAGGCTGAATACCATGTAACTGGGCCTAAAATCTAGGTCTTGGACTATGCCCCCTTGCCATCCTGATCTGAGAGTTATAAAGGGCGAATCAGGGGGTTTCACACAGCTTGTCCCAACTTGGATGCCCTGTGGATAGGAAGTCAGCTGAAATCTTTTAGACTTTTGGGCCAGACAAAATGGGTTTTGGGCCTCTTTAAAGTGTGGGGTGGAATGAGGTAGAACATCTGAGGTGGTGTTTTCTGACTTAATGTCAGCAGTGTCCCCAGCAGCTCATCATTGCCACATCTACAACATTCCATTTTTGAATAAAAAGATGATTGATCATTGATGTTGTGTAGGCCCAATTCCTTTTTTCTTTATTGCATGGCACGGCCCGCTTCGGAATTCATAACAGTTGGGTTATTCCGCCACAAGGTGGCGCAGTGGTACTGCAGAAAAGCTGTGACTTGTCCCGGCTCCCTATAAAAACGGGCTTAACCATAGAGTTCCCCAGTGTTCTCTCTGCAGTGGACTGCGAAGTTAGCAGATGGCACTCTCTCTTGCGCAGTTGAGCGGGACAACCAAGCCTGCGGCCCTGCATGTCTATTTCCACCCGTTTCTGGACCCTCACTGCCTCCCAGCCTCGGCTGACAGATCGGGTGAAGGTAGAAGAGCACTAGGGATTCAAACACGCGTATCGCATTGTTCACCTTGCGGCCCGCCCCTCGAGGTACCTCTGCCGGCGCCATTTTGGACGAGCTGCGAGTCTGGATTTCTCCCTTCCTGGCTGCAGCGCTGCTTCCTCCGGCGAGTCGCCTTATCCAGCGGTCTGTGCCTGTGTGACCCCGCGGTGTCTTTGGTCCGTGAGTCCCCCTTGGGTTTTTTTTTATTGAATCGGGGTGTATTTGCTGCGGGATGCTCATGTGTGTTTTTACTTATGTCTTTCAGGCGGAATACCATTGAGTTGTGGTTTCTCCCGGCTCCACTCCTTCCTCCCCCTCATTCCCCCCTTTATTAACTTCTGGGGGCATCCCGTGGGAGGGCATCCCGGGTGGCTTCTGTCTTAAGCCTGTACCCAATGCTGGCCTATTGCGCCTGGCTAATCACCATATGGAGGCTTCTGGGGATAGTGCACTTGGGGGCCCTTCAGGGCAAGCACGGCTGTGTTCCATGTGTGGGGTATCCCATGTGAGTAACAGTCACGGTGTGCGTGCCGTGCGCTGAAAGTGACCTTGCGCTTCAAGCTGGTTTGCCTGTTTCGCTTCCCAGCTCTGCGCCTCACTCGGCTTCACCTACTGCGCTGCTCCTGCAATTGGGCCCCAGTGAGGGGAATGTTGGCAGGGAGACATATTCTGATTTGGCTCTGCGGGTGGCTAACATTGAAAAGCAGCTTGCCAGCAATGCTTCTAGGAAGGCTTCTGGCAAGAAGAGACACCTGGACCACAGGCCTGCTCCCCTTACTGAGATGTATGTGGGGATTGATGATCTTGGTGGCTGTCACCCCCTTGAGATGGGGGAGCTCTCCCAGGACTCCTCTGGGAACCAGCAGGAGGGTTGCGATAGTGATCCTGGGTCTGCGTCCGGAGAGAGGAATCATGGTACCCCGAGGACACTGCTGTCACATATTTTTTAAATTGTGCACATTGCTGAGGTAGCTGAAAGAAAGCAGGGGGAGCTTTTTCGCCCTGGTAAACAGCGTCTAGAGTTCCCTGAGCAGGAACATTTTACCACCTTGGTGCTTAAAGAATGGGAACGTCCTAACAAGTTGCCTGCGGTGCCCAAGGGTTTGGATAAAAGGTATCCCTTTCCCGTTGATCTTGTTAAGAGGTGGTCATTTCCCCCTGAAGTAGACGCTCCCGTGCTAGGTCTGTCCAATACTTCGGTCATGCCTTCCCCTGGCACTACCACTCTGAGGGACGGTGAGAACCGGCGCATGGATCAAGTGGCCTGCCATACTTTTACCTGTGTGGGGGCTGGCTTGCTCCCTTTATGTGCTGCCGCCATTACTGCTTTTGCCCTTAAGAAACTGCTTAGGCATCTCCTTAATGGCAGAACAGCTAGTAGTGTGGGGGAGGAATATAGGACTCTCTTACTTTGCACTGATTTTGTGGCCTTTATCCTTACTGCTATGGATGATGGCGTGCGGCTGTGTGGAAGGACTTCTGCGCTCTTGGTGGCTATGCACCGCTCTGTCTGGTTGCGCCAGTGGGCAGCTGACGCTGCGGCTAAGAAAGCTCTCACTGGCCTCCCCTTCGTGGGGCTGCGGCTGTTTGGAGAAAGTCTTGATGTTCTAGCCAAGGATGGAAGGCTGCCTCAGCGTAGGAGGCAGTCTCGCCACTTTCTGGGGTCCTCTGCTCCCCTCCCTTCCTTTCGCATTCCCAGAGGGGGCCGTGGCTCCCTCCTCTCCAGTGGTCGCAGAGATTCTTGGGGCCGTGGCAGAACCCGTGGTCGTCCCGGTCTCTCCTGGAATCCTAAGTCCAAACCCTCTCCCAAGCCCCCTCAAGCATGAAGGGGCGCCCTCACCCATCCGGGTGGGGGGACGGCTTTGGCTCTTTGCTCACGTCTGGAGGCTTCACGTCTCAGACTGGTGGATTCAGGCGGTAGTGTCCTCCGGTTACAAGATAGAGTTTGCAGCCTGGCCCCCCCCAAGATTCATCAGATCCCGGATGTCTTTAAACCCCCTGTCCGCTCAGGGATTGCTTCTGGCTGTTCATTGCCTGTTAGAGTCCGTAGTCATTTGTTTGGTGCCTCATCAAGAAAGAGGTCAGGGGTACTATTCCAATCTTTTCACGGTCCCCAAAAAGGACGGCTCTCTGAGGCCCATTCTGGATCTGAAGGGCCTCAACAAATTTGTCAGATTCAAACATTTTCGCATGGAGACACTGCGCTCTGCTGTCAGTACTCATGACCACTGTAGACATCAAGGATGCTTATCTTCATGTGCCTATCTTCCCAGGTCATTAGAGATTCCTAAGGTTCAAGCCGCATGGTCAGCATTACCAGTTTGTGGCTCTACTCTTCGCTATCACATCGGCACTTTGGGTGTTCACCAAGATGCTGGCAGGAGTGATGGCTCTGCTAAGGAACCAGGGCATCCGCATCATTCCTTTACCTGGACGACATCCTGATTGTGGTTGAGTTTTTTCTTCAGGCCGAGCGGGACACTCAAATGGTGACATACACTCTGGAGTATTTTGGCTGGGTGATCAACTATCCCAAGTCTTCTCTGTCCCCGTCATTGGCGAGGACCTTTCTGGGCATGACACTGGATATCTCTCTGGTCAAGGTGTTCCTTCCTCAGCAGAAGGTGGAAGGTCTTCAGATGCAGGCTCAGGCTCTGCTGTCGTGTCCTCATCCCTCCATCCGTCAGGGGATGCAGTTGGGCCTGATGGTGTTCTGCTTCGAGGCAGTCCCCTTTGCTCAGTTTCACATGAGACCTCTCCAGTTGCACCTCTTGTCAGTTTGGGATCGGGACCCTGTGTCCCTGGATCAGGAATTTGTTCTGTCTCCCCTGGCCAGACGGTCTCTTTCGTGGTGGCTGGACTCAAGGAACCTTCTGGGGGGCATGTCCTTCCTGCCCCTGTGCTGGGAAACGGTCACCACGGATGCCTGTCTGACTGGCTGAGGAGGATTCTGGAAGTCCCTGAGGTTCCAGGGTCGGTGGGGCCCACAGGAGGCCCATGCTTCCATAAACGTCCTGGAACTGAGGGCGATCAGATTGGTTCTTTCTTGCCTATCCACTCACCTTTGGGGTCGGGCTGTTCAGATTCGCTCAGACAACCAGACGGCGGTTGCCTACATCAACCTTCAGCGAGGGACTCTGAGCAAGTGAGCCTTCAAGGAAGTGTCCCTGATTCTGTCTTGGGCGGAACAGCATGTTCCCTGCATATCAGCGGTTTACATCCCCTGCATATCAGCGGTTTACATCCCAGGGGTGAAGAACCAGGTGGCAGACTCCCTGAGCAGGGGGACGTCTCGTCTGGGAGAGTGGTCTCTCAACAACCAGGTGTTTCTCTCCCTCTGTCACTGCTGGGGTCAGCCGGATGTGGACCTGTTTGCGTCCCGTCACAATCACAAACTTCCCAGATTTGTCTCTCTGTCTCAGGATCCTCTGGCCTTCGCCACTGATGCCTTGGCAATACCGTGGACAGAGTTTCAGCTTCTCTATGTGTTCCCTCTGTTTCCTCTCCTGGGCAGGGTCATGCGAAAGATAGCCCAGGAGCGGGTACCAGCCAGTGGGTACTAGTGGCCCCTTGTTGGCCAAGAAGAGTTCGGTTCGCAGATGTCGTGCGGTTGGCAGTAGACCGGAACTTCTTGCCCAAGGATCCAGATCTTCTCACCCAGGGGCAGCTACGTCATCCCAATTTACAAACTCTGGCTTTAACGGCTTGGCTGCTGAAACCTCCATATTGATGTAGAAGGGGTTGCCTGCTTCTGTTGTTGATACCATGATTCGGGCTAGGAAGAAGTCCTCGTCCTTTATTTATTACATGCTTACATTGCCTGGTGTGAGTCCAAGTCTCTTCCCTGTCAGGTGTTTTCTATTCCCAGGATTCTGGAATTCTTACAACATGGTTTGGATCAGGGCCTTCAACTTAGTACCCTAAAAGACCATGTTTCAGCTCTGGCAATTTTTTTTCCAAAGATCTTTTGCCAATCACCGGTTGGTTAAAACCTTTTTTCAGGGTGCGTCCACCCCGTAATCCTTTGCTACCAGTCTGGGATTTGAATCTGGTGTTGTCTGCCCTGCAAGGGCCTCCATTTGAGCCTATCCGTGATGCTTCCTTGTCTATTCTGACCCTTAAGGTAGCCTTTCTGGTGGCTATCACTTCTGTAAGGCGAGTTTCTGAACTAGCGGCACTTTGCATCAAACCTCCTTATTTTGAGAGGCATCAGGATAAGGTGGTGTTTCGGCTCAGGCCCGACTTCCTGCCAAAGGTTGTATCTGCTTTTCATCTTAATCCGGACATTGTCTTGCCTTCATTGTGTCCTAATCCTGCTAATTCCAAGGAGCGGACTCTGCATTCCCTAGATGTGGTCAGGGCTCTGAAGTTTATTTGGTCGCCACTGAGCCTTTCAGGAAGTCTGTTGCTCTTTTTGTTCTTCTGGACCTAGAAAGGGTTTGCCTCCGGCTAAATCCACTATCAGCAAGTGGACCCGTCAGGTGGTGGTTTAAGCCTATTCTGCTAAGGTAAATGAACCTCCCTTTAGGATTAATGCTCATTCTACTCGTGCTATTGGTGCCTCTTGGGCTTTTCAGCACCAAGCTTCTGTTGAACAAGTTTGCAAGGCCGCTACTTGGTCTTCTGTTCATACTTTTTCTAAGTTTTATAAGGTTGATGTTAAGGCCTCAGCGGATGCTGCTTCTGGCCGCAAGGTGCTTCAGGCGGTAGTGACTTGAACCACTGGCCGTTACTCTTTGGGGATCCCACCCTACTCTGGACACTGCTTTTGGATGTCCCAACTGTTATGGATTCCGAAGCGGACCGTGCCATGCAATAAAGAAAAAAGCAATTCTTTGAGTACTCACCTGTAGTATTGTTTTTGTTCTTGCATGGCACGGCCCGCTTCGCCCCACCCTTGTTATTGTTGTTCTTGGTTGCCTCTTTATGGTGATTGTTCAATTGGGGTCTTTTACCTTTTTCACATTTTTTACTTATTCTCTTCCGGCTTCTTGTCTGACTGCTTGTGTACGCTGGGGAACTCTATGGTTAAGCCCGTTTTTATAGAGAGCCGGGACAAGCCACAGCTTTTCTGCATTACCACTGCGCCACCTTGTGGCGGAATAACCCAACTGTTATGAATTCTGAAGCGGGCCGTGCCATGCAAGAACAAAAACAATTCTACAGGTGAGTACTCACAGATTACTTTTTTTTAAAGTGGATCAAAACCCACACCGATCGGCATGGGAGTCAATAAGATTCCTGGGGCATCCAAAATCACAACCTTTGCATTCAAACCTTAACCTGTTGCCCCAGTTGGCATTTACTTGCCTATGATGCAGTGAATGGCTTTCTTATACCCCTGCAAATTACCCACCACTCCTAGCCACTGGCATGGCGCTGGTGTTCTTCCAGGGGTACCCCAGGCACTAGGCCTGTGTCAAAAGGCTTAGGGGGCTAGTATATCTGTAGGGTTGGGGCTCAACTCCAAGTCCAGGGTTACCAGTCCCTATACCTGGTGTACCAGGCTAATAGGGCATTTTTATGTAAAAAGAACGAAAAATGTGTGGTTACTTGTGAACCTGTGTATTTTTTTTTGTTCTTTGGGCTTGGTTGTCTTTTGACCCATATGAAGCTGCAAGCCTTACCGTCTTTTCTTTTTTAATAGAATTCTATATTCGTTTTGTTCATTTATTTATGAACTGTACAACCTAGTCCACATGTGCTCAACCAGCAGCCCGGGGGCCACATGTGGTCCTCAGAGCCATCTGATGTAGCTCCTGACCTACTGTGGGGAAAGTGGGAGGGGTGAATAGCAATGATGTGTAAAGGTACAGTAAGGATTGGTGATTGGTGATGTAGGAGGGGTGCTTTGGCAAACAGAGTTGACAGCGGTGGCTTGGAGGAAAGCAGTGACATCGTCAATTCTCAATAATTTGCTAAAAAAAAATTCTAAATTAATTTTATGTTAAGCATTGGTGGAAGCTTAAATGGGTGAGTATTGGGAACATGATTAAGATGTAGGACTGGTGCGGGAGGGCTATAAATAAGGGACCCATATATTTAGAGAGGTAAGCCAATCAATCAATACATGGTGTGGTGGAAGGACATTTGAGTGGAGTTTGTGGAGACAGTGGGTATCCTGATCTCCTCATTATACTATTTCAAATGAAAAAATTCTGAACCTTAACATGCCCCAAACCCTTCCTTCCTTGCTATAAGCAGATTTCTTTGTAACTTCATTGTTATTTTTGGGGGCAATTTGCCACTTAAAACAGGAAAAGATAGGGATATGGTTTGACCCAGATGTTACTGTTGTTCGGGTCTTTCAGAACCACACTGAATAGACTGAATATTTGTGTCGCATGTAGCAATGACACGAATCTGAAGCTCATTAATAATGGCCACTGTTTGCATAGGGAACTTATTCCAGATTTGCCCTCTACTAAACCTGATCCTCCACCTTATTTATGCCCTTCCTTCTGTGCTTGTTAGTTCTACTCCAGGTGTCAGTGTAAGGCAGCGCCATTTTGCCTTCCCAGGATGCACTGCGCCACCCTCAGGGATCTCGTGCCTGCGCAGTGTATTGTCTGTGCCACTTATCTCGGGCCAGGGTGGCTGTGGAAAAGCTGTGAGAGCTGCTGGCGGGGTGAGGAGGACACAGTGGAATGGCACGGCTAAGGCCTGTAGTGTCGGTCTTAGACGGCTAAGATACCAGGGCCCTTGGAAAAGAAGCAGAACGTCAGTGATCCAGACTCTGGCAACATCCAAAAGGTAAGCAAAGTCGGGGGAGGGTATAATAGGACCTGGTCATATAGAGGTCCGTTGTTCCTCTTTAAAATGGAAGTCCAGCGCCAAGTTAAGGATGCTGGCTGCTTATACTTTGGGCCCTGGGTTACCAGCCTCTATGTCTGGTGCACCAGGCTAGTAAGGCTTTTTTTAATGTAGAAATGACGCAAATCCAAAGCTTATTACTAATGGTCACTCAAGGAGCATAGCGTTGTCTTAGCAACATAGCAGATGGAGTCACCCATGGGCTAAGTAACACTGCAATGTAAGGTGGACCAGAAATATTTATAGTGACCAACAATATGAGACCCAAATGAAAAGAAATAGAAATAAATGCCACCAAGACAGGGATAAGGTATAATAAAAAAAACATATATATTAAAATATTTTCAATTCCGTAAAGAATTAAATGACACTTTTCATAATACTGCTTGTTTGGTGCTGTACAAAAAAAATGAATGGTAATCAAAGTTGGCACTTTGTCCCACAGCAGAAAGGGTTGAGCCTGACATGTTTTAATGTAGCAGCTTCAGCAGAGGGGCTCACACTATGAGGGTAAGCGCTTGTGGTTAGGGTGGCCAATAAGAGGTCTGGGAGACTTGTGCCCAATTTATAGCAAGTCAGAGGAGCCAGGTATAAGTGCACTAAATAGGTGACATAGTCTGGTGCAGCACTTGTCCTTGAGGAGGAAAGGGTGGCACCAAGAGCACCCAAAATCAGAATCATTTAATGCAAACTAGGTGCTCACAATTCCGCATTGAAAAAATTCTGTGTCCATGTTATGGCTCCTGGGGTGTCGCCTGGGCATAGAATAACGTGGTCAGTGAGTGTGGTGTTCTGTTTAAGGGGCCCCAGATGGCCCGAAACGCGACATAACCATAGCGTCTATGAGCTGATTATACATTGGCTATGTATGGAACCTGTTTTTAAAAACTCTGGAAAATGGGACCCTGAAGCTGGAAACATTTTCTTTGATTGCATTCATCCACCTGGCCAAGGCTCCAAGGGATCCACAGTGTGCATTGGATACCCAAGAAATGGGTCTCCTTTCTATCACAGCACCAGTTAATTGTGGTTTATTACATTGATTGAGATAAGGCCAGTGGAGTAGTAGAAGTTTCCATGTGGTGGCAACTAGCAGCCACATCCATTGATTGAGCACTTTGCACTTTAAAAGGAACAACACCTCGGGTTGTGTATCCCCCAGGATTATCCATAAAATTACCTTTTCTTCTTTCCCATGGCACATGTACAGGCCGCTAAGCCAATCAGCAGTGCTCATTCCATTTAGATTTACTGATGTCTGAAAGGAGCACGTGCTGGCAGCCACATCCCTGCTTTATCCTCCGTCGGGCAGCGCCATCTTGCCATCCTGGGATGCACTGCGCCGCCCCTTAGATCTCGTGCATGAGCAGTGTCACTGCAGAGGCAGCAAGAGTGCAAAATCTGAGGAGCGGCGCACAAGTTTGAGGCTACACAGGTAAATACGGCCAATTCTGTAGCCTTCACTCAGTGATGGTTAAGGGGGGTGGGGGGTGTAAAGGGGCCAGGAATGCTGCCGGATGTCGGCATTTTAGATAACACCAACATCCAATAGGGAGGGGGGAGGAATGTTTACAAAGGAACATCAAAAAAGGTCTGATGTTCCTCTTTAAAGTGGACCAAAACCCAGCTCAATCGGCCCGGCAATCAATACAATTCCAGGGCCGAGCGATTCCCTCCCTGTGGGGCATCCCAAATTGGGATGCCCCGCTGTGTGAAACCCTCCAGGTTGCCCCATTCACTTACTTTAGTTCCCGGTCCAACGGCGCATGTGCGGGCTGCAGCATTCCCGCTATCCCTCTAGCAGGGCGCGTGCCCATGCCAGTCATTTGTGAATGGCCAGCGCAAGGGTGCTACCTGTTAGAGGGAAGGGGGGATGCGACCTCCAGCGCACTCGGAGCCACTGGCCTTAGACCAGGGAAGTGGTGAGTTTCTTCAAGCGATCTGGGGGGTTTCACGCAGCGGGGCACCCCCTGATCATTGTCCCCCGGGGAAAGGACCAAAACCCAGGATAGTCAAAATCCTGGGTTTTGGTCCACTTTAACAAATGCAGTTTATTCACTCTATTCCTGTGAAATTTAACCTGTTGCCCCAGTTACCCTTTACCTCCACTCTGCATAATCTCCTGCCAAAAGGAGCTTTTTCTGTTCGGGAGGATCTCATGCCTCTTTTTCCTGGAACAGACTGTCTCTTGATTTAACACTGTATATAGGACCTCACATAAAACTATATTGAGCTATAAATGGTTTCAAAAAGTGCCGTGTTAACAGTCGAAAGTCCAGCCAATGCAGAGTCAGTAAGATTTACAGTATTTAGCAATAGGGGCCCCGATTATCAACAGCAGATGTTTTTTGCCATAGGACGACTGCTCTATTTGGCTTGAAAAACTTGGTTTACAGATACAAACGCAGATTATTGCTTAGCTTTACAGTCTCAGTTTGGCACTGGTTGCTGCAGTGTCTTTTTACAATGATTTCCTCCTTATTGTAACGCCGTACGTCGAGGATCACTTTGCCATTCCTCTTCGTCCCTTTAGGTGACACTGTTGAACTGTTTTTAATGCAGCGCGCTGCGCGGCTTCCTGTATATGGAGAATAGCTGTCTGCTGGTTAACCATTTTATCCAAGGATCCAGACCAGACCTTTCATCAGAGCACATCCTGAAAGCAGCTGTTGGGAAATAATAATGTTATTGTTGGGATGCCTTTTTATTGTAGAGGTCACTGCTTCTGCAGAGGAGGATGTCGGTGTATGGACTGTGATTATAAAGCGAATCCCAGATGAGCAAGGTGCTACTATTACCCTAAAATATTGCGACAGCATCCTGCGGCCCAGAATGTAACTGCTGAAATATATTGTACAGCCGCTATACATGGAACTGTGTATAAAAAGGCACCAGAGGGCTGATCCAAGGTTATAGCACAACCATAAAGTGTAAGCTGCAGCTCTGATATCCTTTTGCAGAACCATTTTAATCTATTTATTTTTATTATGGTTTTATAATGTTAATTAAGCATTTGTAAGTGTCGATTCAGCACCTGGTGAGAAAACTCAACTCTACTCTAGAGTGCATAGAACCTACAACTGTACAGCAGCATTGTACTTTTGGTTGTTTGATATTGTTTAGAGGTGTATTAAAGTGCACCATTTAATGAAAAGCCCAAACCCTTAAAAAACTATTCCCCAGCATCTAAAATGAATATATTTAACGTTTTTAATCACTTACTTTTTATTCTTCCCACACTGGCCTGCAACTCTGTTCAGCACTCTAGGGTACGGGTGCCGCCATCTTGCCTCAGAAGCATCACATACTGAGGAGAGGAGAGGGGTCAAAAGTGCAGGGAGGCGGGGTTATAGCTGGGGTCAGGAAAAGGTCAGCAATCCCAGATAGCAGAGTGGCACAGTAAAAAGACACTTCCTGTTTGTAGGCAGCCTCCATGGGCCGCCGTCTTGAATGTTTAAAGGCTCAGCATATGCAATAGGTACAGGTAGGATGATTTTTAATGTGGGCAATCTGTATGTACAGGATGTGGGAAACCTATAAGATAGACTCTTATTCAGAATGAAGGTCAGTTTTAAGAAGTATAAGGTTTGAAAAGGGATCATTTATTGTGACTGGGCAATTTCGGGTAAGCCGGGGTCATACACAGGGTATCAGTGGTATACAGAGCAGCACCAAAGGGAAGAGACAAGAGAAGAGTCGGGATCGAGCCAGGGGTCAAGCCGGGAGGTCACGGGTACGCAGTACAAATGAGACGGATTCGTGGTCAGGAAACAAGCAGAGGTCGGTCCAGGCGGCAATCACAGGGTGGTCAAACAAGACAAGGTCGGCAACAGAAATGAACGAGACTCTTAGACGAAATCATACCCAGCAGCACGCTATCACAGGCAAGGGACAAGTGGGGGGAAATAACCTGGAACTTTGGGCTGATTGGCCCTTTAATACAGCCTCTGGCGGGCGCGCTGTGTACATCGCTGCCGGAGGTCATAAGAGAGACGCGTTTGCGCGCACGCAAGCACATTCAGGGAAGCCGGGGATGCGGCGTGAAGGGAGGAGACGGCCGTGCTCGCCGCTGCACGAGCCAACGCTCGGAGCGGCCACTGGGCAGGACGAGCCCCTGCCAGCCTGCCGGAGACAACGCGGGACCGATCACGAGGTAAGTTGATCGTGACAAATACCAAGCTGCGTGCCGGAGAGCCTGTTGAAGGTACTTTGGGACAGGTTTGAGAAATACTGCTCTTACTGATGTACACCCCTGTCAGCAACATTTCTGAATAGATGGTGGAGGCTGCACACAGCCAGCGGGAGGTGTTCGGCAATCGGTTCTTTTCCTGTGGTGGCTGTGGGAGACCTGGATGACGGCATGGGCTCCTGGCTAGGGTAAGGGTTTTTCTTTTCTCTGTAACCCCCCCCATTTTAACTAAGCCCAAACCGAACTGAGAGATTTGCCCCAGTAAAGGAATCAGAATGGTTGTCATGTTACATATACTCACATGCTGAATGAACAGCTGCTGGAGGGGATGAGTGTAACTATGTATGTACTATGTCAGTCAATGGCGTCAGCTGCCGTAGGGCATTGCAACAGTTGTTTACAATGTTGGTAAATTTTAGGAGATTTCTGAGTAGTGATGAGTCATTACAGCTGATGGTTCTTCTGGCTAGAAATAAAGCATTAATTCAATGAGATTTAGGATCATTTTGACTGTAGGGGGCTTTCAGAAGCAGGGCTGCCAGAATTGTGGCAAGATGGCTGCCCTGGTCCTGGAGCACAGGATCTGCCTGTTATTCCACATTTGCCCTCTCAAATAGCTTACATCACTGATTGCGATAGAAGGGTGGTTAGGGGAGCAATTTACTAAACTATGATTTTTTCTGATCTGCTGGAGGGAATCACCTGTTACCTTGCAATGGCGCTGCTCCAGACTCCAGCAGCGGGTGGGCTTTAGACCTTCAACAACAGGAGTGACAGCACCTGGAGCCTCGGGTGTAGATGTCTGCTTCTATGGGTTTTATTCATCAAGGGATAGTGGCAGGTAGCGCCTCATAGCGGCAGGCAGCGCCTGGTGAACACCGGGCACTGTAGGCAAAACCACATTATGAAAGTGAATCTGGTGAGCGACCCTAACAGCGCCATGTAGCGTCACAGCGCCGGGCTCTAGCTTCCACCTGTTGCTATCTGACGCTCTCCCATACATTTCAATGGACGCTTCTTTTCTTCTGTTTAAACAGGGTTTTTGTTTTTATTTTTCTCTCAAATAATTCTGTGACCTCTCCTGGCGTAGAAAAAGTCATTTTTGAAAACTTTTTGGATTTTTTATATTTTTATTCAGAATTGTCATTACAGGTCTGGCATGAAAGTATTAGAGGCCGATTCATTAATAGCGCCAGGTAGCGACAGATGAGCGACTGTAGCGTGATTTTTTCAGCGCCAGCCAGTATTCGCTGTGCTTGGCCGGCGTTAGCTTGATGACAGCGACTCAGTCGGTGTGCGGTAATGTTGAATACGGGCTGGGGGGTGGCTGTTTCACAGGTCCAGCGTTGTATGTGAGCGCCTGACAACGAATGGCCAGAGCGAACGGCTAGCTTCATATTCATTAACAAATCACGCTCCGAATGTGCTGTCGCTGTCCATTCCTTGTTTAAACCCCAGAGCGCTGGCGGCGATGTGTATTAACTAGTTTTTAACCCCTAAACAACCATATTTTTGGAATGTAACATTATACATGTGTTTAGAATCATTTTGTAATATGAATACATTAATCTCAGACCTGTTAGATCAATTCTGCACAAATTTGTTTTTACATTTTTTTTTACTTAAAAATAAATCCTAACATTGCAGAAGTGGTCTCCGAATTTTTGACATTAAAAAAAAAAAAAAAAAAAAGTTAATATCAATTAATTTTGATTAATTATAGATTGCTCCATTGAAATGCATTGGACATCGCCAGGGAGCGACAGCTCATACCTGGCGCTGTGAGGGAATTTGCAGCGGCGCTCTTCGGTCCAGGCGGCTTCATGATGAATGCCGCGCTAGCCGTCGCTCTCGCCGGCGCTAGCCTCATTTTGCTTGATAAATGCGTCATTGTGACCGCCGCCGGGCGTACTTGAGTCGGTAGTCGCCGTTAGCTGCCGCTACCTGGCGCTCGTCAGACACTACCTGGCGCTATCGCTTGATGAATAAGGGCATTAATGTCACAGTGTTATAACAATGTAATTACACGTGTTTTCACTTTGTTTTCACACAAAACAGACTTTAATCACACAGCGTCTGCCGCTCTATGCTATAGCAACCAGATCCAGAGCGCCTACGCTGTGTGTGTCTGTTTTTTTGTTAAATATGGTGTGAGTGGCTGAAAGTCATTGTGTTGCGGTTATTTCATACAGGGAACAGGGTTATTTGGATTGGCCAGGAGAGATCCAATCAGATTCAGATCTTCTGCTCACTATGAAAGTTTGTATAGGGGAGAGCAACGGAGGAGAATGCCAGGGCCCTTTTTGCCACAGGTCCGATAGCAGCTGCCTTCACTACCTCCATTGTATGTACGCCAGTGCCATGAATAGTGGACTTTCCCTTTAAATCAGCCCAACATCCTCTACGGGGAGGGTGTTGGTGGCTGCTGGCACTGCTGCTAAATGACAGGCTGGGGAGCATTCGGGGTCACAACCCCGTCCGAACGCCAGTAAAGCTTACCTTTCTCTTGGTCCCCCGCCAGGAACCGGGCAGGCAATTGTGGCTCTGGATTCCCGGTGGGAGACCGAGAGAAAAGTAAGATGTACGACCGTTTGGGGGGTTAAAGTGGACCTTCCCCCTGAATAAGACCCTGTCTTATATGTTTCCCCCACCCTGTACATACACATTGCCCACATTAAAAATCATCCTACCTGCATCTACTGCATTTTATGAGCCTTTAAATATCCAAGATGGTGGCCCATGGAGCATCAGGCAGCCTGCAGACAGGAAGGGTCTTCTGACTGTGTTGCTCTGAATTCTGGGATTGCTGACCTTTTCCTGGTCCCCAGCTCTGCTCTGTCTGTGCAAAACACAGCTATAACCCCGCCCCCTGTACTTTTCACCCCCCTCCTCTCCTCTGTATGTGATGCAACTGAGCCAAGATGGTGGCGCCCGTATCCTAGAGTCCTAAACAGAGTTGCAGGCCAGTGGGGAAAAGAATAAAAAGTAAGTGACTAAAAACGTTGAATATATTAATTTTAGATGCTGGGGAATTGTTTTTTAAGGATTTGGGCTTTTCATTAAATGATGCTGAAGGTCTGCTTTAAGTGCAAGAGGGGGGGGGGGGTTGCGGCATTCTGGATGACCCCAGTCTATCATTTAGCGGCAGCACCGGCGGCGGCCACCAACACCCTTGTCACAAAGTTGTTGGTCCACTTTAACTTTGACTTGAATCCAAAGCTCAGCACTTGCCATAATTTTAGTCGGCCATTGTATTTGCATATGTTTTTGGGGGGAGGGGGTGTTGGAGCTGATTTACTAAAGTGTACCTTCAACAAAAGGCAAGCAAAGCAAGCCAAGAACAATGTATGTAATATAATGTAATAACAACAACAGTATTTGTCGGCCCCTTGTAGCTGATCCCTTATACTGCGAGAGGAAACGGGCAGCGAGAGACTGGAAAACAGGCAGCGCTCCACCATGATTCACCACCCTGTGCATGTGCGACTACAAAGAGACTCCCACCTCCTCCCAGGAAATGGGGACCGCAATTCCCAGCATCTGTTTCCTTAACTGTCACCCAGAGGATTCTCGTGCTAAATGAAAATGGGCAAAAATAGAGGCATCACACGCATGAGATGCATTACAGACATTTCACATTAAATCTCAGCCTATTCATTATACGGCTCTTCCTTTGCTGGATCATCTCGTCTGGCCACTTATTGGGCCTAATAATTTCATTTACGTCAATGCTTAAACTGCATTTTAATTTAGAAAGAACATGGCCGGGGTCTTGTAGCCGTTGGCGTATTTAATTTATTTTTCAGTGAACCAGTTGCAGAGAAACTTTACGGCAGGATGCGCAACCTGTGGCCCTCGGAGACATCTGATGTGGCCCCCAACATAAAGCTTAGAGGTGAAAGTGGAATGCAGTGTGGATGAGAGCATTCATTGTGAGCAGGCTCCTCATTCCTTTTCTTGCAATGGCTTGTCCATCTTGTTTCTATATTTATTACTGTTTGTATATGAACCCTCTGAGTATAAAGGGATGCGGAATATGTTGGCGCTATATAATAAATAAAAGATAAAAGATTATTATTATTGGGGAAGCACATAAGCAGGCTGTTGTCGAGAAAGTGTGGGGGGTACAAGGGCGTTATGATTGTGGTAGCAGGGAGTGTGACTGTGACAAGGCCTGTGAGTGGAAGGGGCCGGGGGGGGGTCGGGACTGACCCACCGACCTGTTTATTGTTTGCCCAGTGGAGGATTGGGCGTCCCAGTGCAGAGTCATGCTGTTTTATTTCATTTAGACGAGCCCTGGTGGATCACCAGCCTCGCCCTCTAACATGTACCGGCATGCCATGGCTTCATTTAATGATGGGAGCAGTGGGGTGTGGGGCAGATCAGTGAGTGGGGGGCTTACTAATTTGTTGTGTTGTGTGATGATGTGACCCCTAATTAGCCACAGGCTAAACTTAGAGGGTCTCAAAAAACAGCTGCTTTAGCCTGAAGGGGCGGATTGGTGGGTAGGTGTGTGTACGTGTGCAGGGCCGATTGATATGTAAATGTGTCCGGCGGGGGCAGATTGGGATGTGTATGTGTGCAGGGTGGATTGGTGTGTTTATACACGCAGGATGCAGATTGGTGTTTGTATATATAAGGGCCAGTTGGTGTGTGTATGGGGAACGATGAATCCTTAAAACTTAACATTTATTGTCTTCCATAAGTATATTTTATACTTATGGAAGACAATACATTTTAAGAATTTTGGAGCTGGACTTTTAATTGGATCAGTTTTATTTGATAAGTTGAATATGGTCAGCATGCGCCAATAAAATCAGTCCTTTATTATTCTGAAACTATCCATCTTGAGATCAACTCATCCAGAAGAAAAACATGTAAGACCAATCCTCTGGGGCAGACCTATGGATCTAGAATACCATAAAATAAAATCGTACTGTACTGTCCTGTCCTGTGCGTGGGACAGAACAGACACGAGCCGGTAAGTAGGGACATTTAGAACAAATGTTTTTACCACTTTTGGTGAACTGGTAAAGGGACCAAGAAACCTCTATGCCATTAGGGGTAGTGGCACACTGGACATAGGGGCTGAGTGGCCAACCTCTGGCCCCTTTGATCTACCAGCCTCTCTGGCCTTCGACATGGTGCCTCTGGTGAAAAATTCTCTCCTCCTCTGTGGCAGGCCAATCTCCTGGCTGGATGCAAGGGTCAGAATAGGAGCCTACTGCTGGGCAGCTTCATCAAAATAATATAAAAAATAAAATATGTAATTAATAGGAATGGACTGAGAGCTCTTTGTAACAGCTGAACAAATGGAATAGGAGCCTGTGTCCTTAATACTTTGCTGCCATGCTAGTTACCTAAGAGCAAGGCTATTGCCTGTTTTTTTTTTTAATTTCTGTTCTTTGAACTTTTGGCTCCAGTACATGGTGTCATAGTTCCTGCAGCACCTCCAAAGTATCCTCAACACCATCTAAAGCAGTGTGGAATTAGTTTTTGCTAGAGTTTGAGTCTGTAGAAATATACCGACTTCGACTCCAGAGAAAAAAAACAATTCTTATATTGTATAATGTACCGTATATACTCGAGTATAGGTCGACCCGAATATAAGCCGAGGCACCTAATTTTACCACAAAAAACTGGAAAAGTTATTGACTCGAATATAAGCCTAGGGTGGGAAATGCAGCAGCTACCGGTAAATTTCAAAAATAAAAATAGATACCAATAATGTTTTTGAATACCGTATTTATTTGAAAGAAAAGACTTTTACGGGTACCGTACGGTATCTTTTGAGGCCTAATGCAGGCTGATATTACAGAAAGTGATGACATGACCTGTGTTAGGGCTCATAAATATACATTCTACCAGTGTCCTGCCTGTGTCCATTAAATATACAGCCTGCCTGTGTCCATGAAATATATCGTACAGCCTGCCTGTGTCCATGAAATATACCGTACAGCCTTCCTGTGTCCATTAAATATACAGCCTGCCTGTGTCCATGAAATATATCGTACAGCCTGCCTGTGCCCATTAAATATACAGCCTGCCTGTGTCCATGAAATATACCGTACAGCCTGCCTGTGTCCATTAAATATACAGCCTGCCTGTGTCCATGAAATATACCGTACAGCCTGCCTGTGTCCATTAAATATACAGCCTGCCTGTGTCCATGAAATATATCGTACAGCCTGCCTGTGCCCATTAAATATACAGCCTGCCTGTGTCCATGAAATATACCGTACAGCCTGCCTGTGCCCATTAAATATACAGCCTGCCTGTGTCCATTAAATATACCGTGCAGCCTGCCTGTGTCCATTAAATATACAGCCTGCCTGTGTCCATTAAATATACAGCCTGCCTGTGTCCATTAAATATACAGCCTGCCTGTGTCCATTAAATATACCGTACAGCCTGCCTGTGTCCATGAAATATACAGCCTGCCTGTGTCCATTAAATATACAGCCTGCCTGTGTCCATGAAATATACCGTACAGCCTGCCTGTGTCCATTAAATATACCGTACAGCCTGCCTGTGCCCATTAAATATACAGCCTGTCTGTGTCCATTAAAGGAAAACTGTCACATACGGTAAGCATAACCGCACTAACCAGTGGCCCAGGCTGGTAGTGCGGTTTATGCTGAGTAAATACCTGGCTCCTGCCGTTTGATTGCCCGATCCGTTCTGCCGTTATACCGGTAGTTGATTGGCGCCTTCCTCTGCAGCGCGCCGGCTCCCTCTATACACCCGGAAGCGGCCGCTCGCCAGGCTGGACTGAAGCTGCGCCGGCCGCTTCTGGGTGTACGCAGGAAGCGGCCGCGCACGCGCAGTCCGGCGCACTGAAGAGGAAGGGGAGGACGGCGGATCACTGTACCAGAGGAGGCGGGACATCGCTCCCGCGGCTGCACGGGACATCAGCATCATGAGGGAAGGGGAGGACGGCGGATCACTGTACCAGAGGAGGCGGGACATCAGCATCATGAGGCATCATGAGGGAAGGGGAGGACGGCGGATCACTGTACCAGAGGAGGCGGGACATCGCTCCCGCGACTGCACGGGACATCAGCATCATGAGGCCATTCACGAGCGTCACCCAGCGGTATGGCCCTGCCCCTTTTTCTCCTCCATTTCGGCCAAAATTTTCACTGACTCGAGTATAAGCCGAGGCGGCTTTTTTCAGCCCAAAAAGTGGGCTGAAAAACTCGGCTTATACTCGAGTATATACGGTATATAACTTTCATAGGAAGTTTGGAAACATTAATCATAAATATATTTTTCTCATTCTAAGGTACTCTCAGTCAGTGAGAGGCAGCAGCAGTGGCAGCTAAGTGGTGATAGAATTCTCCAATCTCTCATGTGCCTTATATACAGTATCTTCATGTTGCCCCAATGCCCTTAAAGTGGACCAACACCCAGGACTTTGACTATCCTGGGTCTTGGTCCACTTCCCCGGTGCACCCCGATCGGGCGTGCCCCGCTATGTGAAACCCCCTAGATCGTGTGTAAAAACTCATCCCGCTCCTACGGCGCATGTGCGGACGCTCGTCCAATCAGCGCGCTCGGAGCCGCTGTGGTATGCACGTCCAATCGACGTACAACCACAGCGACTCTGAGCAGGCTGTCGGCCACATCTCGCGCTTCCCTATTCCCGGGCCGATCCGCCTGGGTGTTGGTCCACTTTAAGCGGACCAACAGTCAAAAATGACTTAAACCAGAGCAACACAACGCACAGTCTCATATGCATCCCTCCCCAGGGCAATTTAGATTGCGCCACATAAAAATTTATTTAACTCCTAACTGCAAACAGGAAGTGCTGCTGGGTTTCCTGTTACTGTGCATTTTCAGTTATGTCAGTTGAATCCAGACAGCAGCATGGCTGAGATGCTGGGAGAGGAAGCTCCACAATGGCAGCTACCTTTCTTTTACAACTGTGCCAGACTGTTGGTCCAGTTTAGTTAAAATGGCTGAAACTTACAGGAATTAAAGTGGACCAAAACCCAGGATTTTGACTATCCTGGGTTTTGGTCCTTTCACCCAGGGCACCCTGATCAAGGATGCGCCACTGTGTGAAACCCCCCAGATTGCCAAGCCCAACTCACCTCTTCCTGGTCCTATGACTCATGTGCAGCCGCTCGTCCAATCAGTGCGTTCTGAGCTACTGACGTCACGCTATCTGAGCCTTCGCCTAAGGCCAGTGGCTCCAAGCACCCTGGGGGGCGCATCCCCCACCTCCCTCTAACAGGGAGCATGCTCACGCTGGCCATGCACAAATGCCGCTTCCGCATGCGCTGTTGGACCGGAAAAGAAGGTAAGTGTATGGGGCGACCTGGGGGGTTTCACACAATGGGGCATCCTGATTTTGGATGCCCCGGGGGGGGGGGATTGATCAGTTTGGGAATCTTATAGATTCCTGGGCCGATCGTGGTGGCTTTTGGTCCACTTCTTCAGGCACAAACAGAAAAAAAATTATATTCAGTTTTTTCCTTTGCAGCTCCTCTGTGGAGGTCTAGAGTTCCCCTGCAGCTCTCTGTGCAGTGCCGGTATCCTCTACCTTACTGATGGCATGGAGTCAGCGATCAGTAAGGTGGCCTCTCATGGCAGCGTCCATGGAGCCTTGTTGCCTCCACACACCTACTCTATTTATTGCAATGGAAGGTTTAGCACTCCTCCCTTCGGCACGCCCCCTCTAATGCCACAAATGGAGTGGGAGTGTTGGGGGGGCATGAAGCTGTAATGACAGATGTCGCTGTGTCTGCCCAACCATGGAGAATGAAATCAGATGAAATTACTCGTCCTACCTCATCTGTATGTAATAAGATGCCGGTGCTGCACAGTGGAGCTACGTAGCACAGGTAAGTATAGACTTAGGCCCTTATTTATGAAGGAATAGCGACAGGTAGCGACTGGTGAGCGGCCGGTAATGATGGGCCCCGCCACGAGAACGCCGGCTCCCCACCACAATCACACATTTATCAAGCCAATCCTGCTTAGCGACTGAGATAGCGCCAGATAGCCACTCATTCATCATTATTCCAGCCTCAGCCCACAGCGCCAGCGTCCGACCTTGAACAGCTACAGGTATGACCTCTCGCTACCTGGCGCTCTCCAATGCATTTCAATGGAACAATCTTTAAATATTTATAATTAATTGTTATGAATTTTTTTTTTTTTAAATGTGAAAAATTCTGTGACCACTTCTGCCATTTTAGATAACTTTAAGGTAAAAAAAAAAAAATTGTGCAGAATTGATATTACAGGTCTGATATTAATGTATTCATATTACAAAATTATTTAAAAAACTTGTTTTATTTTTTGGTTTCCAAAAATATGGTTGTTTGGGGGTTAAAAAACTACTTTTAACCCATCGCCGCCAGCGCTCTGGGGTTTAAACATGCATTTTACAGCGCGAGAATTTTTAATGAATATGGTGGGAGCCGGTCGCTAGGGCCAGTCGCTATCATGCACTCCCATACAGCGCGGAACCTGTCAAATAGCGACTCCTCACCCAATATTCAACATTACAGCAAACCGTCGCTATCAACAACCGAACAACGGCCAAGCACAGCGACTACTAGCGGGCGCTCTGAAAATGCCGCTACAGTCGCTCAACTGTCGCTACCTGCCGCTATTAATGAATCGGCCTCTTATTTTTGATGTTATTGCCTGGACAGGAACTTTAATTTATTTGTTCAGCAACTGTATTCCAAGTAGCCCGATTACTTTTATAATAGTGAGCAAAAAACAGATGTCACCATTTTACTACATAGTACATTTGTTATTACTAATTATTGGCCAAGTACTCTTTGACTCCAATAGTGTTATGTTTATGTCATGAATTTCACGTCCCAGCTTGGAATAATTGGCTGGTTTTAAATTCTTGGAACTGGCGAGTTTGTCCAAGTTTAAGGGAACAGTTCAAAGAACTCTCCGGCAATCTAACAATGCGGGTGGCATTCCGAGAGCATTTACTGTAAGTCCAGCTTTGTTTCCGAGTAACATTGTGTATTTTGGGATCGGAAAAGGGCACGAGACTACTTTTGGCTTCTGAAAAAATAACAGCAGAGATTTATTGAAATCGAGTAAGTCCCCGGGGGACAATTCACATGACTTTTAAGTCTATACATGAGCACAGGAACACTTCTGCTTTGAAAATTTGTAAACAGGAAAATAATTCTGCAAGCGACACTTTGTTCATAGTGAGAGGCTGTGGAAGGATCGAGCCGCTCCGGGGCACGCCAAGATCGGACCATTGTTAGCTAGGTGAGCGCAGCCACCAGGCGTGCTGGGAAGTCCTGCTACTGAACAATATACTGTATGCTAGCGCAAAGATTCTTTTTTTAACAAACAAGTCACATTTATTATGCAAATATTAATTGATTCACTATGGGGTTTATTCATCAAGGGTAGGCAGGTAGTGCCTTGTAAGCGGCAGGCGGTGTCTGGTGAACGCTGGGCGCTGTATGCAATACCACATTTATGAAGGCGATTCTGGTGAGCGACTCTAACAGCACCATGTAGAGTACGATTCATCATTACAGGCAGCTCAGCGTATAGCGCCAGCGCTGTAGCTTCCTGAGCGCCAGGTATTACCTGTCGCTCTCCCATAATTTCAATGGACGCTCCTTTTCTTCTGTTTAAACAGGGTTTTTTCTTTTTAATTTTTTTTTTCTCTCAAATAATTGTGTGACCTCTCCTGGCCTAGAAAGAGTCATGTTTGAAAACGTTTTTGATTTTTTATATTTTTATGCAGAATTGTCATTACAGGTCTGGCATTAAAGTGTTAATGTCACAATGTTACAACAATGTAATTCCATGTGTTTTCGCTTTGTTACTGGTGGATATGTGTTCAAAAATAGACTTTAATCACACAGCATCTGGCGCTCTATGCTAAAGCGACCAGATCCAGAGCGCCGATGCTGTGTGTGTTTTTTTGTTGAATATGGTGTGAGTCGCTGAGAGTCGGTCTCACTGAGCTGGCTCTACCTTTCGCTCCCTGCAACGCTGTACTGGTGTTAGAACGTCCAACATACATCTCATTCATCAATGCCGGCCAAGTTACTACAGCGACTGAGACATTCTGTTACAGCACCCCATAGCCGATCACAGCGTCTACTAGCGGTCACTCTAAGCGCCTCTGTACAGACGCTCATCTGCCGATACCTGGCGCTAGTAATGGATCAGCCTGAGTGTTAGTATCAAGAATTGATTGCACGGGGGCGTGGCTTGACATGGCGGAGTGAAGTCGCAGGGAAAAGGAGCTCCGTACCCGAGAGAAGCAGAGCTGAGGCAGGGCGACTTTAACCCACCCGCAGCACGGATGCCCAGGCGGGGGAAACTGCGGGGAACATTTAAGAGAGGGAGATCCCACACCATACCTGCGCTGTTCCGAGCCGGAGACCCCGCAGGCAGAGAGCGGTCAGGGAAGAAGATGGCGGCGGGCAGCGAGATGCGCGCACGTGGGCGCGAGTCACCGGCACAGCAAGAAGGAGCTCCTATCGGCTCACCGGCCCCGTCGGAGGAAGCGCCTGCGCACCGGAAGGGGCGCGGGGAGGAGGAGGGCACCCGCCCCGACACAAAGGCAGAACGCCAGAGGAGCGCGGACATGTCAGTCACGGCTGAAGTGCACTGCGGGGCGGACAGGCTGGGAGGACTACCCGGCGGGCTCCAAGTCAGTTGTGCATCCCGCCCCCTCCCTACCGGCCCCCACAGCAAGTCCACAGAAACCTTGCCCCACATACCAGTGTGTCAGGTGGGGGGTGGAACGGGGGGTGGGGGGAGAATTAACACTCCTCACAACATTGCCAGGCATAAGGCAAAACAGCCCGGTGCGGCGCCCATGCGGGAGGGCCCTGGTAGCCCGGACTCCCCCCCACGGAGCATTAGGGGGCGCTCTCTGACCCCACATTCGCGAACACGGGGCTACTCCTCCCCACAAATAGAGGAACTGCCTTCTAGTCCCAGCACGTTGCCAGGCACCCCTTCACCGCCGCTGAGCCCACAGCCAACTTGGCAGTCCGGATCCGGCAGTCCTACAGAGGAACCTATGAGCGTGGGGGATGCCCCTGCCCTGTGTGGCCTCTGGGGTGAAGTTGTGGACTCCCCGGCTCGGGGGACCCAGGCGGGAGACACGCAATGGGGCGACCAGCCTATTCTGGGCTCTGCCCCGCCTGGGGGGAGGATCAGTAGCAGCACCTGCTCTGGGCCCACCGCTGTGCGCCACGCAGAACGCCGAGCTTTCTACTTTGTGCAGCCCACCCACAGTTATACCTATAGATCTGCTCTCGCATTCCATCGTGGAGGCGGTTAAAGTCAATATCAAGGAGGCCCTGCGAGGGCTCCCAACGCGCGGGGATTTTGATGGATATGTTTCCTGAATGGAGGGCACCATCAAGAGAGAACTGGCCGCAATACAAGGTTCATTGGCGGAAGTCACAGAAAGAATGGACGGGGTGGAAGCCTCACATAGAGCCTTGGAGACGCACGTGGCAGAATTGGAACAGCAGCAGGTTGGGAACAAACGCCTCCTAGCTGACTTATCCCTGGCCGATGATGACATAGAGAACAGGAGCTGCAGGAACAACCTGCGCCTCCGGGGAGTTCCTGAATCGGTGGAGCCGAGAGACCTACTGGAAACGGTCACCTCTATATTCAACTAGCTCTTCGATCTCCCCAGCACAAATCCTATAGAGATGGATCGGGTGCACAGAGCCCTGGGCCCCCGGCAGCAAGACCCAAACAGGCCCAGAGATATCATCTGCAGAGTGCATTTTTTCAAGATCAAGGAGGATATACTCCGACGTGCCTGGGAGAAGGGCCCGATCAGGCATAAAGGCGCACGGGTGATCATCCTTCAAGACCTCTCACGGAGGACATTACAGATGCGGAAGCTTTTAAAACCTGTGCTGGATGCTGTCCAGAGACCGGGGGCGTCTTACAGATGGGGACACCCGTTCCAGCTCCTGGTGCGGAGGGGGGGGGGAGCTTGTTTGCCCTCAAATCGCCCGGCCAACTACCTGATTTGTTCCACTTTTTGGAGACGGAAAACGTAGACGTCCCTGACTGGACAGTGCCAGACCTGGCCATATACAACAGGCAGCTACCGCAGTGTCCAGGAGGAGGCCCCAGAGGAGAGAGAAGAGGCGCGGGAGGTGAAAACCGGTGGCCCCGTGCCCCGCGTGACGCCCCCTGCCGGCTCCTACCTAGCCATATAGGCCCACTTTCTATTGTCTTCACCAGTGGTGGCGTTGGTGGCGGGCGGGCGGCGGGGCATCGCGGGGGGAGCAGTAGTGGCTGGGGAGGAGTGCGCGTGTGTTTTGGGGCGCTCGCCTTGCCCTTCTCCCTGGGCGAGTACCGGGTGGTCGGGCCCCGGCTGGGGCCCCCATCATGTTTTATTACTACTGTTGTTGTTCTCCTTTGAAATGTTAGAACTGCATTCCTAGAATTGTTTAGAAGTGTTTGCAGCGTGTCCTGTTGCCCCCCAGGGGCTCCCCGCTTGGGTTACCGCCGATTTTGAGCCCTGAACTCCTACGTAGCGGGGCTATGGCGCTAGTAAAGTCTCTGATGGGACCTGCCTTGCTGAGTGGCTGCAAGCTGGGTGCGACTCCTAACCCGCTGAACGTAAGCCTAGTCTTCCAACCCCCCCACAACTCTTGGTGCACCCCTCTGGGAAAGCCTCTCCTCTAGACGGGAATAGATTTTGCACAGGGCCTAATAGCTCGTGGAGGAGGGGCCTCTTTGAGAACCCCCCTTCATTAGGTGCATAACAAAAAAAAAAAAAAAAAGGCACCGTTTCCGGGCTACGCCTTTAGGCGAGTGACCGGCCGACTACTTGCTAGTCCACAGTTTTCCCTGTTACCCGAGTTTTCTTCCTTAAGTGCCCACGCACCGTCTCATAGAGTACGGTACTTTTCCCTTGGTCCCTTCCCCCCCCCCCCCATTAACCTTAACTTTTCCAACCTTCCTCCCATTGGCGTGTGGGACCGGACACGGGGCAAGCTGCACCATCATTCAACAGAGTGTTGAAGTAGTCATCCCCCTGTAGTGCGCTCAGACTAACATGGGCTCAATAAAGATAGTCTCCCTAAATGTTAAGGGGCTTAATACCCCCGAAAAGAGAACTATCTTAAGGCAGGAACTAAATAAATACAAAGCATTTCAAAAGAGATGCGGCTCCTGGACTCTGTAGCAAACAATTCCCACACCTGTTCACCAGCTGCGCGGCGGACACCAAAAAAAAGGGAGTAGCTATCATGTTGGCCCGGGACTTACCCTTCAGCTCAAAAGAGGTCTGGAAGGACGATTCGGGAAGGGTGGTGCTGGCCAAAGGGTTGATCAACCACAGAATGTATACGCTGGCCTCTATATATGCGCCCAACCAAGGCCAGATCCAATTTCTAAAGAACACGCTGGATAGGATAGAAAAATTTATGGAGGGCGATGTAATACTGGGGGGGGGGGGACTTCAATTTAACCTTAGAGCCCCTGCTGGATTCTTCGGCGGGAAGATCAGCGATCTCACAATTGGCTTTGAGATCCCTGAAGACAAAATTACATAGCATGCAGCTGGTGGATGCGTGGCGCGTCAGAAACCCAGGGACACGGGACTATTCTTTTTACTCTCATGTCCATGGGACATACTCTAGGCTAGATTACATCTGGGTCTCACATAGACTACTGAGCCAGGCCACGGGGGACGGGATATACCCGACCTCCTTTTTAGACCATGCCCCTGTTTTCCTTGATTTTGATCTTGTGGTTAGACCCCCACCCCCCTCGTTGTGGAGACTAAACGAGTCCCTCCTACAGAATGCAGTGGTGTCGGAAGACATAAAAGAGGGTATTGAGACAATGGGGAAGTCTCTCCACTGACATTATGGGAGGCGCATAAAAGTGTGATAAGGGGAATTCTGATTAGTCACAGGGCAAGGCTTAAAAAAGAAAGACTATCCCAAATAGCAAAGCTCACTGAAAAGGTCAGGCACTTGGAGCTGTCCCACAAACAGTCCGAGGTAGCAAAGGTCCTTGGGGAACTAACCCAAGCAAGGGAGGCACTCAATGCTCTACTGAGACAAAAGGCCAAACATGTAATTAGGAGATGTAAACGCACATATTATGAGTACGGCAATAAGAGTAGCGCGCTACTGGCCAGGGCGCTTAGGAAGCAGCAATCCCAAAACTTCATTTCAGAGATATTGGACAGAAATCAGCAGTCCCGTCATACTACAGAAGGGATAGCAGACACGTTCACACTATATTACAGAGGTCTGTACAACTTGGGTGGGGGGCCGGCGGCGTGGACGCGCCCAGGCAAAATAGAGGAGTATATAAGGGAGTCCGGTATGCCGACAATCACGGAGGAGATCGCGGCATCTCTGGAGGACCCGATTGGGATGGAGGAGCTACTTGAGGCAGTTAAGCAGACCCCCTCAGGGAAAGCCCTGGGGCCAGACGGTTATTCTGTAAAGTATTATAAAACCTTTATCCCAATACTGGGCCCGCGAATGATAAAGGCTTGGAATTCGATAACGGATCCAGAAGCGCCGGGCTCATTTTCAAGCAGAGACCTAGAAGCCCACATTTCTGTCCTGCACAAACCAGGAAAGGATCCTCTTTCATGCAAGAGTTACCGCCCCATCTCTCTTCTTAACGCGGACCTGAAGTTATACGCTAAGATCCTAGCCAATAGATTGGCGCCAATAGTGGCCCAGGTGGTCCACTTGGACGAGACGGGCTTCGTGCTGGGAAGAGAGGCAAGGGATAATGTGGTAAGGGCTCTGAGCGCGGTGTATGCGGCACAGAAATCTGACATACCTATGATGCTCCTATCCACAGATGCGGAAAAGGCCTTTGATAGGGTGAGTTGGCCCTTTCTAAAAGAGACCCTCCGACATATAGGCCTCGGGGACAACATGAGAAAACTGAATTGCAGCACTGTATACAATGCCCTCTGCCAGGGTCAAGGTCAATGGTCATCTCTCCGCTCCGGTTCCCATCCGCAACGGAACACGTCAGGGTTGACCTCTGTCCCCTCTACTGTTTGCCTTGTCCCTGGAACCATTCCTGTGTAGAATCAGGGGTAATATTGACATAGGGGGCCTAGAAACTTGAGGGGGCTCTTATAAGGTTGCTGCCTACGCAGATGACCTCTTGTTTTTTATCTTGAATCCTGTTATCACTCTGCCAGTACTGATGAAAGAATTTGAGGGCTTCGGCAGGCTGTCCTTCTTTAAAATCAACTTCGAGAAATCTGAGGCTCTAAACGTGTCGCTCCTTGGGGACATGGCCAGGAACCTCCAACGGACTTTCTCATTTAAATGGGCTAGGACCTCGATAACGTATCTGGGTACTCAGTTGCCGAGCCGGTTGTCGAAGGTCTTGGAGTTGAACTTCCTGCCCTTGTCCCAGAGAATAAAAGCAGACCTAGATAGATGGGATTCCCCTACCTTCTCATGGATGGGCAGGGTAAACATAATTAAAATGTCAATTTTGCCAAAACTTCTATTCCTATTTCAGGCACTCCCAATTAGCATCCCTGCATACTTCTTCAAGAACCTAGATAAAGACCTGATGGGGTTTGTCTGGCAGAAAAAGAGAGCTAGGCTCAAGCGGCAGTTGTTAAGTAAACCCAAACACCTAGGGGGCATGGCGATGCCAGACGTACAGTTATATTGGGTTGCTTCCCACCTGCAGAGAATATGTGAATGGCACACGTGTAAAAACACAAAGAGGTGGGTCCAACTAGAACATTCACTGGCATTGGCCCCACTGGATTCAACTGTCTGGAATAGGGAAACATATATGTCGGGGTTGGGATCACATCCAACAGTGGCAGCCACATTGGGGGGTCCTACGGTGCCATAGGAAGCATTCAGAAATCTCTCCCTGGCCCTCCCCTATGATCGCTTTAATGGACAACCCTCCGCTCCTGGCAGAATGCTCGAGGGTGGCCTTTAGGGAATGGGGAGGGGCGACTCAGCTGAGGGGCGGCGATCTGATGTCGGAGAGGGGGTGGGTATCATTAGGGAACCTAAGGACAAAACTGCATAACGGGGACCTGGACCCCTGGACCCTTCTCCGATTTCAGTCAATTTTGTCCCGGACGGGCTACCGAAAGGAAAACGCTAAGGGGCACACAGAGTTCGAAAAGATTTGCCTGGAGGGACAGCCATATCCCCACCTGATTACTAAACTATACTCACTACTCATAGGCGAGCAGGTGGCTCCCCCTTCATTCTGGAGAGAATGGGAAATCGACCTGGGTAGGACAATAGGGGAGAAAGAGAGGAATAAACTAGTGACCCAAGCGCACAAGTCCTCGGTAGCTACGAGAGTCCAGGAGGTCAACTACAAAATTCTGACGCGCTGGTACTATACCCCTGATAGATTAGGTAAGATGTTTAACACAGCGGACTCAAGCTGCTGGAGATGTGGGGAGAAGGGGGGGACACTGTTCCACATTCTTTGGACATGTCCCAGAGTTCAGGGGTATTGGGAGGTGGTCCTGCCCATCATCTCGCAGCTAACTGGGGCGCAATTACTGGGAGACCTGGCCTGTGTCTTACTTCACTCAACAAAGGTCCCGACAGGGAAATACAAAAAAACCCTGTTGATCCACTTACTAAATGCCACCAAGCAAACAATACCTAGGCTCTGGAAGCAAAAAAAAATCCCCTCCGTAAGGGATTGGGCGAGAGAAGTCATGAACGTTAGGGAAATGGAGGACCTGACGCTATCCCTGCACAACAGGGATGAGCAGTACAGAACCACCTGGTTGCCCTGGCTAATATATGAGGAATCGGCAGAGTTTAGGAGCCTGTTTGAGTAATGGGACATGAGGTATAGTCGTATCGCCGGCTCGCCCCGACACACACAGCCAGAGGGGAATCCAGGTTTACACATGGGCTACCAGTAGAGAGCAGGCCATGGTAGGCGCCCGGCTAGAAACCCGAGTCCCACACGCCACACACAGTCTACCCCTTCCTTTCCCCCCCTACCCATATCCCTACTGTGGTTTTCCCTTCCCCCTCCTTTTTTGGATCTGACACATGGATACTCCTCGTGATGTAAAGAGTTACCACCCGTAGGGTATTGGCATATTGGAATGTACTTGCTTGGCGCGGATAGGACCTTGCCCTCCCGGGGCACGCCGGAAGGGTATCTCACATACCAGTGGCGAGTAGAAGGGGGACCCCTTCACCGAGTAAAGTGTATTGGTGTCAGCAATTAGCTCCCTAACGATATGATTTACATGCTTTGAAAACGGTGTTCCTAAGTGCCTTTCCCTTTCCCTACACGTCCTGTAATGTGAGTTTAAATGTATGTATTGTCTAAAACTGCAACGCCTTTAAATAAAGATTATTAAAAAATAGAATTGATTGCACAAAATGATGTTGCCCAGGACAGTAACTTCAAAGAAACTCCCAACATTTCAGGCTTTTTTTGTTTCTTTTTGGCTATTAGAACTGAGGTTTGCATGCATGTGCGTGTTGCCTTTTTTCTAATGCAAAAGCTGCCAGCTGGTGCCTCCATGGTTTAATGGCCTGAGGCCTTGCCAGGATGCTGAGCTGATGCTCTATACCCTTCATCACAGGTTGGGTGAAATGGGCAACCCTGGAAGAACACTGGCCCCATGCTGATAGAAACCAGGCTCTTCTGCACCCCTCTACCCATTGGGGATAGGGTGACTGAAAGGTTAACAGCAAGCAACATCCACAGGTACCATCTCTCAGGGATGCTCAACCTTTTGACACACACGAGCAACATAAATCATTTGGAACCTGGTCGCAGGGCCACAATGAATAGGTTAAAAAAATTTTCATCTGCCCAATCATGTACCCAAAAAAGAATTCAAGCTGTTGTACAGGCTCAGGGTGCGTCAGTGTCAGTGCTAATGCTCCATCAGCATTTGAATGTAACGAAACGCTATGGCCAGAGACTTAGGAGGACCCCACTGCTGACACAGAGACATAAAGGTACTAGTAGTACTAGACTGCAGTTTGCCAAAGTGTACATGATTAGGCCAAAATCCTTCTGGGAAAACATATTGTGGACAGATGAGACTAAAGCATCATAAATACAGCATTTGGTAAAGCATAATCCTACTGTTTATGGGAATCAGGCCTATAAAGAAAAGAACACAGTGCCTACAGTCACATATGCTGGAGGTTCAAAAATGCTTTGGAGTTGTTTTGATATCTCCTGTGCTGGGTGACTGTGTTCAAGGCATCTTCAAACCTGAAGGTTTCATAAGGGATTTTAGGTGGCAATGTAGGGACCAGTGTTCGAAAAGCTGGGTTTGTGTCATAGATCATGGGTCTTCCAGCAGGACAATGAGCCCAAACATTCAAGAAGCCCCCAGAAAGTGATGGAGAGTTCTGAAGTGGCCAGCAATAAGTCTGGATCTAAATCCCATTGACCACCTGTGGAGAGATCGTACAATGGATGTTGGGAGAAGACACCCTTCAAATATGAGAGACCTGGAGCAGTTTGCAAATGAAGAGTGGTCCAAAATTCCAGCTGAGAGTGGTAAAAAGCTTGTTGATATTTATAAGAGATAACTGATTTCAGTTATTTTTTCCCAAGGATGTGCAACCAAATATTAATTTGAGGGTGACACCAAATTTTTGGAGCTGTGCATGAAATTATATAATTTTTGGCTGTTTTTCTTTTTTTTTGTATTGTTCCAATACAAACAGAAAATAAACACATTTAACAACACATGTGTATATTACTTTCTAGGAGAAATGCTTAATTTTCTGTCTCTCTCTATATACGGTATATATATATATATATATATATATATATATATATATATATATATATATTGTAATATATATATATATATATTGTAATATATATATATATATATATATATATATATATATATATATATCTTTAAAAAAAATGTAAAATTTAAAAAAAAATAATATAATAGATTTACAATCTTTATTGGACATTCAAAGAATGTGTATGCTGTGCTCTTTTGTTATGATCATAATATGGATGGTGCGGACATTTCCTATTCAGTATGGCAGTCAGTGCCTTTATGAACCTTAGCTAATGTATAATAATAAGCCATCGCCTTTAAACCCCGGATAAAGATCGGTAAATCAACAGCAATTTTATTAATAACAGCAATTTAATGCAGCAATTGACTGTATTTGCCTTTTACTGAATGCTAATTACTTTTCCTTTGACAAGTTGACGGTTTCTTAATTACTCGAGGGCAATGGAGAGTTTTGCGGTGCAGGTGATAGACATAATGACAGTAATGATTTTTTTGTCACATTTGTAATTTAATTGTGTGACTCCAGAGCACAACATTTCCATGCAAAGAATTGAATTTCCTGTAGTGGGAACCTCCAAAGATATTACATGTGAAAACCTGTATATGCTGGGTATTGCTTTTAGGAATTCTTTGCATTTACAGGTTGGAATGTAGAAATAGAGACGGGGAGGCCGATTCATTAATAGCGCCAGGTAGCGACAGATGAGCGCCAGTAGCGTGATTTTCTCAGCGCCAGCTAGTATTCGCTGTGCTTGGCCGGGGTTTGCTTGTTGACAGCGACTCAGTCGGTGTGCGGTAATGTTGAATACGGGCTGGGGGGTCGCTGTTTCACAGGTTCAGCGTTGTATGGGTGCGCCTGACAACGAATGGCCAGAGCGAACGGCTTGCTGCAGATTCATTAACAAAACACGCTCCGAATTTATTCGCACTGTGAATTCCTTGTTTAAACCCCAGAGCGCTGGCGGCGATGGGTGTAAAATAGTTTTTAACCCCCAAACAACCATATTTTTTGATTGTAAAATTATACAAGTTTTTATAAACATTTTGTAATATGAATACATTAATATCAGACCTGTAATATCTATTCTGCACAAATTTTTTTTTTTTTTTTTTTACCTTAAAAAAAAATCCTAACATTGCAGAAGTGGTCACAGAATTTTTGACATTAAAAAAAAAAAAAAAAACATTAATAGGAATTAATTATGATTAATTAAAGATTGCTCCATTGAAATGCATTGGACATCGCCAGGGAGCGACAGGTCATACCTGTCGCTGTGATGGGATCAGCAGCGGCGCTGTTCGTTGCAGTCGGCTACATGATGAATCCCGCGCTAGCTGTCGCTCTCGCCGGCGCTAGCCTCATTTAGCGTGATAAATGCGTCATTGTGACCGCCGCCGGGCGTACTTGAGTCGGTATCCGCCGTTAGCTGGCGGTACCTGACGCTCGTCAGACACTACCTGGCGCTAGCCCTTGATAAATAAGGGCCAAAGTCGGTGTTTCCTATCCTTTTTTTCTGCGCACCACCATGATAACCTTTGCAGTGTCCTCCCTACCTTCCACTAACACCTCCTGTCAATTCATAGATGCTCCTGTCAATAGTTGTTACATCTTCCTTGTGGTATTAGGGCTAGATAAATGTAGCCGGGTGGAAAAGTGGTAAAGAAGTAGCTCTAGTTCTAGTTACTAGTTGCACTTAGGAATCACCATTTTCTACCACCTGGCACGTTGACAAGGCTGTGTGGCAGCTGCTTTCTTTTAAACTGACAACATTGTCTTTTTAGGATACTCTTTTTTTGGGACAGGAAGAATATTTTTTACTAGTTTAGAGTAGCTGGGTGAGGACCAGTGAAAACTTGAGCAGTGCGTCTGATTACTTCCAGCGAACACCATGGGAATCAATGGTAGCTATTCCAAGATTGACTCTTCAAGTCAGTTTTTGCATTTGTACAAAGTGGCCGCGCATGTGTGGTAGGACCGAGAAGAGGTTTCACACAGCAGGGCTTCCCCGATCATGGTCCCCCGGGGGAAACGACCAAAACCCAGGATTTTGACCACACCCACTCATTGAGGGATGGATAGGAAATAGGTTTTAACAGTTAAACAATATTAACACTTTCAATAGGCAAATGAATCATTTATTGATGCAGATCTGCATGTTAAACCTCAAAGAGGGGCAAATAAGAACAACAAAAGACAGGGGGACATGGACTCAAAAGAGGGACAGTCCCTCAAATCAGGGACACTTGAGAGCAGGGCCAGCTCCAGGTTGTGGGGGCCCTTGGGCAGCGGAGCCTTCGTGGGCCCCAAAGTAGTGTGTCATCTTTCAGCTCCGCTGCCACAAATGGGTCATGTTCTGCTGCTGATCGCCCTCCAGTCCTTATTGCCTTCCCTATAGCCACCAATCACCATCCAGTCCTTATTGCCTTCCCTATAGCCACCAATCACCCTCCAGTCCTTATTGCCTTCCCAATAGCCACCAATCGCCCTCCAGTCCTTATTACCTTCCCTATAGCCACCAATCGCCCTCCAGTCCTTATTGTCTTCCCTATAGCCACCAATCATCCTCCAGTCCTTATTGTCTTCCCTATAGCCACCAATCACTCTCCAGTCCTTATTGCCTTCCCTATAGCCACCAATCGCCCTCCAGTCCTTATTGTCTTCCCTATAGCTACCAATAATCCTCCAGTCCTTATTGCCTTCCCTATAGCCACCAATCACACTCCAGTCCTTATTACCTTCCCCATAGCCACCAATTGTCCTCCAGTCCTTATTGCCTTCCCTATAGCCACCAATCACCCTCCAGTCCTAATTGTCTTCCATATAGCTACCAATAACCCTCCAGTCCTAATTGTCTTCCATATAGCTACCAATAACCCTCCAGTCCTTATTGCCTTCCCTATAGCCACCAATCGCCCTCCCATCCTTATTGCCTTCCCTATAGCCACCAATCTTCCTCCAGTCCTTATTGCCTTCCCTATAGCCACCAATCGCCCTCCCATCCTTATTGCCTTCCTTATAGCCACCAATCTTCCTCCAGTCCTTACTGCCTTCACTACAGCCACCAATCACCCTCCAGTCCTTACTGCCTTCACTACAGCCACCAATCATCCTCTAGTTCTAGTTGCATTCTCTATTGCCACCAGTCCTTACTGCTTGCTCCGCTGCCACTAAAGACTCCATCATTGCTGTCAGTTGTCACCTGGTTCTCGCCACCTTCTGAGCTTCCATCAATTGCCCTCTATTCCATGCCACCTTTTCCAATGTTGATGACCATCCCCTGCTGAATCTGCACACAACACCTGGCATTCCGTGGTTCGGGTCCACTGTAAAATAATACCATGGCCAAGTGTGAGCCTGAGTGGGCCCCTGAAGATGCCAGGGCCCCTGGCAATTGCCCAGGTTTGCCCTGTGCTGGCGCCGGCCCTGCTTGGGAGGTATGGAATTATAGTGATATCAAGAGAAAGGGACGATGCGGGTGATTAATATGCAAATAAATTAACAGAAGAACACACTGGCAGAGCACTACGGACCAGTGTTACTTTATCAGAAGTAGCACACAATTTTAAAATCCTCCCCAAAGAAAAAGATTAACATTGAATGCCGACAGGAAGGAGGATCATCAAAAATAAAGCTCGTTAAAGATGGTTAAGCCAAGAAAAAGGAGGTCATTTAAAGTCAAACCATAATTTTCTAACTCCTCTGGCCTCTGCCAAGCAGACAGATCAAAAGGTACTTTCATTAAAAAACATTCACTTTGATTACCTCATTGATTTCCAGACAGCGAAACAAATATCTTATCCTTATGAAATGCATTGAGCGACCCTAATGTCACGTCTCGCGTATTGACCGTGCCGCTCCGACAATATGAAAATTCTAATACTGACCTGATCACTTTTGCAAGAACCTATTACTATGAATTGCAAACGCAGCAGGTAAATATTTAATGTACTTAAAGGAGCTCTGTCTCGAAATGGTCTGAAATTAAAATCCATATAAACAAGCAGGATAGAGAGAGGAGGGGTCACCCCAACTAAAAAGAAATCCCAACAAGCTTGTGGCTTTCTTTCCCTTGTAGGAATAAAATCCAGAGGTGACAGGTTTGGAAGCAGGGGTGTAGCTGGGGGGGGGGGGCACATGCTCCGGGTGCAGCAGGTCATGGGGGCACCAAAGGGGCTTGAACACAGGTGGGGGCACCATTTTGGATCTTTGCCCCCGGTGCCAAAAGGCCAAGGGCTGGATTATGAGGGGCACACGCCCAGGGCCTCCACCACTTGCCTTGCAAAGGGGGCCTCCACCAACTTTTGGGCTTTGTGAAACCCCCCAGGTCGCCCAAACAAACTCATCTCTTCCCAGTCCTATGACGCATGCACGGCCGCTCGTCCAATCAGTGCGCTTGTATCCGCTCGAACCCCTTCGTTCAGGAGCGCCTCTAATATGAGCAGATCCGACCGCACTTGTGGCGGCATCACCTGCTACCCTCTAACAGGGAGAGTGCCCACGCCGGCCATTCAAAATGCACGCACCCTGCTAAAGGGATAGCTGGGATGAGGCTGCAACTCACGCATGCGCCGTTGGACCGGGAAAGAAGGTGAGTTTATAGACAACCTGGGGGGTTTCATACAGTGGAGCACCCCGATTCTGGATGCCCAGTGAGCAGGAAATCCAGCAGCCCTGGAATCTTATAGATTTCAAGGCTGATGGGGCATGGGTTTTGGTTCTACTGCTTTAGAAACAATCTGTACTTAAAGTGGTCGTCCCACACCAGTTTCCTAGCTAATGGTGTGGAGACACAACATGACAAGCTGGGGGTGGGGAAAGCAGATTGCTGTAGCCCCCCCCTCCCCCCCGCGCAGTGCCCACCGCAAGTCCCTGAATCCTTATATGAACCTCGATCCTCGGCCAAATGCCGTCCCGCGATTGGCTGCCGCTCAAGGCCTTTACTTTTGCATGGAGCTGAGTATTTTACAACCTGTGTTGTATCACCCCTATTATGTTTCCATAAAGTATCTCTAATGTGTAATGTACATTATTCTCCCCACAGCCAGAAGCTAAAGCATTTATTATTTTATGGCCAGGCTGATTCATTACTAGCGCCAGGTATCGGCAGATGAGCGTCTGTACAGAGGCGCTAAGAGCGACCGCTGGTAGACGCTGTGATCGGCTATCGGGCGCTGTAACAGAGTGTCTCAGTCGCTGTAGTAACCTGGCTGGCATTGATGAATGAGATGTATGTTGGGCGCTCTAACACCAGTACAACGCTGCAGGGAGCGAGAGGTAGCGCCAGCTCAGTGCGATCGACTCTCAGCGAATCACATCATATTCAAATATATATATATATATATATAACCAAAAAAAACAGGCTCACACACACACAGCGTAGGCGCTCTGGATCAGGGCGCTATAGCATAGAGCGCTAGACGTTGTGTGATTAAAATCTGTTTTTGAACACATATCCACCAGTAACAAAGTGAAAACGCATGGAATGACATTGTTGTAACATTGTGACATTAATACCTTAGTGCCAGACCTGTAAGGACAATACTACATAAAAATCTAAAAAATCTAAAAAGTTTTCAAAAATGATTCTTTCTAGGCCAGGAGAGGTGACACAATGATTTGAGAGAAAAAAAATAAATTAAAAACAAAAAACCCTGTTTAAACAGAAGAAAAGGAACGGCCATTGAAATATATGGGAGAGCGACAGGTAGTGACAGGTAATACCTCGGCGCCATACGCTGAGCCACCTGTAATGATGAATAGTACGCTACATGGCGCTGTTAGAGTGGCTCACCAGAATAAATGTGGTATTGCGTACAGCGCCTGGCGTTCACCAGATGCTGCCTGCCGCTACGAGGCGCTACCTGGCGCTATCCCTTAATGAATAAACCCCTAAGTTGTTTTTTCTGGGCTCTTTGTATTCCTATTAATCCGCTGTAGTATGTTCAGCTCATAGGTCTGGTTCTGTAGAAAATATGGTTGACAAGCAACACCGGTATTCTCTAAACCTTTTAACCACAGAACATATCTTGTGACTCTGACAGTATTATCAGCAGTAGGTAGTGCCAATGCTTTAATTAAACATGATGTCATCACAGCATAGACTACCGCCATGGCCAGAATTTATAGGGATAACCCTTTGCACTGAAAGCCAAATGTCTGCAGTGATTTACATGGGCACTAATGTTGCCATTTACATTCATAAATTACAGAGTGGTTTGCGTGGTGGTCAAAAGATGTTTATGAAGTAGGTGAAATACAAACACACTGAATTTACATTTATCCCAGGGTCAGATAAAAGTAAGTATAAAAGTGATATCTTTGTCTTTGACCTCATATAAAACAACCTACTGAACATTTCCTCTGTTAATTTACTGTATTTTTCGCAATATAAGATGCACCTGACCATAGGGCGCAACTAGGATTTGAAGGAAGAAAATAAGAAAGTAAATATTCTGACCCAAATGTTGAGATAAAACACCTACCCCCAAGAACCAAATAACAGGCAAGGTGCAAAATCCCCCCATTACAGGCAGAGTGGCATCCTCCCATACCCCATGGGCAGTGTGGCATTCCCTCCATCCCATTCCCATAGGCAGTTTGACATTCCCCCATCCCATTCCCATAGGCAGTGTGGCATCCCCCCATCCCATTCCCATAGTCAGTGTGGCATTCCCCCTCCCATTCCCATATAGGCAGTGTGGCATTCCCCATCCCATTCCCATAGGCAGTGTGGCATCCCCCATCCCATTCCCATAGGCAGTGTGACATTCCCCCATCCCATTCCCATTGGCAGTGTGGCATTCCCCATCCCATTCCCATATAGGCAGTGTGGCATTCCCCATCCCATTCCCATATAGGCAATGTGGCATTCCCCATCCCATTCCCATAGGCAGTGTGGCATTCCCCATCCCATTCCCATATAGGCAGTGTGACATTCCCCCATCCCATTCCCATAGGCAGTGTGGCATTCCCCATCCCATTCCCATAGGCAGTGTGGCATTCCCCATCCCATTCCCATAGGCAGTGTGGCATTCCCCATCCCATTCCCATAGGCAGTGTGGCATTCCCCCCTCCCTTTCCCATAGGCAGTGTGACATTCCCCCATCCCATTCCCATAGGCAGTGTGGCATTCCCCCATCCCTTTCCCATAGGCAGTGTGACATTCCCCCATCCCATTCCCATTGGCAGTGTGGCATTCCCCCATCCCATTCCCATAGGCAGTGTGGCATTCCCCATCCCATTCTCATAGGCAGTGTGGCATTCCCCATCGCATTCCCATAGGCAGTGTGGCATTCCCCCATCCCATTCCCATAGGCAGTGTGGCATTCCCCCCTATCCCATTCCCATAGGCAGTGTGGCATTCCCCCCTATCCCATTCCCATAGGCAGTGTGGCATTCCCCCCTATCCCATTCCCATAGGCAGTGTGGCATTCCCCCCATCCCATTCCCATAGGCAGTGTGGCCTGCAAATGCATGAGCCACTATCTTCTTTTTAAAATTGTTCCCAGCAGGATACTTCCTTCCTAGGGTGTAGAACTAGAAATTGATATTTTTGTTTTTCGAAACATCCTGGAACACTTTTTTTTTGCTGTCCCTCTCTGAAAGATGCCAGGCGATCAGTCATTGCATTGGTGTGACAGTGACATAACTGCCACACACAACAATGGCAATGAATGGAGGAGGCGGAGCTTTACAGCTTAAACAAGGGCCATTAACTGGTATTAGCGTGAAGTAGAAGCACTAAAAATTGGCAAAAGGTTCTCTTCATTGGGGGAGCAATTCAAGGGATGCTAGTTAAAAATGTGGGTTTTGCTCCACTTTAAGTGTGGGTGCCATAATCAGTGTGGCTTGCCTGTATGTGGAGAGGAGTGCTCAAGTATATGGGGTGACCATTGGGATTGCTCACCAGCAGACTTTGATTGGGCAGTGCTTGGGGCTCTAAGGGCTTTATTTAAGGAGGAACATCAGACCTGCTAATGGTTTCCTCTCAAAACATCCCTCCGCACTACCCTTTGGATGTCGGTGTTATCTAAAACGCTGACATCCTTCTGCTTTACGTGTCCATATCCCCGGGGGGGTTATCATTTCTGGGTTCCCAAAGTTGTGTCTGGGGGTTCTACTCAAAGAAATTTTTTGTATACAACAAAATACAACATTAACAAATGATCTGTTGCCCTCACACACCTGGTGTTTGGTGAGGATGGTAGGGAGCAGGTTGTTCTAAGGTGTTGGCATGAGTGGGGTGCTGGTGGCTGTACCCTGAGAAAGGTTAGTACTCACTGTGAAACTAAGACACAATGCTCCAATAGATGCAAGCAGAGTTCCTCTTTATTAAAGTGGACCAAAACCCAGGATTTTGACTATCCTGGGTTTTGGTCCACTCCTTATGTGAAACCCTCCAGATCTCCCGGATCAACTCACCTCACCGCGGTCCTACGGCGCATGCGCATCCACTCGTTCAATCATCACGCTCAGAGCCGCTGAGCTATGCACGTCCAACCTGACGTCTAAGCTCAGCGGCTCCGAGCACGCTGGACGCCGCATCTCACGCTTTCCTCTATCAGGGAGCACACCCTGCTAGAGGGATGGCGGGGATGCAGCCAGCGCATGTGCCGTTGGACCGGGATTAAGGTAAGTGTAGCGGGCGACCTGGGGGGTTTCACACAGTGGGGCATCCCGATTTCGGATGCCCCGCGGGGAGGGAATAGATCTATAAGATTCCTGGGCCGATCCAGCTTGGTTTCAGTCCACTTTAACATCTTCAACAATGGCAATACAACATTCCCAACATACACAGACAAATCCTGTCTCCTTCACAGCCAAGTAGTAGCCCGCTGATCCCACTCTTGTCCATGGAAAGTCAAGACCTCCTTCCCTGTATTCCCACTGGGGCTAACACTCACTCGCTGGTTCGAGATGTTGTTTACAGGATCTGCTCTTTCTCTCTTTCTGTTAACACTGCTCCAAACAATCCAACTCATATAGTACCACTATTCACTCTCATAGCTAGAAACCATGAAGGGGCCTAATTTCTTATTAACTATATATACAGGGATTTCTTATTAGCTTATTATTACCTAACATGTACTTATCTACATCTAGACCCCTACACTCTCCTCCACTCTTCTTAAATGTCATCCTCGACCGGCCAATATTAACGCAATGGATAAACGCAAAGGATTGTAGTTCTTTAGATATCTGTTATTTCAAAGAAATCACCGAGACAAATGCTAAATAAAATTTTATATTGGGGTACAATAATCCAAGATGCAATCAAATCTTACAAAAACAAGAAGGTACGACATGCTAGGATAGTTATATGTCAGACATATGTATATACAGTGGTTAATGCAGACTTAAAGACCTGACAAGCAAACAATATATTTACCCTCCTGACAGGGGAACCTATAAGTGGACCTCCAAGCTGGCAGCTTCCGGCTCTTTTCCCTAATCGTTTTCAGGGCTCTCTCCTTCTTCTAGGGCCCTCCTCCCTCTTCTGGCCTGTCACCGGTCAGTTATACTGCGATATTCCTTTGATGTCCAGACCTGTCCTCCCAGCTAGCCTGAAACTTGTGAAAACCCTCTTTGCAAATAAATCCTGGAATTTCCCACTGAAATTTGTGTTGCCTAAAAACTGCACTGACTGTATTCCCCATTCCAGGATATTCCCCAGAATCAGCCCCAAACCTGTGTTGCTTGTTTGGTTGAAAATGATTGATTGTTTATTTTCAGAATGCTAATACTAGCTAATTCAACTACAATTTCTGGCCTATCTGCTCCTTATCCAGGCTTATCAAGGCCTGATCACATTCTGGATATTTCTATAATGACTGAGCAATACCAATATAGCTCTGTTACCCACCATACAGTATATTTACATAATATCTTTTTCATAAAGGCCTATTGCTTACACATATACTCTCTGAGGTCCTTGGATTTTGCCATTAGACATCTAGGTTTTAAAAGCAAATGTGCACTTAACACGTTTATGTTCTGCACTAGCTGTCCAGGAGATGTGATCGCTGAACTATCACGTACTGTACCTGGTTGGGTGCTGGTTGCGGAGGAGGCTGCTTCTGTCTCTCGAGTCTGGGTCCCCCTGAGGATAGGAGCAGGGTTTCCTAAACAACAGGGAACAAGAGGGCCGGTCAATAGTCAAGTAGTTGGCAGGCAGGCTGGAAAGATGTCCAAGAGGAGCTGGACCCTCTTGATGGAGCAGTGGAGTACTGGATAGGTAGAACAAAATCCTGAGTGGAGCACAAAGTTCGGGGATTGGCAGAATCCGGGTTTGCAACAGGGGGACAGATCAGACGTGGTCCAGATTGGCAGCGTATGCAGAGATCAAGAGAAACCAAGTCCAGATCCAAGTTGGCAACGGGGGAGTGCAGGTCAAGAAAAACAGTCCACTCTGTGTCAGCCACAGGAGTTCAAACAGACAAACTTATATTTCAAAAGAGATGATGGAGGCGTAGTTAGAAGGCAGATCCGGGCCAGTAGCAGGTCAGGTCACAAGTAGTCTCAAGGTTCCAAGTAACAGGAAGGCCAGGGGTGCAGATCAGATGCAGTGTTTACTGTCAGCATGGTTTAAATAGGTGGTTCCGACATGACATAATAGTCCAGCCAAGTAACTGATTGGTGATTGTCTGGCATCTGCCTACCTACTGGAATGTCAGATTGAGTCCCTTGTGCCCCCCTTGTGCGGGTGCGTGCTACTCGGGAACTCCTGCTTTGCCATTCTGGGTGGGGGGTAGTGTAGTTGCCCAGTTGGTCCAGCAGAAAACAGTTCCCTGCATTGAGCTGCCAGCGGCTGTGCTTGGTGGCTTATGTGCAGTGACAGCTCTGCACCCATCACTGTAGCGTTGCTGGCGGCGGCTTTGCTGCTCTAGACTCTCATTCCTGCCCTGTGGTGGCTTTGGCTGAAAGATTGCAAAAACAAAAATAAGGCTTGCCCAGGCGTGCCTCCACTGCCACCGATAGCTTTGTTGCTGGCCCTGCGGCCCATCAGACCAGAGACTGAATAGCCTCCTGCATCAGACCATAAACCAAAGGCTGGTGGAGGCTCCCTTTGCAGGGCAAGTGGTGGAGGCCCCGGGGCTCTAGCCCCTTGCGCTCCCCTCATAATCTGGCCCTGGCGTGTGGGTACTCGTCGATGTGCTCGGCTATGCAGTAACATGCCCATACACAAGATCGCTGGGGCGGCGCAGTGTCTGCTAGGAAGCTGAAGGCTCCCAAGATGGCTTTGTCCTCTAGAAGACGCTAAGTAATCTGTGGGATGTTGGAGCACAATGCGCCCGGAATGGTAAGTAAAAGCTTACAAGCTGGCTTTAAGGTTTTCACCAGTTATATTTTACTCCCATTAAAGAAAAAAAGAGGCAAAAAAACTTACTTTTGCCATATATCTCCCACGATTCTGGCCAGGGCAAGCTTCTATGTAAGATGGCCCCAATAGGTAGGCTTTGAAGCTGGGGCCCTGTCTATTTTTTAATGTTCCTAGCCTACAGATGCTCTGTAACAGCACCTGGAGAAGTTAAATTGAGTAGTTACAGTGAAACAAACCGTGTGTGTGTGTGTGTGTGTGTGTGTGTGTGTGTGTGTGTGTGTGTGTGTGTGTTATCGGTATTGCTTTGTAACATTTCATTAAAACCAGTTTGCAAGAGTTTGCTGACTCTTTCCTAAGCATGCTAAAATTTAAAGGAGCTTTATCACAAAATTATTATTAAAAACGATATAAACATTCTAGATAGTGTGATAGTATACCCATACACCCACCAAGCTTATACTGGTACCCTGTTTCCCTGACAATAAGACAGGGTGTTATATTAATGTTTACTCCAAAAAATGCAATCTATGGTGGTTATTAATCAAGGGATAGAGCCAGGTAGTGCTTCGTAGCGGCAGGCAGCATCTGGTGAAGGATGGGCGCTGTACGCAAAACCACATTTATGTAGGGGATTCTGGTGAGTGACCATGTAGCGTATGATTCATCATTACAGGCGGCTCAGCATATAGCGCCGGCGCTCTAGCTTCCAGAGCGCCAGGTATTACCTGTCGCTACCTGTCGCTCTCCCATACATTTCAATGGCCGTTACTTTTTTTTTTTCCTCTCAAATAATTGTGTGACCTCTCCTGGCCTAGAAAAAGTCATTTTTGAAAACTTTTTTGATTTTTTATATTTTTATGCAGAATTGTCATTACTGGTCTGGCATTAAAGTGTTAATGTCACAATGTTAAAACAATGTCATTCCATGTGTTTTCGCTTTGTTACTGGTGGATATGTGTTCAAAAACAAATTTTAATCACACAGCGTCTGGCGCTCTATGCTATAGCGACCAGATCCAGAGCGCCGAGGCTCTGTGAGTCTGTTTTTTTTTATAATATGGTGTGAGTCGCTGAGAGTCCGTTGCACTGAGCTGGCTCCACCTTTCGCTCGTTGCAGCGCTGTACTGGTGTTAAAGTGCACAACATACATCTCATTCATCCATGCCGGCCAGGTTACAACAGCGACTGAGATGCTCTGTTACAGCGCCTGATAGCCGATCACAGCGTATACTAGCGGTCACTCTAAACGCTGCTATACAGACGCTCATCTGCCGATACCTGGCGCTAGTAATGAATCAGCCTCTTAGTTATGCAGCTACAATGCTCTAATATATATTTGAGAGGGGAGTGACTCCAGCGGTACCCCACGATCTATGTGTGAAAGCCTGCTATTTGCCAACCCTTATTGTTTTGAGTCTTTTGAGTGTGATTCCTTTATGGGTGTCCAAAAGACCCAAAGGGCCTTTCTGTCCAGCTGCATTCTATTGCCAATTGATTTTACTTTTTTTGTATAGTTGCTTGGACGATATTTAAATCTACATTCTTTATAAACTATAACTAGGGCTGGTTTTATATAACTAGTAGGTTTTATATTTCGAGCATCCTCTAAAATCTCTTAGACTTGAGACTCCCCCCCTATAAAAGTAGAATAGTACATTCAAAACCTGATACCCCTGATTCTTTTTCCTTGCAGTAAAAGAAGGAAGCAAGCTTAGCTGAAATTTCCTTATTCAAGGTGAATAACCTTTTTTTCCCCACTTTGATATGAATACCAACTCTTGGCAACTTAGGCAGGGAATCACACAGGGTAATGAGTGCTAGGGGAACCTTCTCTACTACTTAGGTTAAAGATTTTTCAGTGGTCCCACTGGTTGTTTGCTTAATGGCCCACTATTGAGAAATTGTGTAATATTAAATATCCAAATAAACGCGACACGTTGGTTAATGAGAGGAGGGGTCACTTATACACCCGAACTAAATTAAACTCCCGCCAAGTTTGTGGTTTATTCTCTCATGGTAGGAATAAAATCCAGGGGTGACAGGTTTAGTCTATCAGCGGGGGACAGAAGCTGTCACCCCAGATGTCCTCTTCCGTACATCAAAATAAAAAAGCAAGCCTGGCTGGATGGATATTTTTGGATGCTGCTTGTGTAATGACCCCTCCCCCCACCACCCAGCATAGTTATATGGATTTTTTATCATTGGCCCATTTTTCGCGATTGTGCTTCTTTAAGACCAGGTCAGTTTCCAGGGACAACAATCCCAACCGGGTTCAAGACTTCCCCATGGCTTAAGGGTTTCCAAACAAGGGCAGCCACACCTTACCAGAGTCTAGGCACTTCCCTCTGCCTCTTCCACTCACATGGCAGATGGCTCCTTACTGTTTAATCCATGCCAAAGCACCCCCCTGGGCTCTTCCTGACAGGGTCCTTCTAAACGCTGGCACTTCAGAGTAGTACAGTAGTATTCCTCCTGCACCACGCTTGTTGTTCCTTCCACTTTGCGGTAAACTGGGCTTTTATACCGTGACCCACCCAGGGTGACCCACCCACCGACCATAAACTCCACCTACCTTTCCTCTGCTACTTATGGAAACTCCACACCCTTGATATAACTCAGGGCCTAACTCTACCCTCTCCATCTAGCTTAAAGGTCTAACTCCACTCCTCTTTTAATTGGGAATCCCACCCCCTTTTCTCTGGTTATAGGGTAGCTCCACCCACTATCTACTCGATATAAGATAACTTCACCTAATACATTCTTTTTATAAGGTAGTTCCTTCCCCTACTCCCCCCTACTCCCATCTCCCATCCTAATGCAGGACAGCAGAGGGAAGGGAGCTGTGAGCATGGATGAACCCTGGCGCAGAAGGCCACCCTACTGAACAGAGAACTACAGTGCATTGGGGCATCCCAAACCTGGGAGCGCTGGGGGGCCCTAGCTCCCCAAATCCAGATGAAGCTGTCCAGCCAGATGCAGCTCTGCCCTACCGGGAGTCTAGGGGCTGATGCTGTTTCATGCCGCCGGGCAGCTAATCCGTGTGAGGGATCCCCATGGCATTCCTGCAAAACCACGGGGCAACCAACTACCTCCACCTGGCTCACAGGCTCGGACTGGCCCACAGGGTAATCAGGAAAAAACGGCGGTCCCCTGGTCCTAGGGGCCCTATTGAGGGCCATCATCACCAAACATAACTTTCTATAGCTTATTTGTGGCATCCCAAGTGCTCAAACAGAGACCATACAGCTAGGCTTAATATTTCTGTGCACCCTGGTGCGCAAGGCCACCCTATTCAACTGAGAACTACAGTCCATTGGGGCATCCCAAACCCAGGAGCACTGGGGGACCCCAGCTCCCCAAATCCAGACAAAACCACCCAAGTCCAGACAAAACTGCCCTATTGAGGGCCTTCATCACCAAACTTGACTATCTGTAGCTTGTGGCACCCCAAGTGCTCAAACAGAGATCATAAAGCCAAGTCTAATGTTTCTGTGTATGGGCACTGAATGTAAGCTGGTTATTCTTGCATCTAAATGTGGGGTGGGCCCTCAGAGTCAGTTCTACTGGTGAGCCCCAGGCCTCCCAGTCCGACACTGAGCATGGGGGTAAGGTGGGGTTTCCCCGGTCATTAGGCACATTATATATATCTGCATTGTATAAATTCTAATAATAATAACTATAATTTTACAAAACTGTACACAATACAACAATAGTGCAATATTAATATCCTCCTTGCTCCCCCCATGCTGCCAAAAAAAACATCAGCTCAGCAATGATGTAGTAAGAAGACCTTTCGGAGGACAGATGTTTTCTGGATCCGAAACTGGAATCCCCAAAGGACGTGGCAGCCGACGGAGAGGGGACCCTGCACCTGCTAGATGTTCCTACAGCGGTGATAGATAGTCTCCAGAAGAACCGACTCAGCAAGAAGCTGGCTGTATCTGTCCCTCCACTTAGAATTAGCGGAGAACAGATTAAAATCCACTGTCTGGATATAAACAATAACACTGATTAAATGGATCATTTTGCCAAGGGATATGTTCCTTGACTGGTCATTTTTCATTCAAATGCTCCGCTTGAGGAAGAGACGCTCGCAGCACTAAATATATTGAATCGCTATTAACCCACTAAATAAAGCGGAATGCTCGTACACTTTATTAGATGAACCTGGCTGTTTTATGGCCGGTGCTAACTGTCTTAGGGAAATTGCAGGGCCCACTACCACGTCGTTAGGTGTAAAATACTTTTTGGTAACGCTTAATATGACAGCTTGCTGTTTGACCTCACAATTAATATAACGAGTATATCATTTAGAAAGATGGAACTATGAAGATCAGATGTTCTGATACATCTACAGCTCTATAAAGGAGAGTAATGTTGCTCCCAAGGCCTGGATTTACAGATCATAACTGACTTTGATGAGGGTCCTAATTATTTATCATCTGTATATCTATTGTAACAATGCTTGTCAGCCTACCATTTTATCAGTAGATAGATGACAACCACTTAAAGCTTCTCATACAGGAAATAGGATGGAATCATTTTAGTATCTGAAGTGCCTTGAAAAAAGTATTCATACCCCTGAAATTGTTCCACATTTCAAAACATTACAGCCACAAACCAAAACCCAGGATTTTGACTATACTTGGTTTTGGTCCTTCCACCCCGGGGCACCCTGATCGTGGGTGCCCCGCTATGTGAAACCCCCCAGATCTCCCACATCGACTCACCTCACCCCGGTCCTACAGCACATGCGCAGCCGCTCGTCCAATCAGCATGCTCGATCCTCTGAGCTATAGAAGTCTAAACCGACGTCTTAGCACATCGGCCCCCGATCACGCTGGCGGCCGCATCACATGCTTCCCTCTAACAGGGAGATTGCCCGCGGCGGCCATTCACAAATGGCTGTCTCGTGGGCACGCGCCCTGCTAGAGGGATGCAGCCGCGGCCCCCACATGCGCCGTTGGACCTGGAAGTAAGGTAAGTGTAGCGGGCTACCTGGGGGGTTTAACACAGCGGGGCATCTTGATTTTGGATGCCCCAGGGGGAGGAAATAGATCAGCCCGGGAATCCGTCTCGGTTTCAGTCCACTTTAAACCAGACCAACACCCTTACAACAAACAGTGCTCATACCCATCCCTCCCCAGGGCAATTCAGATTGCAGCATGTAAAAATTATAGGCACTTATAAGCCCCCCCCAAAAAAAAAAAAAAAGGCTGAAAAAGTTGAGCAGGTGACGTCTCTCCCTAGGACCGAACAGACTTTAGTGTGCCCTCCAATTAACCTCCGCACCCCTCAAATTTGCAGATGTGAGTAGGGAGTGCCCCCTTCTTCTAGGACAAAACAGACTACCCCTCAAGGGACTCCCCTTTGGTCAGGCTGCCCAGCCCAATGGCACCCCTAGGATGATGGTGTCCTGTGCGGCCACCTGTCCAATCTCTACCACCCTAGTCTTCACACAACCCCCCTGTATCCCCAGAAGAGAACCCCCCTGCCCCAACCCTTAAACCGGACCAGCAGCCTGGCACAGTTGGAAAAGAAAGGTAGTGGCCATTTTGGAGCTTCCTCTCCCAGCATCTCAGCCATGCTGCTGCCTGGATTCAACTGACATAACTGACAATGCACAGTAACAGTAAGCCCAGCAGCACTTCCTGTTTGCAGGCGGCCTGCACACCCATGAACAGCCATTTTATTTCTAAAATTTAATACAGCTGGTGTTAGAAAAAAGGTAAAATAATTTTTATTCTTAAAAAACAGGATTTTGACTATCCTGGGCTTTGGTCCTTGCCCCTGGGCACCCCAATTGGGGATGCCCTGCTGTGTGAAAATCCCCAGGTCGCCTCATCTCACACACTGTTCCCCCAGTCCAATCATGCTCAGATCCGCTCCCGCCCCTTCGTCTAATAGCTCGTCTAAGGAAAGTGGATCCGAACGCACTGGTGACAGCATCCAGCCAGAAAGCCCATTTAGAGGGCTCAGTGCAGCCAGAGGCTGGTAATATACTGGTCCAATGTTAGGCCCCAGGGCGCCATTGTCACCAAGCACATATGAATGATGTATTTGTGGGTCCTCATCCCTGGCAACAGTTTGGGGATGGGGATGCTGCGGCCAGAGGCTGGTAATATACTGGTCCGATTTTTGGCCCCAGTGCACCACTGTCACCAAGCACATATGAATGTTGTATTTGTGGGTCCTCATCCCTGGCAACAGTTTGGGGATGCCGATGCTGCGGCCAGAGGCTGGTAATATACTGGTCCGATATTTGGCCCCAGTGTGCCACTGTCACCAAGCACATATGAATGTTGTATTTGTGGGTCCTCATCCCTGGAAATAGTTTGAGGATGGAGATGCGGAGGCCAGAGGCTGGTAATATACTGGATCAATTTTTGGCGCCGGTGCACCACTGTTACCAAGCACATATGAATGATGTATTTGCGGGTCCTCATCCCTGGAAACAGTTTGGGGATGGGGATGCCAAGGCCAGAGGCTGGTAATATACTGGTCCAATTATTGGCCCCGGTGCACCACTGTCACCAAGCACATATGAATGTTGTATTTGCGGGTCCTCATCCCTGGAAACAGTTTGGGGATGGGGATGCCAAGGCCAGAGGCTGGTAATATACTGGTCCGATTTTTGGCCCCAGTGCGTGAAGCACATATGAATGTTGTATTTGTGGGTCCTCATCCCTGGCACCAGTTTGTGCTCAGAATACAGAGCAGAGTACACCATCCTGTGTTCCGATTGCATATCTATTCTGAGTCCCACAAGTAATTTCTACATTAAAGTGCCGCCGTGTTCACCTCACACCCCCTACAAGTAAAAAGCTGCAAAGCAGATGCTTGAAGGTCAGAACATTGTACTTTACAACTCCATAAAAAAGCAAATGTCCCGCCGTGAGCTCTCCATACTATTCCTCACCCCGGCTCGCTCCCTTCATCAGCACTCCCCAGGCTGTACCAAGATGTCGCTCGGGGACAGGCAGGAACCAGGCTAATGAAAATCGTGTGCAGATCCTCTGCGAAACTTTAATTGTGTCGCTGGTAATGGGTTCATTGCTGAGATTGCTGTCATATGGAGGCTTCTCTCCAGCTGTAAGTCAGAGCACATTTCTAAGGAATTGTAGCCCACCTCCTTAGTGGTGGTCTGTGATTTCTTTCAATTTGCAGCTTTGCTAATCTCTGCACAGCCAGTGGGGTCTTATGTGTAGTGTTTGCCAGCCCTAAAGTCTAAAAGACACCGGGACCGGCTGTTTTTTTATTTCAATGTGGGATCTCCTACTACCCGACATGGCTTGCCACACTGGAGGGAAATCTGGGAAGCCACCTGCCTTCTATACCGGGCACTGTGGGCAAAAATAGTTCTATGCCCTGCATTAATATTTAGAGCATATTTTACTTATTGGATGAAAGCCTATGCATGCATCATGGGATTGCTTGAAAAGTGGGTATACCTGCAATACCATGGGGTTCCCCACATTGGGGCATCCCAATTATCATGCCCCAGGGATAGGTAATCAGCCGGTTTGGTGCAATTTAAAGGGCAGAACAGAGGTGAGCATGGCACCCCTTGCTTCTGACTCAACCAACTTAGCACCCCCAGTAGGTTCAATTGACAACCCTCCCCCAAAAGGTCCAGTAAACTGATCATATGGGTGAGTGAACAGCGCACTAGTAAACTGAGAAGTTGGGGAGGGGGAGATAGAGCGGCTGAGGGGTCGGGTTAGGACATCGAGCAGGCGGGTGCAGCTGCTTGGCGCTCCCCCTGACCATGGCACCATGTGCGATGGCACACCTTGCACACCCTAAAGGCCAACCCTGTACCCTATAGCTCTTTATGGCTTCCTTTTGAGTCACCACTCCTTGCTTGTTCCTTGAATTGAGCATGCAATATATTCAGTGAATTTATATTTTGTAGCTTATCACACACTATAGCTTGTTTACATTCAAGGGGCCTTGGCTTGTCTTGAGCACCTTTTTGGTTCTTCTATTCAGGACAGGCTTAAATGTGGTGGAGGCCCCTGGGCACAAAATCTGGTGGAGGCCCCAGATACAATATTTTTTTTTTTTCCTTTAAAATAATAGTCCAACCAAGTAACTGATTGGTGGTTGTCTGGCACCCACCTAGGTACTAAAACGTCAGATGGAGTCCCTTGTGCCACCCTTGTGCGGGTGCGTGCTGCTCGGGAACTCCTGCTTTGCCATTCTGGGCGGGGGGTAGTGTAGTCGCCCAGATGGTCCAGCAGAAAAGTTCCCTGCATTGAGCTGCCAGCGGCTGTGCTTGGTGGCTTATGTGCAGTGACAGCTCTGCACCCATCCGTGTAGCGTTGCTGACGGCGGCTTTGCTGCTCTAGACTCTCCGTCCTGCCCTGCGGCGGCTTTGCAAAAACAAATAAAGGCTTGCCTTGGTACGGGGGGCCCCCACTGCTGCCGATAGCTTTGTTGCTGACCCGTGGCCCGTCAAACCAAAGATTGAAAAGCCTCCTGGACCAGACCTCCATAGTGGAGGCCTCTTTTGCAGGGCAAATGGTGGCTGCGCCCCCTTATAATCTGGCCCGACTGCATGCACCACTGCTTCCCAAGATGCCCGCCAGGGCCGGCTCCAGGCTTATGTGGGCCCTTGGGCGGCATGGTCTCAGTGGGCCCCTTTGTGGTGAAGAGTCACGTTACATCACCAAGGGACCAAATCTGGACGCCCCCTAAGGATCATGCTATTTGGACAAAAACTCATTTTGGTCTACTTTGAATTGTACCAAACCCCTTTAAACCTGACCTGAGTCTAAACAAATCTAGATCCTCCTGATTTTGGATGCCCCTGTGTGTGACCGCCCCCCCCCCTTTGTTCATTACTTTCCTGGAACTGGTGAATGCACTGTGGGATCGCCAGTTTGAGTTGATGGCCAAACCAGGAGGTTTCTTTCACAAACAGGGGCAAAATTGAGATGCCCCTGTAAAGTGGATCAGAACTCAGGGATGGAATTGCTTGCATAGTGGGTGTGTCAGCGATCCCAGGGGGTGTCACACAGTAGGGTATCACAGATTGGGATGCTCCAGGGATAGGAAATCAGCTGGGGTGGGCAACTTAAAAGCAGAACAAAACCCAGCACTTCCTCCCCTTGAATCTAAATCTACATGCCCCGTTGTGCGGAACCCCGCCATTCGAGGAGATGTGGGCACCAGCTGTGGCAGTGCCCTCCCAGTCCACCGCCGGTCAAGCATCGTGGCACACCCCAAAGGCCGGCCCTCTCAGTGGGCCCCCTGGAGGGTGGGGGCCCCCGGCAGCTGCCTCGCCTTACCGAGTGCTGACGCTGGCCCTGATGCTCGCACATTAAAGATTGATCCTTCATGTACACAAACAATCTTTTGTTCACCTGCTCAAATAAAGCTTGATGCCGTATTATTAATATATATTTGCACATCAGACCCAAGGGATTTCTATCTTATAATCTCCTGCTAGACGCCTGAACCAAGGCACCTCTACAGGCAATCCAGGCAAGTCATGTCTCTCACCTTGCTTTTTTTTTACCAGTAGTCCCCTGATGGTAATTTGGATGTAAGGGCTTCGCTTTTATGTCGGCACTTGAGATTCTAAAAAAAACTATAGACAATAGCGACAGTGATTGTGCATTTATGATATAGTGTGATGTAATCAGTGTGTAGGTTTAGTGAGTGTAAATCTGTCACTATTATTACCTCTTTCAGCTTATTCAGCCATAGGCTAGTAGACAAGGGCAGTTGAACTTTCATTTATTTTCTTAATACAGCTGGTGTGGACTAGACAGTGTTCCCGGGCTACAATAAAACACACTCCTTGGTGCAATATTTGAATTAATTGTTTTCCTTGTAACTCTGACCTTGCTACGGGCCCACAGTGCGAAAATGTATTCATGATAGGTAGTAAACTGCCATTTGGAGGGAACAAAAGAGCCATTTTTGGTACTTGTTTCAGAGACAAATAGCTGATTCCAGCTTAGTCAGTCAGAACGGATGAATCTGGCGTTCTTAACATTAACTTTGAGTCTGTCGGTTGTGTCTGTTCAAAGAAAACAATCTATCCCTGCATACCGTATTTTCGCACTATAAGACGCACCCATTGTGGGAGGAGAATAATAATAATAAAAATTCTGAACCAAATGGTTTGCTAAGATACCCTCTCCCAATCACCCTATTATAGACAGTGTGCAGAATTCCCCCAATCACGCCATTATAGACCCCACATTAGAGGCAGTAAACAGTATCTCACATTAAAAGCAGTGAAGGGCATCCCAAATTACAGGCAATGAGTGGTATGCCACATTAAAAGCAGTGAAGGGCATCCCAAATTACAGGCAATGAGTGGTATGCCACATTAAAACAGTGAAGGGCATCCCAAATTACAGTCAATGAGCTGTATCCCACATTACAGGCAGTGATAGGCATCCCAATTACAGGCAACAAGGGGCAACCCAAATTACAGGCAGTGAGCAGTATCCCACACCACATGCAGTGAGTGGTATTCCACATTACAGGCAGTGATAGGCATCCCAATTACAGGCAACAAGGGGCAACCCAAATTACAGGCAGTGAGCAGTATCCCACACCACATGCAGTGAGTGGTATTCCACATTACAGGCAGTGATAGGCATCCCAATTACAGGCAACAAGGGGCAACCCAAATTACAGGCAGTGAGCAGTATCCCACACCACATGCAGTGAGTGGTATTCCACATTACAGGCAGTGAAGGGCATCCCAATTACAGGCAACAAGGGGCAACCCAAATTACAGGCAGTGAGCAGTATCCCACACCACATGCAGTGAGTGGTATTCCACATTACAGGCAGTGATAGGCATCCCAATTACAGGCAACAAGGGGCAACCCAAATTACAGGCAGTGAGCAGTATCCCACACCACATGCAGTGAGTGGTATTCCACATTACAGGCAGTGAAGGGCATCCCACGCCTCCGCAACTTCTCAGCCCCCCCTAGCTGCCGCTACCTGCTGCCTCACGCTCCCTCCGTTTCCAACTTTCGGGTGGGCGAGGCCTGTTACTCCTGCCTCTTCCTGAGGAGGAGGCCAGCGGAGGCAGCAGTAAGGGCAGCAAAAGCCGGTAATGTATATATATATATATGTGTATGTGGTTTTATGTCGGCGGGAGACGGCTGCTGAGGCGTGGGAGCTGGGAATGTATTTTTTTTGTTTTTTTTTGTGTTCGCCCAATAAGACGTGTTGACATTTTCTCCCCACTTTTTGCGTCTTATAGGGTGAAAAATATGATACATAATTGTAACTATGGAGCTATGGTATTTGTTGGCTTTGGCATTTGCCCATAAATTAACATAAAAAAACAAACACATTTGGTCAGGATGTTTTGATAAGCCTCAAACTTTTGAAAGATTAGGGGGGTTATTTAAGAAACGCTATTGCCACATAGTGCCAGGTAGTGCCAACATAGTGGCAGATAGTGCCAAATGAATCTCAGGTGAATGTCAGGTCCCAGTGAAAAAGGTGTATTTATCAAGTCAAAAATTCATAGAGCCTGTGATAGTGCCAGGTAGTGTCCCTTATATCAACAGCACCGGTGATGGGATAAGCCCTGGCACTGAGTTCCCTACAGTGCCAGATAGGACTAGGCACTCACCCTGCACTGTGTGGCCTTATCCCATACATTTCAATGGGCTGGGATGGTTATAATTATTTAAGCCTTTTTTGGGGGTGGTAGTGCATGTGTTTCGGGATCCCTGTGCTTTGGATGAATTTTTTGTACTTTTGTGTTGCGCTGCAAACGTGTTATTTGGGCTGTGAGGAAGCTGTGACATGTTTTTAGAGTGCCCCTAATGCAATTCCCATTTTTATTCCAGGACCCCAAAAAATTAAAAATTGGGATTTCAACAGGCGCTTTGTGCCTGAATCCTGTTTTTTTGAGGACCTCTTGGAGCGTGGAATATATTTTTTTAATAAATATATTCAGCTTGCGGCGCTCCAGGCCGACGCTAGGTGTCACTAGCACATAGGCATATAAAAGCCATGCTCTGCGAACACTGACTGGCCGGGAGGGCTACAGCTCACAGCGCCGCCAGCCTGAAGCCCACGTTGCGATGTGGGCGCTGCCGAGCGTCTCGGTGCCGCCCGCACCTGTAATAATAAATTAGCCTCCCCAAACCCAATTGAGGAGTGGACTAGCCATAGGGAAACCCAGGAGGATTCCCAGTAGGCCATGCTGAATGGCTGGACAGTGAAGTAGATGCCGGTAGGCCATAGAAAATGAATATTGTAATTTTTAATCCAAGCAAATGTCTAATGAGGCCGTCATATAAAGCTGTTCCTGACTCACTGAAAGCTCACAGCCATTAGGCCGGCAGAAATGCACGGCACTAAACACATCTGGAATACCTCAAATCAAAATGAAATAATGTCGGCCGGCCTTGTTCTGATCCTACAGCAGATGATGTGTTTGCTAATGATGCAGAAGCTCTTGTTAAGTTCAGGAAACAGGATATAAGGATAAGTCAATTTAAAGGATTTATGGGCTTGCTGAAACATACTATTACCTTCTGTATGCGAGGGAATGCTAGGTGAGGCAATGTGCTAACAGTATAACAAGGATGGAAACTCTATAACCTGTGAGAACAAGATGGGGCTGGTGTGGCCTGGAAGGCAAATGCAACCGAAAAGCCCCTTTACATTCAGCACAGTCTATGTGCTGGTATTCCATGGGGGTTATTCATCAAGCGATAGCTGCAGGTAGCGCCTCGTAGTGGCAGGCAGCGTCTGGTGAATGCCAGGCGCTGTACCCAAAACCACATTTATGAAGCCGATTCTGGTGAGCGACTATAACAGCGTCATGTAGCGTCCGATTCATCATTACAGGCGGCTCAGCGTATAGCGCCGGAGCTCTAGCTTCCAGAGCACCAGGTATTACCTGTCTCTACCTTGCGCTCTCCCATACATTTCAATGGACGTTCCTTTTCTTCTGTTTAAACAGGGTTTTTTGTTTTACATTTTTTTTTCCTCTCAAATAATTGTGTGACCTCTCCTGGCCTAGAAATAGTCATTTTTTAAAACTTTTTTGATTTTTTATATTTTTATGCATTACAGGTCTGGCATTAAAGTATTAATGTCACAATGTTACAACAATGTCATTCCATGCGTTTTCGCTTTGTTACTGGTGGAAATGTGTTCAAAAACAGACTTTAATCACACAGCGTCTGGCACTCTATGCTAAAGCGCCCAGATCCAGAGCGCCTACGCTGTGTGTGTGTTTTTTTGTTGAATATGGTGTGAGTCGCTGAGAGTCGGTCGCACTGAGCTGACGCTAGCTTTCGCTCCCTGCAACGCTGTATTGGTGTTAGAGCGCCCAAAACACATCACATTCATCAATGCCGGCCAGGTTACTACAGCGACTGAGGCGCTCTGTTACAGGGCCCGACAGACAATCACAGCGTATACTAGCGGTCGCTCTTAGCGCCTCTGTACAGACGCTCATCTGCCGATACCTGGCGCTAGTAATGAATCAGCCTGACTGTATCGCAGGACATGTTGTTTGATGCCAAGTTGCCATTAGTTCTATCACAGTCCTTCCCCCTTGTTGGGGCAAAACCCACGGTCATCGGCCCTGGAATCTATACGATTTCAGAGCTGCTTGATTCCCTCCCCTGGGGCATCTAGGATCGGGATGCCCCACTGTGTGAAACCCCCCCATGTTGCCCAATATATTCACCTTCTCTCCTAGGCCAACAGCACAAGCGCAAGCATCGCCGCATCCCCGCTATCCCTTTAGCAGGACACATGCTCACGTCAGGAATTTGTGAATGGCCTAAAAAAATACTTAAAGTGGACCAACACCCAGGGGTGATCGGCCCGGGAATCTATAAGATTCCCGGGCCGATCACCTCACTCACCGTGGGGCATCCGAGATCGGGATGTCCCGCGGGGTGATACCCCCCAAAAAAAACCCAAACTCCTTACCTGATCCGCCGCCGCTTCCGCCGCCGCCGCCTCCCGCGCGCCCCTCTAGACGTGCGCGCACCGGCCTTCTGTGAATGGCCGGCACGAGCGCGCGCACACCGAGAGTGACGCGCGGGAGGCGGCGGCGGCGGCGGCGAACGCGCTGTCTTGGACGCCGCTGTCACCCGCTTGGACGTCGGCGGGGATTGGACGGCGCAGTCACGTGGGAGAGGTGAGTTTTTTGGGGTTTCAGAGAGCGGGACACCCCCGATCGGGGTGCCCCGCCGAAGTGGACCAAAACCCAGGATAGTCAAAATCCTGGGTGTTGGTCCACTTTAATAGAAAAAGTTTTTGTCAGGTTTTTGGTGTTTTGCCTTATTAATTCCTTTTCTGGAATATACAATAAACATTTGTGTTAGGATTGTGCCCCCAGACCTGTGATTTACTTATATTCCTGTGTTTCTGCCTTTCCTGTTAGAGGGCAGCGGACGGGACGGGAGGCCGCACATGCGCCATAGGACCGGGCAGGGCCGGATTAAGTGTGGTGGAGGCCCCTGGGCACAAAATCTGGTGGAGGCCCCAGATACAGTATTTCCTTTACAATAATAGTCCAGCCAAGTAACTGGTGGTTGTCTACTTACTGGAACATCAGATCAAGTCCCTTGTGCGGGTGCATGCTGCTCCTGCTTTGCCATTCTGGGTGGGGGGTAGTGTAGTCGCCCGGCTGGTTCCCTGCATTGAGCTGCCAGCGGCTGTGCTTGGTGGCTTATGTGCAGTGACAGCTCTGCACCCATCACTGTAGCGTTGCTGGCGGCGGCTTTGCTGCTCTAGACTCTCCGTCCTGCCCTGTGGTGGCTTTGGCAAAATGAAAAAGGCCTTCCCTGGCACAGGGTGCCCCCCACTGCCGCCAATAGCTTTGTTGCTTGCATCAGACCAAAGACTGAAAGCTTCCTGGACCAGACCATAACCCAAAGGTTGGTGGACGCCCCCTTTGCAGGGCAAGTGGTGGAGGCCCCGGGGCACAAGCCCCTTGTGCTCCCTCTGCTGTATATTAAAAAAAAAATATATATATATATATATATATAGTATTTTTTTTTCTTTTCATTATAATTATATCAGAGAAGGCTGTCAGTGATTACCAGCAGAAGACAAGTAACATAAGTTCAATATAATATATATTCGTCAGGGTTGGAAAAACAATATCATTCTAATAAACATGTACAAACACTCCCTGAGATGCTTTGTGTTACCACTGTGCTTGTTAATAATCGTTAATTCTTGCTGATATTTTACTATTATTATTTTTGTTGCTAAATGTAATTTGACAATGAAACATCAACCTTTCTAATTCCCCCCATGTGGCCTTTTTTATTAAAACACCTCCATTTTTGTCTCACTTTATTGAAGAGAGGCGAACAATTATCCTTACAACTAAATTTTAATGCTTAGTCATAAAAACAAACGACGGAACTGAGTGGCAGTTCACCTAAATATTCCTCCCTTGTGGTCTGTTGATATTAAGTATTCTTCTGCCTTCTGTATCCTCAGTGACAGAAAAAAAAGAAAAAAAAAAAAGAAACATAAATTTGATTTATTTTCAAGAACAGTTTGATCATTTGAATCACTTTTTATTTTTAGTCTTAACGTCATTTTTATTAATATCAGGGAGTTTTTATCCTTTTTAGGATGAAGACATATTTAGCAATGCTTCACAGAGTATATCCATCAGTCCTAATGTCATTGTAGTGTACAGTCTTAAAGCGGACCTTCACCCTGAATAAGAGCCCATCTTATATGTTATAGGGGGAATACCGTATTTTTTCGCCATATAAGACGCACCCTGGATTTGGAAGGGAAAAATTGGAAAAAAATATTCTGAACCAAATAATGTGCTAAAATATCTCCTACCAATCACTCCATTATAGACAGTGTGCAGAATTCCCCCCGATCACACCATTACAGACCCCACATTACAGACAGTAAGCAGTATTCCACATTAAAGGCAGGAAGGGGCATCCCACATTACAGGCAGTAAACAGTATCCCAATTACAGGCAGTGAGCAATATCCCACATTACAGGCAATGTGCAGGCATCCCCTTCCCCATGTGCAGGCATCTTCCCCCTATGTGCAGGCTTCTTACCTCCATGTGCAGGCTTCTTACCCCCATGTGCTGGCATCTTACCCCCATGTGCAGGCTTCTTACCCCCATGTGCTGACATCTTACCCCCATGTGCAGGCTTCTTACCCCCATGTGCTGGCTTCTTAACCCCGTGTGCTGGCATCTTACCCCATCAGGGGCATCTTCTCCCCATGTGCAGGCTTCTTCCCCCCATGTGCAGGCTTCTTACCCCCATGTGCTGGCATCTTACCCCCATGTGCAGGCTTCTTCCCCCCATGTGCAGGCTTATTCCCCCCATGTGCAGGCTTCTTACCCCCATGTGCTGGCATCTTCCCCCCATGTGCAGGCATCTTCCCCGCATGTGCAGGCTTCTTCCCCCCATGTGCAGGCTTATTCCCCCCATGTGCAGGCTTCTTACCCCCATGTGCAGGCTTCTTCCCCCCATGTGCAGGCTTCTTCCCCCATGTGCTGGCTTCTCCCCCCATGTGCTGGCTTCTCCCCCCATGTGCAGGCTTCTTACCCCATGTGCTGGCATCTTCCCCCCATGTGCAGGCATCTTCCCCCCATGTGCAGGCATCTTCCCCCCATGTGCAGGCATCTTCCCCCCATGTGTAGGCATCTTCCCCCCATGTGCAGGCATCTTCCCCCCATGTGCAGGCATCTTCCCCCCATGTGCAGGCATCCCCTTCCCCATGTGCAGGCATCTTCCCCCTATGTGCAGGCTTCTTACCCCCATGTGCAGGCTTCTTACCCCCATGTGCTGGCATCTTCCCCCCATGTGCAGGCATCCCCTTCCCCATGTGCAGGCATCTTCCCCCTATGTGCAGGCTTCTTACCCCCATGTGCAGGCTTCTTACCCCCATGTGCTGGCATCTTACCCCCATGTGCAGACTTCTTACCCCCATGTGCTGACATCTTACCCCCATGTGCAGGCTTCTTACCCCCATGTGCTGGCTTCTTAACCCCGTGTGCTGGCATCTTACCCCATGTGCAGGCATCTTCCCCCCATGTGCAGGCTTCTTACCCCCATGTGCAGGCTTCTTACCCCCATGTGCTGGCATCTTACCCCCATGTGCAGGCTTCTTCCCCCCATGTGCAGGCTTCTTACCCCCATGTGCCGGCTTCTCACCCCCATGTGCTGGCATCTTACCCCCATGTGCAGACTTCTTACCCCCATGTGCTGACATCTTACCCCCATGTGCAGGCATCCCCTCCCCCATGTGCAGGCATCTTACCCCCATGTGCAGGCATCTTCCCCCCATGTGCAGGCATCTTACCCCCATGTGCAGACTTCTTACCCCCATGTGCAGGCATCTTACCCCCATGTGCAGGCATCTTCCCCCCATGTGCAGGCTTCTTCCCCCCATGTGCAGGCTTCTTCCCCCCATGTGCAGGCATCTTCCCCCCATGTGCTGGCTTCTCCCCCCATGTGCTGGCTTCTCCCCCCCCCAAAAAAAAAAACACTTACCTTGTACTGTACAATATTACGGCACAGAGCAGAAACATTTCTTATATAAAAATGCATCAATAGTTAAATATCCATAGATGTATAGGTCATAAGTGTCCCAGAATGCATGCACAAATACAGAATTATTCACAAAATGAGATCGGTTTCCAGATTTTAAATGTCCATAAATTTAAGAAACACAAGTGTCCCAATGCGCATGCACCACTATAAAAAAGATATCCTCAAGTGAAGAAGAGATCAAAAGGGTAAAAAAACAATTCCCAAATTAGTCAGTTGTCCCACAATGCATGCACGATCAAGCTGTCCACTCGTGTCCACCGCCAGTTAGGTGTGAGCTTACTAGAGAAAAGCTTGATCAGATGCCTTGGTTAATTACTCTGGTTTCTTTGCATAAAATCTTCTTTTGGAGATCCAAACTTTTTATATCACGATTCCAGACTCCTCAGTATGTTACCAACATCAGGCCATAGAAAAAGGAAAAATAAAAAGAATCTAGTGCAACCCCGTGGGTATAAAAAACATTTAATGGTTAAAAAAAAAAAACTGCACTTACAAAGAACAACGGGGATAAATGAGCAGAACAATGAGAATATCTTATACAGTCCTCCTTTCACTCCTCCACCACGGCCGTTGGTAGATAGGGATAGGGATTCGGGCTGTAGTAGTTCAAAGTTGCCTTCCCCTTTAAGTAGAAGTAGAGATGCCGCTGCCCCGCCTAGGGGAAGGCAACTTTGAACTACTACACCCCGAAACCGAAAAAAAGTGCGGCGGGGAGCGGAAGTCAGCCGCAAGTTCATAGTGAGCAGATAACGGGCCGGGGTGGGTGTGGCCTGTCTCCTACCAGCGCGACGCCCACCCCGGCCCGATATCAGCTCACTGTGATCGCTATGATCTTGCGGCTGACTGCAGGAGGCGGAAGGGAGCTGCGGCCATGGAAGCGGCAGTCAGCCGTTAAGTTCACAGCGAGCCGGTTCCAGCTTCTGGGTGGGCGTGGCCTTTGACGCCTGTCAGCGTCACAGGCCACGCCCTACCCAGGGGTCGGAACCAGATGAAGGAGGAGGCAGACGGGCAGCGGCCACTACCAAGGCTGCGGGGGATCTATGGAATGTACGTTTTTTCTTTACATTCGCCCATTAAGACGCATGGACATTTTCCCCCCACTTTTGGGGAAAAATAAGTGCGTCTTATAGGGCGAAAAATATGGTAGTTTTTTTAAGGGTTTGGGCTTTTTATTAAATGATGCTGAAGGTCCGGTTTAATGACGGGTATGTCTCATTCACCCATGGCTGGCCTTTGTGGTGTGCAAGGTGTGCTGTCACACAGGGCACCATCCCATCCTCTCTGTTAGGAGGCGCCAGGAGCTCTTAACTGGACCAGGAGGCCTTTCTTTTCCAAAATAACCCCATCTCCCATTTCTTTATAATCCTCATTTACCCTTTTCCTTCTTCTTGAATTTCCCTTTCACCTTCTTTCTATTTTACTTTATGATCCCTCTATTTTCCTCTATTTCTTATAGCCCGTCCCTTTTTTATGTTGTTTCCACATTCCTTCCATCTATCTCTTTCACCTTCCACCTGTCTGCCTCTCTTTTGAGCTTCTTCACATCTTCCTCCTTCCCTCTTTCTTTCTTTTCCAGTGTCTTACTTTATTGCTCTTTATCTCTCTCTTGTTCTTTATCTTTCTTCTTCCTCTTTCTTTCTTTTCCTGCATTACTTATTTCATCCCTCCCTTTTTTTAGCCCTATTCAACTCTCTCACTTTCATTCTCTTTCTGCTCTACTCAAGTTTTTCTACATTCCTCCCATCTCAGTTTCACTCCTGTCACCCCTCTCACTCCCACATTCTCTTCATCTTGATCTTGTTACATTCAGTCAATCTACTCTAAAAGACTCCAAAGCCTCCTAAGTACCAGTGGACCAGTACCCTGAATTGGGATGCCCCAATGTGTGAAAACCCCGGATCACTCACCCTCCCCTGGATCCCTCCACGCGTATGTGCGCTCTTGCCTGCGTCTCCGCACATCTCTAGTCGTGCACATGGGCATTCCATGGCTGCAAGGTGGGTGGGAGATGCGGCTGGTGGCACCGCTCGGCTCCCTTTGGCACTGCTCGGCTGCTGCAGAAGCGCTGCACGGAGCCAATCAGCACTCTCGCCCGAGCCTCTGCTGTGGGTTCAGAAGGAAGGTGAGTGAAATGGGGAGACCTGGGGTGGAACACACAGCGAGGAACAACAGGAAATTAAAATTCCTCTGTGTTGTCCCTCTTTAAATTTTGTATCCTTCTTTTTCTTTTCCACATACACTTCATTCCATCTTTTTTCACCTTTACGTTCCTTTTTCATTCTCTCATCTGCTTTCTACATTTTCTAATTTTTCTCTTGTCTACCTTCAGTCTTTTTTTTCTGCATTACATCTGTTTTTCTTGTCCCATGTCTCATTTCTCAGCACTTCTTCTGTTGCCCCCTTTCAAATTTTGTGTGTGTGTCTCTAGGGGGCGCCATCCTGAACAGGGCGTCACTTACCCTGGCCCTACATCCACCCAGGCAAATCTTACACGTTACTCATATAATATACTTGTAATTGCCTGATTTGGCTACTCAGCCGTCATTTTGCTGATTCAGTTAAGTGTAAATAAAAAACTTTAAAAAGTTTTGGGAGGGATATTGCCCAGGGTCTGGGTGACAGGACCAGCGATTGCCAAATTACATCCTGACACAGCACCTGGGATTTTAACTTGCTCTACTGTGGTGCTGACTTGCTCTTTAATATACCTTGTTTGCTTCACTAACCCACTAAACAAGGCTACTTCTGGGATCCTTCCACATTGGCCGTGGAACAGGCTATCAGCCTCCCCCTCCCATGGAATGTGCAACCCAGGAGAGGTGAGTATCCAGGCTACCTCCCTGCTGCATATTAACCCTTTCCTGCTAGCCTACCTAGAGCTGTTGTCACCCTCTGTTGCCAGGCCATTTTTAACCATTTTGCACTATACATGTTTAATTCTAATTTTTGCAGGAATTTCCAGGAAAATGATATATTGTTTTTTTCCAACAAAGCTTTGGCTTTTAACATGAAATGTCTTGTTATTTTTTTCGGTGCTTTCGCAATATTTTTGGCTGAAATATGTTGAAAAAATTGTAAAATTAATTTTTTTTTAAATTTGTAGTTTTTTTTTTTTAAATAAAGAATGTACGTCTTTCAAGACAATCATATTACATGTAAAAGCTCTATTCCTCCTGATCACAATGGTACCACCAGAGTAGATTCAAAATAGTGCCCCCACCAGTTCTCAGGCCCCCCCTTTGGCGCCCTCCTGATCTGCTGCCATGGAAGGAAGCTTACCAATAAAGACCAAGTTGAGTTCAACCATGATTTTCATCCCTCGATCCAAGCAACATTCTAACCGCACCTCCGCCCACACATACCGCACCGCCATGGGATGCCCTACCCAAGGTCCAAGAATCCCCCTCGCTCCCCAGAGCGCGTGCCCACGGGCAGGCATGCGCCCGCTACATTGTTACCTGTGGTATTTAACCCATTTACTGAAATGTCCTTATGAAGCAATTGTGCCTGTGTTGTTGTGACGGGTGGAAACCATGGGCAACACTTAAAAGTAGAAAACATTAGAGCCCTGTCAGTGGAGTAGGCCCTGATAATATATAGAAACCATTAAATAGAGTAGTTCAACCTGTAGGATGCAGTTCTTTGGTCTATTGCGTCATGAAACCACATGATAGCAGTATTGCCTAAGAAATGGATCAAACAGTACTTAAATGGTCTAGGAGCATTCTTTAGGTTTGTAAATAGAGACTTAGCCAGATGGCATTGGCAACATCCACTGCCCTGTCATTGGTTGGGACTTGCAACAGTGTTTGGGAAAGGCAACAATACCAAGGTTACATAAGGGAGAGACCTTCCCTTCTAGAGGGTTCTGTTCTGTTCTACTGAGTCATGAGGGGAAACAAGACAATGTAGTGTGGAGGAGCTAAGAGACAGCCATGGAGGCTATTGGAATTAACGGTCGTTGTAACCTGTGGATCATGCTGTACTGACTGATTGCTGTGTTTGCCATGGAAGGAAGCTTACCAATAAAGACCAAGTTGAGTTCAACCATGAGTGTCATCTTTGGATCCAAGCGACATTCTAACCACTAAGTGCACCTCCACCCACACATACCGCACCGCCATGGGATGCCCTACCCAAGGTCCAAGAATCCCCCTCGCTCCCCAGAGCGCATGCCCATGGCCAGGCATGCGCCCGCTACATTGTTACCTGCGATACAAGTTTATTTGGCCTGTGGACTGTGAAATGCGTATTTGACCGTGATGTGGGTTAAAGCGTTAAACTTTCTTTAAATTACCCTGCACTAATAAAACAAGCTGATGCTTTCACTGGCCCAGCTTGCTGTTGAGTGTCTGTCTGTTGTGTACCATCTTTAACCCTTACCCTCGTCTATCATACCTGTGTGTTGTGAGATTGCCTGTTAACACTGTGACATACTTTGGATTACAAATTAAAGAAGGAACATCAGACCAAAAATAAAAAGGGGCTGATTCCCCCCCCCCCTCGCCCCTACTTTTGGATATCTCCGCTGCCTGCTGCAGCGACCTCCAGCTGCTTCAGGGCCCGATCACTTGCCCCCGCTCCGGCATAGCCATCTGTTAGTGACTTCAAAGTCCCGTGCTGCTCAGCAAAGTCTCGCGGGATGCAAGATGGCGCTGCCCATTGGAAGGTCGTCTGGAATCCGAGGGACCCAGAAGATGGATCCCCTGACGAGGTGAGTATTTAGTGCCCAAAGGTAAAACCAGAGGGGGACAGCAGATCAGTGAGGTTTGGGGGAGGTTTTAACCCCCCCATGTTCCTCTTTAAAGCTGACCCAGATACTACCATTACAGGAGCAAAATTTAAGCCCAAACAACTTGTGACAGCACTCTTATCCACATAGCATTGTAATCCTTTAAAGTGGACCAAAACTCACGGCGATCAGCCTGGGAATATATAAGATTCCCAGGCTGATTGATTCCCTCCCCCGGGGCATCCAAAATCAGAATGCCCCGCTGTGTGAAACCCCCCAGGTAGCCCCATACACTTGCTTTGTTTCCCTGTCCAATGATGCATGTGCGACCGCGATGGCATGATGTCAGTGGCTCCGAGCGCACTGATTGAACGAGCGGCCACACATGTGCCGTAGGAACGGGAAGAGGTAAGTTTCACTCGGTAATCTAGAGGGGTTCCAAACAGCGGGGCACCCTGAATGGGGTACCCCAGGGGAATGGACCAAAACCCAGGATAGTCAAAATCCTGGGTTTTGGTCCACTTTAAGGGGCGCATTGGTTCGCGCAGGCACCGCAAGTCCAAAATCCGGCACTCCAAAAGCAATTGGAGAAATAAATATTCCAAAATGAGCAAATAAATCCAACCATGTACAGGTTGACGTTTCGGGGACTTGAAAGACCATTTCTTTATGACCATAAACAAGCAGATTGTGCCAAGTGAAAATAATATATAGGCCCTATAGGCCCAATCAGAACCTGCTGCCGCAGCTCATATTTCACGTCTGATGTCACCCATGACGTCACAGGCACTGTCATTGTAATCAAAATATATGTCATACAACTAAGTATAAAGGCTATAAAGCCTTGAAAAAATGTGATCCCTCCTACATGAGCTACAGCGTGCTGCAGGAAATAGAGGAGAGGGACATAGGACAGGCTTCAGGTGAGCTCCTTGCTGCACTTTAATGCACAGAGAACTAGGACTGTACACAGGTCTGAAGTAAGAAAATGGCTGTTCACGTTGTTGTTCACACAGCCTTGATGGGTTTGGTCAATTTAACAGAGGCATGCCGCCAAATAGCCCAGTGTAGGAGTGCATCAGTTGATGGTTGTCGGGGATTCCGCAGCATCCCATACATGTTCAGTAGGATCATCAAAAAGGGAATTTTTTCAGATATCCTGAGGGCATTCAGACAACAGGAATGCCCTGGGAAGAGCGAATCCACGGCCTTCATTCAGATCAGTCATTTAGATTGTAGGGACGGTCAACAATTTGGATTTGAATGAGCAAAGCATCGGGTTGTTAGCGCTGTGAGCCAGGGTTCCATTTTTGGATATGGGGTTTAGGACTCCCTCCCCCCCAGGTGACTTCCCTGTACCCATGAAGGCTAGTCTAAGGGGGTTATTTATCAAGAGATAGCGCCAGGTAGTGCCTCGTAGCGGCAGGCAGTGTCTGGTGAATGCCGGGCGCTGTACGCAAGACCACATTTATGAAAGCGATTCTGGCGAGCGACTTTAACAGCGACATGTAGCGTCTGATTCATCATTACAGGTGGCTCAGTGTATAGCGCCAGCGCTCTAACTTCCAGAGCGCCAGGTATTTCCTGTCGCTCTCTCATACATTTCAATGGACGTTCCTTTTCTTCTGTTTAAACAGGGTTTTTTTGTTTTTAATTTTTTTTTCCCACTGAAATAATTGTTTCACCTCTCCTGGCCTAGAAAGAGTCATTTTTGAAAACTTTTTAGATTTTTTGCAGAATTGCCATTACAGGTCTGGCACTAAAGTATTAATGTCACAATGTTACAACAATGTGATTCCATGTGTTTTCGCTTTGTTACTGGTGGATGTGTTCAAAAACAGACATTAATCACACAGCGTCTGGCGCTCTATGCTATAGCGACCAGATCCAGAGCGCCGACGCTGTGTGTGTGTCTGTTTTATGTTGAATATGGTGTGTGTCGCTGAGAGTCGGTCGCACTGAGCTGCCGCTACCTTTCGCTCGCTGCAACGCTGTACTGTGGTTAGAATGCCGAACATACATAGAAACATAGAAACATAGAAGGTTGACGGCAGAAGGAGACCATATGGTCCATCTAGTCTGCCCTTATGTATATACTGTATGTTCTCTTTATCTTAGGATAGATGTGTGCTTATCCCAGGCATGTTTAAATTCAGTGACTGTTGATGTTTCAACTACCTCTGCTGGAAGTTTGTTCCAAGCACCTACTACTCTTTCTGTAAAATAATATTTTCTAACATTGCTCCTGATCTTCCCCCCGACTAGCTTCAGGTTGTGCCCCCTTGTTCTATCGTTAAGTTTCTTCTTAAAAACACTTCCCTCCTGAACCTTATTCACTCCTTTCACATATTTAAAGGTCTCAATCATGTCCCCCCTCTCCCTTCTTTCCTCCAGACTGTACAAATTAAGCTCTTTAAGTCTCTCCTGATAAGTTTTAAGTTTAAGTCCTTCCACCATTTTCGTTGCCCGCCTTTGGACACGTTCTATTTGAACATCTCATTCATCAATGCCAGCCATGTTACTACAGCGACTGAGGCGCTGTGTTACAACGCCCGATACACACGAGCGTCTACTAGCGGTCGCTCTAAGCGCCACTATGCAGACGCTCATCTGCCGATACCTGGCGCTAGAAACAAATCAGCCTCTAAGCCTGCCCCACAAGGCCCAAGCTTGGTGGACGGCAGTAGAGGGAGTTTCTGCTAGGGATGGCAGGGTCTAAGTCTGCTTTAGGAGGATGTATCTTTTTTTTTTAAACCCTATAAATTAAGTTAAGCATTATAGATTATTGTAACAATATCACAAAGCCACTGAAATGCTCATTTACAGAATATTTTTGATGGATCTAACCGCCAATAACTTAAAGTATACGAGAATTGGCAGCGGGGGCGTATGAAGACGTCTGCCGCACAGCTTTGCCTAGTTGGGAGCAGTGTGAGATCCATTCTATTATATTAACAAGGCAAAGAAAACCATTAGCAAATTAATGTTTTCCAGTAGGGTAGTGGAAAATAAACGGCCTGTTCTGCCTGATCTGTAGCGCCTAATTTAAACCATGTGCTTTGCGGGTTGTAAGGAATGTTTCCAACCGAGAATTGCAAAGCCAAAGAGAATTATGGGTCATCGCCAAACTCAAACACATTCTTGTTTTTATGGCCAATGTTTTTCTCCCCATTGCTAAATTCGACCAAATCCCTTCTGATTTTCCTGGATTTTCAGCAGTTTTGAAGGTAAGGCAGAGAGGCTTTTTGTTGAAGGGTTCACAATTATGCAATAATCCCAGGCTTTAAAGCCTGTTCCTAGGTAATGTTACATGAACAATCCTATTTTATGTGGGATGCAGCTGGGGTAATTGTTCAGGAAACACAGTCATAAAACAGCGGTTAATAATTTATTTCCCATTGACCGATATGCTGTCCATTATATTTTTTATTGTCGTTCACACAACCGCTTCCACCCGAATTGTAGAAGTGGGCAGAATAGATTTATGACCTTGCTAACCGATATCATTCCATTCAAGGCCCTGGAAAAAAAAATATCAATAATCTGGAATGTTACTTAAATCCATAAATATTCATTTATGTTTGAATGCAGCAGTATGGATGGAAAGCAAAACCAGGGTGGAGCCTGATTCAGTTGTCTATGGGGCTTATTTAAACATAGTAGTAGTAGTATGTAAGGCTGAATAAAGACTTTAGTCCATCCAGTTCAGTCTGTTTATCTCCTTCCAGTGGTCTAGTAGCCATAGCTGGAAATGCTATTACATGCCAGGAAGGCATCCAGGACACTTTTGTGTGTTTATGTGTTTACTGTATCCATCATTACTACCTCCTCTGGCAGCGAGTTCCATATTGTCACAGAGAAGAATCCCCTCCTATGTCGGTGGAAAAAAGCACCTTTCCTGTACCCTTAATGGATGCCCTTGGGTTTTGGTTTCACACCGGGGTATAAATAGATTGTGGGACAGATCTTTGTATTGACCCCGAATATATTTATACATAGTCATTATTATTATTGGATCAAAACCCAGGATTTTGACTTTCCTGGGTCTTGGTTTTTTCCCTTGGGGGACCCCGATCAGGGAGCGTGCCCGCGATGGCCATTCAGTAATGGCTGGCGTGGGCACGCGCTCTGCTAGAGGGATAGCGGGGATGTGGCCGTAGCTCGCACATGTGCCATTGGACCGGGAAGCAAGGAAAGTGAACGGGGTGACCCGGGGGTTTCACACAGCTGGGCATCCCCTGTTTCCACTATTATTCCATTTATTTCTATATTAAGATGGATAGGTCAAGCAGCTGGCTAGAGACAGTTACCAGTTAGATGGCCAGCAACAGTTGATGGGAACCACTTGGGTGTCAGTACCTAAAGAAGTAGATAGACTGTTGGGCCAGACTCTACTGGGTGGGCCCTCTGAACAAATTCCTGAGCTGGGGTCTTGACTGACAGGTCAGTCAGTCAATCCCTGTAGCAGGGAGGTTGGGGGACTGGCCTGTCACTCAAGTGCAACTGTCAGCCAAGTCCATGACATGCTGTGCTGTGCTCCTTATACCCCCTCCCCTGGCAGTATTCAAGGAGGATCGCAGCAATCAGATTGGTGGATTTTTTTTATTGGGCTTAGCTCAAGGGGCGGGATGGCGAGGGAGGGTAGTATGTAAATTATTGAATTTACTAAAGGAGCAAATGGCCCAATGATAAAATCCATATAAATATGCCGGATGGCAGGAGGAGTGGTCACTTATACACCCCCCCATCAAATATCCAGCCAGGCTTGTTTCCTCCTTTTAATGGAAGGAAGAGGAAAGGTGACAGGTTCTGTCCCCCTGATACACTTAAACCTGTCACCCCTGGATTTTAATCCAACCTGAAATCCACATGTTCGGTGGGAGGTTTATTCAGTTCGAGTGTATAAGTGACCCCTCCCCTTATTAGCCGATGTGTTTATATGAATTTTTAATATTACACAATTTTGCAGTACACCTCCTTTAACCCTTTAATTGGAAGTAAGTCTCACGTAGCTGTCTCTCCTACCGTTAAAACGAACCCAAACCCACATATTTCACTAGCATCCCCTGAATTGCTTCCCCCTATGAAGAGCACCTTTTTCCACCTTTCACTGCTCCTGCTTCACTCTAATCCCAGATATTGGCGCCTGTTTTAGCTGGAAAGCTCCGCCTCCTCCATTCATTGCCAGTGTTGTGTGTGGCAATTATGTCATTGCCACACCTCTGCAATGACTGATCACTTGCCATCTCACACCGAGGCACAGCCAAAAAAAATCAGTGTTCCAGGACAATTCAAAAAGTGAAAATTGGCAGGGCCTCCGGCCAAAGGTATTTCACAAGGGGAGTGGGTTTTGTTCCATTTTAAGTGCCAGTTACGTAAGACTTACAGACTTACATAGCTGACATTTCCTTCAAAAGTTAAAAACTCACCTGAGCCCGCGATCTATCAAGTCAAGTCTTCTTTTCACCCGGGGAGGCTCCAACCCCCCCTCCGGGCTCTTCCAGTTTCAGGAGAAACAGCCCCCCATCATCCACTCCTGCACCACTGATACTTTAGATGTAAAAGAAAAAACATGATCCCTCCATCTGGGTCTTCTCTTCACCTAGGGGGCCTCCGATCCCCCTCCCGGGGTACTTCAGTCTCCAGGAGAGGGCCTGAAACAGGGACTCCCACTTCTGACGGCGTTGGCCGCTGCCTAGCCCCATATTTTGTGGGAGGAGCGGGATGACGCAATCTTGTTCCTCTTCATTTGGACAGATAGCGGTAGTATCGGGGGCAGGGGACTCCGATCTTTAAAGCTATGGGTACTTGCATTAGAACTAAGTACTTTGGTTTAGGACATAACAATTTTGGCATGTTCTCCAGAATGTTCTGCACATAGTCTAGAATGTGCTTTAAAGCAGACTTCGAGTCAAAAAAATAAAGTTTAGTCAGCGGAGTAGCTAGGCTTACTGGCACACGAGGCAAAGATTTGAAATGGCGCCCCTCACCTGTGCTCAGGACCTTCTTTGGCGCCGTCCTGACCTGCTCCACCCAGGGCACGTGCCCCCCCTGCTCCCCCCAGCTACGCCCTGGTGTAGTGATTTGTTTCCTTAAAGCCCCTCTTCAATGATTTGCGGCTTATGCTGTTTGAGACAGCTTAACCCTATGCAGATGTTGTGGATTAGTTGCACTCCTAGAATTACATGTAAGCAGCCATCTTGGATCAAATCTGAGAGGCCTGATTACACATGAGCATGAGTGGGGGGATGGGGGAGAGCTTTTGCTAGCACACAGACACACTGTCCAACCAGAGAGAGATTTTATCTGTTTGCACACAGAATGTTGGAAGGAGATAATGCTGGCTGCAATTATGATCAGCATGGCTGCAGTATGTCTGTGTGATATTCTCTCACCACACAGTGCAGGCTGGAGTTTGGAATTTTGCTACAAGTATCCCACACCAAACTGAGAGAGATTTACCTTAGAAAAGATTTACCTTAGAAAAGGGATCAGCATGTCTGTCATGTTACACAAGCATGCTGAATCACCAGCTTGGCTACAAGCACAGAAAGCCAAACTCGAACATGGCCTTCTGGCTGAAGCCCATGTTCAGGTTTGGGAACCCGAACTTGCAAAGTTTGATACTAACACGAACTTTGCAGTCTGGGTTCGCCCAACACTAATAGGGACTTTAAACAGTGGTCATACTCACCCTGCCTACAAGTGCTATTCTTGCACACAGAATGTTAGAAGGAGATAATGCTGACTGCATTGATGATCAGCATGGCTGCAATAAGTCTGTGTGATATTCTCGCTCCACACAGGGCATGCTGGAGTTTGGGATTTTGCTATAAGTCGCCCACACCAAACTGAGAGAGATTTACCTTAGAAAAGATTTACCTTAGAAAAGGGATCAGCATGTCTGTCATGTTACACAAGCGTGCTGAATCATCAGCTCAGCTACAAAACACAGAAAGCCAAACTCGAACATGGACTTCTGGCTGAAGTCCATGTTCAGATTTGGGAACCTGAACTTGCAAAGTTCGGTACTAACACGAACTTTGCAGTCTGGGTTCGCCCCACAACAATAATAGGGACTTTAAACAGTGGTCATACTTACCCTGTCCACAAGTGCTATGTTTGCACACAGAATGTTAGAAGGAGATAATGCTGGCTGCAATAAAGATCAGCATGGCTGCAGTATGTCTGTGTGATATTTTCTCTCCACGCAGGGCATGCTGGAGCTTGGGATTTTGCTATAAGCAGCCCACATTAAACTGAGAGAGATTTACCTAAGAAAAGGGATCAGCATGTCTGTCATGTTACACAAGCATGCCGAATCAGCAGCTCCGCTATGGAGCTTGCTTATTGACAAGGCTTGGTATAGATGTCAATGGCAGGCCGAGGCAGATTTCTGGTTCCCAGTCCGCCCTTGTTCCTGCTTAGTGGCCTTTGCTGTTACTAATCAAATACTTAACATGGCAGGTGTACATCGCTATGTCTCCTGTACCTTTAAATCTCAATGTACGGATGAGACTCTTCCATTCTGCCTCTGAATCAGTATAATTGGGAATGTCATGCACAAGATTGTGAACTGCATATGACCTTCGTCTGCTGAGGTAGAAGAGTGGGGAGGTGGCATCGCTGCGGCGACATGCTTTATAGGTTCTGTGCCAACATGAAGAAATGATTCATTCCTTGCCCTGGTGCCTGGCAGACAGGCCGGCATACTCCATAAATTAAATGATGTGCGGCGGCGTTCAGGCTTGCAGCGTTCATTGTCGCCAGTATTAATGAACCCACTTCTGTTTAAACATAGTGACGAGGCAAATTGCTTTCAGAGTGTATAGGAATTTATATATTCTTAATTATAGAAATTTACTAGTTTCCAGGGAATGCATGGTAGTCATAATGGGCGTTATTATGGGCCACTATTACTTCTTTACGGCTTGGATTAATTAATTGGAAAAGGGGCCGTAAAGTGTCGTCCATTTTTAAACAAAACTTTGACATGGCTGGAGATGTTAATGTTCATCTGTTTTCCTTGTATTGCATCAAATCATGCGGCTCCATAAGGCTATCTATTATCTATTTATTTATTTATTTATTTATCTATTTATGTATCTATTATCTATTTATTTAAAGCGGACCAAAACCCACAGAACTTGTGAAATACATTTGGCCAAAGCCCCTGCCTAGGGTCGGCTCCAGGTTTATGTGGGCACATGGGCAGCATGTCCTGAGTAAGGACTGGACAGTCTGAAACGCGTAGACAAAAGCTCGGCTTTTGTATTGTCTTTTAAAACGCTGTTACTGTAGATGGACTTTTAAAATTTCTATGAAATAAAGAGTTGGAAATTTTATCTTTGGCTGGCGTTTTCTACATTACTTGGGCAGCATGGTCTCAGTGGGCTCCTTTGTGGTGAAGAGTCGCTTCACATCACTGAGGAACATCCCAAATCTGGATACCTCCTGAGGATCATGCTATTTGGACCAAAACTTTAGTTTTGGTCTACTTTGAAGTGCACTAAACCTTCTTTAAAGAAACATGGCGGCTTATTCATTACTAACAGCAGGTATCGGCAGATGAGCGTCTGTATAGTGGCGCTTAGAGCGACAGCTAGTAGACTCTGAAAGCGGGTATTGGGTGCTGTAACAGAGTGTCTCAGTTGCTCTAGTAACCTGGCCAGCATCGATGAATATGATGTGTGTTGGGCGCTGTAACAGCAGTACAGCGCTGCAGGGGGCGAAAGGTAGCGTCAGCTCGGTGCGATCGACTCTCGGCGACTCACACCATACTTATCAAAAAACAGACGCACACAGCGCCGGTGCACTGGATCTGGTTGCTATAGCATAGAGCGGCAGACGCTGTGTGAATAAAGTCTGTTTCTGAACACATATCCACCAGTAACAAAGCGAAAACACATGGAATGACATTGTTGTAACATTGTGACATTAATACTTTAATGCCAGACCTGTAATGACAATTCTTCATAAAAAACAAAAAAATCTAAAAAGTTTTCAAAAATGAATTTTTCTAGGCCAGGAGAGGTCACACAATTATTTGAGAGAAAAAAAAACCTGTTTAAACAGAAGAAAAGGAACATTCATTGAAATGTATGGGAGATTGACCAGGTAATACCTGGCGCTCTGGAAGTTAGAGCGCCGGTGCTATATGCTGAGCCGCCTGTAATGATGAATCGGACGCTAAACGGCTCTGTTAGAGGCGCTCACCAGAATCGCTTTCATAAATGTGGTTTTGTGTACAGCGCCCAGGGTTCACCACCAAACTTGCAGTGTGGGCACTGCGAGCCTCTCGGACAAGGCTCTCAAGTGCCGCCTGCACCTTTTATAATAAATTAGCCTCCATATCGAAAAGTATCATCAAAAAGTACGCTCCTTATTTACTGCTAGGATATTATGGGCATGTAGGGAGTCAGAGTTTCTCAACCTTCCATACATATACTCTTAGGTGCGGCAAGCCTTAGGGGTGTGCAGCTGGAGCGTCTTCTCTGGGTGCTCTTATCCTTGGGGTCAGTGGCAGACTGGAGCCAAAAATCAGCCCTGGATTTTACGAGTACCCGGCTGGCCCAAGGCATCCTTGCTCAGGCCCCCCAACCATGATTCCGAGGCTATAGAATGAGGGCCTGGGGTTCCCTGGCTTGTGAGTACAGTGGAGTTGGGTACAGGGTGCTGAGAGGGAGACAGCCCAACTGTCCCCAAAGCTGGGCAGCCCACCGGGCATTGTCCTGGGTCTCCCTATGTATGATTAAGATCATATGCCCGAAACGCGTCACAGGGTCCCTGCTTTGGGGCACATATTAATAAGGTCCGGGAACTTATATTATTATGTTTGACGATTTGATTTTTCATGAGGACTTTTGCACTTTATGTGGATTACGGCATTTTAAACCTTTGGCTTAAAAGTTTTAATTGAATGAGAAGGCTGGACACCTCACTGACCATTGCATTGTGGATCTGTGCCAGAGGATTTCCTCTCCGCGCCTTTCAAAGTGTCAGGTGAGCTGCTTGAACTTTCTTTTTTAATTGTCCCGGGTCTCCCTAAGGCCAGTCCGCCCACCTGCTCGGCGGGGGGGGGGGGGGGGGGGGGATGAGGTATCAGACCTGAGATCTAAGCCACATCCTTCTTTCTCTCTTTTGCACATTCCCTTATTTTCCCCCCCTTTTTAAGTTGACTCCTTCTTTCTATTTACATACTCTCCATTTTCTCTTTTTCACATTCTCTCAATCTTCCTTTCTTTTCTTCGCATTTGCTCCTTTATTCTCTCTTTTCCACATTCATTCCTTCTTTCTCTCTCTCTTCCACATTCTGTCATTCTTTCTTTTTTTTCACATTTCCTGTATTTTCTGTTTCACATTCACAAGCACTGCGCGCACAAGCACTCATCTCTCTCTCTCTCTTTCACATGATCTCAGTCCCTCCTTTAGTTCCTCCCATCCTTCTTTTCATACTTTTTCTCTTTCTGTCTCTATCATAGGCCGTGATTCAATAAGAGTTGAAAAAACTTTCATGGTAATAAAAAAGATCACTTTATGAGAAAAAAGCCTGAGAATGTCACTGTTGCTGAATCACCAGCTAGAAAAACATTGAAAGTCAATGGCACTTTTTTTTTTACTTCTAAGAAAAGTAGAGAACGTTTTACTCTTTGTCTTCCTATCTGGTGATTCACCACCACTGAAATTCTCAAATGAGGGGTGCACTTTAACCTAATGCAGAATGCACAGCACATTGGAAGCGGCTATACACTTACCTGAGCCGGCGATCTGGGTCAGCCATGAACAATTTGTGAGAGGAAAGAATGCCAACCCTGATCTCCGACTCAGGTAAGTATACAGCCGCTTCCTATGAGCAGTACATTCTGCATTATGTTTAAGCACACTCCCACTCGCCGCTATAGGCTAAAAGCTGGTTTATGTGCTTTACGGGGTTTGGCCGAATGCCAAACTTGAACACAGACTTTTGGCCGAAGTCCATGATCGGGTTTGAGGAACCTGGATTTGCAAAGTTCGTAAGAACGTTGTGGTTCGGGTTTGCTCATGCCACACAATTACTGGAGACACCTAACATTTAACAATAAAGGCATTACCTATGGCAATCGAAGAGAGATGCTGTGACATGTGGTCAGCAGGTGTGTTGCTGCTACCAGCTCACAAGTGTCTACTACTATCAGGGAACGTGGCTTAATGGAGCCTAAGCATCCACCTACAGTCCAGACCTTATGCCCAGTGCTTATTTTCTCTTTCATAAATTCGTACGAACCTGAACTTTGCTGTTCAGGTTTGCTCATGCCACACAAGATAACATTTAGTTTATCAGTTTAAGTTTATTTGAGTGGGTAGCGATTTCCTGGGGATGGGGATGAATGTTACACTGCCTATATGGGAAGTGGGATGGGGAAGAAGGCAACACTGTCTATATGGGAAAATGAGATGGGGAAGAATGCCACACTGCCTATATGGGGAAATGAGATGGGGAAGAATGCCACACTGCCTATATGGGGAAATGAGATGGGGAAGAATGCCACACTGCCTATATGGGGAAATGAGATGGGGAAGAATGCCACACTGCCTATATGGGGAAATGAGATGGGGAAGAATGCCACACTGCCTATATGGGAAGTGGGATGGGGAAGAATGCCACACTGCCTATATGGGAAGTGGGATGGGATGAATGACCCACAGCCTATATGGGGAAATGAGATGTGGAACAATGCCACACTGCCTATATGGGAAGTGGGATGGGATGAATGACCCACAGCCTATATGGGGAAATGAGATGTGGAACAATGCCACACTGCCTATATGGGAAGTGGGATGGGGAAGAATGCCACACTGCCTATATGGAAAGTGGGATGGAGATGAATGCCACACTGTCTATATAGGAAGTAGGATGGGAAAGAATGCCACACTGCCTATATGGGAAGTGGAATGGGGAAGAATGACACACTGCCTATATGGGAAGTGGGATGGGGTAGAATGCCACACCACCTATATGGGAAGTGGGATGGGGTGAATGACACACTGCCTATATGGGAAAATGAGATGGGGATGAATGCCACACTGCCTATATAAGGAATGTAATAGGGGTAAATGCCACTCTGCGTATAATTGGGGGATTTTTGCACCTTGTCTATTATTTAGTTCTTGGGGGAACAGTGTTTTAACTAATTCGGTTCGGAATATTTTTCAAATTTTCTAAAGGTGCATCTTTTGAACAGGTGTGTCTTATAGGGTGAAAAATACTGTAATTGTTTGACTGTTTTTTGCTATAAATATAATGCTGCAGCTGGTTCACTCAAAATACCCAAGGCTGAAACACAAGAAGAATCAAAGATTTCCTGTGCTCTACTGAGTGAGTTTGGTGTGTGTGTGTGTGTGTGGGGGGTCTGTGATGTAAAAGAGCATATTGTCCACAAACAGCGCACGCTTCTGCTCCCTTTGGACCTTATCTTGAAAACCACAATGATCAATACAAACAAGCCCGGAGACAGGGAACATACCTGTCTTGTTCCTCTGAAGATGTTATTCTTCAGAAGAAGTTCTGAATGTAAGCCTTTAATATTCACCTTTGAACTTGGAGCATGTAGATCCCCTTGATGGTATTCAAAAACTGGTTACCAAATCACACATTTTCTCTACAATAATGTGGATTAAATCCAAGTCAAAGGTAGCAGGTCTATAAATAATTGAGGTCATATCCCTTTGGATCATACTCATAATATCTAATGTTCTTCTTATCTGTGACGGTCCCTCCTGTATACCAGGTTCAAAGCCCCTCTGGTCCTGATGGATTATTTAGTTGAGGAAAGTATTCAAGCAGATGGCTATAACTTTGGTTAGTAGTTTTAAATTGTTATTGTTTTCTGGGTCTTCGTTTTTGCCACACGCAAGATCTTTGCCCTTCTTAGGGATCAACACAATCTTTGCTTCCGGGGCTTGAATAGAAATGTGTTCACCCTGCCTGATCTTATTAAGCCATAGTTTCATATGGGGCACTAGTAGTGAGCTGAATTTCTTATAATATAAATGTTAAAATCCATCAGGACCAGGAGCGCTCATTGATCCCGATTCCCCAATTACCCGTAAGATTTCTGTTTCCGACATTTGCTCCTCCATAATAGACCTTTGAGCATCTGTTAACCTGCCCAGGGCCAACCCCCGACCCCCCCCCCCCCAGTAGCCAGTTCACTATAGTCACAGGGGATGTTTAAGGTGCTTTGGTGTATAGTGTTCCAAAGAAACTTTCAAATTCTTCCATAACTTTTTCTGGATTTTGTGTAATCTTGCTTTAGTCCTGATTTTTTGGAGTGATACCCCACACCCCTGGCTTAGACAAGCTGATAATAGCCTACTAGGTTTGTCCCATAATCTTGCTCTCCTCGAATCCAGGTTCTTTTCTACCCTGGTTGTCAGAAGCATGTTGAGTTCTGCTCTTCTATCTTCGCTAGTACATACCATTGTGAAAATCTCTTGAGGGCCCTTTGTAGGTCATTATATTGTCTTGTTTTTTCAACTATCAGTTTTGTTCTTTCCTTTTTTACTGCGAGAGGCCACTTTAATCAATTGTCCCCAATCACTGCGTTACGGGCCAGCCAGTTAGGGGTGACTAAAGTGTCTTTGGCCTGCTTCTTCTTAAAGAACCACATTATTTCCTGTTTTATATCCTCTAGAACCGTCTTGTTTCCCAGAAGGGTCCCACCCAGTCTCCAGACAAAAGAGTTTGGTTTGATCCAGGGGTCCTGCACCAGAAGGAAGCTCTTTTCTCTCCCTTTCTCACCCAACTTCAAAAAAGAAGAAATCAAGACACAAAAAACACAACGCTTTATGGTTGTCTATTTATGGTAGAAATTGGTCTCTAGTTCTGGTCAGGCCAGCTGGTGCTTGAGATGCCTCATGATGTTATTCCTAATTTTTTCAACAGCTCCTTCCCTTCTGGCACTGTGGAAAATGCAAAGTTCTTGCTCTTGTAGAAAAAATCTGCTTTAGTGGAAAAGAACCATTTAGAATTGATCCCTGTGTTCTTTAATTCCAGGAGTATCAGTCAAAGTGCCCTCCTTTTTTTCAAGGTAGTAGGGGCCATATCTGCAAAAAAAAATTATTAGAAAAGAAGTGAAATTTCACTATAACACCCAGAGGGAGGCCATCTTTTCTGGCTGGCCATTTTTGGGTCCTGAGGGAGAGATTGTATTTCTGTAGGGCTGGGGCATACCTTTTGTACTTAGTACAAGGGCTTGTCTATATTTCCCTCATCCAGCCTGCTGCCATCCAGTATGTTAGAATGTTAGGGGAAGGGTTCATGATCTGGGGGGAGGGGGCTTCTCTTCTGAGCCCTCTAATAGGGTCCTGATATCCCCCTTTATAGTTTATGCGGCACAAGACCCCTTTTCTTTTTGGTTGTCCCTTGATCATGGGGAGGTGTAGCATTGAGATACAGGCCCCCTGACCGGTGCATGGTTCTTTTTTGTGCGCCCCAGCCATGCTATGCTCTATTCCAAATCTCTCTCTTAGCAATTCATAAACCAAGGTATGGAATGGTCTTACCATGTGATGCTCTCCCCTCGCTCTCCAATCGGAGCTTGCCAGTGGTGGTTACCTGGGGCTAGGGATAGCCACCCGGGTGATGTGTCAGCGGCCTTGACCCCTTGTAGTCCCCCAGAAGACGGGGTGAGGGTTTTGGTGGCTCCCGGCACCAATGCTAAAAAGACAGTGTGGGGGGAAAGCCAGATTGCTGGAGCCTCCCCCCCCTACGTATAGCCCCAGATGCCCGTAAACCTTACCTTAACCTCTCTCCACTGCCAGGAATCCAGCATCATGTTTTAAGGGTATCTGGGGGTTATGTGTGGGGGGCTCCAGTATTCTAGGTGCCCTCCCAGTCATTTTAGCAGGGGTACCGGCAGCCAACAACACCCTCCCCGCGGAGTTGGCCCGCTTTAAGTCCACACCCAACTTCCCTACTGTTTATGGTAGACAGAGGATATTGATTGTGGTTACCATTCATTGGGTTCATGTACAAAGCACTTTGAATCGAGAAAGCCAGTTGAATGTCTAACAAAATCCCCTGAATAAAAAAAAAAATAAAATCTTGATTTATTCCTATAGATATACAGTACCGTGATCTGGGTGAATTAACACCTTCCCAGACACACTGTTAAATTGTTATATTAATACATGAATGTAGACGTATACTATCCTCGATATTATCAATAATGCAAGGAGAAATAATTTTCATTTCCACAAAACAAATTAGCAAATGTAAAGGCAAAGTCATTGTCCAATACTATGGAAAATGTTCCTATAGCAACAGACGGATGTCACGTAGTTTTGTTGCTATTGTGTCCCTTGTAGACAAACTATCACGTTAATTGCTGGTGGAGGATACCGGGGCTATAAGTGACCTTGGAATGCAATTAAGTGTAATGCAAAATAGGAAGAGAGAGTAATTGGATGGAACTTTGCACAAAGTCAACATAAAGTCATAAAATGGTAATCAGGAATAGACATTTCATATTTAAAAATGCAAAAAAAAAAGAAAGCCTTTCCTATTTGAATCAGTAGAACTATTACAAAGTCACATCACATGGTGTGGTCGAATTCATCACATTTGCTGGTTCGTTGCTGGATTTCGATATTGAATGTTAGCCCTTGAATTCAGAATTAGTTGCTGTTTTTGCCTTTTTTTATTATCATATTACAAAAGCTAAATGCTAGCGAAATAATGGCTTAATTTTAACCGGAGAGTAAAAGTAATTTTCAACCTACACAGGATTTATATTTATTTAAAAGGTCATCCAGCATTTTCAGTGGTAGCTGATCTATTTCAAATAATGATTAGCATTACAGTTATTGCTCGCATAAGTCTCCATGATTGATTTTTGAGATTGAGTTGCACTAGAAGTGTATCCAGTGGGTTATGGATGGGCTTCAGCGAGCGGTCGTATTGCATAATGTTAAATAGCTATATTTGTTGCAGCAGAATAAATCCATTTCTGAAAGTTATTCCATCATAATGATTTACTGGGTCTAAAAAGTACGCATCCTGGTGCTAAATTTACAGACAAAATGAACCCTGGTGTTAGGCAAGTTTTCCTCTATAGCAGTAATGGGCAACAGATTTATTTCAGAGTAGCCGTAAACATGATGTGATTTTCGGTTCTAAGGAAGAACTCCAGTCAAAAATGACTCAAGGGGGCGTGGCTTGGCGATGGCCGTGTGAGGGAGCATACTGCAGAGCTCCTGCCGGACTACCTACAAGAAAGCCCATTTTCAGCGCCTGGAGAGGATCGCAACTTACCCGAGTGATGCCCAAGAAAAAGAGGGGTGGCGTGACGACCGCGGGTCGAGGATCGGGCCCCATCACAGCTTTCTTCCCCACCGGGGAGCGCAGAGGGGGTGAGGAGGTGGGCCGCAAGATGGCGGCCGCATCCGGGAGAAGATCCCCACAAGCGGAGCCTCATGGAGCCCCGTCGGCCGCGGTGGAGCGGGAGAAGGTGGGCGGACGTGCCCCGTCGGAGCTCGGGCTCCCATCTGGCTTGTCAGCTGTGCCGGAGGTGGAGCGGGCGGGGGCCCCACCGCTCGCGAGTGCCGGAGGCGAGGGGGTGACGCGGCGGGAGCCGCCAGAGAGAGGCGACGGAGAGGCGCGGGGTGGGGGACGAACCCCCCCCTGACAGGTGAGCCGGGCGGCGGGCTGTCGGCGGAGGGGAGACCGCTCTCGCGGCGTGATGCTGCTGGAGCCGAAGAGGACAATGACAGCTGCTGCGGTGGGTCGGGGATGAGACCCCACCGCAGCTCGAGTGTACAGCCACCTATGCACATTACATCACCCGGCACCCCCAGGACAGGGAACAGCAGGGATCACTCAGCCCCCTTGCCTGACAACGCGGTTCCTATTGGGGGCCCGCCGCAGCCCTCCCCATCAGCATCCAAGATGGATCTGGGTCACATTAATAAGGGAGATAACCTGAGGCACCCCTCCCGATCCCAGAGGCACGACGTCAGCATGAGTGGGGGGGCACACCTGAGAGAGAGTCTGGACGCTGCCTGTGGACTGTACCCCTATAATACATCTTCCCCTGCATGGTGGCTCCCGTCCCCCCTCAGTGAATTCCCAGATGGACACTGATTGGAGCGCAGACATGCCATCCCCCCCAGGGAGGGACTCCGAACCCATCTCGCCCGGAGCGGGTTCCCCTCGCGGGGACCTGACCCCCCCGGGGCGGCAGGGGGGAGCGTGCGAAGACCCGGTCTCCCTATCCGGGCTGTCCGCCTCTCCGTGTTGGTCCCCAGGATCTGCCACCAGGAATGAGATGGAGCACGACGGTCTCAGGATGGCCCCTTCCGAGTTTGATCAGCACGACATTAAGGCCCTCATTTCATCTCTGCCCACGCGGAAAGATTTCGAGACCTTTATCAACAGAATGGAGTCCACCTTCCGGAGAGAAATGGACGAAGTATCAAAATCAGTGTCTGAAATAGACAACAGGGTCACCTCGGTGGAACAAGCACAGGACTCGGTCCTCCAGCGGCTCACCGCACTGGAGAATAATCATAGCGCCTTGGCGGAGGCCCAGGCGGAGTCGGCTCGTCAGATTGCGGGCATATTACTTCACCAAGACGACATGGAGAATCGGGAGAGGAGAAACAACATAAGGATAAGGGGACTTCCGGAGGCCCCTGAATTCTCCAACCTCCCAGATACGGTGATGCAGATCTTCAATCAAGTTCTGGACCGACCGCCCGGGGCCGATATGGAACTGGACAGAGTGCACAGAGCTGCAGGCCCTAAAAATCCAGACCCACGCAGGCCGAGGGACATCATTTGCCGAATGCACTTTTACAAGTTGAAAGAAGCTATCATGCGTCAAGCGTGGCTCAAAAAACCATTACGTTCAAAGGAGCACAGATCGTCTTGTTACCCGATTTGGCGCGCCGCACGCTTCAGATGCGGAAGGTCATGAACCCGCCAGGGCCGCGGGCGCCACGTACAGATGGGGCCACCCCTTTCATCTGATTCTCCAACTGCGCGGACGTAGCTTTGTTCTCCGCAACCACTCCCAGCTTGGGGAGGCCTTTGACTTCCTGGGTTCCCCGGCGGTGGAGCTCGAGAACTGGCTGTCGCCCTCGCTGTGCCCGCCTGGGATGCCCGGGATAGGCGGCCGCCGAATCGACCCCCAGCCCAGAAGGATCAGAGCGGGCAGACCATGAGCACCCAACGCCGCTAATGATTGGGTTTAAGTGAGGTTTTCCCTTTTTTCTTCTCCTGCTGCGTTGGCTCAAGTGTACGGACTGCTTCATCTAGGCGGGACTTATCCTTCGTTACATGACATGCTGCCTCATCCGATCACACGGACCATTTTTGTTTCTTCTTCCACCTGGTGGGTCCCGGCGGGCTTTACCGCCCTGTGCCTCGTCCACCGACGGGCTGGCGGGGTGCGGGCTGCTGGCTAGACCCCCTGGGGGACGAGGAGGAGCTCTTCGCGCGACATCTTCGGCCCCTCTATCGGAAGAGAGTCAGATGACGGCTACTTACGCGGTCCCCCCTGAGAGAGGCTCAGGACGTTGTGGCATTATCGGGCATATTGGTTATCTTGGAGACCACCGGTCTGGGCGGCTCTCACGGGTTCTCGTCTTCCACTACCCCCCACTCAAGTGATCCCCTACCCTTCATCCGGAAATTCCTGGGGAGGCGTCGGGAGATCCGGCACTTCAGTGCCCTAGACTTGTTGATTGGTTTGCTTACTGTGCCTAGATTGGTGTATAGAAACTGTAGTAACATAGTAAGTTGTGTTTTCATTGTTTTTGCTTGTTTCCCCTTCTCTCTTCCCCCATCTTCTCTGTTTCTGTTTTCTGCGCTATATTCCCCCCTTATCCTCCCTTCCCTTCACTGAGGTCCTCGCCTCTCCCCCTCCATAACCTCCACTTTGCGGCTTCCCTCCCTCCCAGTCACTAGGAACAACGAAAGGCAAGGATGGCTAATCTGACTGTTTGCTCTTTTAACGTGAAGGGATTTAATGCCCCCGAGAAGAGATCTAAAGTTCTGTACGACCTCCACAAATGTGGTGCCAAATTGATTCTGTTGCAGGAAACACATTTTAAAGAGGGTCGAGTCCCGAACGTTAGGGACCGTTATTTCTCTTCTTGGGTGCATGCCCCCAACCCGGACGCCAAATCCGGGGGGGTTTCAGTTGCAATCCACAGATCCCTTCCCCACAAGATTTCAGACTCCAAGATAGACCCCAAGGGTAGATATATTTTCCTGAAACTCTCCATTTGTACAAAGACCTATACAGTGGCGAACTTGTACAGCCCTAACAGGAATCAGCCCCAATTCTGTCTTGGGGTCTTGAAACAGTTGGCTGATTTCGCAGAGGGGATAGTCATATTGGGAGGGGACTTGAATATACCCTTAAACCCGCAGATTGACACCTCCTCTGGAAGGTCCTCCATCCCCCTATCCAGACTTAAAAAGCTGAAGCATATGTTGTCGGACCTCCGACTGGTAGATGTGTGGAGAGCCCTGCACCTGGGTTCCAGGGACTACACGTTTTTCTCTAACGCAAACAACTCATATAGTCGTATAGACTATCTCTTACTAAGCTACCATGCTATGTCCTGGGATCCACAGGCCAGCATTGGAAATTTTCTCTGGTCTGACCATGCCCCGATCTTCCTGGCCTTTGAGCTGCCCAGATTGTACCCCAGCAGATGGGATTGGCGCCTTAATGACAACTTACTGAAGGACGGGGTCTGCATGGCAGCGGTCGAAAGCACCATAGAGCATTTCCTATCCGACCATGTAAATGACGACACGCCCCTCCCCACCCAATGGGAGGCGCTAAAGTGTGTCCTGAGAGGTACTTTAATTCAGCATGGGTCTAGGCTCAAAAGGGAAAGATCCGCCCTGATTAAGCAGACATTAGCCCAGATTCAAAACCTTGAACGCGATCATAAGCTCTCCCCTTCCAACGCCCTGTGGCTGGAGCTGGAAAGGACAAGGGGGATATTGCAAGGCCTATACAGCCAATGCTACCTATGACACAGGGATAGGTTTGGAGCTATGCTATATGAGGGCGCCAACAAGCCAGGCAGATTGCTGGCTAGACTACTTCACCCCCGTATTTCAGCTTCCTACATCCCCAGCATTAAACTGCGGGGGAATACCGAGACCTCCAATCCAGTGGGCATAGCGGAGGCCTTCAGGGATTATTATAGCTCCCTATATAATCTACCCTGCTCTGCCACCGGGGGGACTAACATCACTATAAAGGCAGCCGTCCAGGAATATATTGATAGAACCCCGCTCCCCAGGATCCCGCAGGAGGAGGCTGAGACCTTGGAGGCCCCTTTCGGAGTGACGGAGGTGCTTAAGGCCATACAAAACACCCCTGGTGGGAAGAGCCCCGGCCCAGACGGATTCACCCCCAGATTTTATAAACAATTAGGTCCGCAGCTGGCCCCCTTCCTGACCAGGGTCTTCAACGCAGTAGGCCCGGAGACCCCGTTCCCCAAGCAGTCACTGTCGGCAACAATTACCGTTATCCCCAAACCCGGCAAGGACCCCGCAGTATGCGGCAGTTACCGCCCCATCTCGTTAATAAATGTCGACGTTAAGCTCTTTGCCAAATTGATAGCTAGCCGTCTCCAGGCACAGATCCCTGCTATCATCCACCCGGACCAGGTGGGGTTTGTCCCTGGCAGAGAGGCTCGGGACAATACAAACAAGCTTCTCACCCTGATCTCTTACGTGAAGACCAGAGGAGTCCCCGCCTGTTTGCTCTCCTGTGATGCAGAGAAGGCGTTCGACCGTGTGAGCTGGGATTTCCTCCGGGCTTCGCTTCAACAGATTGGAATTGGACCATCACTACTGGGGAAAATTATGGCACTATATAGGGATCCCACGGCCTCTGTCAGGACGAACGGTATTTTGTCAGCCCCCTTCCCAATTAGCAATGGTACTCGCCAGGGCTGCCCTCTGTCGCCACTGCTGTACATCATCACGATGGAACATTTGGCGACAGCTCTGAGAAACAACCCGGACATACGGGGGATAGAGGTGGGAGGTAGACAACATAAACTGTCCCTATATGCGGATGATCTCCTACTGCATTTAACCGCTCCAGTGACTTCCCTCCCCCTCGTGTTGAAGGAATTTGAGCTTTTTGGAAGGGCGAGCAACTTTAAAATCAATTATGGGAAGTCGGAGGCCCTTAACCTTACTTTATCACCGACAGTAATGACGGGTCTCAGAAGTGGCTTCTCTTTCAAATGGCAACCGGTGAGCATAAAATACCTGGAAGTTCAGGTCCCCAATGACTTGACAAAAGTGTACGAGTTGAACTATGCCACACTACTGAACAAAACAATTAGTGATCTTAAACAATACAACAGGAAACCCTTGTCATGGGGTGGCAGGATAAATGTGATTAAGATGGACATCCTCCCCCGCTTTATATATATTTTTCAAACTGCCCCTATAATCCCCCCCAGCAGTTTTTTCAAGATCCTAAAATCTGCCTTCCTCAAATTTGTTTGGGGGGTCTCAAAGCCACGGATCCGTTTCAACACCTTGGCTCGACATAAAGCGAAGGGAGGCCTCGGCATGCCAGACCTTAAGCTCTATCATGCAGCGGCGGTCCTGATGAGAATGTTGGACTGGGCCCATCGAGACACTACAAAGATCTGGGTCACCATTGAGAAGGCGCTCTCCCCATGGCCGCTGGTTTCTCTGCCATGGACGAGACCCCAACCAAGGAGGCGGACTAGGTCTCTGCCATTCCTGACCCAGCACTTTTTCACACTGTGGGACCGCATGACTGCTAGGGATCGATTCGTGAGACGCCCAGGTCCGTTGACGCCAATCCTGGGAAATCCTGACTTCGAGCCCGGGGTGGGGGTGGAATCTTTTCTGGGCTGGAAGGTCGAGACGGCCCCGAGACTAGGTCAGTTGGTGAGTGGGGGGGGCCTCTCGCCCTTGGGCGAGTTGAGGGAGCAGAGTCCCGGGGTTCAGATGTCCTGGTTCCTGCATGGGCAGCTGACGGCATTTGTGCTGACGTTAAAGGGGGAATGTACCATGGAAGGCCCGCTGTCGGAGTTGGAGGGGCTTCTCTCCTCGGTGTCCCCCACACCCCATTCCCTCTCCAGGATCTACTCCGCCCTGATAAATAATATCCACACGGGGCCGTTGGGCTTTATCCCGAGATGGGAGAGAGAGCTGGGGGTGTCCCTCTCGGAGGAGGACCAATCTAAAATGTTCTACCTAGCGCATAAGGCGGTGGTGGAGGGGGCCGCACAGGAGAGGAGCTACAAGATAGTCTCCAGGTGGTACAGATGCCCATCGGACATCAAGAGATTTGCTCCTCTCTCTTCAGACCAATGCTGGCGGTGCCTAGACGCAGTGGGTGATATGACGCACATTTGGTGGGGTTGCCCAGCCATACGCTCCTTCTGGGATAGGGTACTGAGCATATATACAGAGACCACTGGCGAGCCGATCAGCAACTCCCCTCAATTAACCCTTCTCACCTTATGGGAGGGGCCAACTTCACGCTACAGGACGGATATACTCCGACACTTCCTTTCAGCCGCAAGAGCAGTGATCCCCAGACACTGGAAATCACGTGAGATTCCCTCTCTGCGGGAGTGGCTGACGGAATTGGAGCGGATTAGGCGGGCTGAGGAACTGGTGTGGGGTGACAGGGGGCTCGGGGACAAGTATGCGCTAACCTGGACCTGTTGGGAGAACCTACGGGACTCGGATGGGTTTAAAGACAGGCTCAATCAGCTAGGGTGATGTTATATTGTTTCCGCGGGGGCTGGAGTGAGGTTGGTCAAGTTAAAAGATGAGGCGGGTAACGGATCAAGTGAAGCCAAATTTCCTTTCCTTCTTCTCTTCCTCTTTTCCTTCTATCTTCTCTCCTTACTTTATCCCTGTTTGGTACACCAAGAATATTTTTGCAGCGGAGCCCCTCTCGCCCTCCCTACCCAGGCACCTGGGGAGTCCTCGGACGGCGGTCGGGCCCGGGATCTCTTTATGGAGTGACATGATACATTAGGCTGTTGTCCTGAACTATTCGCTGTTAAAAAGTCTTTTGGTTGATTGAGTTCAAGATTCTTTCTTTGTACCTACACGGGGACTGTTTCCTATGCATTGTTTTTGTGTACATGTTTCAATAAAAACAGATTATACAAAAAAAAAAAAAATGACTCAAGTTCAGCTCCCCTTTGCAGCCCCGTGCACCCCATTTTGTATGCACTGCCGGGGTAAAAGTCACACGATGCTAGAATTTGGACAGAACAACTCGCCAGTTCCACATGTGTTCTACAGGGCTGCCTTCAAGAATGTTTGGACCCCAAACCTCAAAAATGTCTATCCCCGCCGCCCCCCATAACCTGCATGTCATGGCTTGGCCTTAGAGCTGTATTTAGTGTTCATGCTGCCCTAGGCACTTCAAGTGCTGGTGCCCCCTTTTGCAGGGGCGGCTAGAAAAAAAAAAGCTGAAAAAAAAAATAGAAGGAAAAACAAAAAAAAAAATAGACAGTAGAAAGAAAAGGATGAAAAAAATGAAAGGATGACAGAATAAATGGAGGAAAAAAATAAAGAATAAAAGGAAAGGGTCCTACTAATGTTCAGCGGCCCCGGCAACTGGGTATGCCCAATGCTGATGCCTGCCCTGCCGTCACGGTCTGTCAATATAAAAAAGAAATGTGTCTAGCTTCCCAGCGCCCAACACACAGGAGTCACATGGTCACAGCAGTGGAAGAGGATGAAGCTGTAGACTGCCTTGAAGCCGTTGCGCTCTTGTCCCCCCTCTACACACACACAATGTGCCTCGGGAGCATTTATGAGGAGGCATTAACATGTCAACATCATTTTTATTCTTTTTTTTTTTTTACTATAGCAGTAATGTCTTCACCCCCCCTGCAGGTGTCCACCCTAGGCACAGGCCTATGTTTGCCTAATGGTAAATACAGCCCTGCTTGGTCTGTCAGGACTTGGGCTTAGGGACTAAGCTCAATATTCAAACTATATTGGAAACACAGCGCCTAGATATCACATTACCTTATAGGGGACCCAAACAAAATCTAGGCCCCATGGAGGTTCAAGTTCAAACAAGGGACTCCATGCAAACCAACATGTTGTCATCATATATAGGTTACAGAGGAGCAGACGCATTCATTCATCATAGTACTGGTAGCAATTGGGGCTATATGTCCAGGGCCCTCTCTTTGTGGCAGGGTTCCTTGGTCCTTATAGTAAAGTCTTGGCAGTCCTGCCCTGATGGCTGCCCTGTCGCGCCCAATAGGGTTCAGCGGGTGGTGTATGTGCAAGACATGTGCATAGGTTAACCATGAGCATTGGCTATTAAAACTGAATTGCCACTGTGACGTTAATACTGTATTTCAGAACTTAAGGCCCAACTTTAAATTTTACCAAGGTTCTGGCTTTTGCTAAAAATGGCCATGAATGTTAATGTGACCAGGTGTGTATGTGTGGGGGGAGGCATATTTTTGAATCTCCATTGCTTGACACATCACCAACAGGCAAATGCACAAAGGATACAAAAGATAATGGTTCTCTGCACAAAGAACTCTCTTAGTGAGATGCCGAGCCAAATAAATTTTAAAATATGGGCCACTACTGTACTTATTTATGCACACATCTTCTCTGTGGGGGTCATGCTATTTATTTTGTGATATATGTTTAACTTTAGGTGCACTTGGGTGTGAACTGAAACTTCTGTGTGAACTTGTTTTTACAGAAAAACACAAGAAGTGCAATAAAAAAGGTTTGTTCTAATCTTTTTCTGAAAAATCACCTTAACTGCCATGGGGCATTTTTACAGTCGATATAAAATTTTTCCAGTGAGGTAAGGATATTTTTTGTGAAAGTTTGAAAACAACAGGTGATCTGGGGGCAAAAATCAGCCAAGGATTTTACCAGCACCTGACCTGCCTATCTCTGCTGAATCCCCTAAGTACTTTCTGTCCAGTCAACCAGTGCGCTCCAAGGCTAAAGCTACAACATTAGGTAAAGGACAAGGGCTGTTTTTTTTGGGTGAGGGGGTACAGCGGGGTCAGGAATGGGGAGGCAGGGGTATGAGGGGGGTGTTAGTAAAGGGATCAGCACAGACGGCCCCAAAGCAGTGCGGGTCACAATTTCTCCTGGTTCTCCCCATTGCCAGTCCACCCTTCAAACAGCATCCTATGGGGTATGGTAAAGGATTGGCCCTTTTGGTTTGGTTCTAATTCTTCCCCCAAAACACCTGTGCCTTCATTTTTACTAATGAGGTACAACATTTTTCTGTGAGGTAACACTCAGACCAACACTCAGGAGCAGAGGGGGACTGGAATACCAGGCAAAATCCTGGTAGGACGGCAGCTGATAAGGCGGCGACCGGTGAGAGACAGGTGCTGTAATAGGGGAAGCCGCTTACTGGCTGTAATGGGGAATGCCGCTTAGTGGCTGCAATGAGGGATGCCGCACACTGGCTGTAATGGGGATGCCACACACTGACTTTAATGGGGGATGCCACACACTGGCTATAATAGGGTATGTCACACACTGGCTGGAATAAGGAATTCTGATCACTGGCTGTAATAAGGAATACAGCTCACTGCCTGCAATGGATTGATTGGGGGGGGGAATTATGCACACTGTAATGAGGTGATTCTGCACACTCTAGAGAATGGATGGGCGGATGCCCACTGCCAATGGGGAATTGAGGGAATGCCACACTGCCTATGGGGAATGGGAGAGGGGGGAATGCTACACTGCCTATGGGAAATGGGAGGAGGGATGCCACACTGCCTATGGAAAATGCTACACTGCCTATTATATGGGGGAAATGCCACACTGCCTATAGGAATGAGATGGGGGATGCCACACTGCTCATGGGAAATAGGAGGGGGAAATGCCACACTGCTCATGGGAAATAGGAGGGGGAATGCCACACTGCCTATGGGGAATGGGAGGGGGGAATGCTACACTGCCTATGATATGGGGGAATGCCATACTGCCTATGGGAATCAGATGGGGGATGGCACACTTCCTATGGGGAATGGGAGGGGGAATGCTACACTGCCTATGATATGGGGGAAATGCCACACTGCCTATAGGAATGAGATGGGGGATGCCCACTGCCTATGGGGAATAAGAGGGGGAAATGGCACACTGCTCATTGGAAATAGGAGGGGGAATGCCACACTGCTCATGGGAATAAGAGGGGGAAATGCCACACTGCTCATGGGAAATAGGAGGGGGAATGCCACACTGCTCATGGGAATAAGAGGGGGAAATGCCACACTGCTCATGGGAAATAGGAGGGGGAATGCCACACTGCCTATGGGGAATGGGAGGGGGAATGCTACACTGCCTATGATATGGGGGGAATGCCATACTGCCTATGGGAATGAGATGGGGGGATGGCACACTGCCTATGGGAAATGGGAGGGGGAATGCCACACTGCATATGGGGAATGGAAGGGGGGGATGGCACACTGCCTATGAGATGGGGGGAAATGCCACACTGCATATGGGAATGAGATGGGGGGAAGCCCACACTGCCTATGTGGAATGCCACACTACCCACGGAGAATGGGGTGGGAGAATGCCACACTGCCTATGGGAATGAGATAGGGGGAATGCCACACTACCCACGGAGAATGGGGTGGGAGAATGCCACACTACCTGTAATGGGGTGTTTTAGCACAACATGTGGTTTAGAATATTTTTTCTTATTTTCCTCCTCCAAATCCTAGGTGCATCTTATGCACAGGTGTGTCTTATAGAGTGAAAAATTACGGTAAATGTTTTTAACAGAGAACAAGCGTAACATGTGATTCTACTTCTAAAGTAAAATCAAAGCATCATAATAGGGAGTTTTTTAAGTAAGAAAGAGGATAAAAGAAATATTCCCTCCAGTCTCTACGACTATGACCTTTTATGCTATACTTTGTAAGGCAAGTTGCAAACCAGTTTTGTGTCATGCCTTGTTCCTGCCACTTTATATATTATCCCAGAAGTTAGCAGTTCTGGAGAAAATGTAATAAACGTCACAAGCTCGCTTCAGTTGTCAGCCTCATGCACGGACCTCACAGGCATTTTTAATTGTTTTTCTTTTTTGTCCCAACGTGGTATTGCTCCTCCACACCGAGCGGCTGCCCCGTTGCCCTCTTCTAATTACACCTCTGCAATATCTGATGTATAAATCAACAGCTTCCTTGGAGGTATGGTGCACTTGAAGTACGAGTTCAGCAGAAACAGAAAAACTTTTCTTGGTCTTTGGGCAAAGTCATATATTTCAGATCAAAGCCGGTTGGAATTTTTTTTTTGCATTTCATTTTTATTACTGGCTAAGCTAGATGTAGAAAGAAGTACCAACATACATCTGTGAAATCATCAAATGCCTCTGCCTCTTTTTTTACACTTGGATGACTCCAGGCTGTCTGGTCTCCATTGCGGTATGTGCAAGTTGCTTTTTTAACCTCCTGTACGGATTTCACACTAACCTATAACTTTTCCGGCTAGCCCACATCCTCTTACATTTAGATTGTTGGGCTGATGCTCACTGTCTTACAACGCAGTGTGTGATTATATTTCCGTTACATTCCACATCTTGCTGCTGAAAATGAATGTGCCCAAACATGGCCTTGTATGTAAAAACAAAAAAACTGGCCCTTTGGCTTTGAGCCTTGTATCTTTATCTTAGGGGGTTATTTAAGAATGGATAGCGCCAGGTAGCGCCTCATAGCGGCAGGCAGTGTCTGGGGAACGCTGGGCGCTGTACGCAAAACTACATTTATCATAGCGAATCTGGCGAGCGATTCTAACAGCGCCATGTAGCGTCACTTGTATTATTACAGGCGGCTCAGTGTATAGCGCCTGCGCTCTCCCATACATTTCAATGGCCGTTCATTTGCTTGTGTTTAACCCTTTAAGTGCCAATCTACCTGGAGTTTTTGTCACCTTTTTTTGCCAGACCATTTATCACTATTTTGCGCTACGCATGTTCAAATGGGATTTTTGAAGGGTTTTCCCAGGAAAATTACATATAGTTTTTTTCAGCATAGTCTGGGCTTTAACATGAAATGTCTTGTTTGTCATTTTTTAGGTGTATTCTCAATATTTTTGGGTGAAATATGTGCAACAAATAAAAAACAATTTGTAGTGTTTTTTGTAATAAAAAAAAAGTTCATCAATAAAATCTTATTGCGTGTTCTCCCAGTTACAATGCTACCACATTTGTATTGGTAGACACCCTTTACTGCCCAGGAGACTCCCCCAAACTAAAACAGAGCTTTAGGGGATTTTCAAATAAAATACAACTATGCTATGCGGTATGCGTACTTTGCAGTTTTTTAATAAAAACAACCCTTTAAATTTGAAATATCCCCAACAAACTATATATTCTCTGATATAGATTTCTAGGCGTACCAGGCTTGTTGATGTGGTCACAGTTTTCTCGAAGTAATCCCTCAATGTATTCTTTGGCTGCAAATAATTTCCATAAAAAAAGCAGAATCAAAGCCACATTTTCCTAAAAAAGCTATATACAAACAAGAAAAAACAAGTTAAATCTGAAAAAGCAACATCCGCCGAACAGAACAATACCCTACATGCATAGCTACTGTCAAGGGAAGAGTTGCCAAACACCCCAAAGTAAAGCATGTGCGTAACGGGAATTTTACCTAAAAAATTCAGCTCTGCAGACAAAGTGCGCACCTTACAATTTCAACCAAAACAACCCTTTACATTTGGAATATGTATATGTATATTCCCTGAAAGTACACACGTAAAGCTTTCTAAGGGTACCCATCTTATTGTAGTGGGCTAATCTTTCTGGAAGTAATCCCTCAAAGAATTCTTTGGTTGCGCATGGTTTCCATAAAAAATATATATAAAAGCTGAATAAAAAACACCTTTTCCTAAAATATCAATATGCAAATAAGAAAAAACAAGGTAAACCTGAAAGCGCAAGGTCCCCCGAACAGAACAATGCCCAACATGCATAGCTACTTTTAACCCTTTTAATCGCCAGCCTACTTTTTTGTCACCCTCTGTTGACAGGACATTTTTCCCCATTTTGCGCCATGTTTTGCGCTAATTTTTCTGGAGTTTCCAGGAAAATTATATATATTTTTTTGCAGCAGAGTTTAGGATTTAACATGAAATGTCTTGTTTGCAATTTTTATTCTGTTTTTTACAATATTATTAAGTAAAAAAAATATATTTTTTAGAAAATTGTCTCCTTTATTGTTAAAAAAAAATGTATTTTTTTTGCATGAGAAAGCCTCATTTCTACCGATTAGAACGGTACCACATATGTATCGGGGTCTCCTGGGCAGGAACGGGGGGTTCCTGCCCAGGAGACCCCCCAAACTGAAACGAGTACTTTATAACATTTACAAATAAAATACAGCTACCATCCACACTATAAAGGGTTAAAACAAGAAAAAAATTGGCGTAAGGTCCCCCTTCCCCGGGGGGGGGGGGATAGGACCCATTTTTTTTGGAATTTTAAGGGTTAAAAACCCTTAAAAATCCCCCCCAAAAATGACATGGGGTCCCCCGTACCTGAAGTAACCAGCCCGGGACCACATATACAAAGCTTGTGGGAACAGGGCACAGGGGCCAGCTTTGGTGGCTCTTGTGAAACCCCCCAGATCGCCCGATCTCACTCACCCTTCCCAGGTCCTACGGCACATGCGCAGCCTCTCGTCCAGGTAGCGCGCTTGGATCCACTCCCGCGCCTTCGTTCAAGAGCTCGTCTAAGGCGATCCCCGCTACCATTTAACAGGGAGCGTACCAGCGCCGGCCAATCACAAAAGCCTGGCGCGGGCATGTGCCCTGCTAGAGGGATAGTGAGGATTCGGCCCCTGTTCGGGCATGCACCGTTAGACCAGGAAAGAAGTTGAGTTTCCAGACGACCACGGGGGTTTTACACAGCGGGTCATGTCGAATCTAGATGCCCTGGGGGGAGCGAGTATGTCTGTCCTGGAGTCACATAGACTTCAGGGTGAGTTTTAGTCTACTTTAAATTGGGTCAAAACCCGAGATTCTCACTATCCTGGGTTTTGGTTCTTGCCTCAGGTGTCATCCCAATTTGGGATGCACCACTACATGAAACTCCCCCAGTTCAACACTAAAAAGTACCTTTCCCCTGTCCCACACAGCTTGTGCAGGATGGTCTGGCCCCCTGGGCCTCAGAGCCAGGTCATAAAAGGGGGGCCCAGGCAGGTTCCTACCGGTTTGTTAGGGAAATCCCCTGGTGAGCTCACTTTTAAAGGTCTACTCCCACACCTGTGCCACATCACAGCATGGTAGCTTCTTCTTTATTAAATGAGCAGTGACTGCTAGTAGCAATGGGAGCAGCAGGTACGGATGCCAGGTTCCAGTAAGAACAAACACAAACCCACTAGTGAACAGGGAGTGCACACATGTCCGGGTGCCTGGGGAACTCAAGAGCACTTCAGTCATGCCCTAGCCAGGAATCCAAACTGCAACCTTCTGTTCACAAGATCGCTCTCTAGGCCATGGATGTCCCTAGGCCAGGGGTAGTCAACCACTTCTTTTAAAGGTCCATTTAAAGGCATCCGGTGAGAGGTGAAGGTCCGGGCAGAGGGCTGCCACTTGAGGTGGGGGGTGGGGTATCTGGTCAGAGCTGGAAGAAAGAGTAATGAACTGGCAAAACTTGGAGGACTGGGCTGGATGGGCCAGAGCTGAAGGGACAGGGGCTGGATGGGCAAAGCTGGGAGGACAAGAATGTATGGGACAGAGAGACTGGGCTGGATGGAGCAAAGCTGAGGGGACAGGGATGGGGGGTGGCAGGAATGAATGGGAATGGGATAGATGGGGCAAATCTTGAGGGGACAGGGATAGATGGGGCTGAGCTGGGGAGGGGGGAAAGGATTGGATGGAGCAAAAATACAGAGAAACAAAGTTTGTGTTTACCTTGCAACGCTACTTCCTACCCGTACAGTACTTCATATTGCAATGCTGGGTGCCAGGGAGCCATGACACTGGCAGAGAGACTAAACACTACATCGCCGATCAAGGGAGCAGCTCTGAGCACAGCAACACAGAAGCAGGGCTGTCAGGGCAGGGGTCTGGAAATCTGACTCTGAAGTCCGCATTCGGACTCTGGTCCACCAGTTGAGTATCGCTGCCCTAGGCCATGGATGCCTCTAGGCCATGAATGTCCCTAGGCCATGGATGCTCCTAGGCCATGGTTGCCCTCAGGCCATGGGTGCCCCTTGTCGCCATGTTGGTTCTCTACTTCCCTTTATTTCTCTGTATAACATGCTGGATATTTTTTTTCACAGTGAAAATTAAAGTAACATTTCAAAACGAATAAAATAATATTTGAAAGGAAACTTAATGTTTCCTGAATTAAACAATAAACCATTTTCTAACATATTCTCTATGTTGTCTGTATCTTCCCAGGTGCTAGGTTCTCAGGCATCAGTAAGTATGGAGGACACCCATGTGACTGGCTAAGGCAGCGCAACCTCAAGACACCTTGAAAAATGAATTGCTCATTAGACTCGGTTTAAACAAATTGGCTATTGATTGTGAAACAGTGTGTCCGTATTAAAAATGTACCGATTCACTTGAGTATAAGTGAGGGGCAGGGTGATAAAGGGTTCAGGCAGCAGAGAGAGACAGGGAAAGGGAAACAGAACAACAGAGACAGATGAAGGGTCTGGTGAGTGAGTGTTGTCTCCCAACCCACTATAGTAGAAAAATTAAATTATGTAGTCTAAGGAAACAGAAAAAAATGGGAGCATAGGACTGTCAGATGGTCGTCCATATATTACTGCCTACTATGCAAAAACTCACTGCATTGACCTTATTTTATACAGGACAGGCTCCATATGTATGTGGGTGATAGAGTCTCAGTGGGCCTTTAGCAGGGTGTATATGTCACCTATTCACTAAAAAAAATCCAAACCCCCCTTCCCATCCCCTACCCGAGCCCCCCTTCCCATCCCCTACCCGAGCCCCCCTTCCCACCCCCTACCCGAGCCCCCCTTCCCTTTCCTTACCCTAGCCCCCCTTCCCTTTCCTTACCTGAGCCCCCCTTCCCATCCCCTACCTGAGCCCCCCTTCCCATCCCCTACCCGAGCCCCCCTTCCCATCCCCTACCCGAGCCCCCCTTCCCTTTCCTTACCTGAGCCCCCTTCCCTTTCCCTACCTGAGCCTCCCTTCCCTTCCCCTACCCGAGCCCCCCTTCCCTTTCCTTACCCTAGCCCCCCTTCCCTTTCCTTACCTGAGCCCCCCTTCCCATCCCCTACCTGAGCCCCCCTTCCCATCCCCTACCCGAGCCCCCCTTCCCATCCCCTACCCGAGCCCCCCTTCCCATCCCCTACCCGAGCCCCCCTTCCCTTTCCTTACCTGAGCCCCCTTCCCTTTCCCTACCTGAGCCCCCCTTCCCTTCCCCTACCCGAGCCCCCCTTCCCTTTCCTTACCCTAGCCCCCCTTCCCTTTCCTTACCCGAGCCCCCTTCCCTTTCCTTACCCGAGCCCCCCTTCCCATCCCCTACCCGAGCCCCCCTTCCCATCCCCTACCCGAGCCCCCCTTCCCTTTCCTTACCCGAGCCCCCTTCCCTTTCCCTACCCGAGCCCCCCTTCCTCTACCCGAGCCCCCCTTCCCATCCCCTACTCGAGTCCCCCTTCCCACCCCCTATCCGAGCCCCCCTTCCCCTACCCAAGCATTTTTGAAATACAAAATGAATAGAAAGATAGGTATAAAGAAATAATAAACAAAAAGATGAATGAATAGAAAGTAGGAATACATTATTAAAATGAAAGATTGAAGGAATACATTAATAAAAAAATAGAAAAGGAAGAATAAAAAAGAACGAACAGAAAGGTAGACTGAAAGAATAGAAGGAATGAAAGAAAAAAGAACAAGGCAATCAGAAATTAAATGAGAGATAGAGAGATATAATTGGAAGAAGAATAAATAAACAGAAAGAAACATAGCAAGAATAGACTGAACATGAGGAAGGAAGGAAGGAAAGAAAGAAAGAAACAAAGAAAGAGAAAGAAAGAAAGAAAGAAAAAAGAGAAGAGAAAGAATAGAATGGTAGAAAAGGGAATATTTCACATTAGAGTGCTCATTAAAAAACAACGAGAAAGATAATTAACCTCTCCGTTACCTGTGAAAGCTTTGGCATTATATAGAAATATATACAGAAAGATAAAGAAAAATAAAAAGAAAGAATAGGAATAATTGAAATACAAAATGATTAAAAAGAATGGTATAAAGAATGAATAAAATGATGAATACATAGAAAGAAATAAATAAAGAAAGAAAGAAAGAAAGATTAAAGGAATACATTATTAAAAAAATAGAATAGGAAGAATAAAAAAGAACAAACAAAAAATAATAGAAGAAATGAGAAAGAGAAAGAATTAAAAGAAATAATAAATAAACAGAAAGACAAGACTTAACAGGAGAAAGGAAAGAAAAAAAGAAATAAAGAAAGAAAGAGAAAGAATAGAAACAGTGGAAAGAAAGAAAGAAAGAATAGAAAGATAGGAGGGAGAATATTTAACATAGAAACATAGAAGGTTGACGGCAGAAGGAGACCATACGGTCCATCTAGTCTGCCCTTATGTGTATACTGTATGTTCTCTTTATCTTAGGATAGATGTGTGCTTATCCCAGGCATGTTTAAATTCAGTGACTGTTGATTTTTCAACTACCTCTGCTGGAAGTTTGTTCCAAGCATCTACTACTCTTTCTGTAAAATAATATTTTCCCCCTGATCTTCCCCCCGACTAGCTTCAGGTTGGGCCCCTTGTTCTATCATTAAGTTTCTTCTTAAAAACACTTCCCTCCTGAACCTTAATTTCATATCAGGGTGCCTATTACCAAACATGAGAAAGAGAATTAACCTCTCACTTGTGTGTGAAAGCTTTGACACTTACATAACTAAATTTACGCCACTGGAAGAGCTCTGGTGATGCCATGTATCACAAGACCACTATGTGAGGGGCCCTCCCAAGATGCAGGGCCCTGGCACCTGGCCAGGTAAGCCCAGTGCTGGCACCGGCCCTGACTATAGATATATTTTAGCTGTAAAATTGACATATTTTTTTAAATATTTTTTTTATATCTTTTTTATGCCAAAAAGATGTTCTAAAGGTGCTGAGCTCATTTAGTATTATTTTAAAGTGACAGCCCAACCAATGGCAATAATAAGGCAGCAAGCAGGTCACCCAATGCCTGTCCCATGTGCTTCTCCTCCATGTGCCGGGTAGAAGCCATAGTAGGGTTCCAAATTTTTCTCCTCTTTTCAATTTCTTTAGGACCATGCAAAAAGGTGATCTAATAGTCACTCTGTCCTTTGGTGATCTCAATGCAAGCGAGCATGGCAAGCCACAGTGGGCCCACAGCTGTCTCTGACCACAGCAGAGCATGCTCATAACGCTGCTCCATGACACGCACTTCCCAGCTTAACCACGCCCCCATAATGGAAGCAAAACCAGTAGTGTTGCTTAGAATACTTAAAGTGAACCAAAACTCACGGCGATCAGCCCGGGAATCTATACGTTTCTCTATAATATATGAGACTCCAGGGTAGGCATACTTGCCCCTCTCCACGACATCAAGATTCGGGATATCCCGCTGTGTAAAACCCCCCAGGTCGCACAGGAACTCACCTTCTTTTATATGAAAATCTTCAATGTTTTTTAATGGATTTGTTGCTGAGAAAACTCAGTTAGTTAAATTAAGTTCCTGAGTTGAACAATTGCAACATCTGTATTAAAACAAATGCATATTAAGGAGCAGCAATACTAAGGGGTTTATTTAAGAAAGGATAGCGGAAGGTAGCGCCTTGTAGCTGCAGGCAGCGTCTGGTGAACGCCGGGCGCTGTACGCAAAACCACATTTACGAAAGCGAATCTGATGAGTGACTCTAACAGCGCCATGTAGCGTCCAATGTATTATCACAGGCGGCTCAGCGTATAGCGCCGGCGCTCTATGCTCAGGAGCACCATGTAGTAGTACCTGTCGCTCTGTAGCGCTCTCCCATACATTTCAATGGGCTTTCATTAGTTGTTTATAAGTAGCGTGTTTTTTTTTTTTTTGCTCAAATCATTGTGTGACCTCTCCTGGGACATTTTATATTTTTATGCAGAATTGTCATTACAGGTCTGGCACTAAAGTGTTTTTGTCCCAGTTTAAAAACAATGTAATTCCATGTTTTCGCTTTGTTACTGGTGGATTTGTTTACAAAAAGAGACTTTGATCAAGCTTTAGAGCGCCGACGCTGTGTGTGTGTTTTGTTAAATATGGTGTGGAGCGCCGAGTGCCGAACTCACTGAGCTGGTGCTACATCTTGCTCGCGGCAGCTTTGTACTGGTGTTAGAGCACCCAACACACATCACATCAATGCTGGCCAGGTTATTACAGCGACCAAGATGCTCTGTTACAGCGCCCGATACCCGCTTACAGTGTCTACTAGTAGTCGCGCTAAGCGCCGCTATACAGGTGCTCATCTGGCAATACCTGGCGTTAGTAGTGAACCAGCCTCCCAATTTTGGGCTGGAAGGTTTTTACCTTGCACTTCTGCCTCTCTTCCTCCTTTTGTGTGGTGTATCAAGCATGATCAGTCATAATCTTACATTGTAACAAAACAATCAGCTCCCTGCTGTGTAACAGCCTGGCTTTGGCTGTTGATACATTTATAACAAGATCAGCACTGTGCTGTGATACATTGTATACCACACACAAGCCTATTTTTTAAAACATGTAAACAGCTCATAGATGAGTTGTAGCTTTCTGCCATGTGTAAGTGATTTCTCTATCACAGAGCTGTGATGGTGCGCTCACAATGAAGAATGCTGTATGTAATTCACGTATTAAAAAAGTTGTGTCGACACATGTTAAACTTTGATGACAGAACAACCAGGCACAAAGTGGCATCAGAGCAAGCTCTCTAACATTACCAGATGCCCTCTAGTGCCGGAATATCTCCTTCCAAACATGAATACCCAAGAATTTGGGGGATCCAGTCCTTGCAGGCAAGTTGGCATAGTAGGCATAATTGTGTGTGCACACTCGCTCGTTCATTGAGTGCATGTGTCACAGCGTGCTTACCTTGTGCGCGGTCCGTGTGGCATCCTCGGGCGTTGCAGGCTCAGGCAGCTGGCCAGGACTCCTCCTGCTCGGCATCCGCCTCCACGCCGGATGACGACGTGAGCAGCGTCGGCTCGAGCGGTGCTGAGTGTGCCTGCCTCCTCCTCTCGTCGCTCCCCTGGCAGATCTGCACGTCTGTATTGTGCTCTCCGGCGGCACTGCAGCCAGTGCGGCCACCAGAAATTGAATTTAAAGGGCCAATGAGTCCAAAGGTCACTGTGGGCTAAAAAGCCCTAAAAAGTTTAAACTGGGCAATCAGCCCAAAGATTCTTAAAACACCAATCACTTACATTCCCCTTGTCCAGTCTCGTTTGATTCAGCCCTATAAAGGTTTTACCCCCCCCCCCCAGTGTATCACTGCCTGTGATAGCGTTTAGCTGGGTGTGCTATTCTTGAGTTCCTGTATTGATACTAGAGATGAGCGAACTTCTTGAAAGTTCGATTCGGGCGATTCGCCGAATTTCCCCAAGAAATTCAGGTTCGAATTCACGAATCGCTCATCAGCTGTCATCAGAGGACGCGTCATCAGAGGGCGCCTGAGAGCGGCGCCGGCCTCCATGCTCCGACCATGCAGGTAAGTGTTTGCTTTTTAAACAAATGCCGGCATGGTGGGAGCGGGCAGGCCGGCTGCGCTGTCAGCGGGCCGGCTTCCCGGCGCCCGCTGACAGCGTAGCCGGCCTGCCCGGTCCCACCATGCCGGCATTTTTTTTTTCTATTTCAGGGAAAATTCGATCGGCACGAACCAAAAAAAATTCGGGTTCGTGACGAATCGAATTTTCCCTGAAATTCGAAGCGAATTCCGGTTTGTCCGAACCGGTTCGCTCATCCCTAATTGATACCCATTGCTGACCTTGCTTGTCTGCCTATCTCGCCTGTACCATCCTTAGCCTGAATCACGACCGCGAACCCGTCTCATCCCTGGTGCCGCAAAGATCTCTGATCTCTTGGTTTGACCATTGGCGTGACCTCCAACCTTGCCTGTTTTCTCCCTCGGAGTTCCCTGAACTGTGTTGCTGTACTTACCTCGGCTACACGAGTTTGCCCAGTCTTACCTTCGGTTCATCCGTCTTCAACCCGGTGAGCTTACATCCTTTGAGCTAATAAGTCCTGGGGGCAATCGTGTCCAGCGATGCATTTAAAGCTTCCCGGCAAACGGGGGCTTATCTAAAGGTGAAGCTAGCTGCGGAGACTGGGGGTTGTAGGCTCACACAGAAGACGGATGTCCTCGAAGTTTGCAAGCATGCAGAAGAACACGCCTTCGCTGGAGGAGACACCAGTAGAGGTGTGCTCTTGTGCATGCACTCAATGAACAAGAGAGTGTGCACGCACAACTATTTGTTAACTGCATTGCACCTGGACCACGCAGGTGAATTGCAAGCCCTCACATGCACGAATGCCTTTAAAATAACATAAAGAACATTCATTAGTGCAGCATGTTGTTAAAAGGTCTACTTGAGTGACATTCACCCTTCTTGGGCCCCTGACATGAGCTCGTTGTTATCAGGGCTTTGTAGTTGGAGTCGTGGATTCCGAGTCGGAGCCAGTTTTGGCTGGAGTCAGAGATGGAATTTCCAAGGAAGTTTATAAATGTAAATCATAAATATATTTTATGTTCTCTCAGTCTAACACTCTTGTTTATAACAATCAGCAATAAGCAGCAGCAGCCAGGTGTTCTAGTGGTTATAGATAATAAGGGGGTTATTAAAGAAACGCTAATGCCACATAGTACCACGTAGCGCCGGGTGAACTCCGGGCTCAGTATGTGAAAACCATATTTATGGAAGCCAATCTGGTGAGCTCCTCTAATAGCGTTATGTAGCGTCACATGTAACACTAGCGGTGGCTCAGAGTATAGCGCCGGTGCTGTATGTAGCACCTGTCGCTCAGTAGCGTTATCCCATACATTTTAATGGTGTTTTTTTGCTTGTGTATAAATAGCATTAATTATTAATTATTTTTTAATAAAATTATTTTTCTAAATTTTAGTATATAATTATTGTGTGTCCTCTCCTGCCCGGCAACCAAACACTTTTTTTTTTTTTAATGCAGAATTGTATGTGCAGGTCGGCCATTACAGTGTCTTTGTCACAGTGTTAAAACAATGTCATTCCATATGTTTTCGCTCTGGTGCTGGTGTATATGCTTTTAGAAACAGACTTTTTTCATATAGCGTCTGGTGCTCGATGCTAGAGCGCCCAGTTTTAGAGCGCTGGCGCTGGTTTTGTGTTTGATTTTCCTTAATATGGGCTTCAGCGCTGAGTGCCGGATGCACTTAACTGGCGCAACCTATTGCTTGCTGCAGCACTGTCCTGTTGTTATATGTGGCCTTGCTCTGGTCGGCTTTCCCTTGGGGCGCTACATGTGCATTGATTCAGGGAGAGTGCTTCTACAGCGCCCTCCAGACATCACATTTATCACTGCTGGACAGAATCATACAGCGTCACTTGTCCTGCCGCTACACTAGGTTATAGCGCCAAACATGTAGCTACATAGACGTTCAAATGGTGATATGTGGGGCTAGTCTTAAATTAGCCTCTGGTTCTTCAATCTCCCCTGTCCCCATGTTACTATTGATATTATCAGCTGTTGATTATTGACCAGCATTATTGACCTTCAGGGTCATTTAATGAAAAGCCCAAACCCTTAAAAAACTATTTCCCGGCATCTAAAATGAATATATTTAACATTTTTAATAATTTATTTTTTATTCTTTTCCCCATTGGGCTGCAACTCTGTTCAGGACTTTAGGATACAGGCGCCGCCATCTTGACTCAGTAACATCACATACTGAGGATAGGAAAGGGGTCAAAAGTACAGGGGGGCGGGTTATAGCTGTGCTTTGCACAGAGAAAGCAGAGCTGGGGTCAGGAAAAGGTCAGCAATCCCAGAATGCAGAGCAGCACAGTCAGAAGACACTTCCTGTTTGCAGGCAGCCTGAGATGTGCCGCCATCTTGGATGTTTAAAGGCTAATAAAATGCAGTAGATGCAGGTAGGATGATTTTTAATGTGGGGGAAACAATAGGCTCTTTTTCAGGGTGAAGGCCCGGTTTAAGACATCATTTTGCCACACAAAAATATACACTTTTACGAATTTCAAAGTGGACTTACACTTTAAAGGGATTTTTACACTTTCCTTGCAGTTATTTGTCCAACCCCTTGGATTTAGCTGCACACACGTAGGGTGCCCCCTCCAGTTGTAGATGTTCAGTTCTACAATTCTGTCCCCCTTGCCCATCGCAGCCGCCAAACAAAAAGGTATGTAAAATGTAAATGGAGAGGAGGAACGGAATGGATTGAATCAGTTCAGCCGTAATCAGTACAGGTCATGTGACTGCCTATCAGGTGGCCAGATTTTGCCAGAGAATGAGGAGCAGGTAAGGATAACCAGGGTTGACAACATCATATGGGCGCCTGCACACGTGGAGACTGATTCATTACTAACGCCAGGTATCGGCAGATGAGCGTTTGTAGAGCAGCTGCTAGTAGATGCTGTAAGCGGGTATCGGACACTGTAACAGAGCACCTCAGGCGCTGTAGTAAACTGGTCGGCATTGATGAATATGATGTGTGTTGGGAGCTCTAACATCAGTACAGTGCTGCAGGGAGCAAGAGGTAGTGCCAGCTCGTTGCAACCAACTCTCAGCGCTCCCCACCATACTTATCACAAAAGGACACACACACAGCGTAGGCACTCTAAATCTGGTCGCTATAGCATAGAGCGCCAGATGCTGTGTGATTAAAGTCCACCAGTAACGAAGCGAAAAACACATGGAATTACATTGTTTTAACACTGTGACATTAACACTTTAGTGCCAGACCTGTAATGACAATTCTGCATAAAAATATCAAAAGTCAAAAAAGTTCTAAAAGTGTTTGCAGCCAGGAGACGTCACACAATGATTGGAGCAAAAAAAGTAAAATGAAAATGTCAAACACGCTGTTTAAACACAAGCTAATGAACGGCCATTGAAATGTTTGGGAGAGCAACACTGAGCGAAAGGCGCTCTGGAAGCTAGAGCACCGGCGCTATACGCTGAGCCACCTGTAATAATACATCGGACACTACATGGCGCTGTTAGAGTCGCTCACCAGAATCTCCTTCATAAATGTGGCTTTGCGTACAGCGCCCAGCGTTCACCAGACCCTGCCTGCCGCTTCAAAGCGCTACCTGCCGCTATCCCTTCTTAAATAACCCCCGTAGTGTAAAAATGGGTTGGTCCACTATAAGAGTTGATTTTTTAGAGACCTTTTTTGAAACAAACTCTTATCCTTTTAGACAAAAAAAACTTTAACCAGTTTCATGCATCAAGGTTTAAAAAATAGCTAATTTTCTGTCTGAGTAAAAATGGTAAACTTAGCATATGTCATTTTTTTCTAGAAGAGACATTCAATGGAATAAATAATTTTCTTGAATCCATTTTCTTTTCTTTGATCCATGTACCAAAACATTGCTGTTCACCAGCAGAACACAGGAAGCTGAAAAGATGACACTAAAATCACAAGTGTGAAATTAATACAGGAATAGTTGGCATGCATTGAGATTTTGAAAAGCTTTTTTTTTTGGCCAGGAGGTTCATGTCCTGGAAAATCAATGCATTTTACAGTTCCTGTTCTTGCTAATCTTTTTAGAGCCGAGAAGTCTGCAGAGTTTTGCACAATAAGCCACAGGCGTTTAAGAAGTCGTTTTTACAGTTTACTTAGAAACTTTTTTTTGAAACATTGTAAAGTCTTGTGATTTGATTGTGTATGGAATTTGTTACAAGAGTAGGCCCCAGAATTTAGAAATAAATGCCACGGTATATACAGGTCCTTCTCAAAAAATGAGCATATAGTGCTAAAGTTCATTATTTTCCATAATGAAATGATAAAAATTAAACGTTCATATATCTGAGATTCATTGCACACCAACTGAAATTTTTCAGGTCTTTTTTTGTTTTAATACTGATGATTTTGCCATACAGCTCATGAAAACCCCAAAATCCTATCTCAAAAAATTAGCATATCATGAAAAGGTTCTCTAAACGAGCTATTAACCTAATCATCTGAATCAACTAATTAACTCTAAACACCTGCAAAAGATTCCTGAGGCTTTTAAAAAAGCCCAGCCTAGTTCATTACTCCAAACCGCCATCATGGGTAAGACTGCCGACCTGACTGCTGTCCAGAAGGCCATCATTGACACCCTCAAGCAAGAGGGTAAGACCCAGAAAGAAATTTCTGAACAAATAGGCTGTTCCCAGAATGCTGTATCAAGGCACCTCAATGGAAAGTCTGTGGGAAGGAAAAAATGTGGCAGAAAACGCTGCACAACGAGAAGCGGTGACCGGACCCTGAGGAAGATTGTGGAGAAGGACCGATTCCAGACCTTGGGGGACCTGCGGAAGCAGTGGACTGAGTCTGGAGTAGAAACATCCAGATCCACCGTGCACAGGCGTGTGCAGGAAATGGGCTGCAGGTGCCGCATTCACCAGGTCAAGCCACTTTTGAACCAGAAATAGCGGCAGAAGCGCCTGACCTGGGCCACAGAGAAGCAGCACTGGACTGTTGCTCAGTGATCCCAAGTACTTTTTTCTGATGAAAGCAAATTTTGCATGTCATTCGGAAATCAAGGTGCCAGAGTCTGGAGGAAGACTGAGGAGAAGGAAATGCCAAAATGCCTGAAGTCCAGTGTCAAGTACCCACAGTCAGTGATGGTCTGGGGTGCCATGTCAGCTGCTGGTGTTGGTCGACTGTGTTTTATAAAGGGCAGGGTCAATGCAGCTAGCTATCAGGAGATTTTGGAGCACTTCATGCTTCCATTGGCTGAAAAGCTTTATGGAGATGAAGTTTGCATTTTTCAGCACGACCTGGCACCTGCACACAGTGCCAAAACCACTGGTAAATGGTTTACTGACCATGGTATTACTGTGCTCAATTGGCCTGCCAACTCTCCTGACCTGAACCCCATAGAGAATCTGTGGAATATTGTGAAGAGAAAGCTGAGAGACGCAAGACCCAACACTCTGGATGAGCTTAAGGCCGCTATTGAAGCATCATGGGCCTCCATAACACCTCAGCAGTGCCACAGGCTGATTGCCTCCATGCCACGCCGCATTGAAGCAGTCATTTCTGCAAAAGGATTCCCGACCAAGTATTGAGTGCATAACTGAACATAATTATTTGAAGGTTGACTTTTTTTTTAAATTAAAAACACTTTTTCCTTTTGAGATAGGATTTTGGGGTTTTCATGAGCTGTATGGCAAAATCATCAGTATTAAAACAAAAAAAGACCTGAAAAATTTCAGTTGGTGTGCAATGAATCTCAAATATATGAAAGTTTAATTTTTATCATTTCATTATGGAAAATAATGAACTTTAGCACTATATGCTAATTTTTTGAGAAGGACCTGTATATCACATTTTTTTGCCCTAAAAGACGCACCATTTTTCCCCCATATGTGGGGTGAAAATGTCAGTGCATCTTATTGGGCGAATGTAAATTTTTTTTTTTAAAAGTAAAAAGAGTATACTTACATTACTCACCTGCTGTCCCCGTTCTGTCGCTGTCAGGCTCCGTGCCTTTTTGGGCGTCGTCCATTGATCTCTGCACGCAGCCGCAGAAGTGCTTTGGGTGTTTGTTCTAGACCTGGCTATTCATCCATTGCACTGCTCAACAGCTCCACCTGGTGTTCAGCTCACTGCAACTGCATGAAGCCTAGAGCGCAAGCTCTTGGGCTTGCTTTTTACTTCCAGGTTTTCCTTGGCCTGTGTATAGGAAATGACTTCACTCTTGCCCTGAAACGTCCCACTCAGCTTTATTGACAACACTATTTAAATGGACAGCTGGCCTGTATTCATTGCTGTGTTATCAGCTCAGTTCCTGGAAGCCGTGATTTCTGTTACCTGCAACTCCTGACTGTTATACTGGATTGACCTGGACTGCTTCCCGATCAGCTTATGGATTAACCCTTGCACGGATTACACGGTTAGAATTTCGGACTGTTTATTGGACTTTGCTTGTTCGCTGCCAACCCATGATCTCAGATTGTTTAATGGACTTGCCTGTCTGCCGCCATCCCTGGAATTTGTATTTGGTTTGTCGCTATCACGCTCCCGGAACCACAATTTACCACTTGGACAACTCCAGCTCTCTTGGTAAGGACTTCAACCCCCAATCTCCGCAGCCAGCTTCACCTATAGGAGCCCCCGCTTGCCGAGACGCAGAGCACGCCTGCTCGGGATCGGTTGCCCCCAGGACTTAATGGCTCAAAGGTTGAGGTCTTACGGTACAGAGTACTTTAGAGCCCGCGGCTGGAAGTGGAATCGGGTAGCCGGTATGTGAGCGTATGGTGGGAGTCCAAGGACAGGCAAGGGTCGGCAACTGGTGTGGAGATCACGGATGGTCAAACAAGCGAGGGTCGGCAACAGGAACGGAGAGCACGGATGGTCAAACAAGCGAGGGTCGGCAACAGGAATGGAGATCACGGATGGTCAAACAAGCGAGGGTCGGCAACAGGAATGGAGAGCACGGATGGTCAAACAAGCGAGGGTCGGCAACAGGAATGGAGATCACGGATGGTCAAACAAGCGAGGGTCGGCAACAGGAATGGAGAGCACGGGTGGTCAAACAAGCGAGGGTCGGCAACAGGAATGGAGATCAATATCAGGGGATTAACAATGGCTAGGGTCTAGGCGCTATCACAGGCAACCACCAACTGCGGGGAAAAGAGCTTTATAGGGGCAGACATAGGAAGGAAGGTATTGTGATTGGTGCACACAGGATCATGATAATGATTGGCCAGAACAAGGAGTGCACAACAGGAGGGGGCGTGTCCCCCCACTGAACCCAGGGCTCATTGGCCCTTCAGAAGGAATAGGGGACGTGCCGGCCAGCTGGGCTCATAGGCCCTTTAACTGAAAAGGGGGCGTGCCCCTCTTTAATTTATTCACCTCCTCCGGCGGCCACGCTGAGTGCAGCGCCGCCGGAGGGCATAGAAGGAACGTGCTCGCGCACCCGCACGAGCACGTGTGCAGATGCCGGACACGCCGGCAGGAGGAGAAGGAAGGGGCGCGCCCGCAGCCGCGCGAGCTGCCGCCCGGCGCGGCCGGCGCCTGGATGGCGGGGCGACGGGGACACTGCTGGAACGCGGCACAGGTAAGCTGATCGTGACAGTCGCCAGCCTCTGAACACGGATTTTTTATTGGACTTTGCCTGTCTGCAGCCAGCCCTGGAATTTGTATTTGATTTGTCACCAGCCTCTGAACACAGATTGTTTAATGGACTTTGCCTATCTGCTGCCAGCCCTGGAATTTGTATTTGGTTTGTCGCCAGCCTCTGAACACGGTTTGTTTATAGAATTTGTGTCAGCCATCAGCTGAGATCTGCCATCAGCCCTGGAATTTGTAACTGTTATCGGCCTTTATTAAACACCTGAACTCTGTTCTGTCTTATTGAACTTTATTTCCATGCTTCCCCCCACATCTGGAGCTCTGCCCAGCCCTTACTTCTTGCCAGAAGTCTACCTTTAACTTGGTTGTAGCCAGGAAGTCTGACAGTTGCTCACTGACACCCGAGAGGCGGTGGCAAAGCTGGAAGCCAGAGCAGGGATGTTGTCTGTCCCCTCTCTGACTTCCAGCGCTGCCACCGCCGCTCAGGCCAGAGTGCACTGACACACGAGTGACTGTTTCAGCGCTCACTGACACATGAAAGGCAGTGGTACTCTAGAAGCCAGAGCGGCGTTCATGTAAGTATATTTTTTTATCCCCGGGAGTTGGGGGGAATACCACACTGCATAAGGGGAAGGGGGCGGGGGGGGAAGCCACACTGCCTATATGGGGAATGGGATGGGGGGGATTGTCACACTGCCTATGGTGAATGGGAGGAGAGAATGCCACACTTCCTATGGGAGGGGGGGAATGCCACACTGCCTATATGGGAAATGGGAGTTGGGATGCTACACTGCCTATGGGAGGGGGGATGCCACACTGCCTATGGGAATGGGAGGGGGATGCCAAACTGCCTTTGGGGATGGGATGAGGGAATGCCACACTACCAATGGGGAATGGGAGGGGGAATGCCACACTGCCTATGGGAATGGGAGGGGGGTGCCAAACTGCCTTTGGGAATGGGATGGGGGAATGCCACACTTCCTATGGAAATGGGAGGGGGAATGCCACACTACCAATGGGGAATGGGAGGGGGAATGTCACACTTCCTATGGAAATGGGAGGGGGATACACATTGCCTATGGAAATAGAATGGGGGAAGTACCACACTTCCTATGGGAATGGGAGGGGGGAATGCCACACTGCTTATATGGGGAATAGGAGGGGGGAATGCCACAGTGCCTATATGGGGAATGGGAGAAAGGAATGCCACTCCGCCTGTAATGGGGTGTTTTAGCACAACATTTAGTTCAGAATATTTGTTTTCTTATTTTCCACCTTCAAATCCTAGGTGTGTCTTATAGGGCGAATAATACGGTCGTTTTTTTTGTGTGTGATTTATTCACTTCAAATGGCAGTTTTGTGTGTTTTGATCACGGTTTTAGGTGACTGCCACCGCTCATGCACCACCCAGGTGATATCATACCTACCAATCAGGATGGGAAAAAGGGACATTTGTTAAGTTAAACCACACCCCCTCATTGAGGGATGGATCGGAGATAGATTTTAACAGTTAAAACAACAGAAACTTCTTCAATAGAGGAATTAATGATTTTTTGATACAGAGCTGCATGTTACACCTCAAAGAGGGACAAATGAGAACAGCGAGGGACAGGGGGACATGGGCTCAAAAGAGGGACAGTCCTTCAAATCAGGGACAGTAGGGAAGTATGCTTGATATAATCATGGAAATGGAAAGTGGTAATTGATGAAAGAGGTTGGGATCTAGAATGAAAAGGAATATATCGTTAGGTCTAATTTAAAAGCTCAATTAGGAGACCTACCAGGGAGGTTAGGGTGGGGGCCTCCTAATTTGGGATGCACCTATATGGATCGCTGTGAAACTCACACCATCCCACGGCACATTGGGCATGGTAGACACGGGCACGCACAGTCAAAAGGAATCGGTTGAGGGGGTGCTTTGCGACTACCCCTCCAATCAGCTTTCTATACCACATATGCTATCACCAGGGAGGTAATAATACTGGGGTTCCCTGGAGGATTAACACAAATCAGGATGCCCCCTGGAAGAGGAACAAAACCGAGGAGAGTCAAAATTTTGTTCCTCATTGAAAACCTCTTTGGCAGCAAATGGCATCCAGCCATGTGATCTATAGACAACTGGTAGGATGAACGCACTCCACACAAATTAAATGGTTTGCAAAAAAGAGTGAGTGTATTTAAAAAGTCATACACAACATGTTATTACAGTCTAAGTATATCAATGAAAAGATGCAGTGTTTTGGCTTTGGTCACTGTTAAAGAATATGATGTCCCCCAGATTAACACTCAAATAGTATATGAGCCTGAGATCCTGCCATTTTTCTATGCCCTATGAAAACAATAAACTATATTCACACCTAGCTGCCAACAACCTCACCTCTTGAAAAGGAATCCTTGAATTCCTAATTAGGTTGGACACAGACAAGACATTCAAATACACATTAGACACGGTCATTGGATGTTATTTGTTGAGAGCGATGTAACTCCTGAAATATTACAGTGATGACTATATTAATGAGAGAGTCTTATTCAGGATTATAAGATATTTCATTTGATATCAAACATGGCATACATATATTGGTCAAAGACTGATAATCAACAGTATCAGACTCTGTATGATATGTATTTGATGTTTGGGTTTATTTAACTAAGAAATTAATGGGGATCATGAATTTCTTGATTACAATATAATATGATTACATGCATATTGTGGGAGTTATATTACTCTATAGAATATTTATCTAATCTCATAGAGGTGTGATGTAGGCAGATCCTCCTCCCAGAAGGCTGGAAATGCTGGCCACACCACCTAGTGTTCAGTAGATTACCAGAATAAATGCATATGGCTAAGTATCTCTCGCTCTCTCCCTCTCCATTATAACATTTATTGTACCGTAACTAATCATGTAACAACTGCCTGTAATATCTAAGGTTATCTGGGGAAACTTCATGAACATATTGGGTTTAGAAGGTTATTTACTATGCTGGTAAATTAAACCTGTTTTCATTTATACATCTTATTGTGTGTGTGGTGGATAATTTCTCACACAATAGATTGTATGGGCAAAGTATTTGAGATATTTCTTCTTAGGACACTTCACTGGATGTATGAGAAGAGCCTTAGCGAACATTGGTTTGTATCAGATCAGTGGCCGCTGGGCTGATATGATTATTAGTATTTGCGATATTTATAATATTAATCTCTAGTATTAGTATTGGAAATTATTGTGCAGCAAATATTAATTTAAATCATATTTCCCTCTAACAGTTACAGAAGTATGCTTAATCACCAGGATTGTCATGTGCCAACATGAAAAAAGATGACATATCCATATAATACATTCAAAGGCCATAGAAAGGTAAAATATTACCATCAGACACTATGAGGTTGAGCATTGACAATCCTATGGAGTGTGGTTTGTAATAGAAACATAGAAGGTTGACGGCAGAAGGAGACCATACGGTCCATCTAGTCTGCCCTTATGTGTATAATGTATGTTCTATTTATTTTAGGATATATGTGAGCTTATCCCAGGCATGTTTAAATTCACTGTCTGTTGATTCTTCAACTACCTCTGCTGGAAGTTTGTTCCAAGCATCTACTACTCTTTCTGTAAAATAATATGAAATATATAATATAAATATATAATATATTGTTGCCCCCTTGTTCTATCATTAAGTTTCTTCTTAAAAACACTTCCCTCCTGAACCCTATTCAATCCTTTCACATATTTAAAGGTCTCAATCATGTCCCCCCTCTCCCTTCTTTTCTCCAGACTGTACAAATTTAGTTCTTTAAGTCTCTCCTGATAAGTTTTAAGTTTAAGTCCTTCCACCATTTTTGTGCCTTTGGACCCGTTCTATTTGAATAATGTATTTTTGTAGGTAAACCAAACATGGCATACATATATACCTAGTTCAGGTAATGACTGACCAGTGGGGTTAAAGAAAATTGATAACATCAGAAAATATATGTGCACATATACAGTATAAGGCAAATAAGAGGCTGATTTATTAATAGCGACATGTAGCGACGGTTGAGCGACTGTAGCGGTATTTTCACAGCGCCGGCTAGTAGTCGCTGTGCTTGGCTGTTGTTCGGTTGTTGACAGCAACTCAGTCGGTGTGGCTAAATGTTCAATACGGGGTTACGAGTCGCTATTTGACAGGTTCCGCGATGTATGGGTGCGCATGATAGCGACTGGTCAGAGCGACCGGCTTCCACCATATTCATCAAAAAATCACGCTCAAAAAATTCAAGCGCTGTGAAATGCATGTTTAAACCCCAGAGCGCTGGAGGCGATGTGTTAAAAGTAGTTTTTTAACCCCCAAACCACCATATTTTTGGAAACCAAAAAAAAAAAATGTTAAAGAATTTAGTAATATGAATACATTAATATCAGACCTGTAATATCAATTCTGTACAATTTTTTTTTTTTCCCTTAAAAAAAAATATCTAAAATGGCAGAAGTGGTCACAGAATTTTTCACATTAAAAAAAAATAAATAAATAAATAAAACACATTAATAACAATTAATTATTAATATTTAAAGATTGTTCCATTGAAATGCATTGGAGCGCGCCAGGTAGCGAGAGGTCATACCTGTCACTGTTCAAGGTCGGACGCTGGCGCTGTGGGCTGAGGATGGAATAATGATGAATGAGTCGCTATATGGCGCTATCTCAGTCGCTAAGCAGGATTGGCTTGATAAATGTGTGATTGTGGTGGGGAGCCGGCGTTCTCGTGTCGGGGCCCGTCATTACCGGCCGCTCACCAGTCGCTACCTGACGATATTCCTTCATAAATAAGGGCCTAAATCTCAGGTCAGTGGTTGCTCAATGATTAATGCATCATGCCAGAGAAGAAGCAAGCATACCAAGCATAGCAATAGAGTAGTTGTAATCATGACGTGAACATTAAGTCATATATGGCTATATACTTATATAATGGTATACCAACAGGAAACAGAACAGCGGTGATCACAGTCAATAGCCTATGTTTCCGAGCATCAAGTTCCTTTCTCAAGGCTCCGATAGCCATCCAAGTGATCACCATCAACAATTCATGCTTGATGTGCAAGCCCACTGGGCAAACCCAATCAGTTACTTGTAGTCATGTGATTCACAGCCATAAAATAAATGAGGAAGTTGGCTGACCTGACTCTAGTGTCACTTTAGGAGACACGATTGTTTCGCCGGGCTATTTCTTAGTGTCATAGGATGCTAGAAATGTTCATCTGTGCATGCGTAGGAAAGTGCCAACTGCACTAAGGCCTTTATAGGAAGGCGATCCGAAAGATCTTTATAGGATCCTATGTTGCCCAGCCATTGCCCCCGACTTGTAGAGAACTATCTTCCTAATTCTGTCTACTTGTTGCTGAAATTTGCTTGGATTTCAAATTATGCCACCTACAACCTTTGCTACGGAAATTCGATTATGACATTTGCTGCTAATTCACAACCCCTAGCTCGGACTTTGCCCATGTTTGCTGTTGGCCACCAGCGTATTGTTGCAGAGTGTGAGCTCTGGGCGCAGTGGAGACACACATTTTTGGTGTAACAGGAACTGTCTTTACTGGATCATGAGTGCAGTAAGAGAAGGTCACCTTACACAGTGGATAACATAGACAGGATAAAAAGTCATAGAGATCACTTTAATGTACAGGAAATACAACATGCAGCAGATAATGTACAACAGAAACTACGCATAGATATATGTAACAGCGACATCTACTTTCATATACCTGAGGCCCCAACCATGATCCAGGGCATTATGGCCTTGGGTTCCCTGGCTTGTGAGTACAGTGGGGCTGGATACAGGGGTCTGAGAGGGAGACTAAGGGGACAGGGATTGAATGAGGGTGCCAAACTGGCTCCAAAGCAGTGCCCCTGGATGGGGTTTTGGTTCACTTTTTAAATGGACCAAAACCCAGGATTTTAACTATCCTGATCCTTGCCCACGGGGTACACTGATCGGGGGTGCCCCGCTGTGTGAAACCCCCCAGGTCGCCCGAACAAACTCACCTCTTCGCGGTCCTATGATGCATGTGCGGATGCTTCAATCAGCACGCTCAGATCCGCTAACATTAGACAAGCTACTTGACAAAGGGGCTCAAGTGGATCCGAGCCCGCAGATTGGACGAGCGTCCACACATGCATCATAGGACCGGGAAGAGGTGAGTGATTTGTATTCAGGTTTTCCTACAGGTGCAGTTTCAATTGGACCAAAACCCAGGATTTTGACTATCAACTTACCTCTTCCTGGTCCTACTGCGCAAGCCTGACCACTCGGAGACACTGACATCATGTCGTCAGCCTAGGCTCCAAATGCATCATCATGCATACATCATGTCGTAAGCCTAGGCACCAAATGCGCTGATGACTGCATCCTCTGCTCCCCTTTAACAGAGAGCGTGCCCACGCTGGCCATTCACAAATGCCTGGCGCGGGCATGTACCCTGCTAGAGGGATAGCGGGGATGCGGGCGCTGCTCGCGCATGTGCTGGTAGACAGAGAATGAAGGTGAGTCTTCGGCGACCTGGGGGGTTTCACACAGCAGGGCACCCCCGATCGGGGAGCAAGTATGCCTGTCCTGGAGTGTCATAGACTCCAGGTTGGGTCTATGACACTCCAGGGTGGGTTTTGGTCCTCTTTAATACCCATTTAGCACTTTTACAGAAGGAGTAATTTGTATTCAGGTTTTCCTACAGGTGCAGTTTAGGAAAGTCCGTATAAAAATAATAATAGTTTGATATTTTACAATATCGGCTAACACAGCGAGACCCGAATAAGTGATGAAAACAAACTACCTAAGGCCTTTCAACATGACAAAACTAAGAAAACAACTGAAGTCCTTCTGATTGATGAATGTGGACCTTGAATTTAAATTTAAAATAAAACAAAACATCAGTAAACTAAACTGTTTCAAAATAAAGCGACTTGTTCCGATTTGAGAAGACTGATGACTGTGTGGTTCCAAACGGCAGCCATGTAGATGGCAGGCACTGAATCAAGGCCCGTGATGAATGAAAACTGCAACGAGAAATTGTAAATTACTGAATGCCTCATAGCGCCGTATTGCTAATCTCCTCATGAATTGGACAGGCAGGAATTTGTTCACATGTGCGAGAAGCTGAAGTGATAGTTCCAGAGAATGTTTTCCCTACGTTTTCATTTGTATCCTTCAGTTTTGGTGTCAATGACATATTAGTTCATAGGATTTACAACAGAATCATTCCCTTTAGTAGAGTAAACCAGGATGCGGAAACTAGCGGCAAACTTGGATTTCAGGTTCACCACCGCCACCACCACCACCAAGGGCGCCTAAACCTGGTGTAATGTGAAAAGCCACAACTTTGTAGACTGTACAAGGCGGTAACTGCATATGGTCCTGCACCGCACTCACATGCGCCATGCATGATACCACGCATGGCCGCATGAAGTGCAGACCTAGCAGTACCAGATTGGTCCATCAGAGCACCAGCAGATCCTCCATTGGACTCCAGGCACTGCCCCAGGTCCACCATCAGGCCAGTACAAAAGATCTAAGACGTGGAGGCTGATTCACTACTAACACCAGGTATCGGCAGATGAGCGTCTGTATAGCGGCGCTTAGAGCGACCCCTAGTAGACGCTGTAAGCGGGTATCGGGCGCTGTAACAGAGCGCCTCAGTCGCTGTAGTAACCTGGCCGGCATTGATGAATGTCATGTATGTTGGGCGCTCTAACACCAGTACAGCGCTGCAGGGAGCGAGAGGTAGCGCCAGCTCAGTGCGACCGACTCTTGGCGCTCCACACCATACTTATCAAAAAAGGACACACACACAGCGTCGGCGCTCTAAAGCTGGGCGCTGTAGCATAGAGCGCCAGACGCTGTGTGATTAAAGTCTGTTTTTGAACACATATCCACCAGTAAGAAAGCGAAAACACATGGAATTACATTGTTTTAACACTGTAACATTAACACTTTAGTGCCAGACCTGTAATGACAATTCTACATAAAAAAACCTAAAAGTCAAAAACATTTTCAAAAATGACTCTTTCTAGGCCAGGAGAGGTCACACAATTATTTGAGAGAAAAAAAAAAAACAAAAAACCCTGTTTAAACAGAAGAAAGTGAACATCCATTGAAATGTATTGGAAAGCGATAGGTAGCGACAGGTAATACCTGGCACTCTGGAACCTAGAGCACCGGCGCTATACGCTGAGTCGCCTGGATTAATACATGTGACGCTACATGGTGCTGTGAGAGTCGCTCACCAGATTCGCTTTCATAAATGTGGTTTTGCGTACAGCGCCCGGTGTTCACCAGACGCTACGAGGCACTACCTGGCGCTATCCCTTCTTAAATAACCCCCCAAGTCTGGTTTGTCCTGTGAGTTTGTTATCTATTCAATTAGTTCTGTTATTTGTTTAATAATTTACCTTTATATTATGCAACGCTTTGTTTTTTAACTGAAGGGTCGTTCCCTGCCAATAATTCCCCCTGGTGGGCCCAAGAATGATTTTCTATGGTGGGTCCCAATAATGATTTCTTCACTTGGGGGTTACAAGAATGAATTTACCTCGGGGGGGGGGGGGGGGGGGGGGGTAGAATGATATCACTGGTGGGCCTCAGGAAGGATTGATTTTTCTCCAGTAGGCCCCATGAATGATTTCCCCTGGGGACCCCTAGAGCTGTTATTTTTGGTGGGAATGATTTCCTCTTGTGGTCCCGAAGAATGATTTCTTCACCTGGTGCTTACAAGGATGAATTCACCTTGGGAGCAGGTGGGGATGATTTCACCTGGTGAGCCCCAAGGATGATTCCCTCCAACAGGCATCAAAAGGATGTCAGGTGGTGGCCCCAAGAATGATTTCTTCTGGTGGCTCCAAAAATGATTGCCTCTGGTGGGCCCCATGAATGATTTCCTCTGGTGTGCTCCGAGAATAATTTGCCCTGGTGGCCCAAATAATGATTTTTTTCTGGTGGGCCCCAATAATGATTACTTCTGGTGGGCTCCAAGAATGATTTTCTCTTGTGGTCCCAAAGAATGATTTCACTGCAAGGAAGGATTTCAGTTGGTGAGCCTCAAGGATTATTTTCTCCATTAGGCCCCAAAATGATTTCATGTGGTGGCACCAGGAATGATTTCTTCTGTTGTGCTCCAAGAATGTTTTCCTCTGGTGGGCCTCAAAAACTATAAAGCTGTAACTTACCTGAGCCCTGCGATCTGGTCCCTGGTCAGCAGGCGGCGTTCCGGCTGTCAAATAGACATACCAGTGGTTCTATAGAAAGATGGCTGCTGATCCCATGAGTGAGAACACTGGAAGCTGGTATTAGAAGTGCTGGCACCAGGAGTGTCATCACTCATGGGAGCGGGCATTTTTCTGTGGCCCTGGCCGTAGCCCCTTTGCCAGCTGCAACACCAACCAGAGGCCAGATAGCGTGACTCAGGAAATTTACAGCCACTTTCTGCTGCACACTCTGTGCTCCCCCCCCACACCCATCATTACAATTTTGTTTTTACAGCCCCTACTCTGCCTCTGGGGGCGCCCCAACCTGGAGGGGGGGGGGGGGGTCGCCAAACACTAAACATCAGCCTATGGGAATTCAAACCAGCTTCTTCAAATGTGTTTAAATTCCCATAGCATGGTTTTATTTCTGAACTGTTACCGATGGTGCTGGAGACGTATTTTTCGCCATATAAGACGCGCCTTCACATAAGGCGCACCTAGGATTTGGAGGAGGAAAATAAGAAAAAAAATATTCTAAGCTAAATGTGCTAAAACACCCCATTACAGGCAGTGTGGCATTCCCCCATCCCATTCCCCATGGGCAGTGTGGAGTCCCCCCATCCCATTCCTAATGGGCAGTGTGGCATTCTCCCCTCCCATAGGCAGTGTGGCATGCCCCATCCCATTCCAATAGGCAGTGGGGCATTCCCCCCTCCCATAGGCAGTGTGGCATTCCCCCCTCCCATAGGCAGTGTGGCATTCCCCCCTTCTATTCTCCATATAGGCAGTGTGGCACCCCCTCCCATTCCCTATATAGGCAGTGTGGCACCCCCCTCCCATTCTCTATATAGGCAGTGTGGTACCCCCTCCAATTCCCCATATAGGCAGTGTGGTATTCCCCCCTCCCATTCCCATATAGGCAGTGTGGCAACCCCCCGCATTCCCATATAGGCAATGTGGCATCCTACCCCCCCATTCCCACATAGGCAGTGTGGAATCCCCCCCCCCATTCCCACATAGGCAGTGTGGCATCCCCCCCCCATTCCCACATAGGCAGTGTGGCATTCACCCCCCATTCCCACATAGGCAGTGTGGCATTTCCCCCCTCCCATTCCAATATAGGCAGTGTGGCATCCCCCCCCCCCCATTCCCATATAGGCAGTGTGGCATTCCCCCTCCCATTCCCACATAGGCAGTGTGGCATTCCCCCGCCCCATTCCCACATAGGCAGTGTGGCATTCCCCCCCCCCATTCCCACATAGCCAGTGTTGCATTCACCCCCCATTCCCACATAGGCAGTGTGGCATTCCCCCTCCCATTCCCATATAGGCAGTGTGGCATCCCCCCCCCCCCCATTCCCACATAGGCAGTGTAGCATCCCCCCCCATTCCCACATAGGCAGTGTGGCATTCCCCCCCCCCCCCATTCCCACATAGGCAGTGTGTCATTCCCCCTCCCATTCCCATATAGGCAGTGCGGAGTCATTGGAAGACTGGACTTCTACATTGATGGTAAGATCCGAGAGACCTCAGCTGCCAGAGGGGCATGAGGCTCCCCTGCTTCCCTTTACCTGGTGCGCCCCTGGAATTTGAAGTCACATGCTGCACTCCTGACTAGTCTGAGGTGTGTACGGGCTCAGCTGAGGCTGAGATTATTACCTGCACCCAAAGATTGGGAGACAGAGGTTTGTGCCGAACAGACCCGAGTTTAGGAGTACAGATCTTACCTTCACATGGGTCCACGCCTACAGCCAGGGCACCTGACCAACGGAACCATGTGAAGGTAAGACCTGTAGTCCTAATCTCGGGTCTGTTGGGAAAGTCTATAAAGGTGAAAGTTCCATTTAAACCGGACCTTCAGCATCATTTCATGAAAAGCCCAAACCTTTAAAAAAACGATTTCCCAGCATCTAAAATTAATATGTTTTACGTTTTTAGTCACTTACTTGTTATTCTTTCCCCCATTGGGCTGCAACTCTGTTCGCGACTCTAGGATACGGGTGCTGCCATCTTGCCTCAGAAGCATCACATACTGAAGGGAGGAGATGGTGGCAAAAGTACAGGGGGTGGGTTATAGCTGGGCTTTGCACAGACAGAGCAGAGCTGGGGTCATGAAAAGGACAGCAATCCCACAATGCAGAGCAGCATAGTCAGAAGACACTTCCTGTTTGCAGGCAGCCTGAGACTACATGGACCGCCATTTTGGATGTTTGAAGGCTCATAATTTGCAGTAAATGCAGGTAGGGTGGTTTTTAATGTGGGCAATCTGTATGTACAGGGTGGGGGAAACATTTAAGATAGACAGTTATTCAAGGTGAAGGTCCGATTTAATTAAAATATCGAATAGTTAGAAAGTCCCATCAGAGTCTTTCAAAACTCATCCTCTACAAAAATTGCAGATAACCCACCCTCCCAAAAAATGTAGATAACCCCCATAAAGTCTCTTTGGTGGGAAACAACCCTCAGCTTCGCAAGGCCACAGCACCAACCACAACGCCACTTTGTTCCAGTAAATATATCAACAGACCCATTTTGTTTTTATTGCAGTCCAACCCCTTGTCCTGTCATCGTGAACTAAATCAGCCATATGTTTAGTATTAATACCAAGATTTCCCAGAGCAATAATCCCAAAATGCCAGGCTCTTCATGCATCCCTTGTGCCCAGGACCATCTAATGTTTCAAACATGTAATAAAAGTTTTAAATGTTACATTTGACTAATATTGGATGTTTCCTCCCTGCAGTAAATGCCACGCCGCTCATTATATTACTCGCCAGCACCTATGGTGTTAAGTTAATATACAGTGCATTGTAGGAAGAGTTTTCTGATTTTATATCTATGGGAATAACCTTTCAACGAAATGTGCCTTTACAGCTCTTCAAAGACGAGATCCTTCCAGGATTCCATCATTGACGGTATAATAAAGGCAGACTGCTGACTTTTATATACACTTTTATTTTCATATAACACATTCATGAATACACAAATAGTAAAACTATAAAAAAAGAAAATACAAAAAGACCAGAGTGGGAATTATAAAAAAGTACAGAATGTAAAAAATGGCGAATGAATACTGAGTGGATTGTAAATATTTAGTGCTTTTGTACCAACTGTACTTATTTTGGAATTATTTTTATGACCTCACCCAACATGTTGTAACTAAAATACATTTTGGAATATATAGGTGTCGTGCTTATTAAACCTGTAATAAAAGGAGAGTGTAGAGGCTCGGTTTGAATTGATCATTTTAAAATAATCAAAGCTGAAGGTAGGTGTTTGCAAGTTGATATTGTGGTTTTAAATCAGTTTCCTCATTACACCAAAATTACTTTTTTTACACAACTGAGACTTTTTCTACCTAAAGCTTTAGTACGACATGGAGAACTTCTTAGTCATCCATTGCCATAATGCGTCAGTTTTACCTGCCATATGGACGAAGTTGATTGTGCCCTGTCTATCCAGACCCTTAATTTCTTCCCGGAGATGACCTGGGGCCTCCCAAGCAGCAAAAAATATCTTTTCATTAAGAAGGGCTCTAGAAATACCAGAGAAGCCATTAGATTAGTCATGAGTCATAGGAGAGTCTTGGGTCCTGGGCAGTAAGTTCCTGGGCCTTCCATCTCAGGCCCTCTTGCCAAAGGTACTCAACATGTGCTTTATAACAACACTGTTAACGTTACTAGGGCACCTTAGTGTCAGTTGCCACAAGTTTTAGACAACTGTGACTTCTTCTACCTAAAGCTTTAATACACCATGGACAACGTTTTAGTCATCCATTGCCATAATGCGTCGCTTTTACCTGCCATATGGACGAAGTTGACTGTGCCCTGTCTATCCAGACCCTTAATTTCTTCCCGGAGATGACCTGGGGCCTCCCAAGCAGCAAAAAATATATTTTCATTAAAAAGGGCTCTAGAAATACCATTAGAGCCATTAGATTAGTCATGAGTCATGGGAGGGTCTTGGGTCCTGGGCAGTCAGTTCCTGGGCCTTCCATCTCAGGCCCTCTTGCCAAAGGTACTCAACCTGTGCTTTATAACAACACTGTTAACGTTTCTAGGGCACCTTAGTGTCAGTTGCCACAACTTTTAGACAACTGTGACTTCTTCTACCTAAAGCTTTAATACACCATGGACAACGTTTTAGTCATCCATTGCCATAGTGCGTCAGTTTTACCTTCCATATGGACAAAGTTGACTGTGCCCTGTCTGCCCAGACCCTTAATTTCTTCCCGGAGATGACCTGAGGCCTCCCAAGTGGCAAAAAATATCTTTTCATTAAGATGGCTCTAGAAAGACCAGAGAAGCCATTAGATTAGTCATGAGTCATGGGAATTTTCATTAAATGATGCTGAGGTCCAGTTTAAAGTATCTGTGAGCTGTCTTTTGCCAAACAAAAAAAACAGAAGTAAGCACTACTCTCCCTTTCTTGTGTGCAGAGAGCCTCTCTGCTATTTGAAAAAACTGATGGATCATCTAATGCAGGGGTGTCAAACTCACTCCTGAATCAGTGACAGGTCATGTATTGTGGATCTCCACATCACTGTATAAGCTCTAATTACTCCACCGGTGTGAAGATACACAAAACCTGGCCTGTTCCTGGCCTTTCAGGAGGGAATTTGACACCTGTGATCTAATGCAATGGTCTTCAACCCTGTATTCAAGGCCCACCAACAGGTAATGGTTTGTGGATCTGCACTAAGGGGTTTATTTAAGAAGGGATAGCGGCAGGTAGCGCCTCGTAGCAGCAGGCAGCGTCTGGTGAACACCTGGCGCTGTACGCAAAACCACATTCATGAAAGCAAATCTGGTGAGCGACTCTAACAGTGCCATGTAGCGTCACATGTATTATTACAGGCGGCTCAACGTATAGTGCAGGTCTAGCTTCCAGAGCGCCAGGTACTACCTTTCGCTCACTGTCGCTCTCCCATTGCAATGGCCGTTCATTTGCTTGTGTTTAAACAGCGTGTTTGACATTTTTTATTTATTTTTTTGCTCCAATCATTATGTGACCTCTCCTGTCTGCAAACAAACACTTTTAGAAACTTTTTTGACTTTTTATATTTTTATGCAGAAATGTCATTTCAGGTCTGGCACTAAAGTTTTATTGTCCCAGTATTATAACAATGTCATTCCATGTGTTTTCGCTTTGTTACTGGTGGATATGTGTTCAAAAACAAACTTTAATCACACAGCGCCTGGCGCTCTGTGCTACAGCGGCCAGCTTTAGAGCGCGCGTGTGTCCTTTTTTGATATGTATGGTGTGGAGCGCCGAGTGCCGGACGCACTGAGCTGGCGCTACCTTCCGCTCGCTGCAGCGCTGTACTGGTGTTAGAGCGCCCAACACACATCTCATTCATCAATGCCAGTCAGGTTACTACAGCGCCTCAGTCGTTACAGCGCCCGACACCCGCTTACAGCGTCTACTAGGGGTCGCTCTAAGTGCCCCTATACTGACGCTCATCTGCCGATACCTGGCGTTAGTAATGAATCAGCCTCATAGTCAGCTCTATAGCTCTGCTGCTGCACTAATTACTCCACCTGTGCATCTGTGTAGAGATCTGTAAAACCTGGCCTGTTGTTGAGCCTTGAGGACACGGTTGGGTTCCCCTCATCCAATGGATCTCATTTGATGCTGAGGCTGAGAAGCAAGGTTGAGATGTCCTTCAAAATATCTGTGAGCTTTTCTTTGCTAAAAAAGGAGAAGGAAGCACATCTTTTTGTGTGGAGAACTTCTCCATCATAACATATATAGGGGCTAATAAAATAGCTTATGGATCTCATTAGGTGTTGAGGCTGAGATGTTCTCCAATTCAAAAGAGGTGGAGAATCTTGATGACTTTAGTTTTTACTAAGAGGCCGAATCATTAATGGCGGCAGGTAGCGACAGTTGAGCGACTGTAGTGGAATTTTCAGAGCGCTAGTAGTCGCTGTGCTTGGCCGTTGTTCGGTAGTTGATAGCGACTCAGTCGGTTTGCCGTAATGTTGAATATTGGGTGAGGAGTCGCTATTTGACAGGTTCCGTGCTGTATGGGAGCGCATGATAGCAACTGGCCCTAGCGACCGGCTCCCACCATATTCATTAACAAATCACACTCCAAAAATTCTCGCGCTGTAAAATGCATGTTTAAACCCCAGAGCGCTGGCGGCGATGGGTTAAAAGTAGTTTTTTAACCCCCAAACAACCATATTTTTGGAAACCAAAAAAAACACGTTTTTTAAATAATTTAGTAATATGAATACATTAATATCAGACCTGTAATATCAATTCTGTAAATTTTTTTTTTTTTTTACCTTAAAAAGATTATCTAAAATGGCAGAAGTGGTCACAGAATTTTTCACATTTAAAAAAAAAAAAAAAAAAAAAAAAAACATTAATAACAATTAATTATGAATATTTAAAGATTGTTCCATTGAAATGCATTGGAGAGCGCCAGGTAGCGAGAGGTCATACCTGTCGCTGTTCAAGGTCGGACGCTGGTGCTGTCCTGTCGCTGTTCAAGGTCGGACGCTGGCGCTGTGGGCTGAGGCTGGAATAATGATGAATGAGTCGCTATATGGCGCTATCTCAGTCGCTAAGCAGGATTGACTTGATAAATGTGTGATTGTGGTGGGGAGCCGGCGTTCTCATGGCGGGGCCCGTCATTACCGGCCGCTCACCAGTCGCTACCTGCCGCTATTCCTCCATAAATAAGGGCCTAAATCTAGCAAAACTTTTATTTCCATTACTGATACTTACACCACCAGCACCAGGGCATCCAAATTTAGTATCCTTCTTTATTTAACGATTCCTAGCAACAGAGACCTAAAGTCTTAAAAAATAGACATAATCAATGAAGGTTGCCCTTGTCCAGTCCAGCCCTGGTGCAAGGTAATGGCCATTATGTGTCTCCAAAATTGACACCACTTCTGTACTGTAATACAGTTTATCTATCAAAAGAATCTTTGAGCATTAAATTATTTTATCCACCATCTTTATACAGATTATTGAATATGACATGTCAGTAGATTTATCACATTCACAAATAGTAAACCCCCCATCTACAAAATAAAATAAACAGCTTTTCTCTGTGCCTAGTTAATGAATCTATTTTCCCTACGAGATGCCTTATAATTATTGGCAGAGTGGTTTCAGTGAACACGAGAAGCAGCATTTAACTTCTCTCTGTCTGACATCACCATTTTTATTTTGAGCCCAATGGACCGTACCGATATCACTTCATCAAACTGAAGGCAGCGCAGGGATGTCCTTTTAGCAAATGTGCCCACAGAGCATAGCAAAGTCACTTCCACAAACTGAATGGGCCATAGCAATGTTGTTTTAACAGATGCAGCCAGCAGTGCACAGCAGTATCTCTTCGGGAAAGAGAACTGGATAAGCTGGGGACACACTTCAATGATTTATAGTGTCATGTGACATGTTTAATGACTGGCCGGCTAAAATTAATCTTGGCCAAAGTGAAAGGCAAAAAACTAAAGTAAAAATGAAAAACTAGATTGTAGCTCTTAACCATTTTGGCTTTAAAGCAGACCTAAGCCTGCCCCCCCCCCCAACTTGCAACTCCAGGGTGGATCAAGATCCACATGGAATCTAAACTAAGGGGGTTGTTTAAGAAGGGATAGCGCCAGGTAATGCTTTGTAGCGGCAGGCAGCGTCTGGTGAATGCCGGGCGCTGTTCGGAAAACCACATTTATGAAGGCGATTCTGGTGAGCGACTCTAACAGCGCCATGTAACGTCACATGTATTATTACAGGCGGCTCAGTGTATGGCGCCGGCGCCAGGTATTACCTTTTGCTCAGTGTCGCTCTCCCATACATTTCAATGGCAGTTCATTTGCTTGTGTTTAAACAGCGAGTTTGACAATTTTTTTTTGTTTTTTTTTTTTCTCAAATCATTGTGTGACCTCTCCTGGCTGCAAACTAACACTGCCCTGCCCAGGTTTATTAGGTGTCGAAAACCTTTGGGTTTCAGAATAGAGGCAAGAGACCTTTAGATAGGATCTTGTTAACAAAAAATAAATACATACTAGGGCCTCAAAGTAGAGTTGGGGATGTTCGTTATAAAAAAGTTAAAAAAAGCTGATTTTTTTATGGGCAGGGACTTGTGCCAAACTTAGATTATACTAATGGTCTAAAACAGGGGGTTCTCAACCAGTGGTACTAGTATTGGTCAGTGGTAGGGATGAGCGAACCGGTTCGGACGAACCGGAATTCGCTCCGAATTTCAGGGAAAATTCGATTCGGCACGAACCCGAATTTTTTTTGGTTCGTGCCGATCGAATTTTCCCTGAAATAAAAAAAAAAAATGCCGGCATGGTGGGAGCGGGCAGGCCGGCTACGCTGTCAGCGGGCGGCGGAAGCCGGCCCGCTGACAGCGTAGCCGGCCTGCCCGCTCCCACCATGCCGGCATTTTTTTAAAAAGCAAACACTTACCTGCATGGTCGGAGCGTGGAGGCCGGCGCCGCTCTCAGGCGACCTCTGATGACGCGTCCTCTGATGACAGCTGAGAGCGGCGCTGGCCTCCACGCTCCGACCATGCAGGTAAGTGTTTGCTTTTTAAAAAAATGCCGGCATGGTGGGAGCGGGCAGGCCGGCTGACAGCGTAGCCGGACTGCCCGCTGCCACCATGCCGGCATTTTTTTTTCTTCAGATGAGCGATTCGTGAAAGTTCGATTCAGGCGAATCCGAATTTCTTGGGGAAATTCGGCGAATCGCCCGAATCGAACTTTCAAGAAGTTTGCTCATCTCTAGTCAGTGGCATAACTAAATTTGATGGGGACCTGTTGGGGCATATACTTTTTTCTGTCTTTTGATTTTAATTGGATGCAACTAGACATCTAAAGACTGAAAGTTTGAAACAGCAAAGATGAATTGTGCTTTCTTTCTCTAAATGATGATAAGTGAGCACAAATATAAATAAAGTCGAGGAGCCACAATAATGGGGCCTCTGACCTTCTGAGTCTTGGTGCGGTTTCACCCCCTGGAACCCCTATACTTATGCTCCAGCCACTGGTGGTACTCTAGATCTTATTAGGCGATACTCGACAAGGCTGCAGACTGACCTGTATCCCAACCTGATCTGCTGGCAACTATATTTCATGTCAATAGGGTTGATTCAGAGAGACATAAAAAGAATTTCATTTATGTGTCAATCAGTTTTTTTTTTTTCCCGCTTGCGTATGAGTGTATGAGTGATTCTAAGCATGCATCGCAAGCCTTCAGTAAAGTGTTCGTACGTTCGTATGAGAATGTCATTTTTCAGCTTTCGTTTTCCGTTTAGGTTATTCATGAAACAACGTAGGCGTCCGTTTTTTTGCCTTTTTCCAACGTCGCCTCGAACGAATGATTTACGTTTCCCGTTAGATTCTGAATTCGTTTTTCTACGTTCGTTACGACCTTACGCTTGCGCACAACAAAATTAACTCATTAATGTGCTAGTCTCTATATTTTGATCACTCACTCACTTCTGCAACAATGCTTACCTCAATCACATCGCGGTCTGTATCTTCTTCATTTAGCGCCCTTAATGCTTACCTCAATCACATCGTGGTCTGGATAATCTTCATGTTGCGCACCTGATGCTTACCTAAATCATATCGCGGTTTCATTCTTCTTCATTTTGTGCCCTTAATGCTTACCTAAATCACATCGTGGTTTCATTCTCCTTCATTTTGCGCACCTAATGCTTACCTAAATCAGATTGCGGTTTCATTCTTCTTCATTTTGCGCACCTAATGCTTACCTAAATCACATCGCGATTTCATTCTTCTTCATTTTGCGCACCTAATGCTTACCTAAATCACATCGCGATTTCATTCTTCTTCATTTTGCGCACCTAATGCTTATCTAAATCACATCGCAGTTTCATTCTTCTTCCCTTTACGCACCTAATGCTTACCTAAATCACATCACGGTTTCATTCTTCATTTTGCACACCTAATGCTTACCTAAATCACATTGCGGTCTCATTCTTTCCTTTGCACACCTAATGCTTACCTAAATCACGTCGCGGTCTGGATATTCTTCATTTTTTAATTTTGGGTTGTTCCTACGTTTTGCTGTAACCAATCCTTAATGAATGTATTTTGAACAGAAAATGACACAGAAACAAGTTTTATTTTATTTTTTTTATGAGCAACTGGCAATTTTAGTTGCCCTTTTTGGAAAAGGTTTGCAAATGTTTGCAAGTACAATTTTTTTTTGTTTGTTGTAAAAAATTAAAAAACTTTAAAAATATGAATAGTTTTTAAAAACATTTTAAAACAATAAAACTATATACAAAGCAATGGCAGGCCCAAGATAATTATTCTTCATCTGTGGTCCCCAACGAATAGCGCAGCTCCTGCATCTCACCCACCAACCGAAACACTGTGGCACTGATTTGTGCCAATCTCGCATGTGCGGTGTCTGTAAAAAAAAGAAATTAAAATTATTGTTCTGCAAATACATGTTTACCAGCTGTGGATGGAATGATTTTTAGGTTGCAAGCTAACTCATGAGGCCAGATGTTATTATGCTAAGGCATTTCTTAAAGGAAGAGGCCATAGTCATTACTCTAAGGAATGTCTTAAAGGAAGAGGCCATATGTCATTATGCTAAGGAATGTCTTAACCCTTCTAGTGCCAGCTACGTGAGTCTCACGTAGCTGCCTCTCCAACCGTTAAGTGCGAGCTGCGTGAGACTCACATAGCCGACTTTAAACCCCCATAAAAAAAAACTATAAAAGATACAGACTTACCTGTCTGACCCCTCGTTTGATAGTGCCAGCGATTCTCTTTAAGAATCAGCTGTTTGATTTTCGCACCCGGGCCTCTGATCTTGAGAAGGGGGCCCGGAATAGGCCCCCCCCCCCCGCGGCATCTGAAAGAAAAAAATAAATAAATAATGACACAAACTCACCTCGCAGCCCGATTGCTCTCTCTGTGTCTTCTCTTCACCAGGGGGGCACCGATCCCCCCCTGGACTTACCACTCTTCGGGTGAGGACCCAGCAACGGGCCCTCACCGTCCTCTCTGTCCGGCGCTGGCCCCGCCCCTAGCCCCGCCAACTTGTGGGAGGAGCTGGATGACATCATCCAGCTCTTCTATACCGGCACCCGGGCTCCGATCTGTCACTGGTCTCCCTGCCTCCCACCCTCCCTGCTCCGATCACTACCGACAACTGTCATCTGCAGCGGCGCGGGACACTGGATGGGAGGTAAGTATAAGTAAAAAAAAGAATAATAAAGAATTTTGTGTCTGTGTCTTTAACTACTTGTGAACTGGTAAGGGGTCCATGAGACCCCTTATACCAGTTCACAAGGCTCTGGGGCTGGCAATCACCTGCGGCTAGCAGGTGACTTGCTATAACCCCCAGCCCCCCCATTACCTGCCTCCCCAACGGCCGGGGGGGCAGAAGGGCCCGGGCCACTTAGTGGCTATGTGGGCTAGTAGCCTGCAGGGCCAGGGGCCACCAACGCTGGCCCCTGCGCCCTTTTCTACAAGCCCCCATAGCTGGTCCGGGTCGGTAATGCTGGGTAAGGGGGACCCTATGTCATTTTTGGGGGGATTTTAAGGGTTTTTAACCCTAAAAATTCCAGAAAAATTAGCCCCCCTCCCCCGGGAGGGGGGACCCTATGTCATTTTTTAATTTACGTTAACCCCTTACAACTATGCAATCATATTGCATGGTTATATCCTATCTGAAATCTCCTAAACTGCTGTTTCAATTTGGGGGGGTTTCCTGGGCAGGAAAGGGTGTATACCAATACATATGTGGTACCGTTGTAACCGGGAGAAATAGGGCTTTCACACGCAATAATATTTTATTAACAAACTTTTTTAATTACATATAAACACTACACATTGTAAAAAATAGATTTTTTTTTTGCACATATTTCACCCAAAAGTATTGAGAATACACTAAAAAAGCCCAAACAAGACATTTCATGTTGAAGCCCAGACTGAAAAAAACAATATATAATTTTCCGTGAAAAGTAGTCTGGCAACAGTGTGACAAACAATCTAGGTAGGCTGGCACTTAAAGGGTTAAAGGAAGAAGCCATATGCTATATGTCATAATGCTAAGGAATGTCTTAAAGGAAGAGGCCATATGTCATTATGCTAAGGATTGTCTTAAAGGAAGAGGCCATATGTCATTATGCTAAGGACATTGACAATGGATTTAGGTTGATTGGTGATGATGTTATTTTACACATACTCAAAATATTTATATTACAACTTACTTCGGTAGTGGGCGACCACTGCTTGGGGGACCACCCTACGGTCTGGGCCTGCCACTGCTGGGAATGTGAGGCTGTAGAGACATTTAAAATAGGCTCACTTCTAATGTCTGATTCAACAGTAAGCAAATGACACTTAGAATGTGTGTGTGACCCACCTTCTCGATGTTCCTCCTGGGCATGATCTGCTGCAGTCTCTGCTCCAGATCCTTCACCCGCTACATTAACATCTATAAAAAGAGATTAACCCCTTTGTTGCCAAGCCCGTAACACCTACGTGCTGGCTTGGCTGGGCCTTAAGTGCCAAGCCCGTAGGTGTTACGTGCTTGACTTTCCCCCCTTCTAGTTTAAAAAATAAAAATAAAAAATACTCACCTGACCCCTTGTTGGATCCGGCCGGGTCTCCTCTTTAATTTGGTGCCATCCGATCCCCTGTGGGGGGTCGGATGGCTCCAGGAGAGCCCCCGGAATAGGCCGCCCCCCCCCGCTTTGGCAGCAGAAGCTGCTAACTGTAAAAAAAAAAAAAAAATGACATTCACTTACCTGCGTGTGCGCTGGCTCCCGCTGTCCCTCCTCTTCACCTGGGGGGCCTCCGATCCCCCCCAGGACTCACCGATCTTCAGGAGAGAGCCCGAGAGGCTCTCTCCTCTCTCCTTCCCGATGGTGGCCGCCATCTTGACGCTAAGCCCCGCCCCCTTGGGGGCGGGGCTATGACGTCATCCCGTTCCATCTCCGCGCCAAGCCCCGCCCCTTTTGGGGCGGGGCTATGACGTCATCCCAGCCCCCATCAACGGCGTCAGCTCTTTCAGCTGTCAGATGCCGGTGATCGGTGCCGGGGAAGGAGGTGACAGGAGATCCTCTGATCTCCTGTCTCCCCCTTCTCTGGATGCCGATCGGCATCTGTCAGCTGAGCGGCGAGGGACAAGAGCTTGCAATCGAAGGTAAGTACAGTAAAAAAAATTTTTTTTTAATAAAATACTTTTTATTATTGTGTGGTGTTTTTTTTTTTTAACAGTTAACCCTTTGTGAGCTGGTAAGGGGTCCATGAGACCCCTTATACCAGTTCACAAGGCTGGGGGGGTGGCAAGTCACCTGCCCTAGCGGGTGACTTGCCATTAACCCCCGCACCCCCATTACCTACCTCCCCAAAGGCCAGGGGGGGGCAGAAGAGCCCGGGCCCACATAGGCTATGTGGGCTCGTAGGCTGCAGGGTGGGGGGGGCACCAAAGCTGGCCCCCCCACTCTGTGCCTACAAGCCCCCATAGCTGGTCACGGGCTGGTTATTTTGGGTAAGGGGGACCCCATGCCATTTTTTTTTGGATTTTTAAGGGTTTTTAACCCTTAAAAATCCCCAAAAAAATGGGGTCCGCCTCCCCGGGAAGGGGGACCCTATGTCATTTTTTTTTTTAATTAACCCTTTGTGTTCTGTCATCCAGCAGCTATAAAAGGCTTCCAGCAGGTGAGCAGAAGCCAGTGATCGCCGAGGGACAGAGTGCTCCAGTATGGATGGGAGGTAAGTATTAAAAAAAAAAAATAATAATAATAATAATAAAATATTTTTTTCTCTTTTGTGTGTCTGTGTTTTTTTTACATTTAACCCATTGTGAACTGGTAAGGGGTCCATGACCCCTATACCAGTTCACAAGGCTGGGGGAGGTGGCAAGTCACCTGTGACTAGCGGGTGACTTGCCATTAACCCCTGGCACCCCCATTACCTGCCTCCCCAAAGCCCAGGGGGGGGCAGAAGAGCCCAGGCCCACGGGCTATGCGGGCTTGTAGCCTGCAGGGCCAGGGGCCACAAAAGCTGGCCCCTGTGCCCTGTTTCCACAAGCCCTGCATAGCTGGTCCCGGGCTGGTTACTCTGGGTAAGGGGGACCCCATGTCAATTTTTGGGGGGGATTTTTAAGGGTTTTTAACCCTTAAAAATCTCCCCCAAAAAATGGGCCCCCCCCCCCCCAGGGATCGGGGACCCTATGTCATTTTTTTTTCTCGATTTAACCCTTTGTAGTGTGGATGGTAGTTGCATTTTATTTGTAAATGTTATAGATTACTTGTTTCAGTTAGGGGGGTCTCCTGGGCAGGAACGGGGGGCTACCGATAAATATGTGGTACCGTTCTAATCGGTAGAAATGGAGCTTTCACATGCAATATGCTTTTCCTTAATAAAATACATTTTTTATTTAAAATAAAGGAGTCAATTTTCTAAAAATGTTTTTATTTATTTATTTTTATTTTTTTTACTTAATAATATTGTAAAAAACAAAATAAAATTTACAAACAAGACATTTCATGTTAAAGCTTAAACTCTGCTGCAAAAAAATATAAATATAATTTTCCTGAAAATTACAGCAAAAATGGCGCAAAATATGGCGCAAAATGGGGAAAAATGACCTGTCAACAGAGGGTGACAAAATCTCAAGTAGGCTGGCAATTAAAAGGGTTAATAGTACCTGTGCATGTTGGGTATTGTTCTGTTCGTGAGACCTTGCGCTTTCAGACTTAGCTTGTTTTTTATTGTTTGCATATTTATATTTTAGGAAAAGGTGTTTTTTATTCAGCTTTTTTATACATTTTTTAGGGAAACCCTGCGCAACCAAAGAATTCTTTGAGGAATTAATTCCAGAAAGATGAGCCCACTACAACAAGCTGGGTATGCTTAGAAAGCTTAACATGTGTACTTTCAGGGAATATATGATTTATGGGGGATATTCCAAATGTAAAGGGTTGTTTTGGTTGAAAAATCGCAAGGTGCGCACTTTGTCTGCAGAACTGAAATTTTCAAGTAAAATTACCGTTACGCACATGCTTTACTTTGGGGTGTTTGGCAACTCTTCCCTTGACAGAACCTATGCATGTTGGGTGTTGTTCTGTTCGGGGAATGTTGCTTTTTCAGATTAAACTTGTTTTTTCTTGTTTGTATATAGTTTTTTTAGGAAAATGTGGCTTTGATTCTGCTTTTTTATCCTTTTTTTTGGGAATCTCTCTGCAACCAAAGAATACATTGAGGAATTACTTCCAGAAAACTATGGTCACATCAACATGCCTGGTACACCTAGAAAGCTTGAGGTGTGTACTTCCAGAGAATATATAGTTTGTTGGGGATATTTCAAATGTAAAGGGTTGTTTTTCTGGTAAAACTGCAAGGTGCGCGTAGCGCATATCACAGTAGTATTTTTTTCTGAAAATCCCCTAAAGCGCTATTTCAGTTTGGGGGAGTCTCCTGGGCAGGAAAGGGTGTCTACCTATACATATGTGGTATCGCTGTAACCGGGAGAAATTGGGATTTCACACGCAATAAGATTTTATTGACAAACTTACATTTTTTATTACAAAAAAACTCTACAAATTGTAAAAAAATAATTTTTTAAAAATTTTTTTCACATATTTCACCCAAAAATATTGAGAATACACCTAAAAAATACAAACAAGACATTTCATGTTAAAGCCCAGACTCTGCTGAAAAAAACAATATATCATTTTCCTGGGAAATCCCTGGAAATCCTTTCAAAAATGACAGTTGAACATGTGTAGCGCAAAATAGTGAAACATCGTCTGGCAACAGGGAGTGGCAAATGCTGCAGGTAGGCTGGCAGCGAAAGGGTTAATGGAATCAGCTTTGGTTTAATTAGCATGTATGTGTGTGGGGTTACATTAAACCGGACCTTCACCATGATTTAATGAAAAGCCCAAACTCTTAAAAAACAATTCCTCAGCATCTAAAATTAATATATTTTACATGTTTAGTCACTAATTTATAATACTTTCCCCCACTGGGCTGCAACTCTGTTCGGGAATTTAGGATACGGGCGCCGCCATCTTGACTCAGAAGCATCACACTTACTGAGGAGAGGAGAGTGGGATAAGGTACAGGGGGACGGGTTATAGCTGTGCTTTGCTCAGACAGAGCAGAGCTGGGGTCAGGGAAAGGTCAGCAGTCCCAGAATGCAGAGCAGCACAGTCACTTCCTGTTTGCAGGCACTTCCTGTTTGCAGGCTGCCTGCAAAAATGGCAGCTTCCATAAGCCGCCATCTTGGATGTTTAAAGGCTTATAAAATGCAGTAGATGCAGGTAGGATGATTTTTAATGTGAGCAATCTGTATGTACAGGGTGTGGGAAACATATAAGATAGACTCTTATTTAGAGTGAAGGTCCGCTTTAAGAGTCACATACCAGAGGCTAATGGCTCAGTCGTTTGGTACGACTCCCTGCCCACGCTGTGACGCCCCTCCTCTGTAGAAAGGTCCAGGGGCTGGTCTGACGCAGCTAAAGAGGAGGGGTAGGAACTTGGCCCTGGAGATCCACCACCTTCACTTGCTGCTGCAGATTCATGCAGCACTGGTCGGCCTGTGCGCCTCCAGGTGGGTCTAATGCGATATTCCATTTCCGACACTAGAGAAGGAAAGCATTTATAAATAAAGGCCTACCTTCTGTATTAGTTACATCTAGTATGCAATCGGTATGTACTTACTTGGGAAATGGTTTGCAAAAAATCACCACACTCAGGGCATGTGCAGTCGCTTAAGGTCCGACCAGTGCTGCATGATCTGCGTATGGGTGAAGGTGGTATCCGTTTCCTGGTCGATCCGGGCCACGATCTCCAGAGCCAGATTCCTCTTCTCAAACGCGTTGGGCAGGTAGTCATACCTGCGCTGAAGCATAGTCTAAAAAACAACAATAAAAAATAGTTGTTAGATCAAACAGCATACAAATATCATTCACAATTAGATCATTTGAATAAATGACATTCCCAAACACATTTCTAGCCTTAAACTATCCTTCTAGTGAGTTGGTTTGCACATGTGCGCACTAACTTCTGTTTGGCACAGAGTTTAAATCACTTTTAAAAACAACTGTTTCTTCCTGCGCTTCCTTAAGGCCTATGCATGCATTTAGATGCCAAATCAACGTCCTTACAATACACTTACGAGCATAATGAGCTCTTGTTGATGGCGGGTGAAGATCGTGGGCGCCATCTTTCTTCTTGTCCGCAGCAGATAGGTAATGCCCCAGCGGTTTCTGGGTTCCGCACGGCCAGACGGCCGGCCGTATGCACACGTACGCGAACGCGTACGTGTCATACCCAGTCAATAGTATTTAAAGGGTAATTGACACACAGCTCACTCTCTTTGAGCTTGTCATTATGGCACCAAAAAAAGCGAGCGGAAAGCAACCAGCAGCAAAGGAGGCCAAGACCAAAAGGCCAGAGCAGCATGAGGACACTTCATCTTCCCGACCGAGCACTCGATCGCACATAAAATCTACTACAAAGGTGCCTGAAACGCGTAGCAAAAGTGGCCACCACAAGGCTACATTGGCCACAACTCCAGGGCCATCAAAAACATCAAGCACCCGCAAGGAAGGATCCTCCAAGAAGAAGGCTCCCTGTGCACCTACATCCAAACAGCAAGGTACCACAATGTCCAACGGGAAAAGTAAGCAGAGGGCCAGAAGCCCGAGCCCACCAAGAACACCCTCTCCTGCTCCCCGCCCTACCACATCCCATGCTAAATGGAGCACAAGTTCCAAAGGCCCAAAGAAGCAGAGGGTCAGAAGCCCGAGCCCCCCAAGCACACCCTCTCCTGCTCCCCACCCTACCACATCCAAAGGAAAAGGGAACACAAGTTCCAAGGGCCCAAAGAGGCAGAGGGCCAGAAGCCCGAGCCCCCCAAGCACACCCTCTCCTGCTCCCCACCCTACCACATCCAAAGGAAAAGGGAACACAAGTTCCAAGGGCCCAAAGAGGCAGAGGGCCAGAAGCCCGAGCCCCCCTAACACACCCTCTTCTCCTCGGCACCATTTGCCACCGGCACAGGTGGAAACCAGCGAGACCTATGCAACATCCACAGCTGGAAGTTCGGTGGCCACCCAGGCAAGGACCCCCAGTCCTAATGCCAGTCTAGGTCTTTTTCCAGCCACATGACAGCCGATTCATCACCACACAGCCAGCCCAGAATGTCCCCTGAATTGCCACCAAACATAGATGAGCCAGAAGAACAACCATTAGGCCGAACATTGCAGCGAGGCTAGTTGAGCGGCTGGTTTGGGGAGGCTGAAACCCTAGCCTTGGCAAGGGGCCTCACACTTCATTATGATGAGCTATTTGGCCGCCATTCCAAAGCAACCAGCAGAAGAGCTCACCAGACAGGTGAATGCAGCGGGGGATGAGAGGAAAGATGTGGAGCAGATCCAGAGAAAAATATCTGGCAGTACGGAAGAAGCAGAATAAACGGCGCAATCACAGGTACATCTTTTAGGTTTGCATTTAGCTGTAGTGACCACAATGGCAAATATTTTTTAAACTCTATTTTTCAGCTATATATATACCAGAGCTGAAGAAATGGTCCTGGCGTTAATACACCCCATTGCATTAGAGGGTCTCTCTGGGAGACACGACTCGGACATCTAGGACATTTCTGCAGGTTAGTAATGTTTGTTTTAATGTGAGCTATTGTAAACTTGTGAAATTAGGCTCACGGGCAGATATGAACACAGGTCCCTAGGGGGTGTCTTTGAGGGGAGGTTAATGTTTTCAGCGGGTGTTTAATGTCTGAGGAATGTCCTTCATGATGGACACTCTCCCAGGGTGCAGTAGTTAATGGTCCTTGAAAAGGTTTGCAGGCCATACACCACCTTTGACAGTATTTCTGGTCAATATTAAAAAAATTATCTTACCAAAGCACTGCATGTGATGTGAATCGAGTGAATAATAGACAACACTTACTTCTTTGTGTTTTTACCACTGGGGTTGTAGGTGTGCTTTAGTCAGACAAACTTGAGCTGGGGTCAGGGAAAGGTCAACATTGCAAGAATGAACAGCAGCATACTCTGAAGCCAAATGCTCTTTGCAAGCTGACTGTTGGCCCCTAAGGCGCCATTTTGGATCTGTAAAGCCTCCTAACATGCAGTACATGTTTGTATAATTTAATGTCACCAATCTGTATGTACAGGGTGAGACATACATATAAGATAGCCTCATTCATTGTGAAGGGCAACTTTGGCCGTTGGTGGAGTTGTCATTCCTGCTTGCCCACGTGTTTTCTAAAGCATATGTACTCATCAGGCTCATCAAGGGATGTTTGTGTGTTTACGTGCCTTTTACTTTTTAACACAGCCCAGCATCCAGCCTCTGGAAGTGTGGAAGCCTCCTCCAGTTTGAGCATGCCGTCTACTTCCCTGCTGCCTAGGACACAGGACCAGATATCTAGGGTAAGTGGATTTTGTTGAAACTGGTGATGCATGTGAATGCACATGACTAATTTTGTTCTTAAAGATATTTAGGGCCCAATCTGACACACTTTTTCACATGTCCCAACAGACTCCCACACTAATGGATGTCATCCAGGAGATGGAGGAGGAGGATGCCAGTCGTATTGAACCTTCGCAAATTACCCCCCTGGAACCTAATCTGCCACTGCCCCAGCATCCTACTGCACCAAATCCTCTGCAGCAGTGAAGCTGGACGCATGCTGCCAGCCCATCGTGGTCAGCAGGCTGAGACTGAGCCTACAGTCTCCAGTGCTAGCTCTGCTGCAGAGGTTTTGCTACGCACATCTGGTACTGTTGCTTGCCCTGGTACTGTTGCTTGCCCTAGAACTTCATCATCTGCAAGTGCTCAAACCCGGGGAAGTGGAAGACGCCGTCAACAACATCGACCAGTTTCTCCAGGCAAGGCACGTGCTAATCCTGGAGTCAGCATGGCGCCATGACAGCCGTTACTTTAGGCAGGTGACTCAACGAACAACAGAGCAGCCTACTGCACTATTAGAGAACTTCAATACTACATTCACCACCATGCTGACTGATTTTAGGATGAGCAACAGCCAGATGGCTGAAAAAATGGCCACCTTAAACAGACAGATGGCAGAACAAACGGCCACCTTAAATACAAACTTCACTGCCATGCTAGATGAAATTCGAACTAGCAACAGACAGATGCTGGAGCAGTGGCAGATTATAAATGCCACACATGCCCAGGTGTTGGGCCACCTTCAAGGCCCACCACAACCTTATTATGGGCAACATCAATTTTAAGATCTATTTGACCTGGATCTGCCCCACATCTTTCCTCTACATCCCAACTCTATTAACCTGTGTGGTGAGCGCTACCAAGATTGGGTTGTTTATGACTTTGCTGGTTTGTTTTGGAATTCGCCCATATAGCTCATTAGAGTGCTCACATTCCCCACTAGCCAATGGCTGACCTTAAGCCTCACTGAAGCGGCTGCTCAAGCTCCCACGCTGCAGGCTTGGGCCTAAGAAAATGCTGGCTGGCTCATCATGTTTGTTGGAAATATTGGGGGACATTCTTGGCTGGCAAAAAACAACATTTGGCCATGGCAAAGATTGGACTGGACTGGCATGGGACTGGGGGTCATTGGCTGGGTGGCCACCAAACTTACAGGCATGGATGTGGCATAGGTATGGCTGGTTTCCACCTGTGCTGGTGGCAAATGTGGCCGAGCAGGAGAGGGTGTGTATGTGGCCCTATGTATTCCTGGCCGACTATTCTCCTGGAAATTGTTGCTCCCTATGGATCTTGATGTTGATGGGCGGGGAAACTTCAGCCTGTAGTCAGTTACTTTAGAACTCCTGGATGTGGTCAATTGCTAGTGGAGAGGAGTCTGCCCCAATTTATATGTATGTTTTAAAATGTATGTACATGGAGTCTGCGAGTGCCATTAAAGAAAATATTTACATATTTCAATAAAATATATTGAATGTGACATTAATGTTTGTGTTGTTTGGATATTAATGAAGGTTTTCAATGACAAACATGAGAAAATAAACTGCATGAGGCTCAAATTAATTCATTACTAAATAGCTTAACCCAAAAAAAAGGCCTTCACAGAGGCAAATTATATTCCAAACACACAAAAACATAAACAAACAAACAAAACCAATGTTATGAAAAATATGAGGAAATCACATGTGCACGTACAGATTGCCCTGAGGCACTAGAGGTGCCATCATAAATGTCATCTGCCTCCTGGCTGGGTGGAGAGGGGGCAGATCGACATAACAGGGGACACGCTGCATCAGGGCAAAATTATGCAGCACGTAGCATGCAAGTATTATTTGGATGACCTTGTTGGGGTCATATTGGTCCAAACATCTAAATCTGGACTTCAGGAGTCCAAAGGCCCTCTCCCCTACGGCCCGGTTTCCTCCATTGGGCCCGATTATAGGACTCCTGGGCCTCATTCTGCAGGCGAAGAACGGGCGTCAGGAGCCAGAGCATAAGTGGATATCCAGAATCCCCTGAAAGAATCAAAAACTTGTTACATAAATTACACATTCTAAGTGACATTATTGTTTAACATGTCATCAAGGGAAATAAACAGCCATAGGTTAAGACATGGGTCATCAACTATATTCATAGGCATACAGTGAAAAGGGAATGATGGAATTTGAGCAAACTTATCCAGGAGCCATCCACCAGATAATTCTCCAGACTCAAACCGACGAAATAATCCGGAGCTCCGCAAGATATAACCATCATGGGATGAGCCTGGATACCCGGCAAGTACACTAAGAAATCGCATGTCCGGGCCAACCACTGCTTGGATATTCAGTGAGTGGCCCATCTTGCGGTTCCTGAAACCCAAAATAAAAAAATTACAGCAAGCCAAGGTAAACACTAACTCCTAACACCCTAATAAAAACCTTAAAAACCTAATAAAATGCCTAAAATTGCAGGCAGCCAAGCATCTTGGTCATACCTGAAATAGCTTGCCCCTTCCTTGTGGTGTGGGCTAACCATGGCCACAGCTCACTATACAATTTATAGAGGGAAGCGCGATTAAGTCGGGTCAGCTCGAACAGCTCAACGTCATGCATGCGATCGATATGCATGCGTCGCCGGTACAATCTGGCCTCGGCCATGCTGATACATGCAATTAGAGATGAGCGAACTTTTGAAAAATTCGATTCGACTGATTCGCCGAATTTTCCGACAAAAATCGTTTCGACCCGAATAAATTCGCGACGAATCGCTATTAAAAACGGCTATTTCTGAGCCTTCTACAGCCTCAATAGGGTTGTAAACCATTCAGCCTTGCTGTAACACGCACAGGATGCGTGCTGGGTTAGTTAAATAATACTTTGAAGAAATATCACATGCAGATCAGAGGCATCGCTAATAGAATCGCAGAGCGGCACAATTGCAGAGAGTTGAAGTGGCATCACTATGAGGGGCAGAAGGAGCCCAAATATACACTGGAGTTGGCCTCAGGAGCCCAAAAATTGGATGAATCACACCCTGGAGTTGGCAGGAGTTGGCAGCAGCAGCAGCAGGAGCCCAAATATACACTGGAGTTGGCTTCAGGAGCCCAAAAATTGGATGAATCACACCCTGGAGTTGGCAGGAGTTGGCAGCAGCAGCAGCAGGAGCCCAAATATACACTGGAGTTGGCTTCAGGAGCCCAAAAATTGGATGAATCACACCCTGGAGTTGGCAGGAGTTGACAGCAGCAGCAGCAGGAGCCCAAATATACACTGGAGTTGGCTTCAGGAGCCCAAAAATTGGATGAATCACACCCTGGAGTTGGCAGGAGTTGACAGCAGCAGCAGCAGGAGCCCAAATATACACTGGAGTTGGCTTCAGGAGCCCAAAAATTGGATGAATCACACCCTGGAGTTGGCAGGAGTTGACAGCAGCAGCAGCAGGAGCCCAAATATACACTGGAGTTGGCTTCAGGAGCCCAAAAATTGGATGAATCACACCCTGGAGTTGGCAGAAGTTGGCAGCAGCAGCAGCAGGAGCCCAAATATACACTGGAGTTGGCTTCAGAAGCCCAAAAATTGGATGAATCACACCCTGGAGTTGGCAGGAGTTGACAGTAGCAGCAGCAGGAGCCCAAATATACACTGGAGTTGGCCTCAGGAGCCCAAAAATTGGATGAATCACACCCTGGAGTTGGCAGAAGTTGGCAGCAGCAGCAGCAGGAGCCCAAATATACACTGGAGTTGGCTTCAGGAGCCCAAAAATTGGATGAATCACACCCTGGAGTTGGCAGGAGTTGGCAGCAGCAGCAGCAGGAGCCCAAATATACACTGGAGTTGGCTTCAGGAGCCCAAAAATTGGATGAATCACACCCTGGAGTTGGCAGGAGTTGACAGCAGCAGCAGCGGGAGCCCAAATATACACTGGAGTTGGCTTCAGGAGCCCAAAAATTGGATGAATCACACCCTGGAGTTGGCAGGAGTTGACAGCAGCAGCAGCAGGAGCCCAAATATACACTGGAGTTGGCTTCAGGAGCCCAAAAATTGGATGAATCACACCCTGGAGTTGGCAGAAGTAGGCAGCAGCAGCAGCAGGAGCCCAAATATACACTGGAGTTGGCTTCAGGAGCCCAAAAATTGGATGAATCACACCCTGGAGTTGGCAGGAGTTGACAGTAGCAGCAGCAGGAGCCCAAATATACACTGGAGTTGGCCTCAGGAGCCCAAAAATTGGATGAATCACACCCTGGAGTTGGCAGGAGTTGACAGTAGCAGCAGCAGGAGCCCAAATATACACTGGAGTTGGCTTCAGGAGCCCAAAAATTGGATGAATCACACCCTGGAGTTGGCAGAAGTTGACAGTAGCAGCAGCAGGAGCCCAAATATACACTGGAGTTGGCCTCAGGAGCCCAAAAATTGGATGAATCACACCCTGGAGTTGGCAGAAGTTGGCAGCAGCAGCAGCAGGAGCCCAAATATACACTGGAGTTGGCTTCAGGAGCCCAAAAATTGGATGAATCACACCCTGGAGTTGGCAGAAGTTGGCAGCAGCAGCAGCAGGAGCCCAAATATACACTGGAGTTGGCTTCAGGAGCCCAAAAATTGGATGAATCACACCCTGGAGTTGGCAGGAGTTGACAGTAGCAGCAGCAGGAGCCCAAATATACACTGGAGTTGGCCTCAGGAGCCCAAAAATTGGATGAATCACACCCTGGAGTTGGCAGGAGTTGACAGTAGCAGCAGCAGGAGCCCAAATATACACTGGAGTTGGCCTCAGGAGCCCAAAAATTGGATGAATCACACCCTGGAGTTGGCAGAAGTTGGCAGCAGCAGCAGCAGGAGCCCAAATATACACTGGAGTTGGCCTCAGGAGCCCAAAAATTGGATGAATCACACCCTGGAGTTGGCAGGAGTTGACAGTAGCAGCAGCAGGAGCCCAAAAAATGGCCTAAAGACATAAATATGTTTTGCACCATTTGGAAAGTGTAAAACGTGGCACCATGCTGAATCTAGTCGCATGCATCAGGCATTGGTGGGTGGAAATCCTGGCTGATCCATCCCTGATTCATTTTGACAAAGGTGAGTCTCTCCACATTTTTAGTTGACAGACGAGTTCTCCTCGCCGTAACTATGGCCCCCGCCGCACTAAACACCCGCTCAGATGGCACGCTACTTGCCGGGCAGGACAGCTTTTCCAGGGCAAACTCTGCTAGTTGCGGCCACAAATCAAGTTTGGCTGCCCAGAAGTCCAGCGGATCCTCAAGGTGTGTTGGCATGGTCATGTCAAAGTATGACATGACCTGCTGGTTCAGGTCCTGCTCCAGGTCTTCCTGCTGCTCATGAGTAGCCTCACTATGCGGGTGTAGAAAGCTACTCATTAGCGACTGAAGACTGAGGCTGCTGCTGCTGATGGAGCTTCTGCTGCTGCTGCTGCCAACCCCCCCAGCGGCCATGGCAGTGGAAGGTGAGCGCAGAGGTCCCCTCGAGTCAGACCTGCGAGAGTATGGACCATGGCGCAGATAGGCATCGGCCAACTGCCTACGTAGAATGTCTTTGTAGTAGTTGAGTTTGTCCTCCCTCTCGGTGGGTTTAAAAAATGCCCCCATTTTGTGCCGGAAGCGAGGGTCCAATAAGGTGGACAGCCAGAAGTCATCCCGCCGACAGATGGAAACAATTCTGGGGTCACTACGCAAGCACGTGAGCATGCTTCGTGCCATTTGCGCAAGTGACTCGGATGGACTACCTGTCTCCATCTCCACTGCATACTGCCACGGTGTGCCCGGGTCCTCTGTCTCTCCTTCCTCAAAAACCTCTAGCTCCTCTGGCTGCTCCTGCTCCTCCTCTCCTGTCCGCTGACTAGATAAACCAGCCATTTCGCCAAGCCTAAACTGTGTTTCGCTGGGCAACTCCTCCTCCTCCTCTTCCTCCTCCTCCTCCTCCAGTTCAGCTCCAAGGGGGTTCATGTGGCCGTAAGATGTAAACGCCATGTCTCCAGTGCCCTGACCAGCCATGGTTTCCAACATGTGCTGTAGTACATGAAGCAGTGGAATCACGTCGTTCATCCCGTAATCCTGCCGACTGACAAATAAAGTGGCTTCCTCAAAGGGCCTGAGCAAACGGCAGGTGTCACGTATGAGCTGCCACTGGTTGACATTGAAGTTACACAGGGGAGTCCCCCTATCTGCTTGGATCATCAGGAAATCCGTGATGGCTTTTCTCTGTTCATATAATCGGTCCAACATGTGAAGGGTGGAATTCCAACGGGTGGAAACATCGCAAATCAGACTATGTTGGGGGATACCATTCTGACGCTGTAGCTCAAGAAGGGTGTGTTTGGCGGTGTAGGAGTGGCTGAAGTGCATGCAAAGTTTCCGTGAAGTTGTTAGGATGTCCTGCAGATGGGGGGAACACTTCAGAAACCGCTTGACAACCAGATTGAAGACGTGAGCCATGCAGGGGGCATGGGTCAGGCTTCCTTGGCGCAGCGCAGACAAAATGTTCTTCCCATTGTCGGTAACCATGATTCCCATTTTAAGTTTTCTCGGAGTAAGCCATGTTTGGATTTCCTGATGAATACATTTAAGCAGTTCCTCCCCTGTGTGACTCCGTTCGCCAAGACAAACCATGTGAAGCACTGCGTGACACCTCCGTGCCCTGCACACATGGTAGACTGGAGGGGCACTGAGACTTGAGCCTACAGTGGAGGGTGAGGAGATGGCGGAGGATGAGGAGGCCGAGTCGCACGGTGTCACAGGCCCAATGGGCAGAGAGCGCGGAGGCCGAAGCGGCGTGACCTGTCCAAGTTGCTGCTGCAAAGGGACCACATTCACCCAGTGGGCCGTAAACGACATGTACTGCCCCTGACCGTAGTTACAGCTCCAGATGTCGGCGCTGCCATGTATTTTGCTACACACCGACAGGCTCAAGGACTGGCCCACCTTCTGTTCAACAAAAGTGTGCAGCGCTGGTACTGCCTTCTTGGCAAAGAAATGACGGCTTGGGACTCTCCACCTCGGCTCGGCACAAGCCATCAGTTCTCTGAAAGGTGCAGATTCCACCACCTGAAAAGGGAGCGACTGCAGCACCAGCAACTTGGACAGGAGCACATTCAGCTTCTGCGCCGTAGGATGAGTGGGCGCATACTGCTGTCTCTTGGACATGGCTTCGCTGATGGATTGCTGGCGGGATGCATGACTTGGAGGAGGAGGAGGAGGAGTAGGAGCGACAGAGGATGGGTGTGACGCACAGCTGCCTTCGGCTGAGGTGCTGGAGCCTTGGCTGGCAGAAATTGGGAGCTCACTTGGTGAGGAAGCAGACTGGACCACCCCTTGGGAGCCTCGGTTCTCCCAGGTCGTTTTATGGTGACGCATCATATGTTGACGCAGGGCCGTGGTGCCAACATTTGGACCCTGGCCACGCTTCACCTTTTGCCTACATATCTTGCATGTGGCCATGTTACCCTCCTGCGGATGCCTCAGGAAAAACTGCCACACTGCCGAGTAGCTACTTTTCCCACCCCCTGGCCTCACTGATTCACTGCTGCTGTTGCCAACTCCAGGAACCCCTGCTCCACTACCTCCCGATAAGGTAGACTGCCGCACAGCAGGTGCTCTACCCCGGCCCCGGCCCCGGCCGGCTCCAGCCTTTGGAATTGTGCCCCCATGCTGACTGCTACCACCTTGCTGCCTCAGCTGCTGACTCCGGGGCAACCTGCACCCCTCTTCTCCTGATGATGACGATGAAGCCCCTTCATCACCCGGCTCCCAAGTGCGATCGGCTTCATCGTCATCATCATCATCATCACCGAGTTGTGGCTGTACGTCACTGATGTTCGTGGATTCGTCAACAGTGTCTGGCGCAGGAGCTGGAACGCTCGCAGCACCCACGACACTGTCCACATCACTATTTGTCTGCCTAGCTAAAGAAGCCACCTCCATTTCTTGGCTGGGCAGTAGCTGCTGACTGTCCTCTATCTGATGGTCCTCCTCACTAAAGAGTGGAGCTGAACCCAAAGCATAGGATACGTCGCTGGGGGAGGGAACGGCGTAGGCCAGAGGCAATGGGAGGACAGGGACTGCTCTCGGGGCATGCCAACTCAGGGTTGTGTCAGAGGAACCTACCGACCCTAGACTGGGGGTCTCAGACGTAAGTTGTGATGATGTTGTTGATGAGCGCGTCAACCAATCTACCACGGCAGATGCGTTACTGGTGGAGACCCGACCGCTAGCAGATACTGGCAGATTAGGTCTCTCAGCGTGACTCCTGCTGCTACTGGCCCCCAGTCTGATGCGAGCTCTGCCTGCGGAATCTTGGCCTCTGCCACTCCTCTTTTCACTTCCAGGCACTTGTCTGCCCGACATAGTCTAACTGGCGTGGTAGTAGGTGATATTTAAAAAAACCCCGGGCAGTGGTGGGTCTATATGAAACAGAATATAATGCACACCAAAAGTGAGCAGTAACACTCAGCCTCCAACAGGCCTGCTTAGTGTAAATAAGAGAGCTGCTTAGTGTAAATAAAGAGGGGTATGCTATGTTACAGAATGGGATGCCTCAACAGAAGTGCACCTGGCAGGCAGCAGTAAGCCTATGCCCAGCAAAAGTGTCTTATAATATAAATATGATAAGAGCAAATGCTTATATGGTCTTAAACAGAGGCTGCTTTAGTCACAGAATGGGTTGCCCTGGGCAGGAATGGACCTGGCAGGGTCCAGTAGGGCTTTGGCCAGCAAAAGTGTCTTTATCAGGCTAATTTCAAATATGATAAGAGCAAATGCTTATATGGTCTTAAACAGAGGCTGCTGTAGTCACAGAATGGGATGCCCCGGGCAGGAATCGAGCTGGCAGGGTCCAGTAGTGCTTTGGCCAGCAAAAGTGTCTTTATCAGGCCTAATTTCAAATATGATAAGAGCAAATGCTTATATGGTCTTAAACAGAGGCTGCTTTAGTCACAGAATGGGATGCCCTGGGCAGGAATGGACCTGGCAGGGTCCAGTAGGGCTTTGGCCAGCAAAAGTGTCTTTATCAGGCTAATTTCAAATATGATAAGAGCAAATGCTTATATGGTCTTAAACAGAGGCTGCTTTAGTCACAGAATGGGATGCCCCGGGCAGGAATCGAGCTGGCAGGGTCCAGTAGTGCTTTGGCCAGCAAAAGTGTCTTTATCAGGCCTAATTTCAAATATGATAAGAGCAAATGCTTATATGGTCTTAAACAGAGGCTGCTTTAGTCACAGAATGGGATGCCCTGGGCAGGAATGGACCTGGCAGGGTCCAGTAGGGCTTTGGCCAGCAAAAGTGTCTTTATCAGGCTAATTTCAAATATGATAAGAGCAAATGCTTATATGGTCTTAAACAGAGGCTGCTGTAGTCACAGAATGGGATGCCCCGGGCAGGAATCGAGCTGGCAGGGTCCAGTAGTGCTTTGGCCAGCAAAAGTGTCTTTATCAGGCTAATTTCAAATATGATAAGAGCAAATGCTTATATGGTCTTAAACAGAGGCTGCTTTAGTCACAGAATGGGATGCCCTGGGCAGGAATCGACCTGGCAGGGTCCAGTAGGGCTTTGGCCAGCAAAAGTGTCTTTATCAGGCTAATTTCAAATATGATAAGAGCAAATGCTTATATGGTCTTAAACAGAGGCTGCTTTAGTCACAGAATGGGATGCCCCGGGCAGGAATCGAGCTGGCAGGGTCCAGTAGTGCTTTGGCCAGCAAAAGTGTCTTTATCAGGCTAATTTCAAATATGATAAGAGCAAATGCTTATATGGTCTTAAACAGAGGCTGCTGTAGTCACAGAATGGGATGCCCCGGGCAGGAATCGAGCTGGCAGGGTCCAGTAGGGCTTTGGCCAGCAAAAGTGTCTTTATCAGGCCTAATTTCAAATATGATAAGAGCAAATGCTTATATGGTCTTAAACAGAGGCTGCTTTAGTCACAGAATGGGATGCCCTGGGCAGGAATCGACCTGGCAGGGTCCAGTAGGGCTTTGGCCAGCAAAAGTGTCTTTATCAGGCTAATTTCAAATATGATAAGAGCAAATGCTTATATGGTCTTAAACAGAGGCTGCTTTAGTCACAGAATGGGATGCCCCGGGCAGGAATCGAGCTGGCAGGGTCCAGTAGTGCTTTGGCCAGCAAAAGTGTCTTTATCAGGCTAATTTCAAATATGATAAGAGCAAATGCTTATATGGTCTTAAACAGAGGCTGCTTTAGTCACAGAATGGGATGCCCTGGGCAGGAATCGAGCTGGCAGGGTCCAGTAGTGCTTTGGCCAGCAAAAGTGTCTTTATCAGGCCTAATTTCAAATATGATAAGAGCAAATGCTTATATGGTCTTAAACAGAGGCTGCTTTAGTCACAGAATGGGATGCCCTGGGCAGGAATCGACCTGGCAGGGTCCAGTAGGGCTTTGGCCAGCAAAAGTGTCTTTATCAGGCCTAATTTCAAATATGATAAGAGCAAATGCTTATATGGTCTTAAACAGAGGCTGCTTTAGTCACAGAATGGGATGCCCTGGGCAGGAATCGACCTGGCAGGGTCCAGTAGTGCTTTGGCCAGCAAAAGTGTCTTTATCAGGCCTAATTTCAAATATGATAAGAGCAAATGCTTATATGGTCTTAAACAGAGGCTGCTTTAGTCACAGAATGGGATGCCCTGGGCAGGAATCGACCTGGCAGGGTCCAGTAGGGCTTTGGCCAGCAAAAGTGTCTTTATCAGGCTAATTTCAAATATGATAAGAGCAAATGCTTATATGGTCTTAAACAGAGGCTGCTTTAGTCACAGAATGGGATGCCCTGGGCAGGAATCGAGCTGGCAGGGTCCAGTAGTGCTTTGGCCAGCAAAAGTGTCTTTATCAGGCCTAATTTCAAATATGATAAGAGCAAATGCTTATATGGTCTTAAACAGAGGCTGCTTTAGTCACAGAATGGGATGCCCCGGGCAGGAATCGAGCTGGCAGGGTCCAGTAGTGCTTTGGCCAGCAAAAGTGTCTTTATCAGGCTAATTTCAAATATGATAAGAGCAAATGCTTATATGGTCTTAAACAGAGGCTGCTGTAGTCACAGAATGGGATGCCCCGGGCAGGAATCGAGCTGGCAGGGTCCAGTAGGGCTTTGGCCAGCAAAAGTGTCTTTATCAGGCCTAATTTCAAATATGATAAGAGCAAATGCTTATATGGTCTTAAACAGAGGCTGCTTTAGTCACAGAATGGGATGCCCTGGGCAGGAATCGACCTGGCAGGGTCCAGTAGGGCTTTGGCCAGCAAAAGTGTCTTTATCAGGCTAATTTCAAATATGATAAGAGCAAATGCTTATATGGTCTTAAACAGAGGCTGCTTTAGTCACAGAATGGGATGCCCCGGGCAGGAATCGAGCTGGCAGGGTCCAGTAGTGCTTTGGCCAGCAAAAGTGTCTTTATCAGGATAATTTCAAATATGATAAGAGCAAATGCTTATATGGTCTTAAACAGAGGCTGCTTTAGTCACAGAATGGGATGCCCTGGGCAGGAATCGAGCTGGCAGGGTCCAGTAGTGCTTTGGCCAGCAAAAGTGTCTTTATCAGGCCTAATTTCAAATATGATAAGAGCAAATGCTTATATGGTCTTAAACAGAGGCTGCTTTAGTCACAGAATGGGATGCCCTGGGCAGGAATCGACCTGGCAGGGTCCAGTAGGGCTTTGGCCAGCAAAAGTGTCTTTATCAGGCCTAATTTCAAATATGATAAAAGCAAATGCTTATATGGTCTTAAACAGAGGCTGCTTTAGTCACAGAATGGGATGCCCTGGGCAGGAATCGACCTGGCAGGGTCCAGTAGTGCTTTGGCCAGCAAAAGTGTCTTTATCAGGCCTAATTTCAAATATGATAAGAGCAAATGCTTATATGGTCTTAAACAGAGGCTGCTTTAGTCACAGAATGGGATGCCCTGGGCAGGAATCGACCTGGCAGGGTCCAGTAGGGCTTTGGCCAGCAAAAGTGTCTTTATCAGGCCTAATTTCAAATATGATAAGAGCAAATGCTTATATGGTCTTAAACAGAGGCTGCTTTAGTCACAGAATGGGATGCCCTGGGCAGGAATGGACCTGGCAGGGTCCAGTAGGGCTTTGGCCAGCAAAAGTGTCTTTATCAGGCTAATTTCAAATATGATAAGAGCAAATGCTTATATGGTCTTAAACAGAGGCTGCTGTAGTCACAGAATGGGATGCCCCGGGCAGGAATCGAGCTGGCAGGGTCCAGTAGGGCTTTGGCCAGCAAAAGTGTCTTTATCAGGCCTAATTTCAAATATGATAAGAGCAAATGCTTATATGGTCTTAAACAGAGGCTGCTTTAGTCACAGAATGGGATGCCCTGGGCAGGAATCGACCTGGCAGGGTCCAGTAGGGCTTTGGCCAGCAAAAGTGTCTTTATCAGGCTAATTTCAAATATGATAAGAGCAAATGCTTATATGGTCTTAAACAGAGGCTGCTTTAGTCACAGAATGGGATGCCCCGGGCAGGAATCGAGCTGGCAGGGTCCAGTAGTGCTTTGGCCAGCAAAAGTGTCTTTATCAGGCTAATTTCAAATATGATAAGAGCAAATGCTTATATGGTCTTAAACAGAGGCTGCTGTAGTCACAGAATGGGATGCCCCGGGCAGGAATCGAGCTGGCAGGGTCCAGTAGTGCTTTGGCCAGCAAAAGTGTCTTTATCAGGCCTAATTTCAAATATGATAAGAGCAAATGCTTATATGGTCTTAAACAGAGGCTGCTTTAGTCACAGAATGGGATGCCCCGGGCAGGAATCGAGCTGGCAGGGTCCAGTAGTGCTTTGGCCAGCAAAAGTGTCTTTATCAGGCTAATTTCAAATATGATAAGAGCAAATGCTTATATGGTCTTAAATAGGGATGAGCGAATCGATCCGGACGAACCCGGATTCGATCCGAATTTCAGGAAAAATTCGATTCGGATCGAATCCGAATTTCCCCGCGATTCGATCACTCGAAGTTTTCCTTTAACATCCATTCATTTACATTACAGGCATTCTAAGATGGCGGGCGGGACATGTCTGGACATGTATCCCGCGCCAGTGCAAGCTGGGGCAGTCACATGCAGCCTATCAGCAGCCAGCAAGCCCGGTGACGTCACACAGCGGTATTTAACGGTGGCCATCTTGCTTTTCCTCATTTCTCTATTGCATTCGTGACAGACAGACAGAACGCTGTGTAGCTGAGGCAGTTAGACAGGCTGGAGACAGGCTGGAGACAGGGACAGACAGGGACAGGCTGGAGACAGGCAGGAGACAGGCAGGAGACAGACAGGAGACAGACAGAAAGCCAGGGAAAGGTAGGAAAAACGGAGCTGGCTGACAGGGAGAATTTTTTTTTTTCATCCAGCCTTTGTTAGCGTTTTCAGGCTGCTTATAGTAACTAACTGTGCATATATACTGAACTGATCTTAAGTCTGCTGTGAGGCATCCCATTCTGTGACTAAAGCAGCCTCTATTTAATAGCATAATAAACATTTGCACTTATTCTCATAGAAATCAGGCCTGATAAAGACACTTTTGCTGTGCATGCTCTCTGGTTTTTGTGGCACTGGCATCCCATTCTGTGACTAAAGCAGCCTCTATTTAATAGCATAATAAACATTTGCACTTATTCTCATAGAAATCAGGCCTGATAAAGACACTTTTGCTGTGCATGCTCTCTGGTTTTTGTGGCACTGGCATCCCATTCTGTGACTAAAGCAGCCTCTATTTAATAGCATAATAAACATTTGCACTTATTCTCATAGAAATCAGGCCTGATAAAGACACTTTTGCTGTGCATGCTCTCTGGTTTTTGTGGCACTGGCATCCCATTCTGTGACTAAAGCAGCCTCTATTTAATAGCATAATAAACATTTGCACTTATTCTCATAGAAATCAGGCCTGATAAAGACACTTTTGCTGTGCATGCTCTCTGGTTTTTGTGGCACTGGCATCCCATTCTGTGACTAAAGCAGCCTCTATTTAATAGCATAATAAACATTTGCACTTATTCTCATAGAAATCAGGCCTGATAAAGACACTTTTGCTGTGCATGCTCTCTGGTTTTTGTGGCACTGGCATCCCATTCTGTGACTAAAGCAGCCTCTATTTAATAGCATAATAAACATTTGCACTTATTCTCATAGAAATCAGGCCTGATAAAGACACTTTTGCTGTGCATGCTCTCTGGTTTTTGTGGCACTGGCATCCCATTCTGTGACTAAAGCAGCCTCTATTTAATAGCATAATAACCATTTGCACTTATTCTCATAGAAATCAGGCCTGATAAAGACACTTTTGCTGTGCATGCTCTCTGGTTTTTGTGGCACTGGCATCCCATTCCGTGACTAAAGCAGCCTCTATTTAATAGCATAATAAACATTTGCACTTATTCTCATAGAAATCAGGCCTGATAAAGACACTTTTGCTGTGCATGCTCTCTGGTTTTTGTGGCACTGGCATCCCATTCCGTGACTAAAGCAGCCTCTATTTAATAGCATAATAAACATTTGCACTTATTCTCATAGAAATCAGGCCTGATAAAGACACTTTTGCTGTGCATGCTCTCTGGTTTTTGTGGCACTGGCATCCCATTCTGTGACTAAAGCAGCCTCTATTTAATAGCATAATAAACATTTGCACTTATTCTCATAGAAATCAGGCCTGATAAAGACACTTTTGCTGTGCATGCTCTCTGGTTTTTGTGGCACTGGCATCCCATTCCGTGACTAAAGCAGCCTCTATTTAATAGCATAATAAACATTTGCACTTATTCTCATAGAAATCAGGCCTGATAAAGACACTTTTGCTGTGCATGCTCTCTGGTTTTTGTGGCACTGGCATCCCATTCTGTGACTAAAGCAGCCTCTATTTAATAGCATAATAAACATTTGCACTTATTCTCATAGAAATCAGGCCTGATAAAGACACTTTTGCTGTGCATGCTCTCTGGTTTTTGTGGCACTGGCATCCCATTCTGTGACTAAAGCAGCCTCTATTTAATAGCATAATAACCATTTGCACTTATTCTCATAGAAATCAGGCCTGATAAAGACACTTTTGCTGTGCATGCTCTCTGGTTTTTGTGGCACTGGCATCCCATTCCGTGACTAAAGCAGCCTCTATTTAATAGCATAATAAACATTTGCACTTATTCTCATAGAAATCAGGCCTGATAAAGACACTTTTGCTGTGCATGCTCTCTGGTTTTTGTGGCACTGGCATCCCATTCCGTGACTAAAGCAGCCTCTATTTAATAGCATAATAAACATTTGCACTTATTCTCATAGAAATCAGGCCTGATAAAGACACTTTTGCTGTGCATGCTCTCTGGTTTTTGTGGCACTGGCATCCCATTCTGTGACTAAAGCAGCCTCTATTTAATAGCATAATAAACATTTGCACTTATTCTCATAGAAATCAGGCCTGATAAAGACACTTTTGCTGTGCATGCTCTCTGGTTTTTGTGGCACTGGCATCCCATTCCGTGACTAAAGCAGCCTCTATTTAATAGCATAATAAACATTTGCACTTATTCTCATAGAAATCAGGCCTGATAAAGACACTTTTGCTGTGCATGCTCTCTGGTTTTTGTGGCACTGGCATCCCATTCTGTGACTAAAGCAGCCTCTATTTAATAGCATAATAAACATTTGCACTTATTCTCATAGAAATCAGGCCTGATAAAGACACTTTTGCTGTGCATGCTCTCTGGTTTTTGTGGCACTGGCATCCCATTCCGTGACTAAAGCAGCCTCTATTTAATAGCATAATAAACATTTGCACTTATTCTCATAGAAATCAGGCCTGATAAAGACACTTTTGCTGTGCATGCTCTCTGGTTTTTGTGGCACTGGCATCCCATTCTGTGACTAAAGCAGCCTCTATTTAATAGCATAATAAACATTTGCACTTATTCTCATAGAAATCAGGCCTGATAAAGACACTTTTGCTGTGCATGCTCTCTGGTTTTTGTGGCACTGGCATCCCATTCTGTGACTAAAGCAGCCTCTATTTAATAGCATAATAAACATTTGCACTTATTCTCATAGAAATCAGGCCTGATAAAGACACTTTTGCTGTGCATGCTCTCTGGTTTTTGTGGCACTGGCATCCCATTCTGTGACTAAAGCAGCCTCTATTTAATAGCATAATAAACATTTGCACTTATTCTCATAGAAATCAGGCCTGATAAAGACACTTTTGCTGTGCATGCTCTCTGGTTTTTGTGGCACTGGCATCCCATTCCGTGACTAAAGCAGCCTCTATTTAATAGCATAATAAACATTTGCACTTATTCTCATAGAAATCAGGCCTGATAAAGACACTTTTGCTGTGCATGCTCTCTGGTTTTTGTGGCACTGGCATCCCATTCTGTGACTAAAGCAGCCTCTATTTAATAGCATAATAACCATTTGCACTTATTCTCATAGAAATCAGGCCTGATAAAGACACTTTTGCTGTGCATGCTCTCTGGTTTTTGTGGCACTGGCATCCCATTCTGTGACTAAAGCAGCCTCTATTTAATAGCATAATAAACATTTGCACTTATTCTCATAGAAATCAGGCCTGATAAAGACACTTTTGCTGTGCATGCTCTCTGGTTTTTGTGGCACTGGCATCCCATTCTGTGACTAAAGCAGCCTCTATTTAATAGCATAATAAACATTTGCACTTATTCTCATAGAAATCAGGCCTGATAAAGACACTTTTGCTGTGCATGCTCTCTGGTTTTTGTGGCACTGGCATCCCATTCCGTGACTAAAGCAGCCTCTATTTAATAGCATAATAAACATTTGCACTTATTCTCATAGAAATCAGGCCTGATAAAGACACTTTTGCTGTGCATGCTCTCTGGTTTTTGTGGCACTGGCATCCCATTCCGTGACTAAAGCAGCCTCTATTTAATAGCATAATAAACATTTGCACTTATTCTCATAGAAATCAGGCCTGATAAAGACACTTTTGCTGTGCATGCTCTCTGGTTTTTGTGGCACTGGCATCCCATTCTGTGACTAAAGCAGCCTCTATTTAATAGCATAATAAACATTTGCACTTATTCTCATAGAAATCAGGCCTGATAAAGACACTTTTGCTGTGCATGCTCTCTGGTTTTTGTGGCACTGGCATCCCATTCCGTGACTAAAGCAGCCTCTATTTAATAGCATAATAAACATTTGCACTTATTCTCATAGAAATCAGGCCTGATAAAGACACTTTTGCTGTGCATGCTCTCTGGTTTTTGTGGCACTGGCATCCCATTCTGTGACTAAAGCAGCCTCTATTTAATAGCATAATAAACATTTGCACTTATTCTCATAGAAATCAGGCCTGATAAAGACACTTTTGCTGTGCATGCTCTCTGGTTTTTGTGGCACTGGCATCCCATTCTGTGACTAAAGCAGCCTCTATTTAATAGCATAATAAACATTTGCACTTATTCTCATAGAAATCAGGCCTGATAAAGACACTTTTGCTGTGCATGCTCTCTGGTTTTTGTGGCACTGGCATCCCATTCTGTGACTAAAGCAGCCTCTATTTAATAGCATAATAAACATTTGCACTTATTCTCATAGAAATCAGGCCTGATAAAGACACTTTTGCTGTGCATGCTCTCTGGTTTTTGTGGCACTGGCATCCCATTCTGTGACTAAAGCAGCCTCTATTTAATAGCATAATAACCATTTGCACTTATTCTCATAGAAATCAGGCCTGATAAAGACACTTTTGCTGTGCATGCTCTCTGGTTTTTGTGGCACTGGCATCCCATTCCGTGACTAAAGCAGCCTCTATTTAATAGCATAATAAACATTTGCACTTATTCTCATAGAAATCAGGCCTGATAAAGACACTTTTGCTGTGCATGCTCTCTGGTTTTTGTGGCACTGGCATCCCATTCCGTGACTAAAGCAGCCTCTATTTAATAGCATAATAAACATTTGCACTTATTCTCATAGAAATCAGGCCTGATAAAGACACTTTTGCTGTGCATGCTCTCTGGTTTTTGTGGCACTGGCATCCCATTCCGTGACTAAAGCAGCCTCTATTTAATAGCATAATAAACATTTGCACTTATTCTCATAGAAATCAGGCCTGATAAAGACACTTTTGCTGTGCATGCTCTCTGGTTTTTGTGGCACTGGCATCCCATTCCGTGACTAAAGCAGCCTCTATTTAATAGCATAATAAACATTTGCACTTATTCTCATAGAAATCAGGCCTGATAAAGACACTTTTGCTGTGCATGCTCTCTGGTTTTGTGGCACTGGCATCCCATTCTGTGACTAAAGCAGCCTCTATTTAATAGCATAATAAACATTTGCACTTATTCTCATAGAAATCAGGCCTGATAAAGACACTTTTGCTGTGCATGCTCTCTGGTTTTTGTGGCACTGGCATCCCATTCTGTGACTAAAGCAGCCTCTATTTAATAGCATAATAAACATTTGCACTTATTCTCATAGAAATCAGGCCTGATAAAGACACTTTTGCTGTGCATGCTCTCTGGTTTTTGTGGCACTGGCATCCCATTCCGTGACTAAAGCAGCCTCTATTTAATAGCATAATAAACATTTGCA